>CAJQUN010000123.1:1200000-1839254 GCA_907163345.1 Haberlea rhodopensis | reverse complement strand
TAGGAACATGTTATTGGGAATGAGAAGCACATACTTATGCATGATTGCTGATGTGCGTTTATGATGTGTTCATACTTGGATATGTGTTGCTAACCGTGGTGGGTTGCAGGGTCTTTTGAGACATGGACTATGCATTACGGTTGCATAGTATACATCGGAGTGATGATTTTAATGCTTTGCCGCTACGTGTTGGAGCGAGGTGCATTTAAAATACACTCATGGCGATGTTTTATGGGAATACGGATTATGCATTACGGTTGCATGCACGCCGAAGCGATGATGCCGCTGTCGTGTCGAAGCGATGGTAAATGCCGCTGTCACGTCGAAGCGATGATGCCGCTGTGTGCGGAACAATTATTGAAATACGGGTTATGCATTACGGTTGCATGCATGGCGTAGCGATATGAATACTTGCCGCTGTCGTATTCTAGCGATGAAGAAGAATATTGCCGGCAAATATGTCGAAGCGAAGGAAAATGCCGCTGTCATATGATTATTGCGAGGATTATTATGCCGCGTAATACGTCGAAGCGAAGGGTATTTCCGCTGTCATGCCGGAATGATGGTAAATGCCGCTGTCGTGTCGAAGCGATGGGTAAATGCGCTGTCACGTCGAAGCGATGGTACCACCGTCATGTCGAAACGATGATGCCGCTGTCGTGTCGAAGCGAAGCAGATGATACATGCCGCTGTCACGTCGAAGCGATGATGCCGTTGTCATGACGTAGCGATGCGATCGGGAAACAAAAGTACTACGTGAGTGTGAGTACTCTTGAGTCCGCGATTATCCGTATTTATTGGCGATGGTTACGACGGGTTTTTATTGGCGATGGTTACGCCGGGTATTTTATTTGGCGATGGTTACGCCGGTATTTATATTGGCGAGGTTACGCCGGTATTTTAATTGGCGATGTTACGCGGGGTATTTTTATGGCGATGGGTTACGCGGGCTTTTTTGGCGATGTGGTACGAGGGTTATTTTATTGGCGATGGTTTTACGAGGTTTTTATTGGCGACGGTACGCGGGGATTCTATTGGCGATGGTTTATACCGCTCGGATATCATAGCGACATTTTATGCCGCTGACTCCATGGCGAGGGATCATGCCACTGATTCTACAGCGATGGGTTATACCGTATGTGTGTAAGCACTGGATATTGCCGCCTACGAGCGATGGGTGCTGCTTATGTACGCTGGTGGACGATGGATAAGGTATTCCGCTATCTCGATAGCGATGAGGTATGGCATATTACTTTGTTATCAGTATGGTGATTATGGTGGTATTATTATTTACCGTCATGTGTTGGACGATGAGATTATGGAGTCGTGTATCGACAGGTACCGTCATATGTTTGACGATGTTATTTGGATAGCTATGTGGACGCTTGGCGTCATTTTGGTGATTTATACATTCATGTTTATGTATATGGTTGTATGGTTTGAGTGCGATGGTGGGCACACATGGCAGGGTCTGGGTATTTAGTTGACGAGACCTTTTGCCGAGCAGGTTTGCTCGATGGATCATTGATGCATTGTACCGGTGAGAGTAGCATCGTATTATGGAGGTATATTATTGACGAGCAATGATTACCCTTGGGTATGCTCGCTGGGATGGCTAAGGCCAAGTGAATGGTGGTAAGAGTAGTCATTGAGGAAACTACTCGCTTGTTATTGTGATGAGGAGTGTAAACATGGTTACACCCCACCCTAAGGGCGTGGAAAGAAGTCCTAATGGATTAGGATTGCTTGATATTTGAGCATGGACGCTGGGTTGTCCAGTATGCTTTGGTGTTTTAGTGATATGTGGGCAATGACCCACAACTCTAATGGTTTATGCGGTATGGGTTATACCGGGATGGAGCGTGGTGTCACGTTGATAGGTTGGTATAAGCCTATGGGACCAGCGAATCACTAGCCAGGGGTATTGTTGCAGTACTTGGGTGCTGTGTTAGCTATTATAATGCTCGTTGGATTCGAGTTTGGTGAATCGTATGGTGATACGATGAGGGTTATGGTAGACTCTTGTAGTCTCTATGTGGCATGGTGTTTGAGGTAGGGGAAATACCTCACGGGGACGTTATACGTCATTGTTTTGAGGGAACTTGTGGGGACAGCTCAAGTTGTGGTTGTGTTACCAACGTGAGTGTCAACAAGTCGTGGTTAGCTCTAGTTGAGCATCCTTGCAATTGGCATGCAATGGGAATCACAATGGTTAGTGAGATATAGTTAGTGTGGGGTGACACTACTATATGATTTTATCTCTTGGAGAGATTGGATTGTACTGTCTTGGAGACAGCTTACATCGGTCGTGGATTGATTGTAAATCAGCCATGGTAAGCATTACTGTGTTGGACCGGGTAATGGATTTCTTACCTCGGTGAGACGTTGAGGAGACGTCTTCGGGAAGATGCTCGATTTGGAGTACTATGGTATTGTACAGAGCATCGTTGGGATGGGTATACATGGCGTATACGGATTTTGGATAGGGTAATGATAGTCTTGATGCACTACTCTAAACCAGTGGTTTGTGTATTCTGGGTTCCGGGATATGTTTTGGTATAAATATACCCAGGTTTTCCGAACGGTGGTTCGAGGATTGGAGAATCATGGATTCATGACTTTTTCCTTGAGAGGGAGACGGTATTATGATTACCCTACCGGTTGAATCTTTGGGGAGCTCGTTATTTGGTTCGGTGTGGTGGTGATGTTGAAAATCACCCCCTTTGGTTTTGGTTTGACACCATCATTCTCCGTGTGGGGTGAGAATAATCGAGGAGATGCAGTTGGCTTTGGGATGTGGGTATGATTGGAGAACCCGAGTCTATGATTGTGTATGCATGTTGTTTGTGGGTGTATGGGCATGTATGCCTGTGTGTGTATACTAATGACACAAGCCATGTAGTTCATTGTGGATACGCCGAGTGTGTATACTTGGTTTAGTGGATCTCCGGTGTGAGATTGTGGAAACCTCGAGATCGGTAATCTCGATGGCACGATGCATTCTGATGATGATCGTGAGGGTTGTTGATTCCCCTGAGGAGGGATCGACGTGTGTTTTGGAATCATGGTGGGTTTGTTCGGATAATTCGATAGCCTTCCTATTTTAGGATTGTTGGATCCAAGGATAAATGAGGGATGGCCGAGATCGGATTTGTTTAGTGTCATGGTTGACACTTGTGTAGGAATGCAATTGGTTGCCTTTCCATGTCCCCTGTGGAACTGGAGACTTGGTGGAGTCTTGATGGTGTGTCGGGACCAAGATATGATTTCTTGGAACACACCGGGTGTAAACATCCTCGGTGATGTATTTTGTGTGGATCAGTGACCGTGGTAACCCGGTCCGGGTGTGCAAGTGGTGCAACTACTCCTTTGGAGGAGATGGACTGGGAAGCGAAATCTGGTTTTTCTGTGAGTATACTGTTTGTATACTAGTGGTCCCCATCTTGACGATGCGTGTCAAGCATCGTGGGCAGTGGTGAATATCACGGGATGGTATCTTTGTCAGAACCAATGGAGATTGGGTGGTTTGTAGTTTTGGTGAACTGACTTCTGGGACGATTCACGTCGAGGTACGTTATTATCTTCGGGTTTGTATTGGTTTTGGCGTTGCGCTATTTTAGGGCTTGGTGCGAGACTGGTATTCTCGCAGTTGTTAATTCGATTCTAAGGTGGTTCAGAATCGGGGTCTTGGCTTTGTTTTGTTTGTGAAGTCCTGGTGTTACGTGGGGATAACACGGTGCAATTTCGAGGACGAAATTATTAGTGGGGATAGGGGATAATGTGATGTCCGGGAATTATGGTGGATATTCCCGGTGTGTATTAATCCTTGATGGATTTTTAATTGTGGCAATTAGGAATTAATTGCGGTTTGGCATCTCCCGAGGTTGGTAAATCGGGCATTTGGGATCGTTGGATCCGAGGTTGAGATCGTATTCTCATTCCGATGAAACCTGCGAGTACGGGGGTTTTAGTGTGACTCGGAATCTCGAGTGCTTGTGTGGGCACCGGTGGTACGGGGGTTTTTGAGTTTAGAGAGAGGATTTTGGAAACAGATGATTTTTAATGAATCATGATGTATTTGTGGGACTATTGATATTTTGGGGTATTTTGCTATAAATACCAATTGAACCCGGGATTTTAATTATCGGAACCCATTTTCTTCCCCCTCCTTCTCTCTCCCCGAACCGCCGATTTTCGATCCCCTTTGGACCACCGCGCAACAAATGTGCTTCGCCCGCCGCCGTCCGGCCGCCGTTCGGCGCGTCCGACCCGCCGCCGCGTTCGTCTCTTCCGGGCGGTCATTTCATACCAACAATTTGAGTTTGGTCGAGGATTGAGCTCGGATTTCTGCAGAAAGCGAGGGTTCGTCACTGCAGTTCATCCGATTTTTGGGGCTCGATTTTGGTATGTTTTTGGCACGAGTTTTCTGGTGTTTTTGGGGCGTTTTTATGGTGTTTTTGGGTCGAGCATTGCAGACTTTTTGTTCGAAATTTTGGTTGCATTTTGGTTCGAATTTCAGCTAGTTTTTGTGGGTTAGGGTTCGAAAATTTGGGGGGGTTTCGCTTTGTGGGGCGATTATTGTTGTTGTAATTGATTAATTCATGTTGTAGATGCATTATGATGCTTGATTGTGTTCGAATTCGAAGAATTATAAGGTTGCGAATTTAAGGGCTTGTTTGGGTTCGAATTTAAGGGTATTGAATTCGAAAATTGGGGGTTTTGGCAAGGGGTGTTGATTCTTGCTTGGATAGCTTAATTCATGTTTTAAATGAATTATGGTGATTATTTGGGTTTGATTTGTGTTGTTGGGGTTCAAATTTAGGGGTGGTCCTTGAGCAATTTTCGATATGTCTCATTCGATTTCCCTCCCCTGTATATGCCCTGCCCCGGGGTCTTTTAAATGGTAAATTGTCGTGGGTTGACAATATGTTGAGGGTTATGGGTGTGCTTGAGCATGGGTTGCATGTTCGTAATTAATTGTGAATTATTTACCGTGTTAGCACATCGTTCTTCGGGGCATGGAACTCGAGCAAGGTTCGGCTCGGACTTCGGAGGAAATTAAGGTACGTATAACGTACGAGCATAGCCTTTTATAATGTTGCAATAGTGAAATGCATGATATATGGTATTTTGTAATAAATGGGCATTGAAATGCATGGTTGGTGGTATTACAATAAATGAGTATTAAAATGCATGGTATAGGGTATTGGAAATAGATGGGTATCGAAGTGCATGGTTTATGGTACTTGCAATAATTGGATAGTGAAATGCATGGTATATAGGTAAATGTGATAAATAGACATACATTGGGAATCATAGGGTGCCGCTTTCGAGCGAGCAACGATTGGGTGTTTGTCGCCGTTGAGCGACCATCGGTTATGACGCCGCTATTGTTGAGCGTGCGCTGGGTTTAGAATGCCGCTATTGTGGAGCGAGCAATGTTATGGGAACATGGAATCCTTGGTTAAATATATGTGAAATCTATGGCATTTATATATATGATTTTATACATTGATTATGGAACTGGCATGGTAGAACTGCATTAGTTAATCTATATGGTGATTAACTGGCTTTGAGAATTTGATGAGTTTGGTTTTTTGAGAACAGGGACAATACAGGGGATCCCGGATGAGGTGTGTTACCATCCAGGGAGTATCATTTAAATTATGGCATTACATTGTAAATATGAATTGCAATATTATTATTTTGTGATTGGTGGTATATGGTATGTCACCCCGTGTGGGGGCTGTGTCGCTGTTGGGGCAGGTAACACAGGTGTGTAGCGGCTTTGGAGTCGAGCTCGGGCTGTTGGGTTAGAGGTACTTCCAGGATCGATGGTACCAGAGCTGGCTGGACGGACACTCAGATCCAGAGTTGAGATCGAGTGGCGCTTGGGAGGTGCTACCAGGACTGGTACCGGTAGAGTGTTAGAGTGTATACATCAGATACATGCTTATCCATTTGGTACTCTTATGTGAGTACATTTTACGTGTGTATGGAATGTATAAATGGGCTACGGCTTCTCTCTGTTCATTATGGTTGCATGCAATTAATTATGAATTGCTAAATGAACTAAGAGCATGTTAGTGTATTATGTGGTGCATGTTATATGATTAATCTTGGTTGGGGATCTGAATATTTGGGAATTGGATGCAAGAAATTTTCTGGGTAGCATACGGTGTTGCACTTGCATGTGGTTTTCCCCATTATGATATGATTATATGCACTAATGGTATGGCTTAATACACTAATAACGGTTAAGGGCACGGGGGTCCTTACACTTGGACTACGGAAACTTAAGGTACGTATGACGTACTGAGCATAGCCTATTATAATGTTGCAACTTGTAAAAATGCATGGTATGTGGTAATGCATTAATGGACCATTTGATAATGCATGGTATGTAGAATTTGCGATAAATGGATAGCGATATGCATGGTAAATTGGTAATTGCGTCTAAATGGATATACATTGGGAACCATACGGTGCCGCTATTGAGTGAGCAATGATTAGGATGCTGTCGCCCGTTGAGCGACCATCGATTACGACGCCGCTATTGTTGAGCGTGCGCGGGGGTTTAGAATGCCGCTATTGTGGAGCAAAGCAATGAATTGGGAACATTGAATCATTGGTTAGACATATGTG
This sequence comes from Haberlea rhodopensis, assembly GCA_907163345.1. Taxonomy (NCBI): domain Eukaryota; kingdom Viridiplantae; phylum Streptophyta; class Magnoliopsida; order Lamiales; family Gesneriaceae; genus Haberlea; species Haberlea rhodopensis. Next base: position 1,832,609 of record CAJQUN010000123.1, on the reverse strand, counting down.
ATATCTACGTCTTTTATATAATGATTTTACCATATTGATTATGGAACTGGCATAATAAGAATGGTAATTAGTTAATCTATGTGGCGATTAACTGGCTTTGGGAATTTGATGAGTTTGGCTATTTTGAGAACAAGGACAATACAGGGGATCCGGATGAGGATGATGATACCATCCAGGGAGTATCATTTAAATTATGGCATTTACATTCTGTAAATTATGAACTGTAATGTTATGATATGGATGGATTGGTGGTAGGTTGACCCCGGGGGGAGGGGTGGGGGACAGGCTGAAAAGGTTGGGGACAACAGTTGAGCAGCAGCTTTGGAATTGAGCTGGGGCTGTCGATGGGAGGTACTTCCGGATCGAGGGGTACCAGAGCTGGTTGAATAAGTGCATAGATCCAGAGTTGAGATCGAGTTGTGCTTGGGAAGTGCTTCTAGGATTGAAGTGCAGAGTCAGTAACAGTATTCGGTAGAGTGTTTTTATACATTGGATACACGCTTATTCATTGGGGTGCTCTAATGTGAGTACATTTTACGTGTATATGGGATGTATAAATGGGCTACGGCTTTTCTCCGTTCATTCATGGTTTGCATGCAATTAACTAGGGAATTGCTAAATGAACTGAGAGCATGTTAGTGTATTATGAAGGTGCATGTTATATAAGTAATCTTGGTTGGGGAATTTGAATATTATGTGGATCAAATGCAAGAAAGTTTCTGGATGGCATATGGTGTTGTACTTGCATATGGTTTTCCCATGATAGTATTATTATATGCACTAATGATATGGATTAATACACTAATAACGGGTTAAGGGCACGGGGGTCCTTACACATTTTTCCTAAGAGTTTAACAACACCAACAACATGCAATTATTAATCTTAGTTGCTTCAATGCCAAGCATTAGATTGCATGTAAAAATCATTAGATGGCCAATCTTATAATCAAAACACAACAATCATGACAATAATCATAGAAAAACACATGATACTCAATAAAAATGTGAGGACCCGTTCCTAATTGTAAGGACCCCAAGCCCTTAACCCTTGATTAGTGTATTAATCAATATGTGTGGCACGTGCTTTCAATAAAAATCGATCGGGAAACTCTGTGATGCCCTGAAATTAATTGATGGCAATCTGAATATTAATTATGCTTATATGATGATTTATTACGATGATTAAGATATGTGTGGGAAATGAAGAAGTAACATGATTTAAGGATGTTGATTTTAATTATGAGGATGATATGGATTTAATGAAGTTGGTTGCATTTTGTAAATGCTTATCATGTTGATGTATTTTATATACATCATGTTATTATTGGGGGTACAAGTTAAATGTATGAATTAAAAGACTTAACCCACCACTTTTACCCTCACCTCACTTTTACACTCAAATCCCCAAAATCACTTTCCCAAAACCCTCTTCCCCTTATTTTCGATTTTTGACCTAAAGGTGGGAAGAAATCCTTGTAAAAGCTTTGTTCTTGCACTTCTTGGTAAGATTTAGTGCCTATGATGTTTATATACCACTTATTGATGTTCTTGAAGTGTTGATTGAGTTTTGGAAAGGTTTTAAAAAGGGTTTTCAAATGGGTTTGTTTGGGTTAGTGTGATTCTTGGGAGGATGTTGGATTTTTAGTGGTTTTATGATGTATGTTGAAGGTTTTGAGTGTTTTAATGTTTATGAGTTGTTGGTATAAATGATGGTTGAGGTTGGTGAGGTTTAAATGTGCAAAAATGGAGTTTTTCGTGGTACAGAGGCTGGCGATCGATCGCCCGTTTTTGGCGATCGATCGCGAGCAGGCAGTAGGCTCCAGAAGCCTTTGGCGATCGATCGCCACTTTTGGGCGATCGATCGGTGACGATGGCGATCGATCGCGTCAAGTATGGCGATCGATCGCCGAAGAAGGAAAATTTCCCCCTCGTCCAGTGTGATCTCGCGATCGATCGCGCCTGGGTGGCGATCGATCGCGAGATGCAAAAATGGGTATTTTGATTATTTTGTGGGATTTTTGAATATTGGACTATGATTAGCTTCTAATATTGAATTGTATGGTTGTGTAGAACCATCCCAAGGACCCACGACTTTAAGAAGATAAAGTACTACGATTTCACCAGATTTTGAAAAGGTACGTAAGAAACGTATGGGCATCAAACGGTAACATATTCCTAAACTATGACTTTGCATTAATTGCATAAGTATTTATGATGAATAAGTTTATGATAATGATGTTTTGATAAACGAAGACGATATGATGTTATGATGACAATTATGATAAGATGATGATGTTTGAAATGATGATGCTTGTAAGATGATGACGCATGTTTGACTATGCTACTTAGGATGGTTGAATGTCCGGTGACTATTATGGGCAAGCGAGGAAGGTCTTGCCGCTCACATAACTAAGCGATGGGGTACATCCGCTATCAAGGTGTAGCGATGGGTATCATCCGCTGAGCGATGGGGTACATCCGCTATCAAGGTGTAGCGATGGGTATCATCCACTGAATAAGAGATACATCCGCTATCAAGGCGTAGCGATGGGTATCATACGATGAGTTATGTCGAGCGAGGGGCCAATTGTGCCGCTGTCATAATAGAACCCGGATAGTCCCATTACTAATTAACATGGATTATTGTGAGCTTACATACGAAATATGATGTTAATCATTCATGTCTTGAACTAATGATGATATGCGTAATTATGACACAGGGACAACCAAGGAAGGATAGTACTATTAAACAGGAAGTATATGTTATCAATTATTTCCATGCATTATTAATATGCCAGTAACTCATGATGTTAAGTAATGATGTACATGCTCACGATGGGTTGTTCCTGTAGGTACACTTTTGGATCGAGACTAAGGGTCGGGTTGAGATGGTGAGCCAAAGGAGCATAAGAAGATAGATACAGGATTTTGTTAGCCTTAACATTCATTTTGGGAATGTAACTAACTAACTATTGAAGTTTCATTTTGGCCTGTAATTACATTGAGCTCACATAACAACCAGAACTCTAAGATGTCTCTAATACATGTTTAGTTCATAATGCGCTATTAATATGATGTTAAGGTAGGAAGACCCTACATTAGTGGTATCAGAGCAGTGGTTAGATAACCCGGGGATGAGTGAAGGGTAGCCTTAGCAGTAGGTTGGCTAGGCGCTTACTTTTGACATATTATGTTGCACATGAAGTATATGGGTGTTATGATAACATGTTATGGCTTTCTAACGATGTTTATATGAACTGCTTTTGGATCTTGTTGTTAACCCTTGTGTTGCAGTATGGCAGCAAATATCGACATTGGTGATGCGGTAAGTGTGAACGCTAGTGCGGGGCGCACGAATCCCTACCCCCGCCAGCCCTAGGAGAAGAGCCGTCCGAGCAACAGCTATTGCCGGGAGAGTTGAGTTTGACTCAATTTCTAGCGTATCGGCCCCCGAATTTTGAAGGGACTGAAACAGGGGAACGAGCCGAGGAATGGCTAGAAAGGATAGAACAAATATTTGTTGCAGCCCCCGTGTGCAAAGACGGCATGGATAAGGCTAGCAGAGTTCCAATTAGCCAAGAAAGCACTGATGTGGTGGAGGACCACCGTGATTGAACAGGAAGCACGGGGTCAAGAGGTAAACTGGAAACTGTTTCGAACTAGATTCCTGGCCCGATACTTTTCAGCGGCTGCACGTCAAGCTAAAGAGGATGAGTTTACTAAGTTGAAGCAAGGGTACCATGCCGGTGTCAGATTATGCCCTCCACTACTGTTCTCTACTCAGATATGTACCTCATATCGCCGCCGACACTCAAGCAAAAATGAGGAACTTTATGAAGGGCTTGAGGCCAGAACTCTATGATAGGGTGATTACATATGGCCCTACCTGCTTTGACGATGCACTTACACGGGCCGAGTTAGCCGAACTGGGGGTAGTTGCATACCCTGGTGCTGTACCACATCCAGCACCCCCTCAGAGATCTACTCCCGACAATTTAAGGCCAAGGGGTGATCGGTTCAAGTCCGGGGGGAACACTTCTGCGTCAAGATTCAGTGGGTAGGAGGCCCGATAACCGATGGAGAGGAAACCGCAGGAATGACGCCCCACCAAGAGGAGGACAGTCTCGGGGAGGAGGCAGTGTTGGGGAGGTTCAATGCTCTCTTTGTGGGCAACCACATCTGACGAAGAATTGTGTAGGATGTTATGTTTGTGGCGAGAGAGGCCACTTTGCTCGACAATGTCCCAACAGGGGAAGGCAGCAGAATTCTACTGGGAGGTCTACGGACAGAGCAGCACCACACAGGCCCCCATATGTACCGAGGCAGTTTGGAAGTCAGCCTACGGGGCCACCTCAAGGGCAGGTGTATGCATTGACAAGGGAGCAGGCCACAGCGGCTCCGGAGGAGGTTATAGCGGGTACGTGTCTTTTATTTACGCACCCTGCTTTTATATTGATCGACACAGGTGCGTCACACTCTTTTGTGTCGACAAGTTTTGTGGAAAGGCACCACATATGCACTTCTCCGTCGCCCACGCCTCTTATAGTCTCGACCCCCGCTGGAAGAAGTATGAATACTGATCGGATTGTCTACGATGGCCTCATTTATTTTGAGGATAAAGAACTAAGGTCAGATTTGATTGTTCTGGGAATGTCAGACTTTGACTGCATTCTGGGCATTGATGTTCTGAACAGGTATCAGGCAGTTGTGAACTGCAGGCAGAGGACAGTGCGGTTCAAATCTGATATGGGAGTTCCATGGACGTTCTACGGGGATGGTTCTCGTTCAAGGATTCCGTTGATATCCGCGGTCAAGATGACACAATTATTGGAACGAGGCCATACTGGATATCTTATTTATGTCGTTGATATTTCTGGAAAGAAGGAAGAGCTAAAGGTTGAAGATGTGCCCGTAGTGGCGGAATTTCCTGATGTATTTCCTGAAGAGATTCCTGGATTCCCACCGGCGAGAGAGGTCGAGTTTGGAATCGAATTGCTACCGGGGACGTCAGCCATTTCCCGTGCCCCATACAGGATGGCACCAACAGAGCTAAAGGAGTTAAAGGTTCAGTTGCAAGAACTCCTTGACAAGGGCTATATACGACCTAGCGTATCGCCCTGGGGTGCACCAGTTTTGTTTGTCAAGAAGAAAGATGGTTCGATGCGTCTATGCGTCGATTACAGACAACTGAACAAAGCTACCGTGAAGAACAAGTATCCACTTCCGAGGATCGTTGATTTATTTGATCAGTTGCAGGGTACGAGACTCTACAGTAAGATCGATCTGAGGTCGGGGGTACCATCAGATTCGGGTAAGGGAGGATGATGTGCAGAAGACAGCTTTCAGGACCAGATATGGGCACTATGAATTCTTAGTTATGCCCTTTGGGGTGACGAATGCCCCAGCTGTTTTCATGAGTTTAATGAACAGGGTATTCCAGCCATATTTGGACCAGTTCGTCATAGTCTTCATTGATGATATACTTATTTACTCCCGGACCGAAGAAGCACATGTTGAGCACTTGAGGATAGTACTTCAGATCCTTAGAGATCATCAACTATATGCAAAGCTTAGCAAGTGCGAGTTTTGGTTGGACAGTGTGGTATTCTTGGGCCACGTTATATCTAGCAGTGGGATATCAGTGGATCCCAGAAAGATTGAAGCTGTGATGGAGTGGGCTGCACCCACTTCTGTGCCCGAGATACGGAGCTTCCTTGGTTTAGCAGGTTATTACCGACGTTTCGTCGAAGGATTCTCTAAGATTGTTAAGCCATTGACACAGCTAACTCAGAAAGGAGTACCGTTCTTTTGGTCCGAAGCTTGTGAGGAAAGCTTCCAAGAATTGAAGCGTCGTTTGACGACAGCACCAATATTGGTGATCCCTTCTGAGAATAAGAAGTTTGCCTTGTACACGGATGCATCATTGCAAGGTTTGGGTTGTGTGTTGATGCAAGACAAGCACGTGGTAGCTTATGCTTCGAGGCAGTTGAAGCCCCATGGGACCAGATACCCAGTCCATGACCTGGAACTGGCAGCCATCATTTTCGCCTTGAAGATTTGGCGTCATTATCTCTATGGTACGACGTTTACAATCTTTACAGACCACAAGAGCTTGAAATTCTTATTCACCCAAGCAAAACTTAACATGCGTCAAAGAAGATGGATGGACTTACTCAAGGACTATGATTGTGAAATAGAGTACCATCCGGGTAAAGCAAACATGATAGCAGATGCCTTAAGTCGAAAAGTGAAGAGCACCGCTGAGGATACTATGAGCTTATCAGCTATGATGACTTCTTATTGCCATCTGGGCTATGATTTTGATGTGGAAACGTCGCCGGTGCGAGTGTCGACCTTATTGGCTGAGCCAGATATATTTGAGGCTATTAGGAAAGCTCAGAGTTCGGATAATGAAATTCAGAGATGGTCATCAATAGTGCTCCAAGGGCAACCATCAAAGTTCCGAGTTGCTGAGGATGGTTCATTGAGACTAGGCAACCGTTGGGTGGTACCAAAGACACCAGAATTACGCCAAGGAATCTTGCACCGTGCCCACAGTAGCCGGTTCAGTATCCACCCAGGAGGAAGAAAGATGTACAAGGACCTATGTAGTCAATTTTGGTGGAGACGCATGAAGCGTGAAGTAATTGCTTTTGTTAAGAGGTGTCTAATCTGCCAGCAGGTAAAGGCAGAAAGACAGAGGCCTGGGGGTGAGTTGAAGAGCTTAGAGGTACCTAAATGGAAGTGGGAGCATATATCTATGGACTTCGTGACCCACTTGCCAAGGTCGGCCTCTGGATTCGATGCGATCTGGGTAATCGTGGATAGGCTGACGAAGGTAGCCCATTTCATCCCTTACAATATGACTTTCACATATTTGAAGATGGCCCAACTATATGTGAGGGATGTAGTGAGATTGCATGGCATTCCAGTCTCGATAGTGTCTGACAGGGACCCGAGGTTCACTTCACATTTCTGGGAGGGTCTCCAGACAGCTTTGGGCACGGAGGTAAGACTGAGTACAGCCTATCACCCTCAGACAGACGGTCAGACAGAGCGTACCATACAGACGCTCGAGGATATGTTAAGGGCATGCGTTTTAGAGTTTGATACTCCGTGGCAGGATTCAGTACCACTGGTGGAGTTCTCCTATAACAACAGCTATCAGGCGAGCATTCAAATGGCTCCTTTTGAAGCGCTTTATGGACGACGGTGTAGATCGCCACTGTATTGGGAGGACTTGACTAGTGAAGCGGTCGGAGGACCGGATATGATTAAAGATATGGAAGAAAAGATCAAGACGATACGCTTAAAGATGAAAGCGGCCCAAGATAGACAAGCGGCCTATGCCAATAAGCGGCGACGACCGCTAGAATTCCAAGTAGGAGATAAGGTTTTCTTGAAAATCTCACCCTTCAGGGGTGTGGTCCGTTTTGGTATGCGGGGAAAGTTATCTCCGAGGTATGTGGGGCCGTATGAAATATTGCAGCGCATCGGTACTTTGGCCTACCGTTTGGCGCTATCACCATCCTTATCCGGTATTCATGATGTCTTTCATGTTTCCATGTTGAGAAAGTATGAACCCGATCCGTCTCATGTATTGCAACCTTCAGAGGTTCAGTTGAGTTCAGATGTGTCCTATGTTGAACGACCGGTTAGAATTCTGGATCGTGAAGATCGCAGGCTACGAAGTAAGATTATACCGATGGTCAAAGTTCAGTGGGATCGCCGGGGTGTCGAGGAGGCTACGTGGGAGACGGAACAGCATATGGTGCAACACTACCCGGAACTATTTTCTGGTATGATTTATGTTTAGTTTCTTTTTGGGTAAGTGCATGTGATTTCGAGGACGAAATCTTATAAGTAGGGGAGTAATGTGATGCCCCGAAATTAATTGATGGCAATCTGAATATTAATTATGCTTATATGATGATTTATTACGATGATTAAGATATGTGTGGGAAATGAAGAAGTAACATGATTTAAGGATGTTAATTTTAATTATGAGGATGATATGGATTTAATGAAGTTGGTTGCATTTTGTAAATGCTTATCATGTTGATGTATTTTATATACATCATGTTATTATTGGGGTACAAGTTAAATGTATGAATTAAAGACTTAACCCACCACTTTTACCTCACCTCACTTTTACACTCAAATCCCCAAAATCACTTTCCCAAAACCCTCTTCCCCTTATTTTCGATTTTTGACCTAAAGGTGGGAAGAAATCCTTGTAAAAGCTTTGTTCTTGCACTTCTTGGTAAGATTTAGTGCCTATGATGTTTATATACCACTTATTGATGTTCTTGAAGTGTTGATTGAGTTTTGGAAAGGTTTTAAAAAGGGTTTTCAAATGGGTTTGTTTGGGTTAGTGTGATTCTTGGGAGGATGTTGGATTTTTAGTGGTTTTATGATGTATGTTGAAGGTTTTGAGTGTTTTAATGTTTATGAGTTGTTGGTATAAATGATGGTTGAGGTTGGTGAGGTTTAAATGTGCAAAAATGGAGTTTTTCGTGGTACAGAGGCTGGCGATCGATCGCCCGTTTTTGGCGATCGATCGCGAGCAGGTAGTAGGCTCCAGAAGCCTTTGGCGATCGATCGCCACTTTTGGGCGATCGATCGGTGACGATGGCGATCGATCGCGTCAAGTATGGCGATCGATCGCCGAAGAAGGAAAATTTCCCCCTCGTCCAGTGTGATCTCGCGATCGATCGCGCCTGGGTGGCGATCGATCGCGAGATGCAAAAATGGGTATTTTGATTATTTTGTGGGATTTTTGAATATTGGACTATGATTAGCTTCTAATATTGAATTGTATGGTTGTGTAGAACCATCCCAAGGACCCACGACTTCAAGAAGATAAAGTGCTACGATTTCACCACATTTTGAAAAGGTACGTAAGAAACGTACGGGCATCAAACGGTAACATATTCCTAAACTATGCTTTGCATTAATTGCATAAGTATTTATGATGATGATTATGATGATTATGATGAATAAGTTTATGATAATGATGTTGTGATAAACGAAGACGATATGATGTTATGATGACAATTATGATAAGATGATGATGCTTGTAAGATGATGACGCATGTTTGACTATGCTACTTAGGATGGTTGAATGTCCGGTGACTATTATGGGCAAGCGAGGAAGGTCTTGCCGCTCACATAACTAAGCGATGGGGTACATCCGCTATCAAGGTGTAGCGATGGGTATCATCCGCTGAGCGATGGGGTACATCCGCTATCAAGGTGTAGCGATGGGTATCATCCGCTGAATAAGAGATACATCCGCTATCAAGGCGTAGCGATGGGTATCATACGATGAGTTATGTCGAGCGAGGGGGCCAATTGTGCCGCTGTCATAATAGAACCCGGATAGTCCCATTACTAATTAACATGGATTATTGTGAGCTTACATACGAAATATGATGTTAATCATTCATGTCTTGAACTAATGATGATATGCGTAATTATGACACAGGGACAACCAAGGAAGGATAGTACTATTAAACAGGAAGTATATGTTATCAATTATTTCCATGCATTATTTATATGCCAGTAACTCATGATGTTAAGTAATGATGTACATGCTCACGATGGGTTGTTCCTGTAGGTACACTTTTGGATCGAGACTAAGGGTCGGGTTGAGATGGTGAGCCAAAGGAGCATAAGAAGATAGATACAGGATTTTGTTAGCCTTAACATTCATTTTGGGAATGTAACTAACTAACTATTGAAGTTTCATTTTGGCCTGTAATTACATTGAGCTCACATAACAACCAGAACTCTAAGATGTCTCTAATACATGTTTAGTTCATAATGCGCTATTAATATGATGTTAAGGTAGGAAGACCCTACAAACTCAGATGATACTTTATCATTGAATGGCAAATACAAAATTTTCTTTAATACTCAATGTTATAAGATCATCATCCTAACAACAAATAGACTCGTAAAGTTCGCCCATTTCCATCCCCTTTACACCACTTTTTACATTGTGGACTTTTATAAAAATTTGGGCAGAGTCTCCCCATAAATTGAGCTATCCCGAAACAAAGCACATCACATAATATAATTCCCGGCCAGGGAATACCCAATACTCAACAGAATACAGAACACGAAGTAAATTCCCAGCCAGGGAAGACCCCACACAGTAAGACAACTAAGTGGGTTTCAACACCCACATAATACACCAATGACTCTCGTATCATTAACAATTTTACCCTTAATTGCATGCATATATAATGAAAGAGAGGAAGGCTCATGCCTTTATATACAACCCATATACAAGTATAACCGTGCTCACATGCGAGCATCATAAATGTGTATATAATCCTCAGGTGTATATAAGTACACTATACGAGACCGTGCTCCATCAAGCCCTGGTACCACGATCCTGGGAGTAAATCCCATCAACAGCTCGAGCTCAACTTCAAAGCCATCGATGTACCTGTTCACCTGCCCCAACAGAGACAGCCCCCACACGGGGTGAGCATACCAATTCCACAATTTCATAATCATAATAATGAAATTCATAATTGACAACAAAAGTAAATACTAATGAATTTTAAATGATACTTCCTGGATGGCAACGTCCTCATCCGGGATTCCGTGTACTGTCCCTGTTCTCACAATCATCAAACTCATCAAATCTCAAAAATCAGTAAATCAACACATTGATTTAACTCATCGCATGCCTAATTCTCGAATATCAATATAAAGTGATTCCAAATTCATTATGCAGGCAAATATGGATATCTCAATAACAAATATTGATTTCTCAACCTCGCTATCAATCACAGATAGCTCAAATGCCTAGCATTTATTTTACCAATTCTCCATTATACTTAAACATCTCGCATGTCTTATAATGAATACATGATTTCACGATCATTCTCAGGCATCTCAATGCCCTACAATGGTCACATACATCCAGTACCCCATATACCTTGTAAGAGTTATCCTACTCTAGTGTCACGCACGCTTATGGCGGCGATATCAAGATTTGGTCGTTCATTGGCTATATCAACATATATATATAACCTTACGCACAATTATTAAATGCAATCAAAATACATTATGCATTTCACAAATGCTCTCATATAAAGGAATGCTCGTACGTCGCACGTACCTTAAATTTCCGTAGTCCGAGCCAAACCTTGCTCGAGTTCCATGCCCCGAGGAACGATGTGCTAACACGATAAATAATTCACAATTATTTACGAACACGTAACCCATGCTCAAGCACATCCATAACCCTCAAAATATTGTCAACACACGACAATTAACTATTTAAAAGACCCGGGGCAGGGCACATGCAGGGAGGGAAACGAATGAGACATTATCGAAAATTGTTCAAGAATACCCTTCAAATTTTCGAACCCTTAACCTCACAATTCGAACCCAAACTAAGCACCATAATACATCTAAAACATGTAATAAACGACCCATAACAAGAATCACCACCCCTGTAATACCCCCGAAATGTTATATGACTATGTGCTACGATGATGATTTACGATGTGTTTAAGAGGGTTGTGGTACTTTAATAGGGGGTTATATTTATGATATGATAATATGGTTTAGGGGGCATGTTAGGTGTTTTAATTGTTGTATTGATGTAGTATAATCATAAAATATCAAGGGAAGATATTTTTATACATCGTATGAAATACCGGGACACAATTAAACACCACAAAATCACCCTACATGCAACCACCCCCCCCCCCCCCCCAACCCATGCCAATCAAACTGTACGAGGCTGATTGCCCATCCCACTTGGCTCAATCATTCACTCTTCTTCCTCCTTCCCAAATCTCGGCCATTCTCTCCCAAACAAACACCAGCACCTGCTGAGCAAAAAAGTGAGGAGCCTTGCCATTTTCATTCCTTGGAAGCCTCCAAAAAATCGGAGCAAAGTAGGGTGAGAAACCATGCCCTGTTTTTGTTTTTAAGCTTATTAAGTTCTTGCTTTTAAGTGTGGTAAAAATGGCATGTTAGCTTAGGTTTCTTGAAACCTTCGATTTAAATACTTACATGGTGTTATTATGAAGCTCTCAGTATTTTTCCTTGTGCATGTTACAAGTTTCACGTGAAGGATTAAAGCATGTGAAATAGGGTGTTCGAAAATCTGGGTAGATATTTCCCCTGTTTTCTGGAAAAATATGGATTGAGAGTGATATTGAGGGTTAATATTATGCATCTTAGATGAGTCTTTGGGTGAACCTTCGATTTGAGTACACGAATGCTAATTTTGTAAAGCCCAGAACGTTTTTGTTCAAGCATGTTTTATGAGATATCTTATAGTTTTTATGGCATGAAATGAAGTACTCAAAAATCTGGAAATAAAATATGTTGCCCTGTTTCCGGAAATGTTGACCGAGTATTGATAAAAATGGGTAGTTTTAATGCATGTCGGTTTAGGTTATGAGCGAACCTTTAATTTTAATACATGCATGAAAGTATGGTGAAGCTATTGATATACTTGTTTAGGCATTGTATGTATGTTATGAAGTAGTTTGAAGGGTGTGAATTGAGGTGTTCGAGATTTCTGGAAAATCTCGCATGAATGTGAACGACCGATCGATCGGTGATGAACACCGATCGATCGGCAAATGCCGTAGCAAAATGATAAAAATGATGAACAGTTAGCGATCGATCGGTAAGGGAGACCGATCGATCGGTAGTCACTGTTCATGTGTGATAAAGTTTTATGTTCTTTTTTTTGTAATTTGATTTCGATTCTCGTTTCGGTGCCTAATATTGTATTATGTGGTTGTGTAGAGCCATCCCAGGTACCAGCACAATCAAGGAGATAAGTCTGTTGACTCCTCCTCCTTTTGAAAAGGTACGTAAGAGACGTACGGGCATCGGACGGTAAAACACATCCCTACACTATGACTATGCATTTATCGCATGAATATATACGATGAAATGATGATGTTTATACGATGTTTATATGATGATGTTTATACGATGTTTATATAATGATGTTTATACGATGTTATTTGTGGTAAGATGCCACGGGGTAAGATGCCCGACATGGTAAGAAGCCATGCGATGTTATTTGTGGTAAGATGCCACGGGGTAAGATGCCCCACATGGTAAGAGGCCATGCGATGTTATTTGTGGTAAGATGCCACGGGGTAAGTTGCCCCACATGGTAAGAGGCCATGCGATGTTTATAATGTGGTAAGATGCCACAGGGTAAGATGCCCATATGCATGATTATGAATCAGGGACAACAATAAGAAGTTAATGAATAACCAGCATATTTACTTAACCAACATGTAATGCCCCGAAATTAATTATATGCATTTGAGCATTAATGATGTTAATATGATGAATTATGTTGATAATTGATTTATGTGTTGAAATTAATTATCATGTTGAAATGTTTAATCACATGATAGGCGTGACCCGGGGGTTGCATTTCAGGGTGCATGTTATGCATGTTAGAAAATAAGGTGTTAACATGATTTAACTATGTTAATGGTTAATTATGAGGAAAGCATGATTTACTGGAAGTTTAATGCATTTTTGTAAATGCTTTTAAAATACCATGTTGGGGTGTTTTATACATCATGTTAACTTTGGGGTATAATTTTAATATTAACCTTATAACCCTCCTTTTCCCTCTATACCCACTTACTTTAACAATCACTTTTAAAATCCCCAATTCATTCCTCAACCCTAACCCATCTCCCATTTTCGAAATTCACCAAGGAAGGAAGAAGAAAGCTTCACAAAAACTTTGTTTGTGTGATCTTTGTTAGGATTTGGAGCCTACAAGAGGTATGGAACCATTCCTAAAAGTTTTATGATGTTTGGTGTTGAAATGGGTTGATTTTGAAGTAAATTATGTGGGTTGTTTTGGGTATGTGTTGCATGTTATTGGAGTATGATTTTTGAAGTGTTTTAAGTGGGTTTTAGTGTGTTATGATGATTTTGAGGTTGTAGAGAAGTTTGGGTTTGAATGGTTTGAGGTAGAGCTTGGAAAATGCTCTAAAATGGCGATTTTTTGAAGTACAGGGATCGGCGATCGATCGCCCGTTCCAGGCAATCGATCGCGACCCAACAGATGACGCCAGTAACATTTGGCGATCGATCGCCACATTTGGGCGATCGATCGCGCCAAAAGTGGCGATCGATCGCCAAGAGCTAAAAATTTCAGCAAGGTCCAGTATGGTCTCGCGATCGATCGGGCCTGGGCGGCGATCGATCGCGAGATATAAAAATATGTGTTTTTGATGTTTTTGTGGGATTTTTGGATATTGGACTATATTTAGCTTCTAATATCGATTTGTATGGTTATGTAGAACCATCCCTAGGTACCCACAACTTCAAGGAGATACAGTTCTACAACTCCTCCATTTTGGAATTAAGGTACGTAAGAAGCGTACGGGCATCGGACGGTAACACACTCCTAACTATGACTATGTATTGATTGCATAAGTATTTATGATGATGCTTACGATGATGTTTATAATGATGGTGTTTATGATGATGATGATTATGATGATGATGTTTACGATGATGATTTCGATAAGTAAGTTTATGATGATGTGATACGATGTTTATTATGTGGTAAGATGCCACGGGGTAAGATGCCCATATGGTAAGAGGCCATACGATTTGATTATGTGGTAAGATGCCACATGGTAAGATGCCCATATGGTAAGAGGCCATACTCCTATATTAGGATCATACTATGATTGCATAAGAATTTACGATGCCATGATGATGTGTATAATGAATAAAGAGGATAAGATGTTTAAGATGATGTTATGATAAGTAAGTTCACAACGAAGATAATTTTATAATGAATAAAGATGATAAGATGTTTAAGATGATGTTATGATAAACAAAGATGATTTTATGACGAATAAAGATGATAAGACACTTACGATGATGTTAGGATGAATAAAGATGATTATATGATGAATAAAGATGACAAGATGCTTACGATGACGTTATGATAAAAGAAGATGTATGACGTTACTATAACGATTATGATGAGACGTTGATGATTATAAGATGATAATGCTTATATGATAATGATGTTTCCAAGATGATGATGTCTATGAGATGCTATGATGTTTATGATGAATATGAAACTATGTTATTAAGAATGGTTGAATGTCCGGTGGTTATTATGGGCAAGCGAGGAAGGTCTTGCCGCTCACATATCTGAGCGATGGGGTACATCCGCTATCAAGGTGTAGCGAGGGGTATCATCCGCTGAGCGATGGGGTACATCCGCTATCAAGGCGTAGCGATGGTATCATCCGCTGAATAAAGAGATACATCCGCTATCAAGGCGTAGCGATGGGTATCATACGATGTGTTATGTCGAGCGAGGGGGGCCAATTGTGCCGCTGTCAGAATAGGACCGGGACAGTTCCACTTCTAATTAACATAGTTTGATGTGATCATATATGTGAAGTATGATTTTAATCATTTATGCCGAGAACTAACGATTATATGCATGACTATGAAACAGGGACAACCAAAGAGGGTTAATGCGTTTAACCAGGAAGTATACGTTACCCATTTACTTCATGCATTTATTTATATGCCATTACCCTATAATGTTGAGTAATGATGTACATGCTCACGATGGGTTGTTCCTGTAGGTACACATTTGGATTTGGAGGGCTATGGGCAGGGTTGAAGAAGTGAGCTTCGAGATGCCTTATGAATTAGGATTCAGGATTTGGTATAGTCTCTACTCCAGGAGTAGTATAATTCTATAGCGCCATCCAGTTGAGAATGTAATTAATTTGCTTGAAGTTTTATTTTGGCCTGAAATCCTAATAATTCAGGTAATAACCGGAGCCCCAAGCTGTATGTAATGCATGTTTAGCCCTAATTATTTCTTGCTTATGATGTTAAGGTAGGAAGGCCCTACATTAGTGGTATCAGAGCAGTGGTTAGATAACCCGGGAATGAGCGAAGGGTAGCCTTAGCAATAAGTTGGCTAGGTGCTTACTTTTAAACATGTTTTATGCATATGTTGCATACGAAGTATATGATGTCGTACTAACATGTTTTGTTTCCCTAACGATGTATTATATGAACTGCTTTTGGGTATTGTTGTTAACCCTTGTGTTGCAGCCTAGCGGCAAATGCTGAAGTAGAGGATGCAATTTCATATGCACTTCTCCGTCGCCCGTGCCTCTTGTAGTCTCGACACCCGCTGGAAGAAGTTTAATAACTAATCAGGTGGTTTATGACAGCCTCATTTATTTTGAGGGTAACGAGCTGAGGACAGACTTGATTGATCTGGGAATGTCAGACTTCGGATGCATTGTGGGCATCGAGGTGCTGAACAAGTATCAGGCAGTTGTGGACTGCAGGCAAGGACTATCCGAGTCAAGTCTGTTATGGGAGTCCAATGGATATTCTATGGGGATGGTTCCCGTTCAAGGATTCCGTTAATATCTGCTGTCAAGATGGCACAGTTATTAGAATGAGACCACAAAGGATATCTCATCTATACTGTTGATATTACTCAAAGAGGGAAGAGTTAAAGGTTGAAGATGTGCCCGTGGTGGCGGTGTTCCTGATGTATTTCCGGAAGAGATTCCCGGATTCCCACCGACGAGAGAGGTCGAGTTTGGGATTAAGTTACTACTAGGGACGTCTACCATTTCTCCTGCCCCGTATAGGATGACACCAGCGGAACTAAGGGAGTTAAAGGTTCAGTTGCAAGAGCTCCATGATAAGGGCTATATACGCCTATCGTATCACCCTGGGGTGCGCCAGTTTTGTTTTATAAAGAGGAAAGATGGTTCGATGCGGCTGCGCCTCGATTACAGACAACTGAACAAAGCCATAGTGAAGAATAAGTATCCGTTTCTGAGGATTAATGATTTGTTTGATCAGCTGCAGAGTACGAGGCTCTACAGTAATATCGATCTGAGGTCGGAGTATCATCAGATTCGAGTTCGAGAGGATGATGTACAGAAGACAGCTTCCAGGATTAGATATGGGCACTACGAATTCTTAGTCATGCCTTTTAGGGTGACGAATGCCCCAGCTGTTTTAGGAGCCTGATGAACAAAGTGCCCCAACCATGTTTGGATCAGTTCGTCATAGTTTTCATTGACGATATGCTTATTTACTCTCGAACTGAAGAGGGACATGTGAAGCACTTGAGAACAGTACTCCAGATCCTTAGGGATTGCCAGACCCCTGGCACAGCTGACTCAGAAAGGAGTGTCGTTCTATTGGTCCGAAGCTTGTGAGGAAAGCTTCCAAGAATTGAAGCATCGTTTGACTACGACACCTATGTTGGTGATTCCTTCTGAGAATAAGAGGGTTGCCTTGTACACTAATGCATCACTGCCGGGTTTGGATTGTGTGTTGATGCAAGATAAGCATGTGGTGGCTTATGCATCGAGGCGGTTGAAACCACATGAGGCTAGGTACCCAGTCCATGATTTGGAGCTGGCAGCCATTATATTACCTTGAAGATTTGGATGCATTACTTGCATGGTACGTCGTTTACCATCTACCCGGACCACAAGAGCCTGAAGTTTTGTTCACACAGGCTGAATTGAATAGGCGACAAGGAAGATGGATGGACTTACTCAAAGATTTTGATTGTGAAATTAAGTACCATCCAGGTAAAGCAAATTTGATAGCAGACGCCTTAAGTCGGAAGTGAAAAGTACTACTGAGGATGTCATGAATCTATCAGCTATGATGACTTTTGTTGTCATCTGGGCTATGATTTTGATATGGACACGTCGCCAGTGCGAGTGTCGACCTTATTGGCTGAGCCAGACATATTTGAGGCCATTACGAAAGCTCAGAGGTCGGACGATGAAATTCGAAGATGGTCATCGATAGTACTCCAAGGGCAACCATCGAAGTTCCGAGTTGCTGAGGATGGTTCCTTGAGACTTGGCAACCGTTGGGTGGTGCCAAGGACACCAGAATTACGCCAAGGAATCTTGCACCGTGCCCACAGTAGCCGGTTCAGTATCCACCCAGGAGGGAGGAAGATGTACAAGGACCTATGTGGTCAATTTTGGTGGAGACGCATGAAACGTGAAGTAATTGCTTTTGTTAAGAGATGTCTGATCTGCCAGCAAGTAAAGACAGAAAGACAGAGGCCTGGTGGTGAGTTGAAGAGCTTAGAGGTACCTAAATGGAAGTGGGAGCATATATCTATGGATTTCGTGACCCACTTGCCAAGGTCGGCCTCTGGATTTGATGCGATCTGGGTGATCGTGGATAGGCTAACGAAGGTAGCTCACTTCATCCCTTGTCATGTGTCTTTCACATACCTAAAGATGACCCAATTATATGTGCGGGATGTGGTGAGGATGCATGAGGTTCCAGTCTCGATTGTGTCTGACAGAGACCCAAGGTTTACTTCACATTTCTGGGAGGGTCTTCAGACAGCTTTGGGCACAGAAGTGATACTGAGTACAGCTTATCACCCTCAGTCAGACGGCCAGACAGAGCGTACCCTTCAGACGCTCGAGGACATGTCGAGGGCATGTGTTTAGGAGTTTGATACTCCGTGGCAAGATCCAGTGCCAATGATGGAGTTCTCCTATATTAACAGCTATCAGACGAGCATTCAAATAACTCCTTTTGAAGCTCTTTACGGACGACGATGTAGGTCACCGCTGTATTGGGAGGACTTGACTAGTAAATCAGTCGGAGGACCGGATATGATTAAGGATATGTAAGAACAAGATAAAGTTGATACGCCAAAAGATGAAAACGGCCCAGGATAGGCAAGCGGTCTATGCCAATAAGCGGCGACGACCGCTGGAATTCCAAGTAGGAGACAGGGTCTTCTTGAAAATCTCACCCTTCAGGGGTGTAGTTCGTCTTGGTATGCGGGGGATGTTATCCCCGAGTTATGTTGGTCCATATGAAGTATTGCAGCGTATCGGTACTTTGGCCTACCGTTTGGCTCTAGCGCCGTCTTTATCTGGGATTCATGATGTTTTCCACGTTTCTATGCTACGGAAGTATGAGCCAGACCCGTCTTATGTTTTACAGCCTACTGAAGTGCAGTTGAGTTCAGATGTATCCTATGTTGAACGACCAGTCAGAATTATGGATCGAGAGGATCGCAGACTACGAGGCAAGATTTTACCGATGGTCAAAGTTCAGTAGGATCGTCGGGGTGTCGAGGAGGCCACGTGGGAGACGGAGCGGGATATGGTACAGCACTACCCGGAACTATTCTCTGGTATGTGATTTATGTTTTATTTCTTTTGGGGTAAGTGCATGCGATTTCGAGGACGAAATCTTATAAGTAGGGGAGTAATGTAATGCCCCGAAATTAATTATATGCAATTTTAGCATTAATGACGTTAATATGATGAATTATGTTGATAATTGATTTATGTGTTGAAATTAATTATCATGTTGAAATGTTTAATCACATGATAGGCGTGACCCGGGGGTTGCATTTCAGGGTGCATGTTATGCATTTTAGAAAATAAGGTGTTAACATGATTTAACTATTTTAATGGTTAATTATGAGGAAAGCATGATTTAGTGGAAGTTTAATGCATTTTTGTAAATGCTTTTAAAATACCATGTTGGGGTGTTTTATACATCATGTTAACTTTGGGGTATAATTTTAATATTAACCTTATAACCCCCCTTTTCCCTCTATACCCACTTACTTTACCAATCACTTTTAAAATCCCCAATTCATTCCTCAACCCTAACCCATCTCCCATTTTCGAAATTCACCAAGGAAGGAAGAAGAAAGCTTCACAAAAACTTTGTTTGTGTGATCTTTGTTAGGATTTGGAGCCTACAAGAGGTATGGAACCATTCCTAAAAGTGTTATGATGTTTGGTGTTGAAATGGGTTGATTTTGAAGTAAATTATGGGGGTTTGTTTTGGGTATGTGTTGCATGTTATTGGAGTATGATTTTTGAAGTGTTTTAGGTGGGTTTTAGTGTGTTATGATGATTTTGAGGTTGTAGAGAAGTTTGGGTTTGAATGGTTTGAGGTAGAGCTTGGAAAATGCTCTAAAATGGCGATTTTTCGAAGTACAGGGATCGGAATGGGCGATCGATCGCGACCCAACAGATGATGCAAGTAACATTTGGCGATCGATCGCCACATTTGGGCGATCGATCGGCGAGGCTGGCGATCGATCGGCGAGGCTGGCGATCGATCGCGCCAAAAGTGGCGATCGATCGCCAAGAGCTAAAAATTTCAGCAACGTCCAGTATGGTCTCGCGATCGATCGGGCCTGGGCGGCGATCGATCGCGAGATATAAAAATATGTGTTTTTGATGTTTTTGTGGGATTTTTGGATATTGGACTATATTTAGCTTCTAATATCGATTTGTATGGTTATGTAGAACCATCCCAGGTACCCACAACTTCAAGGAGATAAAGTTCTACAACTCCTCCATTTTGGAATTAAGGTACGTAAGAAGCGTACGGGCATCGGACGGTAACACACTCCTAACTATGACTATGTATTGATTGCATAAGTATTTATGATGATGCTTACGATGATGTTTATAATGATGATGTTTATGATGATGATGATTATGATGATGATGTTTACGATGATGATTTCGATAAGTAAGTTTATGATGATGTGATACGATGTTTATTATGTGGTAAGATGCCACGGGGTAAGATGCCCATATGGTAAGAGGCCATACGATTTGATTATGTGGTAAGATGCCACAGGGTAAGATGCCCATATGGTAAGAGGCCATACTCCTATATTAGGATCATACTATGATTGCATAAGAATTTACGATGCCATGATGATGTGTATAATGAATAAAGAGGATAAGATGTTTAAGATGATGTTATGATAAGTAAGTTCACAACGAAGATGATTTTATAATGAATAAAGATGATAAGATGTTTAAGATGATGTTATGATAAAAAAAGATGATTTTATGACGAATAAAGATGATAAGACACTTACGATGATGTTAGGATGAAAAAAATGATTATATGATGAATAAAGATGAAAAGATGCTTACGATGACGTTATGATAAAAGAAGATGATATGACGTTACTATAACGATTATGATGAGACGTTGATGACTATAAGATTGATATTGCTTATATGATAATGATGTTTACAAGATGATGATGTCTATGAGATGTTATGATGTTTATGATGAATATGAAACTATGTTATTAAGAATGGTTGAATGTCTGGTGGTTATTATGGGCAAGCGAGGAAGGTCTTGCCGCTCACATAACTGACGATGGGGTACATCCGCTATCAAGGTGTAGCGAGGGGTATCATCCGCTGAGCGATGGGGTACATCCGCTATCAAGGCGTAGCGATGGGTATCATCCGCTGAATAAAGAGATACATCCGCTATCAAGGCGTAGCGATGGGTATCATACGATGTGTTATGTCGAGCGAGGGGGGCCAATTGTGCCGCTGTCATAATAGGACCGGGACAGTTCCACTTCTAATTAACATAGTTTGATGTGATCATATATGTGAAGTATGATTTTAATCATTTATGCCGAGAACTAACGATTATATGCATGACTATGAAACAGGGACAACCAAAGAGGGTTAATGCGTTTAACCAGGAAGTATACGTTACCCATTTACTTCATGCATTTATTTATATGCCATTACCCTATAATGTTGAGTAATGATGTACATGATCACGATGGGTTGTTCCTGTAGGTACACATTTGGATTTGGAGGGCTATGGGCAGGGTTGAAGAAGTGAGCTTCGAGATGCCTTATGAATTAGGATTCAGGATTTGGTATAGTCTCTACTCCAGGAGTAGTATAATTCTATAGAGCCATCCATTTGAGAATGTAATTAATTTGCTTGAAGTTTTATTTTGGCCTGAAATCCTAATAATTCACGTAATAACCGGAGCCCCAAGCTGTATGTAATGCATGTTTAGCCCTAATTATTTCTTGCTTATGATGTTAAGGTAGGAAGGCCCTACACAACATTTGCATGCATTTACCATGATATTTTTATGATGTTAAGTTATGATGTTAAGTAAGATTGTATATGCTTATGATGTGTTGTCCCTGTAGGTACGCTTTTGGACTAAAGGACAAAGGGGTCGGGTTGAGGCAGTGAGCTACGAGGAACGCAGGAATGTATAGGAATCAAGTCTCGATTAGTATTTACTCTAGGAGTAGCATAAATATAAACATGAACATTCTTTTGGGAATGTAATGAATTATTTTTTGAAGTCTGTTATTTTGGCCTGTAATCCTGTTAGCTCATGTAACAACCAGAACCTTAAGACGTTATTAATGCATGATTAGTCCTTCTTATATCTATTAATCACTGTTAAGGTGGGAAGACCCCACAACCCCCCTGCCAAAACCCCCAAATTTGAACCCCAACCTCACGAAATTAGGGCAAATTTTCGAACCATACATCACCAAAATACAGGGAATTACATGAGAAGCATGAAAAAGGGGTAAGGAAGGTTACCCATACGAAGATCGGAAGGAAAATCGCTCAAAAACGAAGAACCCTAGAATTTTGGGCGTCTGCGTTGAAACTTTGAATTGCCGGTGTGGAAAGCTGCGCCTGGACGAGACGAAGTCAACGGCGGGTCGGACGCACCGGAT
The DNA here is from genome assembly GCA_907163345.1 of Haberlea rhodopensis. Classification (NCBI taxonomy): domain Eukaryota; kingdom Viridiplantae; phylum Streptophyta; class Magnoliopsida; order Lamiales; family Gesneriaceae; genus Haberlea; species Haberlea rhodopensis. The sequence goes on along the minus strand of CAJQUN010000123.1, from coordinate 1,810,014 downwards.
GGCGGCCCGACGGCGGCGGGCGCAGCGCTTTTACGCGCGGGGGCTGGGGCGACGGGAAGGCAGAACGCGGGGGAGAGAGAGTGACGGGCTGGAGGAGCTGAAATGGTTTTAAAATTAAAATCTCGGGTTCAACTGGTATTAATAGCAAAATACCCCAAAATACTAATAGCCCCACAAATACATCATGATTCATTAAAAATCATCTGTTTTCAAAAACTCTCTCTCTAACTCAAAAACCCCCTACCGGTGCCCACACAAGCACCCTAGATCCCGAGACACATCAAAAACCCAATTCTTAGGTTTTACACCGTAATGATAATACAATCTCAACCTCGGGATCCAACGATCCCAACTACCCAAATAAAAGAACCCTGAAGGCCCAACACCGCGATTATACTCCAAATTGCCACGTAAAACAATATTGAGGGATTGACATCTATAATCCCAAGTCATCACAATATCCCCCACTAAAAGAATTTCGTCCTCAAAATTAGCACCGGTGTATCACCTAACACCCAGGCTACACAACAACATGAAGCCATAATCTCGATTCTTGACCATATCAGAATCATCTTAATAAACGAGAGGATACTTACCTCACATCAAACTCTGAAACAGAGCGACTTTACCAAAACCAACATATCACCCAAGAGGAAAAACGTACCTCGATGCGGTTCATCCCAAAAGTCAGTCTCTCAAGACTGCAAAACAACCAATACTTACGACTGTAGATCGGACAGTCATCCTTGGTTCTAATACAACTAGTAAGAACGCATCCTGAATGACACCTCAACCGTGAGAACGTTGACCTCCTGTCAAACTCTGGAGTGGAATAGACTTCCAAATCCATCATAACGTCAAAGAGCGTCAGCACAGCTCAACGCTAAAAATCCAAAAGCAGTTAGCCAACTGAAACTGCAAGGATTCGAATCGCTCCCGATTCCATCGTAGATATCTTTCAATGACATCTCTATCATGACTCACGATGTCTAACATACATCGTTACGAGGGAAACACTAGTATACCACGGTGTACAAATACCAAACTTGGTTTCCACTTTCAAACCTTTTCCATCGAAGGAGCAGTTGTAAGGACCCCAAGCCCTTAACCCTTAATTAGTGTATTAACCATTATGTGTGGCACATGCTTTCAATAAAAAGTCAATCGGGAAGCTCAAATGATGCTTACAAAATTCCTTTAATATTCAACGTTATAAGATCATCTCTACTAACATATAGACTCATAGAGTTGCCCATTACCAACCCCATTTTGCCACTTTTTACATTGTGGACTTTTATAAAAATTTGGGCAGAGTCTCCCCGTAAATTGAGCTATCCCGAAATAAAAGCACAACACATAACATAATTCCCGGCCAGGGAAAAACATAATACTCATCAGAATGCAGCAATACCAAGTAAATTCCCAGCCAGGGAAGACGCCACACATAAGACGACAAAAGTGGGTTTCAACCCCCACATAATACACTAACGACTCTCATATCATTAGCAATTCTACCACAATTGCATGCAACATATAATGAAAGAGAGAAAGGCTCATGCCTTTATATACAACCCATATACAAACATAACCGTGCTCACATGCGAGCATCATAAATATGTATAAAACCCTCGGGTGTATATATGTACTCTATACGATACCGTGCTCCATCAAGCCCTGGTACCACGATCCTGGGAGTACATCCAATCAACAGCTCGAGCTCAGCTCCACAGCCATCGATGCACCTATTCACCTGCCCCAACAGAGACAGCCCCCAACGGGGTGAGCATACCAATACACAAAATCTCATAATCACAATAATGAAATTCATAATTTACAACACAAGTAAATATTAATGAATTTTAAATGATACTCCCTGGATGGCAACATCCTCATCCGGGATTCCTTGTACTGTCCCTGTTCTCACAATCATCAAACTCATCAAATCTCATAAATCAGTAAATCAACACATTGATTTAACTCATAGCATGCCTGATTCTCAAGTATCAAAAATCAATGATTCCAAGTTCAATATACATACAAATATAGATATCTCAATATCTAGTACTGATTTCTCAATTTCGCTATCAATCATAGATAGTTCAAATGCCTAGCATTTATTTTACCAATTTTCCATTATACCTAGACATCTCACATGTCTTATAATGAGTACATGATCCCACGATCATTCTCAGGCATCTCAAATGCCGTACAATAGTCATATAGACTCAGTACCCCATATATATCAACACATATATGCATATAGCCATACCCACAACCATCTAATGCAATTACAACACATTCACAATTGCTATCACGTAAAGTAATGCTCGTACGTCGCACGTACCTCAAATTTCCGAAGTCCGAGCCAAACCTTGCTCGAGTTCCATGCTCCGAGGAACGATGTGCTAACACGATAAATTAATTCACAATTAATTACGAACATGCAACCCATGCTCAAGCACACCCATAACCCTCAAAAATATTGTCAACACACGACAATTAACCATTATCGAAAATCGCTCAAGAACACCCCACAAATTTTCGAACCTTCACAACACAAATCGAACCCAATATAAACACCATAATTCATCTAAAACATGAATTAATCAATTACTAACAAGAATCATCACTCCTTGTCAAAAAATCCCCAAATTCGAACATAAACCCCACAATTTCGAACCCTAACTCACGCCACCAACGCTCAAATCGAACCATTGAGCAACAATTTTTCGAACCATTAAAGTCTAAAATTTTTGACCCAACAACATCACAAAAACGCCCCAAAAACACAGGAAGAAAAGCCCCAAAAATCGTACCAAAATCGGGCCACAAAATCGGACAGAAATCCAGTTCCGAACCCTACGCTTTTCTGGCAAATCCGAACGCGATTCTCGACGAAACTTCGAATTGTTGGTATGGATAGGAGCGCCTGGAAGAGACGATTCCAACGGCGGGTGGCACGCGCCGAACGGCGGCGGGCGAAGGCCTTTTGTGCGCGGGGGTCAACTGGATCGGGAAAAGGGGCGCGCGGGTGAGGAGAGAGGGAAGGTGGGGAAAATGGCTTCCAATAATAAAAATCTCGGTTCAACTGGTATTTATAGCAAAAATACCCCGAAATACTAATAGCCCCACAAATACATCATGATTCATTAAAAATCATCTGTTTTAAAAAATTCTCTTTCTAACTCAAAAACCCCCTACCGGTGCCCACACCAAGCACCCGAGAGTCTGAGTCACACTAAAAACCCAACTCACAGGTTTTCACCGAAATGAGAATACGATCTCAACCTCGGGATCCAACGATCCCAACTACTCAAATAGACGAGCCCGGAGGGCCCAACACCTCGATTAAACTCCAATTTGCCACGTAAAACAACTTTACGGGTTATTAACACTCCGGGATTAACATCCCTAATCTCTGGTCATCACAGCAGTCGCATCATTGCAACTCAATTTGGACAACTCACAGCCACAGATTCATACAAAAGACATCTGTGGGGTCCTCTTTACTTAATCCATTATGTATCATGTTAACATACATATGTGAGTCTAACTTAAGTAATAACATGCACTGATTAAAAGTATCTTACTAGTTAAGTTGTTACAGATGTACCAAATCCTTTGTACAAAAACCAACTAACTTTGTTTTCTACATATACATTACATGTAAAATTAACAACCTAAGCCAGTACAACTCCTATGCAGTGGTTCACCTCGCAGCGGAATAAGACTCACGATTCCCACGTCTATGCAATCCTACAGAAACATTCACAAAACGTGAGTATAGATAAACAACTATCTCAGTGCGATATCAAAACACAATATCAATAACAATGATAAAGCACAATATATCATCAAATGTGAATGTTATGTATCATGCATCCACAAATGCACCATGTCATGACATGTCTCAACAAGTACCCTATTATCACGAGACTAAAATGATATGCCTATTCAGCTCAATATGTCAGTGGGACCACCTCACATCTTCATATTAGCAGCACATATCATAGTACCGTCCTCAAATGATAATAGCCATAGCATATACCCAAAAACCGGCGTATATCGCTATATAACATAACCGAGCATATACCCAAACCAGGCGTATATCTCTCTGTCACATAACCGAGCATATATCCAAACCAGGCATATATCTCTATGTCACATAACCGAGCATATATCCAAACCAGGCATATATCTCAAATACATAGCCGAGCATATACCCAAACCAGGCGTATATCTCAAATACATATGATATCCATGAATGTACAGGCATATGATACTACCAATCATATGATAACAACATAACACAATTCATATGATATCAATCTCATAACATCATCTCACAATATCTATACTCCGTACGTCAACACGTACCTGTACTGCGACACAAACGAGATAAATTAGGCGTCACTGGCTAAGTGCCTCGTTGTCCTGTCCCCTGAGATGATGCTACAACAATGCCAACAATATATCATGTTATCATAGGCATTAAAATCAAATTCTACAAAAATATTTCATTTTTCAACATTTTGGCACTGGCGATCGATCGCTATCAACACCGATCGATCGCCAAAACTCTCTGTCCCCTCGCGATCGATCGCAACAACTTGGCGATCGATCGCCACAATGTTCTGTTCACAGCGATCGATCGCGACAATTTCACCGATCGATCGCCACACATTTTCACCGCCTTAAAATTTACTCTGCCTCGGCGATCGATCGCCACAAAGCTCGCGATCGATCGCCGATGTCCAGAAAGTTTAGAACATGGCGATTTTCAAGCTTATCTCCATGGTTCTTCTCCTATACCTCATATTGAACCATTTCAACATGTTTCTTGCAATCCCTGGGAACATATTAACATGTTTCTAACATCATAGATTCCAATTCAAAGCATAGAAACATGATATGATTCTTCACTTGAACACTTGAATTTTCATTTCACATATATAACGCCAATGACATAATTCAAGTGTAAAGCTAAGAATTCCTTACCAAGATGGTACACTTTCACTTCACACACCTTCCTAGCTCAATTTAAAAGTGAATCCCAAGCTCAAACCACAAGGAAATTGAAAGAGATGGAGAGGAGCTTGGTAGAGATTTGTAGGTGTAAAATGGTGTATTATGTGATTCCACCTCCCTAATCCACTTGATATAGATCCTTAGTTCCCTAAGTCACTTGCGCTCATGCCATTTAGGGATAATTACATGTTAAGTAACATGTACATGTAAATAAAATCCAAATTCAAATTCACATGCTAATGCAACCTTAATGAAAGGCAAAGGCATATGAAATTCATATCAAATGCATACTATAATTCATATCATTTCTTTGCACTACATTTTGTACATCATGTTTCATTCCTTGCCATATATCATTTCATACATGTATTTCTTCATTATTGGTTCCACCAGAACCCCCATTAACATACCACCATTTGATATAATTACACCATAATCATATCATACGTGTATACAACAACTCGAGGCATGACAATTCTCCCCCACTCATTGAATTTCGTCCTCGAAATTGCATATACAGACAGAATACATGCATATGAGATATACAATTCAACAATCCTACGATATGAAAATAGGAAACATGATCATGTATGCAACAGTACCATAAAACTGTAAAATCATACCAGAAAACAAATCTGGATACCGTTGCATCATATGCTGCTCCGTCTCCCACGTTGCCTCTTCGACACCCCTTCTGTCCCACTGTACTTTAACCATAGGAATCACCTTATTACGCAACCTGCGTTCAGCTCGATCCAAGATCATAACTGGTCGTTCCTCATACGACACATCTGTATCCAACTGTACATCAGGTACCTGTAATACATGACTTGGATCTGGTTCATACTTTCTCAACAGTGAAACATGAAAAACATCATGAATACTACTCAAGGCCGGTGGTAGTGCTAAGCGATATGCCAACGTACCAATACGTTGCAATACCTCATACGGACCAACATACCATGGAGACAATTTTCCACGCTTACCAAACCGTACTACACCTTTAAAAGGTGAGATTTTTAAGAACACACGGTCACCAATTTGAAATTCAAGTGGTCTACGTCGCTTATTGGCATACGCAGCCTGTCTATCCTGAGTAGCTTTAAGTTTCAATCGAATGACCTTTACTTTCTCTTCCATTTCATGAATCATATCTGGTCCAGTTAAGGAAGACTGATCCACATCATCCCAATACAATGGCGATCTGCATCGTCGTCCATACAAAGCCTCAAATGGTGCCATCTGTGTACTAGATTGATAACTATTGTTATATGAAAATTCCACTAATGGCAACGAATCTTGCCAAGAAGTATCAAACTCTAATACAAAGGCACGCAACATATCCTCAAGCGTCTGTATCGTACGCTCTGTTTGTCCATCTGTCTGAGGATGATATGCTGTACTCAACCGTACTTCAGTTCCCAACGCTGTCTGTAATCCTTCCCAAAAATGAGAAGTAAATCTTGGATCCCTATCCGATACAATGGAAACTGGAATACCATGTAGTCTCACTACATGTTGAATGTACAACTGTGCCATTCTTAGATATGTAAACGTCATACAATATGGCACAAAATGAGATACTTTGGTGAGTCGGTCAACAATCACCCAAATAGCATCGCAACCAGAAGACGTCCGTGGCAAATGAGTCACAAAATCCATCGTGATATGTTCCCATTTCCACTGAGGAATTTCCAAACTATGCAATTCACCTCCTGGTCTCTGTCTTTCCGCTTTCACTTGTTGACAGATCAAACATCGTTTCACAAAATTCAACACATCCTGTTTCATACGTTTCCACCAAAATTGGGTACGTAGATCAGGATACATTTTCTTCCCTCCAGGATGTATACTGTATCTACTACAATGAGCACGTTGTAGTAGTTCTTGGCGTAGTCCTAATGCAGCAGGTACTACCCAACAGTTTCTGTATTTCAAAGTTCCATCAGTGGTAAGTACAAATTGAGATGTTTGTCCTTGACTTATCCTTACCTTCCACTGTTGTACTTCATCATCCGTCAGTTGTGTCGTTTGGATTTTCTCAAACATGTCGGGTTCAACCAACAATGTTGATACCCTTACTGGCTGTAAGGACCCCCTTAGCCCTTAACCCCTGATTAGTGTATTAACCACTATGTGTGGCACATGCTTTCAATAACAAGTCAATCAGGAAGCTCAGATGATACTTTACCATTGAATGTCAATTACAAAATTTTCCTTTAATACTCAATGTTATAAGATCATCATCCTAACAATAAAAGACTCATATGTTTGCCCTTTACCAACCCCTTGGTGCCACTTTTCAGATTGTGAACTTTTATAAAAATTTGGGCAGAGTCTCCCCATAAATAGAGCTATCCTGAAAAAAAGGCACAACACATAACATAATTCCCGGCCAGGGAACACATAATACTCATCAGAAAGCAGTAATACAAGTAAATTCCCAGCCAGGGAAGACACCACACATATGACGACAAAAGTGGGTTTCAACACCCACATAATACACCAATGACTCTCATATCATTTAGCAATTCAACCTCTAGTTGCATGCAACCTCAAATGAAAGAGAGAAAGGCTCATGCCTTTATATACAATCCATATACAAGTATAATCGTGCTCACATGCGAGCATCATGAATATGTATAAATCCTCAGGTGTATATATAGGTACTCTATACGATACCGTGCTCCATCAAGCCCTGGTACCACGATCCTGGGAGTACCTCCAATCAACAGCTCGAGCTCAGCTCCACAGCCATCGATGTACCTGTTCACCTGTCCCAACAGAGACAGCCCCCAACGGGGTGAGCATACCAATACACAAAATCCCATAATCACAATAATGAAATTCATAATTTACAACAAAGGTAAATACTAATGAATTTAATGATACTCCCTGGATGGCAACCTCATCCGGGATTCCGTGTACTGTCCCTGTTCTCAAAATCATCAAACTCATCAAATCTCAAAAATCAGTAAATCAACACATTGATTAACTCATCGCATGCCTAATCCTCGAATATCAACAGATAGTGATTGTAAATTCATTAAACATGCAATTATAGATATCTCAATATCTAATACTGATTTCACAACCTCGCTATCAATCACAGATAGCTCAAATGCCTAGCATTTGTTTTACCAATCCTTCATTATACCTAGACATCTCAAATGTCTTATAATGAATACATGATTCTACGAACCTAGACATCTCAAATGTCTCATAATGAATACATGATTCTACGAACCTAGACATCTCAAATGTCTGATAATAGATACATGATTCTACAACCCTAGACATCTCAAATGTCTTATAATAGATACATATAACCGAGTACCCCTTATATCTTGTAAGAGTTATCCTACTCTAGTGTCACGCACGCTACAAGCGGCGATATCAAGATTTGGTCGTTCCTTGGCTATATCAACATATATGTATAACCATACGCACAATATTCAATGCAATCAAAAATACCTTATGCATTTCACATATATAGTAATGCTCGTACGTCGCACGTACCTTAAATCTCCGAAGTCCGAGCCAAACCTTGCTCGAGTTCCATGCCCCGAGGAATGATGTGCTAACACGATAAATAATTCATAATTATTTACGAACATGTAACCCATGTTCAAGCACACCCATAACCCTCAAAATATTGTCAACACACGACAATTAACCTTTTAAAAGACCCGGGGCAGGGTACATGCAGGGAGGGGAACGAATGAGACAATATCGAAATTTGTTCAAGAATACCCTACAAAAATCGAACCCTAATCTCACAAATTCGAACCCAAAAAACACCAATATACATCAAAAACAAGCAATAATCGACCAATTGCAAGAAACAACACCCTTTCCAAAAACCCCCAAATTTTCGAACCTAAACCCTACGAAATTCGAAAATTATTTCGAACCAAAACCACACAAAATAGTAGGGAATAACATGAGAGGGACGAAAAAGAGGTAAGGGAGGTTACCCAATCGTAAATCGGAAGAAATCGGACGAAAAATCGAAGAACCCTAACTTTTGGGAATCGACGCATTCTGCCAAAATCCGAACGAGAAACGCGACCAAACTTCGAATTGACGGAGGGCATAGCTGCGCCTCGACGAGACGAAGCCGGCGGTGGGTCGCACGCGCCGAACGGCGGCGGGACGGCGGCGGGCGAAGCGTTTGAAACCGCGGGGGTGCAGGGGCAGACGGGAGCGGCGCGGCGGGAAGAGAGAGAAAAGATAAGGGCTGAAATGAAAATTTTCTTAAAATCTCGGGTTCAACTGGTATTTATAGCAAAAATACCCCGAAAAACTAATAGCCCCACAAATACATCATGATTCCGAGACACATCAAAAACCCAACTCTTAGGTTTTACACCGTAATGTGAATACAATCTCAACCTCTGGATCCAACGATCCCAACTACCCAAATAAACGAGCCCAGAAGGCCCAACACCTCCATTAAACTCCAAATTGCCACGTAAAACCACTTTAGGGATTATTAACACTACGGGATTAACATCTATAATCCCTGGTCATCACAATATCCCCCACTAATAGAATTTCGTCCTCGAAATTAGCACCGGTGTATCACATAAGACCCAGGCTACACAACAACATGAAGCTATAACCTCGATTCTTACCCATATCAGAATCGTATTAATAAACGCGAGGATACTTACCTCACATCAAACTCTGAAACAGAGCGACTTACCAAAACCAACATATCACCCAAGAGTCAAAACGTACCTCGGTGCGGTTCATCCCAAAAGTCAGTCTCTCATGACTGCAAAACAACCTATACTTACGACCGTAGGTCGGACAATCATCCTTAGTTCTAATACAACTAGTAAGAACGCATCCTGAATGACACCTCAACCGTGAGAACGTTGACCTCGTGTCAAACTCTGGAGTGGAATAGACTTCCAAATCCATCATAACGTCAAAGAGCGTCAGCACAGCTCAACACTAATAATCCAAAAGCAGTTAGTCAACTGAAACTGTAAGGATTCGAATCGCTCCTGATTCTATCGTAGATATCATTCCATGACATCTCTAACAAGACTCACGATGTCTAACATACATCGTTATGAGGGAAACACTAGTATACATACCAAACCTGGTTTCCACTCTCAAACCTCCTCCATCGAAGGAGCAGTCGCAGCATTGCAACTCAATTGGGCAACTCACGGCCACAGATTCACACAAAAGACATCTCACAAGATGTCCACCTCTGGATGTTCCAAGGATCACGTCCTGATCATAAATAACAACCGAGAATCCACAGAGTTTAAAATTCTGAAAGAACATGCAATAAACCCATTGCATCCTCAACGCTTGTGTCGACAGCGACACCCAACCAATCCGAATTCCTGCCATCCCTTGATAATCCTAGGATTTAACAATCCAAACTTGGGAAGGCTATCGCATAACTCGGAGGGAAACACCAATAATGAAATACCTTAACCCTCACAAGATAATCCCTCCTCAAGGGAAGTCAACTAACTTCACGATTATCCCTCATAATCATCGTGCCATGGAGATTCCCAATCTCAAGGTGTTCCATATCTCTCATCAGAGATTTAACCATCCTAAAATAGCATAACTCTATGCTTGACAAAAGGAAATCAACAACTGGCATCCGTATACTCACCGGTATACCTGCCTAAGTATTGACATCGCATGCATACTCAATGCACTTGGCTCGGGTATCTGCAACATACCCCTAAGCCCCAAACACAACCGTCAATCCTGAGTCATTCCCATCCAAAGGAGAATGAAAATCGACGATCAATAACACGGCGTGATTCTCAAAATCAACACCACATGCACCAACTCACCGAATCTTTCAAAGATTCCCAAATAGGTATAATACTACCTCCTTCCTCACAAGGGAAGTGCCATCGAACTCGAGATCCACTAGTCTCGAACCACTGTTCGGAAAAACTGGATACAATAACACCCATTGTATTCCTAATACACGGGTTCCCTTAGATTGAGTCAATAACGACCTGATGACTCTCTTGTTGGCACTCCTACATCCTGAGCTGTCCCAGACAAGTCTCACCAAGATTAAACATAAACGTATACACGTTTCAGTGAGGCATGCACAACCTCAGCCTCAACCTCAAATGACATGGTGACTACTAGAGTCAACCACAATCCACATCGTATTACCTTACGATTTGCCAAACTTGGTTCCAACGAGCAGTATAACGGCTCTAGCAAGCCCCTCATGGTGCTGCACACACACGACAGACAAACTGGTCGCTGCCTCTCTAGGTTCACCTCAAACCTACCAATAAGACGGACGTTTCCACATGGTATATCATACTGTGGGAAGAAAACTCAATAGAGTAGTGGGTTTTTATCCAACATTCCTCTAATGCCGATACACCCTGGACACTCCAATGTCCCTATGTACTTAACATAACCTGATCCTACTCCCTTAGGACCCATCCTACACCCTCAAGGGTGGTGTGACCATGTCTACCACATGTCACATCGACAGAAAGCGAGTACTTTCCTCCATGATTACTCATGTCGTCAAATCACATGGCCAAAAGCCATTCCAACGAGCATACCTCAAGGGTATCACCACTCGTAATATGATCACCCCAAACGTAAGCTGCGGTACAATCACATGTACAGCGCATCCATCCATTCCTCGAGCAACCCGCTCGGTATAAGGGTCACGTCAATCGGTGCCGCACACACCACCTTGTGCTCGGTACTGGCACCCAAGACATACCACTGAATACGTATACTCAACGCATTGATCATCGTAACGATGATGCATGTCTAATAAGACATCTCCTACACCATCGTCATCGTCATCCAGTGACGACACATGCCAACTCATGGCATCTAAGGCATTGCCAACTAGTGACGATACATGTACATCAGCGTATGTCATCCACTATCATGCTAGTAAAATAGGCATAATAAAACGTATATCAACGCATGCCAGCTACAATAAAGCTAATAGAATAGCAATATCTCATACCTCATCGCTAACAATATAGCGGTATACCTGTCTCCGTCGCTCAATAATAGTACAAAATCAGCACCCATCGCTCGAAGGCGGCAAAATCCTGTGCTGAGTACATAGCGGCACAATCCCTCGCTATAGAATCGACGGCATGATACCTCGTCATATAATAAGTGGCATGAAACCTCGCTATACCCTGAGCATGAGTCATCGTCCACATAATAGCGGAAAGAGGCGTCGCTATCAATACCCGGCGGCATAAACCATCGCCAATCGATATAGCGGAATGAATCCTCGCTATAAATACACCTGGCGGAAAGAACCATCGCCAATCAATATAGCGGAATGAATCCTCACTATAAATACACCTGGCGGAATGAACCATCGCCAATAAATATAGCGGAATGAACCATCGCTATAAATACACCTGGCGGAATGAACCATCGCCAATCGATATAGCGGAATGAACCATCGCTATAAATACACCTGGCGGAATGAACCATCGCCAATAAATATAGCGGAATGAACCATCGCTATAAATACACCTGGCGGAATGAACCATCGCCAATCGATATAGCGGAATGAATCCTCGCTATAAATACACCTGGCGGAATGAACCATCGCCAATAAATATAGCGGAATGAACCATCGCTATAAATATAAATCGACACAGCGGAATACCTCACCGCTATCATCCGTGTCCCCATAATGAAATGAATATAAATCGACACAGCGGGACACATCACCGCTATCATCCGTGTCATCACAAAGGAATGCATCATCATCCTTTCTTGAGTCAGTCATCATCAGTTATTTTAATGCTCCCCCGCTCAGTATGGTATACCTCGCCTCCATGTGCCAGCGAGCCTCCCCCCTCCCGCTCCACATGCGCAGCGATAATGCGTAACCTCGCCTCCATGTGCCAGCGAGCCTCCCCCCTCCCGCTCCACATGCGCAGCGATAAAGCGTAAGCATTAAAACCTTAACTGTGATCGCCCTGACTCGTGGAATACTCCTCTTTATTCCACATCACAATATGCAACAACAATGCATAATAACATGTATCATAACCTTAATGCATCACATTCCATTCATCATGTGTCACACAGACAAACATGAATACATGTTACCGTTGGGATACCCGTACGTCGCTTACGTACTCCATATTTCCTGTAACCTGCAACCATCATGGTTAGCAACAATAGCCATATACGCTATGCAGCACTCATCCAATGCATAAATGCAACCACTTGCAAGTCAATACGTATACCAAGACATGTTACCTCAGAAATATCCCTTTACCCGATTCTTTTACAAAATCAGATTCCTTGTCACGTAACACACGGAGTGCCAGACATCACTATTAATGCCATCCTATCGTGTTCCACACGATTCCTGCAACCACAATGGTTAGCAATACCACTTTTCATATCATAAAAGTACATAAACAATTCGTTATGTCATACAACATAATGCCATCATGCATAATTATGTGCTATCAATAACTTCCTAGGCCCTTAACAGCCCCAATGAGCAACCACTGCTCTGATACCACTAATGTAAGGACCCCCTTAGCCCTTAACCCCTGATTAGTGTATTAACCACTATGTGTGGCACATGCTTTCAATAACAAGTCAATCGGGAAGCTCAGATGATACTTTACCATTGAATGTCAATTACAAAATTTTCCTTTAATACTCAATGTTATAAGATCATCATCCTAACAATAAAAGACTCATATGTTTGCCCTTTACCAACCCCTTGGTGCCACTTTTCACATTGTGAACTTTTATAAAAATTTGGGCAGAGTCTCCCCATAAATAGAGCTATCCCGAAAAAAAGGCACAACACATAACATAATTCCCGGCTAGGGAACACATAATACTCATCAGAAAGCAGTAATACAAGTAAATTCCCAGCCAGGGAAGACACCACACATATGACGACAAAAGTGGGTTTCAACACCCACATAATACACCAATGACTCTCATATCATTTAGCAATTCAACCTCTAATTGCATGCAACCTCAAATGAAAGAGAGAAAGGCTCATGCCTTTATATACAATCCATATACAAGTATAATCGTGCTCACATGCGAGCATCATGAATATGTATAAAATCCTCAGGTGTATATATAGGTACTCTATACGATACCGTGCTCCATCAAGCCCTGGTACCACGATCCTGGGAGTACCTCCAATCAACAGCTCGAGCTCAGCTCCACAGCCATCGATGTACCTGTTCACCTGTCCCAACAGAGACAGCCCCCAACGGGGTGAGCATACCAATACACAAAATCCCATAATCACAATAATGAAATTCATAATTTACAACAAAGGTAAATACTAATGAATTTAAATGATACTCCCTGGATGGCAACCTCATCCGGGATTCCGTGTACTGTCCCTGTTCTCACAATCATCAAACTCATCAAATCTCAAAAATCAGTAAATCAACACATTGATTAACTCATCGCATGCCTAATCCTCGAATATCAACAGATAGTGATTGTAAATTCATTAAACATGCAATTATAGATATCTCAATATCTAATACTGATTTCACAACCTCGCTATCAATCACAGATAGCTCAAATGCCTAGCATTTGTTTTACCAATCCTTCATTATACCTAGACATCTCAAATGTCTTATAATGAATACATGATTCTACGAACCTAGACATCTCAAATGTCTCATAATTAATACATGATTCTACGAACCTAGACATCTCAAATGTCTTATAATAGATACATGATTCTACAACCCTAGACATGTCAAATGTCTTATAATAGATACATATAACCCAGTACCCCTTATATCTTGTAAGAGTTATCCTACTCTAGTGTCACGCACGCTACAAGCGGCGATATCAAGATTTGGTCGTTCCTTGGCTATATCAACATATATGTATAACCATACGCACAATATTCAATGCAATCAAAAATACCTTATGCATTTCACATATATAGTAATGCTCGTACGTCGCACGTACCTTAAATCTCCGAAGTCCGAGCCAAACCTTGCTCGAGTTCCATGCCCCGAGGAATGATGTGCTAACACGATAAATAATTCATAATTATTTACGAACATGTAACCCATGTTCAAGCACACCCATAACCCTCAAAATATTGTCAACACACGACAATTAACCTTTTAAAAGACCCGGGGCAGGGTACATGCAGGGAGGGGAACGAATGAGACAATATCGAAATTTGTTCAAGAATACCCTACAAAAATCGAACCCTAATCTCACAAATTCGAACCCAAAAAACACCAATATACATCAAAAACATGCAATAATCGACCAATTGCAAGAAACAACACCCTTTCCAAAAACCCCCAAATTTTTGAACCTAAACCCTACGAAATTCGAAAGTTATTTCGAACCAAAACCACACAAAATAGTAGGGAATAACATGAGAGGGACGAAAAAGAGGTAAGGGAGGTTACCCAATCGAAAATCAGAAGAAATCGGACGAAAAATCGAAGAACCCTAACTTTTGGGGATCGACGCATTCTGCCAAAATCCGAACGAGAAACGCGACCAAACTTCGAATTGACGGAGGGGATAGCTGCGCCTCGACGAGACGAAGCCGGCGGCGGGTCGGACGCGCCGAACGGCGGCGGGCGAAGCGTTTGAAGCCGCGGGGGTGCAGGGGCAGACGGGAGGGGCGCGGCGGGAAGAGAGAGAAAAGATAAGGGCTGAAATGAAAATTTTCTTAAAATCTCGGGTTCAACTGGTATTTATAGCAAAAATACCCCAAAAACTAATAGCCCCACAAATACATCATGATTCCTTAAAAATCATCTGTTTTCAAAAACTCTCTCTCTAACTCCAAAACCCCCTACCGGTGCTCACACAGCACCCGAGATTCCGAGACACATCAAAAACCCAACTCTTAGGTTTTACACCGTAATGTGAATACAATCTCAACCTCTGGATCCAACGATCCCAACTACCCAAATAAACGAGCCCAGAAGGCCCAACACCTCCATTAAACTCCAAATCGCCACGTAAAACCACTTTAGGATTATTAACACTACGGGATTAACATCTATAATCCCTGGTCATCACACTGGCACTAGTTCCATATCAAAATCATAACCCAAAGTACGACAAGAAGTCATCAATGCGGATAAATGAATTACCTCATCAGCCGTATGATGTACTTTTCGACTCAAGGCATCTGCTGTAAGATTAGCTTTTCCTGGATGATATTCAATCTCACAATCATAATCTTTCAACAGATCCATCCATCTCCGTTGTCTCGTATTCAACTCCGCTTGAGTGAATAGAAATTTTAAAATCTTATGATCTGTGTAGATGGTAAACGACGTACCATATAAATAATGTCGCCATATCTTCAATGCAAAGAAAATGGCAGCCAATTCCAGATCATGTACTGGATATCGCATTTCATGTGGCTTCAACTGTCGTGATGCATAAGCCACTACATGTTTGTCCTGCATCAATACACAACCCAAACCAAGTAATGATGCATCCGTATATAATGCAAACCTGTCATGCTCAGATGGAATGATCAAGACTGGAGCTGTAGTCAATTGATGTTTCAATTCTTGAAAACTACGCTCACAAGCCTCTGACCATTGAAATGATACTCCCTTATGTGTCAAATGTGTCAATGGTTTGGCAATCGCTGAAAATCCTTCAACGAACCGTCTATAATAACCAGCCAAACCTAAGAAACTACGAATCTCTGGCACAGAAGTAGGTGCTGACCAATTCAACACTGCTTCCACTTTCTTTGGATCAACGGATATACCTTCTTCTGAAATAACATGTCCTAAAAAGCCGACACTAGTCAACCAAAACTCACACTTACTGAGTTTGGCATACAAATGATGTGTCCTCAACAATTGCAATACCATATGCAAATGTTGACCATGTTCGGCATCGCTCCGTGAATAGATCAGTATATCATCGATAAAGACAATGACAAATCGATCAAGGTATTCCTGGAAAACCCGATTCATTAAACTCATAAAGACAGCAGGAGCATTTGTCACTCCAAATGGCATTACCAGAAACTCATAATGTCCATAACGAGTTCTGAATGCTGTCTTCTGTATATCTCCTTCCCTCACACGTATTTGATGATATCCGGACCTCAAATCAATTCTTAGAATAAATCCTTGATCCCTGCAACTGATCAAACAAATCATCAATACGAGGAAGATGATACTTATTCTTTATCGTTACCTTGTTCAATTGTCTATAGTCAATACACAATCTCATTGTCCCATCCTTCTTCTTAACAAATAAAACCGGAGCACCCCAAGGTGATACACTAGGACGTATGTACCCCTTGTCCAATAAGTCTTGCAATTGAGTTTTCAATTCTTTCAATTCAGTTGGTGCCATCCGATAAGGAGCCCGTGAAATTGCAGAAGTACCAGGTATCAAATCAATACCAAATTCTACTTCTCGACTCGGTGGGAATCCAGGTATCTCATCTGGAAACACATCTGCATATTCTGCAACCACTGGTATCTCCTCCACTTTCCTTTCTAGTTTCTGTTCCGTGATATCAAGGGCATAAATCAAATAACCCGAATGTCCACGTTCTAACAAACGCGACATTCGGATTGCTGATATCAAAGGAATCCTTGCCCTCGATCCCTGGCCATAGAATAACCATTGATTGCCAGTATCAGACTGAAATCTAACTATCTTCTGACTACAATCCACAACAGATTGATATTTACTCAATACATCAATTCCAAGGATGCAATCAAAATCTGACATGTCTAACACAATCAAATCAGCTTGAAAGCCATAGTCAGACTCAAACTGAATAGCACAATCAGACACACTCTGACAAGTCATCACAGTAGTTCCCATGGGTGTCGAAACATAAAGAGGCATCAACAGTGGAGACGAGCATATATGATACCGATCAATAAATGCTTGTGCAATAAAAGAATGTGATGCACCAGTATCAATCAACAATAAAGCAGGATAAGTAAACAAAGTACACTTACCCGCTATCACATCATCAGGAGCTGCATCTGCTTCCTCCCTGTTCAGTGAATACACCTGAGCCTGAGGTGTTCCTGTCCTCTGTCCTCCACCAGACTGTGGTACACCCTGTGGTCTCTGTTGTACTGTAGTCTCTGAAATGGGTCCTCTCCTTTGTTGTCCACCCACTTGAGTACAATCACGGATCACATGTCCGGGCCTCCCACAACGGAAACAAACGACTGGATTCAATTGAGGACAATCTCGTTTCAAATGTGGTCCACCACATTTAAAACATTGCACACCACTGCTGTAAGGACCCTAGTTCCTTAACGATGAAATCAAGATATAAACATGGCTAAACATGTATTAGAGACATCTTAGAGTTCAGGTTGTTATGTGAGCTCAATGTAATTACAGGCCAAAAATAAAACTTCAAAGTTAGTTAATTACATTCCCAAAATGAATGATAAGACTAACAAAAATCCTGTAATCTAACTTCTTTCAAGTCTCTTTCAGCTCACAGTTCAACCCAACCTAGAGCCCCTTTTGTCCAAAAGTGTACCTACAGGAACAACTCACCATGAGCATATATATATCATCATTTAATCACAATTCAACTTAACAAAATAATTAAGCGCATGCGGCAAATAATGGATATGCTCCTTGATCACCACATTAGCACATTTCACTGTTGTTCCTGTTTCACAAATTTATGCACAAAATCATTAGTTCACGACATAATGATCGATAACGCGTTTCCAATTATATCCACAATATTTCACATTAATCACTAGAATTGTGACTGTTCCGGTCCCAATACAACAGCGGAATTTTAGGACCCCTCGCTTCGACATATAGCGGCATCATATGATATCCCTCGCTTCGACAATGACAGCGGCATGTTACCTCGCTTAGACATGACAGCGGCAAATATCATACTACCATCGCTTCATATGACAGCGACAAGTACCTCCCTCGCTCGGAGATAAAGGCTACCGGAACATTCATCAATTCTACCACAATAATCAAACACAATTGATTCCAATATCATGATATAACACTATCATTTCACATATCTCATCACATATGAGGACACACTATTCACAATATGCATCATTAAAGTTGTAACACGATTTACCGTCCGATGCTCGCACGTCTCACTACGTACCTTAGTTTCAAAAGTGGAGAAGTTGTATAACTTTATCTCCTCGACGTTGTTGGCACCTGAGATGGTTCTACACAACCATACAATTCAATATTAGAAGCCAATTAATAGTCGAATACCAAAAATTCAACAAAATACAACATTTTTCAAAATTACACAGCTGGCGATCGATCGCTCCACTGAGGCGATCGATCGCCTCAAATTTTTCTTCGCGGCGATCGATCGCTTCAAACATGGCGATCGATAGCCTAACCCTTAGTTTGGCTACTGCCTCTCGGCGATCGGTCGCCTCATTTCAGGCGATCGATCGCCTGCCCTGCACTTCGCCCACTGTCCTTAGGCGATCGGTCGCCTCTTTTCAGGCGATCGATCGCCTCGCAGAGACACATGATTTTCACCATTTTTACACCAAAAATTCCTTCCCAACTTCCACAACACATATACCAACAAACTCAAAACACAAAAACACTTTAAACCTTCAATACACATCATAAAACAACCCCAAATCCCACACCCAACCACAAAACATACCAACCCAAATAAACCCATTTTCAAACTCCAAACAACAACCCAAATTCACAATAAACCTCACAAAACAACAAGGGATGATATATATATACATCCTAGGCCCCAAATCTTACCAAGAAATCACAAGAATCAAGTTTTGCAAGAACTCCTCTTCCACCTTGGGGCTCAACTCGAAAATGAGAGGAGGAGGGTAGGGTTTGAAAAGTGTTGGGGGTTGAATAATGTGAGGGGGGTAAAGAGGATATGAGGTTATAGTGGGTTATGAAAGTTAATTAAATTTTACACCCCACTTCCTATCATGATGCAAATTATGCCCAACATTGTATTTTAGACACATTTCACCACAATGCGCCAAATATCAATTAAATGCATGGTTCACAAAATAATGACTACTAACACATGTAAGCCATCAAAACACCCGATTACCCAACATGCATAACATGTACCCTGAAATGCTCTACCAGTCCACATGACCAACCATTTCCTCATGGCGATTAATTCTAACACATAAGGCAATTACCACCATAATTAATCATAATTAATCATACGAACACAATTAACCATTTCGGGGACATCACAATACTCCCCTACTTAGAAGATTTCATCCTCGAAATCGCATGCACTTACCCCAAAAGAAACTAAACATAAACACATACCAGAGAATAGTTCCGGGTAGTGCTGCACCATATGCCGTTCCGTCTCCCACGTGGCCTCTTCGACACCCCGACGATCCCACTGAACCTTGACCATCGGTATTACCTTGCTTCGAAGTCTGCGATCCTCTCGATCCAGAATTCTGACTGGCCGTTCAACATAGGATACATCTGAACTCAACTGAACCTCTGAAGGCTGCAACACATGAGACGGGTCTGGTTCATACTTCCTCAACATAGATACATGGAAGACATCATGTATACCAGACAAGGACGGCGGTAGGGCCAAACGATAAGCCAAAGTACCGATGCGCTGCAATACCTCGTACGGCCCAACATATCTCGGAGACAACTTCCCGCGCATACCGAAATGAACTACACCTCTGAAAGGTGAGATTTTAAGAAAGACTCTGTCTCCCACTTGGAATTCCAATGGTCGCCGTCGTTTATTAGCATAGGCCGCTTGCCTATCTTGAGCCGCTTTCATTTTCTGACGGATCACCTTGATTTTCTCTTCCATTTCTCGAATCAATTCCGGTCCTCCGACCGCCTTACTAGTCAAATCTTCCCAGTACAACGGTGACCTACATCGTCGACTGTAAAGGGCCTCGAAAGGAGCCATCTGAATGCTAGCCTGATAACTGTTGTTATAAGAGAATTCCACTAGTGGCACTGAATCTTGCCACGGAGTATCGAACTCCAAAACACACGCCCTCAATATGTCCTCAAGCGTCTGTATGGTACGCTCTGTCTGACCATCTGTCTGAGGGTGATAAGCCGTACTCAGCCCCACTTCTGTACCCAAAGCCGATTGAAGACCCTCCCAAAAGTGCGATGTGAACCGCGGGTCTCTATCAGACACAATCGAGACTGGGATGCCATGCAATCTCACCACGTCCCGTACATACAACTGGGCCATCTTTAAGTATGTGAAAGTCATACTATATGGGATGAAGTGAGCCACCTTCGTCAGTCGATCTACAATCACCCAGATCGCATCAAATCCCGAGGCAGTCCTTGGCAAGTGGGTCACGAAATCCATAGAGATGTGCTCCCACTTCCACTCTGGTATCTCTAAACTCTTCAACTCGCCTCCGGGCCTCTGCCTTTCTGCTTTCACTTGTTGGCAAATTAGGCACTTCTTAACGAATGACATGACGTCTCTCTTCATCCGTCTCCACCAAAATTGATCACACAAGTCCTTGTACATCTTTCTCCCACCTGGATGGATGCTAAATCTGCTACTGTGTGCACGATGCAAGATTCCTTGACGTAGCTCTGGTGCCCTCGGCACTACCCAACGGTTACCAAGCCTCAAGGAACCATCTTCAGCTACTCTGAACTTCGATAATTGACCCAGACGTAAATATGATAACCATCTCTGTACCTCAACGTCTTTCATCTGAGCTTTCCTGATAAGTTCAAAGATGTCCGGTTCTGCCAATAGGGTCGATACTAGCACCGGCGATACATCTAAATCAAAATCATATCCCAAATGGCAACAAGAGGTCATCAAGGCCGACAACTGAATAACATCATCTGCCGTACACTTCACCTTCCTACTTAAGGCGTCAGCTGTCAGGTTCGCCTTCCCTGGATGGTACTCTATCTCGCAATCATAGTCCTTGAGCAAGTCCATCCACCTCCTTTGCCTCATATTCAGTTCCGCTTGGGTAAATAGGAACTTCAAGCTCTTATGATCCGTGTAAATGGTGAAAGAAGTACCATAAAGATAATGCCGCCAAATTTTCAAAGCGAAAATAATGGCCGCCAGTTCTAAATCATGAACCGGGTACCTGGTCTCATGAGGATTCAACTGCCTCGATGCATAAGCCACCACATGCTTATCCTGCATCAGTACACAGCCCAAACCCTGTAGTGATGCATCCGTGTACAAAGCAAACCTTTCGTTCTCCGAAGGGATCACCACAACAGGTGCTGTAGTCAATAGGTGCTTCAACTCTTGGAAGCTTTGCTCACATGCCTCAGACCAAGAAAACGGAACACCCTTCTGAGTCAACTGCGTCAACGGCTTAGCGATCTTAGAGAATCCCTCGACAAAATGTCGGTAGTAACCCGCTAAACAGAGGAAGCTACGGATCTCGGGCACAGATGTAGGCGCAGACCAATCCATCACTGCTTCCACTTTCCTGGGATCCACAGAAATCTCATCACTAGAGATCACATGTCCCAAAAATACCACGTTGCTTAGCCAAATTCACACTTGCTCAGCTTTGCATACAACTGATTGTCCCTCAGAATCTGGAGCACTGTCCTCAAATGATTCCTGTGATCTTTCTCGCTCCGAGAATAGATAAGTATATCGTCAATAAATACGATAACGAATTGATCCAAATAGGGTTGGAACACTCGATTCATCAAGCTCATAAACACAGCCGGGGCGTTTGTCACTCCAAACGGCATGACCAAAAACTCATAGTGACCATAACGGGTCCGAAAGGCCGTCTTCTGCACATCATCCTCTCTAACTCGGATCTGGTGGTACCCCGACCTCAAATCAATCTTACTGTACAACCTCGTGCCCTGCAACTGATCAAACAAGTCGTCGATCCGCGGAAGAGGGTATTTATTCTTCACTGTGGCCTTATTCAATTGCCTGTAGTCGATGCACAATCTCATCGACCCATCCTTCTTTTTCACAAATAACACAGGCGCACCCCAAGGTGATACGCTGGGGCGTATGTAACCCTTATCAAGTAGTTCTTGTAGCTGCTCTTTCAGCTCTCTTAACTCCGCTGGTGCCATCCTGTAAGGGGCACGAGAAATAGCGGATGTCCCCGGTAACAATTCGATCCCGAACTCAACTTCCCTAACCGGCGGGAATCCGGGAATCTCCTCCGGAAATACATCGGCAAACTCGGCAACCATGGGTATATCTTCAACTCTTAACTCATCTTTCTTACCAGCAATGTTAACGGCATAAATAAGATAACCCTCGTGCCCACGTTCCAATAACTGAGTCATCTTTAAAGCCGATATCAACGGAATTCTTGAGCGGGAACCATCCCCATAAAAAGTCCACCGAACCCCTAAATCAGATCTGAACCGTACTGTCCTCTGACTGCAGTCCACTACTGCCTGGTATCTGTTCAGCACATCAATACCCACAATGCAGTCGAAGTCCGACATTCCTAGAACAATCAAATCTGACTTCAACTCGTTGCCCTCAAAATAAATGAGGCCGTCATCAACAAACTGATCTGCAATCACACTCTTTCCAGCAGGTGTCGAAACCACAAGAGGCGTGGGTGACGGAGTCGTGCATATACGGTGCCTCTCCACAAAACTCGTCGACACAAAGGAGTGTGACGCACCTGTATCTATCAAAATATAAGCGGGGTGCGTAAATAAATAACACGTACCCGCTATCACTTCCTCTGGAGCTGCTGTAGCCTGCTCCCTGGTGAGGGCATACACTTGCCCTTGAGGTGGCCCCAACGGCTGTCCTCCCAATGGCCTCGGTGAAAATGGTGGTCTCTGCTGTGCTGGCCTGTCTGAAGGTCTCCCCATAGTATTCTGTGGCCCTCCCCGGTTAGGACAATTTTGGGCCAAGTGCCCATGTTTCCCACACTCATAACAAGCAGAGCATCCTTTCACTGAATGGGGTCCCCCGCACAGAAAACTCTTAACCTTCTCAAAATTGCTAGCCTGAGACTGTCCCCTATGAGACGGAGCATTACTTCCACGACCACCCCTTCCACGAGTGTCTTGCCATCTACCACCGAATCTGGAAGATGATGAGTTTCCCTTTGGCTTAAAATGGTCGCCCCTTGGTTTAAAGTTTTCAGGGGTCGGTCTCTGAGATGGTGCTGGAGGCGGCGCCACAGTCGGATATGCACCCACTCCTAATTCTGCCAGTTCAGCTCGTGCTAGGGCGTCATCAAAACAAGTAGGGCCATAAGTGATCACCCTATCATACAACTCCGGCCTCAAGCCTTTCATAAAATTCCTCATCTTTGCTTGGGTGCTAGAGGCGATATGAGGCACATATCTGAGTAAGGAACAGTACTGGAGAGCATAGTCAGACACCGGCATAGTACCTTGCCTCAAGCTATTGAATTCGTCCTCTTTAGCCTGCCGTGCCGCTGCTGAGAAGTACCGGGTCAGAAATCGAGTCCTGAATAGCTTCCAGTTTATTTCCTGACCTTGAGCCTCCTGTTCAATCACTGTGGTCTTCCACCACATCAACGCCTTTTTGGCCAATTGAAATTCTGCTAGCCGTATCCAAGCTGTCTTTGCGCACGGGGCAGCTACAAATATCTGTTCCAACCTCTCTAGCCATTCCTCGGCCTTCTCCACTGTTTCAGTCCCTTCAAAAGTCGGGGGCCGATAAGCTAGAAATTGCATCAAACTCAGTTCTCCCGGCAATAGCTGTTGTTCGGACGGCTCTTCGCCCAAGGCGGGCGCGGTAGGGGATTTGTATGCCTAGCACTAGCATTTACACTCACTGCATCACCAGCATCTACATTTGCTGCCATACTGCAACACAAGGATTAACAACAATATCCAAAAACAATTCACATAATACATTGTTAGAAAGCCATAACATGTTAGCATAACAGTCACATACTTCATATGCGCACAACATGTTTAAAAGTAAACGCCTAGCCAACTTATTGCTAAGGCTACCCTTCACTCGTTCCCGGGTTCTCTAACCACTGCTCTGATACCACTAATGTAAGGACCCTAGTTCCTTAACGATGAAATCAAGATATAAACATGGCTAAACATGTATTAGAGACATCTTAGAGTTCAGGTTGTTATGTGAGCTCAATGTAATTACAGGCCAAAAATAAAACTTCAATAGTTAGTTAATTACATTCCCAAAATGAATGATAAGACTAACAAAAATCATGTAATCTAACTTCTTTCAAGTCTCTTTCAGCTCACAGTTCAACCCAACCTAGAGCCCCTTTTGTCCAAAAGTGTACCTACAGGAACAACTCACCATGAGCATATATATATCATCATTTAATCACAATTCAACTTAACAAAATAATTAAGCGCATGCGGCAAATAATAGATATGCTCCTTGATCACCACATTAGCACATTTCACTGTTGTTCCTGTTTCACAAATTTATGCACAAAATCATTAGTTCACGACATAATGATCGATAACGCGTTTCCAATTATATCCACAATATTTCACATTAATCACTAGAATTGTGACTGTTCCGGTCCCAATACAACAGCGGAATTTTAGGACCCCTCGCTTCGACATATAGCGGCATCATATGATATCCCTCGCTTCGACAATGACAGCGGCATGTTACCTCGCTTAGCCATCAGCACCGATCGATCGCCAAAACTCTCTGCCCCCTCGCGATCGATCGCAACAACTTGGCGATCGATCGCCACATTGCTCTGTTCATCGCGATCGATCGCGACAATTTCAGCGATCGATCGCCATCCAAATTCACCGCTTTAAATTGTAACTATCATCGGCGATCGATCGCTCATTCGCACCGATCGATCGCCGATGCCCAGAAAAGTGAGAGCATGGCGTTTTCAAGCTTATCTTCATGGTTCTTCTCCTCTAATTCATTTTAAACCATGACAACATGTTTCTTGCAATCTCTAGGAACATAATAACATGTTTCTATCAGCAAAGAATCCAATTCCTAACATATCAACAAGATATGATTCTTTACATAAAAATTTCATATGCTATTTCTCATATAGCAACACCAATGACAAAAACAAGTATAAAACCATGATTTTCTTACCAAGATGGTACAATTCCACTTTACACACCTTCCTAGCTCACTTTACAAGTGACTCTCAAGCTCAAACCACAAGGAAGTTGAAAGAGATGGAGAGGAGCTTGGTAGAGATTTGTAGGTGTAAAATGGTGTGTTATGTGATTACACCTCCCTTATCCACTTGATATAGATCATTAGTCCCTTAATTCACTTGCTATCATGCCATTTAGGAATAATTACATGTTAAATAACATGTACATGAAATGAACTCCAAATTCAAATGCAATTCCCATTACAAGTAAATTCACATGCACATGTAATTCCCTTCAAACTCATGTCAAATGCAACTCACATGTACATTCTAATGCACCTAATGAAAGGCAAAGGCAAATGCCTAAGTGCTTCATATGGCATAATTCAAATCAGGAGACACCATGTTTCCTTCCTTATTAGACTTATTTCCATATATGTATTTACTTCATTCTTGGTTCCACTCGAACCCCCATTATCATATCGCCAATTGATATAATTACACCATAATCATATCATACGTGTATTAAATAAATCGAGGCATTACAATTCTCCCCCACTTATTGAATTTCGTCCTCGAAATTGTTTATACATAACATGCATATCGAAATACGCAACTCAATAAGTGAATTTCGTCCTCGAAATTGTTTATACATAACATGCATATCGAAATACGCAACTCAATAACAATAGGAAAATAGGAAACATGATCATGTATGTAACACTACAGTATCATAAAACTGTAAAATCATACCCGAAAATAAATCCGGATACCGTTGCATCATATGCTGCTCCGTCTCCCACGTTGCCTCGTCGACACCCCTTCTTTCCCACTGTACTTTTACCATAGGAATCACCTTATTACGCAACCTGTGTTCAGCTCGATCCAAGATCATAACCGGTCGTTCCTCATACGACACATCTGTATCCAACTGTACATCAGGTAGCTGTAAAACGTGACTCGGATCTGGTTCATACTGTCTCAACAGTGACACATGAAAAACATCATGAATACTACTCAAGGCCGGTGGTAGTGCTAAGCGATATGCCAACGTACCAATACGTTGCAACACCTCATATGGACCAATATACCGTGGAGACAATTTTCCACGCTTACCAAACCGTACTACACCTTTAAAAGGTGAGATTTTCAAGAACACACGGTCACCAACTTGAAATTCAAGTGGTCTACGTCGCTTATTGGCATAAGCAGTCTGTCTATCCTGAGCAGCTTTCAGTTTCAATCGAATTACTTTTACTTTCTCTTCCATGTCATGAATCATATCCGGTCCATGTAAGGAAGACTGATCCTCAACATCCCAATACAATGGCGATCTACATCGTCGCCCATATAAAGCCTCAAATGGTGCCATCTGTATACTAGACTGATAACTGTTGTTATATGAAAATTCGACTAATGGCAATGACTCTTGCCATGAGTTATCAAACTCTAATACACAGGCACGCAACATATCCTCAAGCGTCTGTATCGTACGCTCTGTTTGTCCATCTGTCTGCGGATGATATGATGTACTCAACCGCACTTCAGTTCCCAACGCTGTCTGTAACCCTTCCCAGAAATGAGAAGTAAATCTCGGATCCCTATCCGATACAATGGAAACTGGAATACCATGTAGTCTTACTACATGTTGAATGTATAACTGTGCCATTCTCAGATATGTATATGTCATACAATATGGCACAAAATGAGATACTTTGGTGAGTCTGTCAACAATCACCCAAATAGCATCGCAACCAGAAGACGTCCGTGGCAAATGGGTCACAAAATCCATCGTGATATGTTCCCATTTCCACTGAGGAACTTCCAAACTATGTAATTCACCTCCTGGTCTTTGTCTTTCCGCTTTCACTTGTTGACAGATCAAACACCGTTTCACAAAGCTCAGTACATCCTGTTTCATACGTTTCCACCAAAATTGTGTACGTAGATCATGATACATTTTCTTCCCTCCAGGATGTATACTGTATCTACTACAATGAGCACGTTGTAGTAGTTCTTGGCGTAGTCCCAATGCAGCAGGTACTACCCAACAAGTCTTGTATTTCAAAACTTCATCCTCTGCAAGTACAAACTGTGATGTTTGTCCTTGACTTATCAGTTCTTTCCAATGTTGTACCTCATCATCAGTCGTTTGTGCCGTCCTGATTTTATCAAAAATATCGGGTTCAACTAACAATGTTGATACCCGTACCGGCACTGATTCCATATCAAAATCATAACCCAAAGTACAACAAGCAGTCATCAAAGTAGATAAATGAATCACCTCATCAGCCGTATGATGTACTTTTCGACTCAAGGCATCTGCTGTAAGATTAGCTCTTCCTGGATGATATTCAATCTCACAATCATAATCTTTCAACAGATCCATCCATCTCCGTTGTCTCATATTCAACTCCGCTTGAGTGAATAGAAATTTTAAGCTCTTATGATCAGTATATATGGTAAACGACGTACCATATAAATAATGTCGCCATATCTTCAATGCAAAGACAATGGCAGCCAATTCCAGATCATGCACTGGATATCTCATTTCATGTGGTTTCAATTGTCGTGATGCATAAGCCACTACATGTTTGTCCTGCATCAACACACAACCCAAACCAAGTAAAGATGCATCAGTATATAACGCAAACCTGTCATGCTCAGATGGAATGATCAAGACTGGAGCTGTAGTCAATCGATGTTTTAATTCCTGAAAACTACGCTCACAAGCCTCTGACCATTGAAATGATACTCCCTTCTGTGTCAAATGTGTCAATGGTTTGGCAATCGCTGAAAATCCTTCAACGAATCGTCTATAATATCCAGCCAAACCTAAGAAACTACGAATCTCTGGCACAGAAGTAGGTGCTGACCAATTCAACACTGCTTCCACTTTCTTTGGATCAACGGATATACCTTCCTCTGATATGACATGACCCAAAAATCCAACACTAGTCAACCAAAACTCACACTTACTGAGTTTGGCATACAACTGATGTGTCCTCAACAATTGCAACACCATATGCAAATGTTGAACATGTTCGGCATCACTCCGTGAATAGATCAATATATCATCGATAAAGACAATGACAAATCGATCAAGGTATTCCTAAACACACGATTCATTAAACTCATAAAGACAGCAGGAGCATTTGTCACTCCAAATGGCATTACCAGAAATTCATAATGCCCATAACGAGTTCTGAATGCTGTTTTCTGTATATCTCTTTCCCTCACACGTATTTGATGATACCCTGACCTCAAGTCAATCTTAGAATATATCCTTGATCCCTGCAACTGATCAAATAAATCATCAATACGGGGAAGAGGATATTTGTTCTTTATGGTTACTTTGTTCAACTGTCTATAATCAATACACAATCTCATTGTCCCATCCTTCTTCTTCACAAATAAAACCGGAGCACCCCAAGGAGATACACTAGGACGTATGTACCCCTTGTCCAATAAGTCTTGTAATTGAGTTTTCAACTCTTTCAATTCAGTTGGTGCCATCCGATAAGGAGCCCGTGATATTGCAGAAGTACCAGGTATCAAATCAATACCAAATTCCACTTCTCGACTCGGTGGGAATCCAGGTATCTCATCTGGAAACACATCCGCATATTCTGCAACCACTGGTATCTCCTCCACTTTCCTTTCTAGTTTCTGTTCAGTTACATCAAGGGCATAAATCAAATAACTCGCATGTCCACGTTCTAACAAACGCGACATTCGGATTGCTGATATCAAAGGAATCTTTGCCCTCGATCCCTGGCCATAGAATAACCATTGATTGCCAGTATCAGACTGAAATCTCACTATTTTCTGACTACAATCCACAACAGATTGATATTTACTCAACACATCAATGCCAAGGATACAATCAAAATCTGTCATGCCTAACACAATTAAATCAGCCTGTAGCCCATACTCAGTCTCAAACTGAATATCACAATCAGACACACTCTGACAAGTCATCACCGTAGTTCCCATGGGTGTCGAAACATAAAGAGGCATCAACAGTGGAGACGAGCATATATGATACTGATCAATAAAAGCTTGTGCAATAAAAGAATGTGATGCACCAGTATCAATCAACAGTAAAGCAGGATAAGTAAACAAAGTACACTTACCCGCTATCACAGCATCAGGAGCTGCCTCTGCTTCCTCCCTATTCAGTGCATACACCTGAGCCTGAGGTGTTCCTGTCCTCTGTCCTCCACCAGACTGTGGTACACCATGTGGTCTCTGTTGTACTGTAGTCTCTGAAATGGGTCCTCTCCTCTGTTGTCCACCCACTTGAGTACAATCACGGATCACATGTCCGGGTCTCCCACAACGGAAACAAACTACGGGATTCAATTGAGGACAATCTCGTTTCAAATGTGGTCCACCACATTTAAAACATTGCACACCACTGCCACTACTACTACCTTGGAACTGTCCTTTAGCTTTCCGATCACCCCCTTTTTGTGATCCAAAACGTTTTCCACTAAACCTAGATGAAGATGCACCACCTCGTGATGATTTAAATGGTTCTCCTCTAGGTCTCATACTGTCAGATGTAGGTGGTTGGGCTTGTCCAACATCCTTGTATACCCCTACAGCAATCTCAGCCATCTCGGCTCTAGTCAACGCTTCTTCATAAGATGTGGGGTTATTGGACATTACTCTATCAAATAATTCAGGCCTCAATCCTTTCACAAACTGTCTAATCTTGGCTTTTGTGTTGACAGCAATATGTGGCACATACCGGAGCAAAGAAGAATAATGCACAGCATAATCAGATACTGTCATTGCTCCCTGTCTCAAATTGGTAAATTCATCCTCTTTCCTCTGCCTTGCAGCAACAGAGAAATAATGCTCCAGAAACTTTGTTCTAAACACATCCCAGTTCACTGTCTGTCCTTGAGCCCTCAACTCAAGCACTGTGGACTTCCACCACATCATCGCTTTCTTGGCTAACTGGAATTCAGCTAAACGTAACCAAGCAGTCTTGGCACACGGTGCTGACACAAAGATCTGTTCTACACGTTCTAGCCACTCCCCTGCCAGTTCTCCTGATTCAGTCCCCTCAAACCTGGGTGGCTGATAACTCAGAAACTGCGTCAATGTTAATTCTCCAGGCAACAGTACCTGTTCCACTGGCCCTTGTTCAATCGGTGGTGGTGGCACAGGCACCATCCTCACACTAGCATTGCCACTCATGGCATCCCCAACATCCTCATGTGGTACTCTGTCTGTCATAACTGTACAACAAGGATGAACAATAACATTCACAAGTATATAACATGTTAGAATAACATCATATGCCAAAAACTAACATGCTATTACCATTCTCAAAGTGTTTAGGTAACTCCCTAATACACTTCCTCTACCCATGTACACCCCGTTCTCGAACCACTGCTCTGATACCACTAATGTGGGGTCCTCGTTACTTAATCCATTATGTATCCAGTTAACATACATATGTGAGTCTGAATTAAGTAATATACCATGCACGGATTAAGAGTTCATACTAGATAAGTTGTTACAGTACCAAATCCTGAGTACAAAAACCAACTAAATCTGTTTTCTACATAAACATGCCATGTACATAAGCAACCTAATTCAAAAGAACTCCTAAGCAGTGGTTCCCCTCGCAGCGGAAATCATGACTCACGCTCCCCACGTCTATGAGTCCCTACAGAAACATTCACAACGTGAGTATAGATAACAACTATCTCAGTGCAATATCAAAACACAATATCAATATCAATGATAAAGCACAATAAATCATATAACATAACGTGAATGTTCTGTCTCATGCATCCACCAATGCACCATGTCATGACATGTCTCAACACATACCCTATTATCACGAGACTAAAATGATATGCCTATTCAGCTCAATATGTCAGTGGAACCACCTCACATCTTCATATTAGCAGCACATATCATAGTACCGTCCTCAAATGATAATAGCCATAGCATATATCCAAAAACCGGCATATATCGCTATATAGCATAACCGAGCATATACCCAAACCAGGCGTATATCTCTCTGTCACATAACCGAGCATATATCCAAACCAGGCATATATCTCTATGTCACATAGCCGAGCATATATCCAAACCAGGCATATATCTCAAATGCATAACCGAGCATATACCCAAACCAGGCGTATATCTCACATACATATGATATCCATGAATGTACAAGCATATGATACTACCAATCATATGATAACAACATAAGAAAATTCATATGATATCAATCTCATAACATCATCACACAATATCTATACTCCGTACGTCAACACGTACCTGTACTGCGACACAAACGATATAAAGCAGTTGTCAATAGCTAAGTGCCTCGTTGTCCTGTCCCCTGAGATGATGCTACAACAATGCCAACAATATATCATGTTATCATAGGCATTAAAATCAACTTCTACAAAAATATTTTATTTTTCAATATTTTAGCACTGGCGATCGATCGCCATCAGCACCGATCGATCGCCAAAACTCTCTGCCCCCTCGCGATCGATCGCAACAACTTGGCGATCGATCGCCACATTGCTCTGTTCATCGCGATCGATCGCGACAATTTCAGCGATCGATCGCCATCCAAATTCACCGCCTTAAATTGTAACTGTCATCGGCGATCGATCGCTCATTCGCACCGATCGATCGCCGATGCCCAGAAAAGTGAGAGCATGGCGTTTTCAAGCTTATCTTCATGGTTCTTCTCCTCTAATTCATTTTAA
This sequence comes from Haberlea rhodopensis, assembly GCA_907163345.1. Classification (NCBI taxonomy): domain Eukaryota; kingdom Viridiplantae; phylum Streptophyta; class Magnoliopsida; order Lamiales; family Gesneriaceae; genus Haberlea; species Haberlea rhodopensis. The sequence continues at coordinate 1,777,163 of CAJQUN010000123.1, read as the reverse complement.
ACCATGACAACATGTTTCTTGCAATCTCTAGGAACATAATAACATGTTTCTATCAGCAAAGAATCCAATTCCTAACATATCAACAAGATATGATTCTTTACATAAAAATTTCATATGCTATTTCTCATATAGCAACACCAATGACAAAAACAAGTATAAAACCATGATTTTCTTACCAAGATGGTACAATTCCACTTTACACACCTTCCTAGCTCACTTTACAAGTGACTCTCAAGCTCAAACCACAAGGAAGTTGAAAGAGATGGAGAGGAGCTTGGTAGAGATTTGTAGGTGTAAAATGGTGTGTTATGTGATTACACCTCCCTTATCCACTTGATATAGATCATTAGTCCCATAATTCACTTGCTATCATGCCATTTAGGAATAATTACATGTTAAATAACATGTACATGAAATGAACTCCAAATTCAAATGCAATTCCCATTACAAGTAAATTCACATGCACATGTAATTCCCTTCAAACTCATGTCAAATGCAACTCACATGTACATTCTAATGCACCTAATGAAAGGCAAAGGCAAATGCCTAAGTGCTTCATATGGCATAATTCAAATCAGGAGACACCATGTTTCCTTCCTTAGTAGACTTATTTCCATATATGTATTTACTTCATTCTTGGTTCCACTCGAACCCCCATTATCATATCGCCAATTGATATAATTACACCATAATCATATCATACGTGTATTAAATAAATCGAGGCATTACAAATTGATTCCAATATCATGACATAACACTATCATTTCACATATCTCATCACATATGAGGACACACTATTCACAATATGCATCATTAAAGTTGTAACACGATTTACCGTCCGATGCTCGTACGTCTCACTACGTACCTTAGTTTCAAAAGTGGAGAAGTTGTATAACTTTATCTCCTCGACGTTGTTGGCACCTGAGATGGTTCTACACAACCATACAATTCAATATTAGAAGCCAATTAATAGTCGAATACCAAAAATTCAACAAAATACAACATTTTTCAAAATTACACAGTTGGCGATCGATCGCTTCAAACATGGCGATCGCTGCCTCTCGGCGATCGGTCGCCTCATTTCAGGCGATCGATCGCCTGCCCTGCACTTCGCCCACTGTGCTTATGCGATCGGTCGCCTCTTTTCAGGCGATCGATCGCCTCGCACAGACACACGATTTTCACCATTTTTACACCAAAAATTCCTTCCCAACTTCCACAACACATATACCAACAAACTCAAAACACAAAAACACTTTAAACCTTCAATACACATCATAAAACAACCCCAAAATCCCACACCCAACCACAAAACATACCAACCCAAATAAACCCATTTTCAAACTCCAAACAACAACCCAAATTCACAATAAACCTCACAAAACAACAAGGGATGATATATATATACATCCTAGGCCCCAAATCTTACCAAGAAATCACAAGAATCAAGTTTTGCAAGAACTCCTCTTCCACCTTGGGGCTCAACTCGAAAATGAGAGGAGGAGGGTAGGGTTTGAAAAGTGTTGGGAGTTGAATAATGTGAGGGGGGTAAAGAGGATATGAGGTTATAGTGGGTTATGAAAGTTAATTAAATTTTACACCCCACTTCCTATCATGATGCAAATTATGCCCAACATTGTATTTTAGACACATTTCACCACAATGCGTCAAATATCAATTAAATGCATGCTTAACAAAATAATGACTACTAACACATGTAAGCCATCAAAACACCCGATTACCCAACATGCATAACATGTACCCTGAAATGCTCTACCAGTCCACATGACCAAGCATTTCCTCATGGCGATTAATTCTAACACATAAGGCAATTACCACCATAATTAATCATAATTAATCATACGAACACAATTAACCATTTTGGGGACATCACAACTGCCACTACTACTGCCTTGGAACTGTCCCTTAGATTTGCGATCACCCCCTTTTTGTGATCCAAAACGTTTCCCACTAAACCTAGATGAAAATGCACCACCTCGTGATGATTTAAATGGTTCTCCTCTAGGTCTCATACTGTCAGATGTAGGTGGTTGGGCTTGTCCAACATCCTTGTATACCCCTACACCAATCTCAGCCATCTCGGCTCTAGTCAACGCTTCTTCATAAGATGTAGGGTTATTGGAAATTACCCTATCAAACAATTCAGGCATCAAACCTTTCACAAATTGTCTGATCTTTGCCTTGGTGTTGACAGCAATATGTGGCACATACCGGAGCAAGGAAGAATAGTGCACAGCATAGTCAGAAACTGTCATTACTCCCTGTCTCAAATTTGTAAATTCATCCTCTTTCCTCTGCCTTGCAGCAACAGAGAAATAATGCTCCAGGAACTTAGTTCTAAACACATCCCAGTTCACTGTTTGTCCTTGAGCCCTCAACTCAAGTACTGTGGACTTCCACCACATCATAGCTTTCTTAGCTAACTGGAATTCAGCTAAACGTAACCAAGCAGTCTTGGCACACGGTGCTGACACAAATATCTGTTCCACACGTTCCAGCCACTCCTCTGCCAGTTCCCCTGATTCAGTCCCCTCAAACCTGGGCGGCTGATAACTCAGAAACTGCGTCAATGTTAACTCTCCAGGCAACAGTACCTGTTCCACTGGCCCTTGCTCAATCGGTGGTGGTGGCACAGGCGCCATCCGCACACTAGCATTGCCACTCAGGGCATCCCCAACATCCTCATGATATCCCTCTGTCTGTCATAACTGTATAACAAGGGGTAACAATAACATTTACAAGTATATAACATGTTAGAATAACATCATATTCCACATACTAACATGCTAGTACTATTCTCAAAGTGTTTAGGTAACTCCCTAATACACTTCCTCTACCCATGTTCACCCCGTTCTCGAACCACTGCTCTGATACCACTAATGTGGGGTCCTCTTTACTTAATCCATTATGTATCATGTTAACATACATATGTGAGTCTGAATTAAGTAATAACATGCACTGATTAAAAGTATCTTACTAGTTAAGTTGTTACAGATGTACCAAATCCTTAGTACAAAAACCAACTAACTTTGTTTTCTACATATACATTACATGTAAAATTAACAACCTAAGCCAGTACAACTCCTATGCAGTGGTTCACCTCGCAGCGGAATAAGACTCACGATTCCCACGTCTATGCAATCCTACAGAAACATTCACAAAACGTGAGTATAGATAAACAACTATCTCAGTGTGATATCAAAACACAATATCAATAACAATGATAAAGCACAATATATCATCAAATGTGAATGTTCTGTATCATGCATCCACAAATGCACCATGTCATGACATGTCTCAACAAGTACCCTATTATCACGAGACTAAAATGATATGCCTATTCAGCTCAATATGTCAGTGGAACCACCTCACATCTTCATATTAGCAGCACATATCATAGTACCGTCCTCAAATGATAATAGCCATAGCCTATACCCAAAAACCGGCGTATATCGCTATATAACATAACCGAGCATATACCCAAACCAGGCGTATATCTCTCTGTCACATAACCGAGCATATATCCAAACCAGGCATATATCTCTATGTCACATAACCGAGCATATATCCAAACCAGGCATATATCTCAAATACATAGCCGAGCATATACCCAAACCAGGCGTATATCTCAAATACATATGATATCCATGAATGTACAGGCATATGATACTACCAATCATATGATAACAACATAACACAATTCATATGATATCAATCTCGTAACATCATCGCACAATATCTATACTCCGTACGTCAACACGTACCTGTACTGCGACACAAACGAGATAAATTAGGCGTCACTGGCTAAGTGCCTCGTTGTCCTGTCCCCTGAGATGATGCTACAACAATGCCAACAATATATCATGTTATCATAGGCATTATAATCAAATTCTACAAAAATATTTCATTTTTCAACATTTTGGCACTGGCGATCGATCGCTATCAACACCGATCGATCGCCAAAACTCTCTGTCCCCTCGCGATCGATCGCAACAACTTGGCGATCGATCGCCACAATGTTCTGTTCACAGCGATCGATCGCGACAATTTCACCGATCGATCGCCACACATTTTCACCACCTTAAAATTTACTCTGCCTCGGCGATCGATCGCCACAAAGCTCGCGATCGATCGCCGATGTCCAGAAAGTTTAGAACATGGCGATTTTCAAGCTTATCTCCATGGTTCTTCTCCTATACCTCATATTGAACCATTTCAACATGTTTCTTGCAATCCCTAGGAACATATTAACATGTTTCTAACATCATAGATTCCAATTCAAAGCATAGAAACATGATATGATTCTTCACTTGAACACTTGAATTTTCATTTCACATATATAACACCAATGACATATTTCAAGTGTAAAGCTAAGATTTCCTTACCAAGATGGTACACTTTCACTTCACACACCTTCCTAGCTCAATTTACAAGTGAATCCCAAGCTCAAACCACAAGGAATTTGAAAGAGATGGAGAGGAGCTTGGTAGAGATTTGTAGGTGTAAAATGGTGTATTATGTGATTCCACCTCCCTAATCCACTTGATATAGATCCTTAGTTCCCTAAGTCACTTGCTATCATGCCATTTAGGGATAATTACATGTACATGTAAATAAAATCCAAATTCAAATTCACATGCTAATGCAACCTTAATGAAAGGCAAAGGCATATGAAATTCATATCAAATGCATACTATAATTCATATCATTTCTTTGCACTACATTTTGTACATCATGTTTCATTCCTTGCCATATATCATTTCATACATGTATTTCTTCATTATTGGTTCCACCCCATTAACATACCACCATTTGATATAATTACACCATAATCATATCATACGTGTATACAACAACTCGAGGCATGACAACATCTCACAAGGTGTTCACCTCTGGATGTTCCAAGAATCACATCCTGATCATAAATAAACAATCGAGACACTACAGAGTTTAAAATTCTGAAAGGACATGCAATAAACTCAATGCATCCTGAACGCTTGTGTCGACAGCGATACCCAACCAATCCGAATTCCTGCCATCTCTTGATAATCCTAGGTTTTAACAATCCAAACTTGGGAAGGCCATCGCATAACTCGGAGGAAAACACCAATAAGGAAATACCTTAACCCACACAAGATAATCCCTCCTCAAGGGAGTCATCTAACTTCACGATTATTCCTAATAATTATCGTGCCATGGAGATTCCCAATCTCAAGGTGTTCCATATCTCTCATCAGAGATTTAACCATCCAAAAATAGCATAACTCTATGCTTGACAAAAAGGAAATCAATAACTGGCATCTGTATACTCACCGGTATACCTGCCTAAGCACTGACATCACATGCATACTCAATACACTCAGCTCGGGTATCTAAAACCTACCCCTAAGCCCCAAACACAACTGTCAATCCTGAGTCATTCCCTACCCAGTGGAGAATGATAATCGACGATCAACACCACGGCGTGATTCCCAAAATCAACACCACATGCACCAACTTACGGAATCTTTCACAGATTCCCATACTTCCTTCCTCACAAGGGAAGTGCCATCGAACTCGAGATCCACTAGTCTCGAACCACCGTTCGGAAAAACTGGATACAATAACACCCATTGCATCCCAAATACACGGATTCCCCAGATCGAGTCAACAACGACTTGATGACTCTCTTGTTGGTACTTCAACATCATGAGCTGTCCCAGACAAGTCTCACCAAGATTAAACATAATAGTATATATGTTTCAGTGAGGTATGCACAACCTCAACCTCAAATGACGTGGTGACTACTAGAGTCCACCACAATCCACATCGTATCACCTTACGATTTGCCAAACTTGGTTCTAGCGAGCAGTATAACGGCTCTAGCAAGCCCATTATGGTACTGCACACACACGGCAGACAAACTAGTCTCTGCCTCTTTAGGTTTACCTCAAACCTACCAACAAGACGGACATTTCCGTACTGCATACCATACCGTGGGAAGAAAATCAATAGAGTAGTGGGTCTATACCCAACGTTCCTCTAATGTCGATACACCCTGGACACTCTAGTGTCCCTTATGTACTTGACGTAACCTGATCCTAATCCTTTAGGACCCATTCTACACCCTCAAGGGTGGTGTGACCATGTATACCACATGTCATATCGACAGAAAGCGAGTAATTTCCTCCATGATTACTACTGTCGTCAAATTATATAGCCAAAAAGCCATTCCAACGAGCATACCTCAAGGGTATCCCCACTCGTAATATGATCACCTCAAACATATGCTGCGGTACAATCACATGTACAGCGCGTCCATCCATTCCTCGAGTAACCCCCTCGATATAAGGGTCACGTCAATCGGTGACGTAAACATCACCTTGTGCTCGGCACTGGCACCCAAGGCATACAACTGAATACGTATACTCAACGCATTGTTCATCGTAACGATGATGCATGTATAACAAGACATCTCCTACACCATCGTCATTGTCATCCCGTGACGACACATGCCCACTCATGGCATCTAAGGCATCGTCAACTAGTGACGATACATGTCAACAATGGCATCTAAACAACCTAGTCAACTCGTGACGGTCCATGTACATCAACGTATGCCATCCACCATTATGCTAATAAAATAGCAATATCCATACCTCATCGCTAACAAGATAGCGGCATACCTGTCTCCGTCGCTCGATAATAGTGCATAACCAGCACTCATCGCTCGAAGGCGGCATAATCCTGTGCTGTGTACATAATGGCACAATCCATCGCTATAGAATCGACGAAATGATACCTCGTCATATAATAAGTGGCATGAAACCTCGCTATACACCTGAGCATGAATCATCGTCCACATAATAGCGGAACGAGGCATCGCTATCAACATATCTGGCGGCACGAATCATCGCCAATCCTCATAGAAGAATGAGTCATCATCATTGACACAGCGGAATGAACCATCGCTATCATCCGTGTCATCATAAAGAAATGAATCATCATCATCGACACAGCGGAATACATCACTGCTATCATGCGTGTCCGGCGGTATAAACAATCGCCAATCATCATAGAAAATGTACATAAATAAAGAAATGCATGAATCTTAATTAAGTACACCTCCTGGTTAAACACATTAACCCACTTTTGTTGTCCTTGTTTCAAATATTCATGCACGTAATCATTAGATCTTAATGTAAATGATTAACATCATAGCATCATAACGTCTTATGGCATCTTACCACATAATAATATCGTATGGCCTCTTACCATATGGGCATCTTACCCCGTGGCATCTTACCACATAATAACATCGTATGGCCTCTTACCATATGGGCATCTTACCCCGTGGCATCTTACCACATAATAACATCGTATGGCCTCTTACCATATGGGCATCTTACCCCGTGGCATCTTACCACATAATAACATCGTATACAACATAATATGAATGCAAACATAAATGCATAAATCATAAATACAACCACAACTCATAAATAATCAACATATGAAATTATGGTTCCTTCTTACTTTTCCACGTAAGCGAAATTCTTCCTCGCTTCTTATGGAATCCACGTAAGCGGAATTCTTGCTTCTTATGGAAATCCACGTAAGAGGAATTCTTCCTCGCTTCTTATGGAATCCACGTAAGCAAAATTCTTGCTTCTTATGGAATTGAGTCATTTATCATTAGTGTATTTCAATGCTTCTTACTTCTCCACGTAAGCGGAATTCTTCCTCGCTTCTTATGGAGTCCACGTAAGCGGAATTCTTCCTCGCTTCTTATGGAATTTAGCGTAAGCATTAAAATCCTCACTAGGATAACCTTGACTCGTGAAATACACCTCTTATATTTCACAACATACATATGCAAAATGATGCGTATCAGCATGTATCATATCATAATGCACTATCTTATGCATACCTTGATTTACCTTGTGTTAAATAACTAAACACATAATACATGTTACTGTTGGGATGCCCGTACATATGTATAATCATCATTCCTTTTCGTACTCCATATTTCATGTAACCTTCAACCATTATGGTTAGCAACCATAGCCATATACGCTATGCATCAACCATGCAATACATATACGCAACCACTTGTATGTCAATACGTATACCAAGACATGTTACCTCGGAAATATCCCCTTTTTCTGATTTTCTTAAAAATCAGATTCCTTGGCACATAACATACGAAGTGCCAGACATTACCATTAATGACATCCTATCGCGTTTCACACGATTCCTGCAACCACAACGGTTAGCAACACCACTTTTCATATCATAAAAGCACATAAACATATAGTTGTGTCATTCAACATTAATGCCATCATGCAAAATTATGTGCAATCAACAATTTCCTAGGCCCTTAACAGCCCCAATGAGCAACCACTGCTCTGATACCACTAATGTAAGGACCCCAAGCCCTTAACCCTTGATTAGTGTATTAATCAATATGTGTGGAACATACGTTCAATAAAAATCGATCGGGAAACTCATATGATACTTTATCATTGAATGGCAAATACAAAATTTTCTTTAATACACAATGTTATAAGGTCATCTTCCTAACAACAAATAGACTCATAAAGTTTGCCCATTTCCATCCCCTTTACACCACTTTTTACATTGTGGACTTTTATAAAAATTTGGGCAGAGTCTCCCCATAAATTGAGCTATCCCGAAACAAAGCACATCACATAATATAATTACCGGCCAGGGAATACACAATACTCAACAGAATACAGAACACGAAGTAAATTCCCAGCCAGGGAAGACACCACACAGTAAGACACCTAAAGTGGGTTTCAACACCCACATAATACACCAATGACTCTCGTGTTGGGATATGCCCTAAGACAAGTCATTAGATGATTGTTTAAGACTTACAATGTTTATGGTTTTATGAATGGCAATTCATTATTATATATTATTCTTTTAACTGTGCATTGTGAATTAATATATATGTTAATGTCCTTAGAATAATATTGTATTATTCTTAAAGATGTCCCTAGTCAAGTATTATCATGAATAGGGATAATGATAATACGTAGAGACTAGTATATGTTGATCGATGAATTGTTCATTGATATGAGATATCAAATCAACATATGGGTACATGTTAGAGAACGATGTACTGGACAGACCCACCATGAGACTGCAACATGGATAGTTATATGATCGTCATATGCAATTCTCATAGTGATAATAATGTATGAAATCCTTACGACTTGTGATCATCAGAGATCCCAACATAAGGAGTTATGTATCTTGATATCGTCAAACGTTAGCCGTAACAGGGTAATCTATAAAGGCGACTATTGGATACACTACGAATTATGTAGAGGGATGTTGACTGATCGAGATAGGATTTGTCCCTCCTATATAACAGGAGATGTGTTTGGCCCTTGATCAAGTGAGAACTAAAATGCATGGCCATGCTCGAATGAGTCGATATGAGATATCGAGCTTATTCGTTTATTCTAGTTCTACTTGGTGATCAAGAAATAAAGATTGGATATACGAGTATGACTATTCCATGACTCGTGTTCAATCTAAACACAAAGGACAAAGGGATTAAGTTACATGATTAATATTATCACAAGTTCTAAAGGTTATGTCGAGTCATTGACATTCTTGTAATTTGGGTAGCATTGATGTGTTGCTAGATACCGCTCAATGCTTGAGACGTAAAATGAGATTTTATGTCACTGCCAACATTACAAGATCCTATCGGGTTGCACAAAAGATTAAATCGAGAAGGGAAATTAAATTCATGGGATGAATTAAATAATTAAGAAGAGTCTTAATTAATAATCATGATGATTAATTAAATCATGGGCTTAAGCCCATGAGGCTTTATGAAAGCCTTTAATTAATTATATAAAAGATGATTACAAGGTGTTTAAAGAAAAAAGACAATTCCATAACACAATACCCTACACAAGCAAGAGGCATTCGGCCGCCTACATTGATCAAATAAGCTCTCGGCTTCTTCATCAATAGCCGAAGGAGACTTGTTGGTTTTGTGGCGATTATTCGATTGTGAATCATGTTAGCTTCGTGTATCGGTTTAATAACTTGTCTAGCAACTTGTTATTAAACCATCCCTTCACCCGATTTGATCGTGTGGATACCGTTGAGGCAAAACTCATCGAGTTTTGCTAGTGACTCGGAGAAGGCGTAGGACGTGGTGCTGCTCCGTGGATTCTGCTTCAAACACGCTACAAGGGTGAGACCTTCGTATACCTTAATCCGATATGATAACCTATGTATAGATCCGGTGTTAGTAATCCATAAATTTTTATTCCGCTGCGTTGTATGCTCTTGGATTACTTTCAGTTGTATCAGAGCCAGGTTCAAGGCTCATATCGGATTTATGTGATTAAATTGTGTTAATCATATTAGAATTAATATTTCATGCTATTAAAACTGTTTAAATTCATATATGATATAAAATTAATTTTAGTTTATGAAAATCATCGTAGTAATTGTATTTGATATAATTGGCGAATAAAAATATTTATTGAGCATCAAATTTTCGGCCACCACCATCACAAATGTCACCACGGCTAGCCACATGAGGGCTAGGGTTTTCGAACCCTTGGCTCGAGATGGCTTAGTCGTTGTGGCTAATAATTGTGCATGGAAGTGTCGAAATTAATTAGGGTTTAGAACCCATTGGACGTGACGGCTAGCTCATGACGGCTAGGGTTTCGAACCCTAATAGCCGTGCATGGCTCGGCCATCATCGCCTTATTTTCTAAAGTTTTGATGCTTGGATGAGTTTTGAACTCCTTGACTCGATAATGGTTCACGCATGCATGGATTAGTAACTTTACCACATGAGAGCAAGGTTTTTTCGAACCCTTAGCTCGAGATGGTTGAGCGAACCCCGTGCATGGCATGACCGTGAATCGTGGCTAACAAATTCCAGCGTTTAAAACAAGATGGCTCGATAAAAGTGGATAAACGTGCGAGGCGGCTAGGGTTGGAACCCTAGCGCCGCCGCCGCATGAGCCATGGCTCAGCCATGGGCTAGGGTTTCAAACCCTAGGCCCACTATTGGTCCAGCCGTGTGCCTCATGGTTCGAACCATGGTGGTTCGTGTTTTAGTCGCCTTAGTTCGTGGCATGTGATGTCCCGAGCGTACGATAATTTTTCAAAAATTATTTTACAGTTTAATTAGAATTAAATTTAAAATGTTTAGAATTTAATTAATTAAAGGTTAATGCATGCTTTATGTGTTGTTTGAGCATGGTGCGTGGTTATAGCCCTTTGACCTATTAGATAGGATTTGTGGATGTTTGTAATTTATAATACGACCTGCGTGTCGTGCCTTTCTCTATTTCATTCTAAATGTAATCCCTCCCCTATGTTCCCCTCGAATGTGAATCGAGGAATTCTATATCTTGTAAATATTGTAGTTTATTTTATTGATGGTGATCAATGAAGATGGAGCATCGTGCCGGGATGAGGAGGCCATTCACAAATTGGAGCCAAAGGAAGGTGCTTGTCAAGTTACCTTAGGTTGACTCATAGGATTTTCTCATTGGCTTGAGAAAATCATTAGTAGGGGCTATAACCATGTCACGTTTAATTATGTATGTTGATGCATGATTTATCTTATGTTTTAGTTTGATAATAGTATTACACATATATGTAGATATGTATACAACTATATGTAGTGGACATATTTTAAATTATCAAATTAATCATGAGATCAATAAATCCCTCTAAAATATTAAGTTTTAGATGCCTTCCAAATAAAAGTACTCGTCAATAACTTCGATTGTACATGTGTGGGTTTGCCAAAGCAAAGCACCGTGGCAATCTTAGTAAGGCGCGAAAGGTTAAAAGTGATATCCGTCATACTTTAATTGGGTACGACTTAACTAGGTTATCTCAATAGGATTGGGAACCTAGAGGCATGGGTTGGATTTTAATTCATTTGATGAATTGAACAAAGTGTTGTTCGTCCAACTATCCAAGAATTATATGTGATGTAATTGACAAAGTGTTGTCTACCTAAATAACCAAGTCTTGGGCGATTAGCCAAAGCTAACTCAAGATTAGGCGAAATATGGATCTTGGCCCACTAAAGGTTTCGAGGGTTGATATTTTTCCAAACAAAATAGTGGGAGTATCATTTAATATAAGACCATGTTAAATGATTTAAATCATAAACTTATTTTGCATATTTATATTGTAGATATCCATGGCAACTAACAACGTTACTAGCACTTTATCACTGCGATCGGTCCTTGAGAAGGACAAATTAAATGGGACGAATTTCCTAGACTGGCATAGGAACTTGAGGATAGTCCTCAAACAAGAAAAGAAACAATATGTCCTAGAGGAACCCTTACTCGCTGAGGAACCTCCCCTAACAGCTACAAGAGCTGAAAAAGATGCTTACAAGAAGCATCAGAGTGACGCACTTGATGTTGGGTGCCTCATGCTTGCCACCATGAACTCTGAGCTTCAGAAGCAACATGAGGAAATGGAGGCGTTCGATATGATCGAACACTTAAAGCAGTTGTACCAACAGCAAGCTAGACAAGAGAGGTATGACGTCTCCAAAGCGTTATTCCAGTGCAGGATGGTAGAGGGAAGCCTAGTTGGAACTCATGTGCTCAAGATGATTGGGTACATTGAGAATCTGGAGAAGCTGGGTTTTCCATTGGACCAAGAGTTGGCCACCGATGTGATCTTGCAATCGTTGCCTGAGAGCTTCAGTCAATTTTTAGTAAATTACAATATGACTGACATGGAAAAGACTCTACCACAGTTGTTTGGTATGTTGAGAACATATGAAGCAAATACTAAGAAGACTAAGGCCACAAATGTCCTTATTGTGAATAAGGGCAAAGGAAGGGCCAAAGCTAAAGGCAACAAGAAAGCAAAGAAGGTCTTTGCTAAATCTAAGCCAAAGTCTTCTGCACTAAAGCCAAAGGGAGGGATAGCAAAGGAAGGGAACTGTTTCCATTGCGGTGAGACCGGCCATTGGAAAAGAAACTGCAAAGTATATCTGGAGGATCTAAAGAAAGGAAGTGTGACTTCCGCTTCAGGTATTTTTGTTATAGAAGTCAATTTATCTACTTCTTCATCATGTGTATTAGATACTGGATGTGGATCTCACATTTGTGTAAATGTGCAAGATCTCAAAAGGAGTAGGACATTGGCGAAAGGTGAAGTTGATCTTCGAGTTGGAAATGGAGCAAGAGTTGCTGCATTAGCTATAGGAGATTATCATTTAGCTTTACCTTCTGGTTTATCACTGATTTTGAAAGATTGTTATTTTGTGCCTTCTATTACTAAAAACATAATATCTATTTCTTGTTTGGACAAGTATGGTTTTTCATTTATAATAAAGGACAATTGTTGTTCTATTTATTTAAATGAAATGTTTTATTCAAGTGCACAAATGGTGAATGGTCTTTATGTATTAAATCTTGATATGCCTATCTATAACATAAATACTAAAAGGATTAAAAATAATGATTGTAATCCGACTTATCTCTGGCACTGTCGCTTGGGCCACATAAACGAGAACCGCATATCTAAACTTCATAAGGATGGAGTATTAGATTCATTTGATTTTGAATCATATGAAACACGCGAATCTTGTTTAATGGGCAAGATGACTAAAGCCCCTTTCAAAGGACATGTTGAAAGGGCAAATGTTTTATTGGGACTAATACATAGTGATGTATGTGGACCAATAAGTACACAAGCTAGAGGTGGTTTTCAATACTTCGTTACATTTACTGATGACCTCAGTAGATATGGGTATGTGTACCTAATGAAACATAAGCATGAAACCTTTGAAAAGTTCAAAGATTTCAAGAATGAAGTACAAAACCAACTTGGCAAAAGTATCAAAATCCTTCGATCAGATCGAGGAGGTGAATACTTAAGCCAAGAGTTTCATGACTATCTAAAGGAGTGTGGGATAGTCCCACAACTCACTCCTCCGTATAATCCACAATGGAATGGTGTATCCGAGAGGAGAAATCGGACCTTGTTAGACATGGTTAGATCAATCATGAGTCATGCAGATCTTCCGATATCGTTTTGGGGACAAGCTCTAGAAACAACGATTTTCTTACTGAACCGTGTTCCATCTAAATCAGTGGAAAAGACACCATATGAGATATGGACTGGGAAGCGTCCTAGTATGTCTTTTATGAAGATTTGGGGTTGTGAGGCTTTCGTTAGACGTCACGCCACTAACAAACATGGACCCAAATCTGATAAGTGTTTATTTGTGGGGTATCCTAAGGAAACGAAAGGATACTATTTCTATTATCCCACCGAGAACAAAGTAGTTGTTGCTCGGACTGGTGTATTTCTTGAAAGAGAATTTATTTCTAGAAAAACCAGTGGGAGAAAAATAGAACTTAGTGAAGTTCAACCACAAGAAAACACTGAACCTGAGATTGAGATGGAAACAGAGCAGGCACCACAAACTGTTGTGGAAGAAGTACCTGCTCAAGAGACACAAGCCCAGCGTAGGTCTGTAAGAGAACACCGGGAGCCACAGAGATATGGATTTCTTGTGACTCAACAATGTGACTTACTACTTATTGATGAGGATGAGCCGTCATCTTATCAACAAGCTATTATGGGCAATGATTCTGAGAAATGGCAAGAGGCCATGAAATCTGAGATGGAATCCATGTATGCAATGGATTTTCAAGAAAAAGACCGATATGGATGGTAACGTACAAACCTATAAAGGTCGGCTGGTTGCAAAAGGATTCAAACAAATTCATGGTATTGACTATGATGAAACTTTTTCACCAGTGGCCATGGTTAAATCCATTAGGATCTTACTTGCAATAGCTGCATTTCATGATTATGAAATCTGGCAGATGGATGTCAAAACAGCTTTCCTTAATGGAAATCTGCTCGAGGATGTGTACATGACACAGCCCGAGGGTTTTGTCGATCCAAAGGATGCTGGAAAGATATGCAAGCTACAACGATCCATTTATGGATTGAAGCAAGCTTCTCGGAGTTGGAATCTTTGTTTTGATGATGCAATCAAAGAGTTTGGTTTTATCAAAAATGAAGATGAACCTTGTGTCTACAAGAAGGTCAGTGGGAGCGTAATCATTTTCCTAGTGTTGTATGTAGATGACATACTTCTTATTGGAAATGATATCCCTGCCTTGCAATCTGTAAAGATTTGGCTAGGGAACTGCTTTTCGATGAAAGACTTAGGAGAAGCCACCTATGTATTAGGAATCAAGATCTATAGAGATAGATCGAGAAGGCTTCTTGGTCTAAGTCAAAGTACATACATAGACAAGGTGCTTAAAAGGTTTAGCATGCAAGAATCCAAGAAAGGATTCGTGCCTATGACACATGGTATTTATCTCTCGAAGGAACAGTGTCCTTCAACACCAGATGAGAGACAACGCATGAGTAAGATTCCATACGCGTCAGCTATTGGATCTATCATGTATGCCATGATATGTACTCGTCCCGATGTATCGTATGCTTTGAGCATGACGAGCAGATATCAAGTTGATCCAGGTGAAGGTCACTGGATTGCTGTCAAGAATATCCTAAAGTACTTGAGAAGGACTAAGGATACATTCTTGATTTATGGAGGTGAGGAAGAGCTCAATGTAATGGGTTACACTGATGCAAGCTTCCAAACCGACAAAGATGATTTTCGATCGCAATCTGGATATGTGTATTGCCTAAATGGAGGTGCTGTGAGCTGGAAGAGTTCAAAGCAAGAAACAGTAGCCGATTCTACAACGGAAGCTGAGTATATTGCTGCCTCGGATGCAGCAAAGGAAGCTGTTTGGATGAGGAAGTTCATTTCTGAACTTGGAGTGGTGCCTAGCATCAAAGATCCGATAGAACTCTATTGTGACAACAATGGAGCGATCACATTGGCTAAGGAACCAAGATCTCACCAAAGATCCAAGCACATACTTAGGCGTTTCCATTTTATTCGAGAAATCGTTGAAAAGGGAAATGTTAAAATATGCAAAGTACCAACAGATGATAATGTATCTGACCCATTGACGAAGCCGCTGTTACAGCAGAAGCAGGATCGTCATACTAGATCTCTAGGCATTAGGTATATGTCTGAGTGGTCTTAGTGCAAGTGGGAGATTTGTTGGGATATGCCCTAAGACAAGTCATTAGATGATTGTTTAAGACTTACAATGTTTATGGTTTTATGAATGGCAATTCATTATTATATATTATTCTTTTAACTGTACATTGTGAATTAATATATATGTTAATGTCCTTAGAATAATATTGTATTATTCTTAAAGATGTCCCTAGTCAAGTATTATCATGAATAGGGACAATGATAATACGTAGAGACTAGTATATGTTGATCGATGAATTGTTCATTGATATGAGATATCAAATCAACATATGGGTACATGTTAGAGAACGATGTACTGGACAGACCCACCATGAGAATGCAACATTGATAGTTATATGATCGTCATATGCAATTCTCATAGTGATAATAATGTATGAAATCCTTACGACTTGTGATCATCAGAGATCCCAACATAAGGAGTTATGTATCTTGATATCGTCAAACGTTACCCGTAACAGGGTAATCTATAAAGGCGACTATTGGATACACTACGAATTATGTAGAGGGATGTTGACTGATCGAGATAGGATTTGTCCCTCCTATATAACAGCAGATGTGTTTGGCCCTTGATCAAGTGAGAACTAAAATGCATGGCCATGCTCGAATGAGTCGATATGAGATATCGAGCTTATTCGTTTATTCTAGTTCTACTTGGGGATCAAGAAATAAAGATTGGATATACGAGTATGACTATTCCATGACTCGTGTTCAATCTAAACACAAAGGACAAAGGGATTAAGTTACATGATTAATATTATCACAAGTTCTAAAGGTTATGTCGAGTCATTGACATTCTTGTAATTTGGGTAGCATTGATGTGTTGCTAGATACCGCTCAATGCTTGAGACGTAAAATGAGATTTTATGTCACTGCAACATTACAAGATCCTATCGGGTCGAACAAAAGATTAAATCGAGAAGGGAAATTAAATTCATGGGATGAATTAAATAATTAAGAAGAGTCTTAATTAATAATCATGATGATTAATTAAATCATGGGCTTAAGCTCATGAGGCTTTATGAAAGCCTTTAATTAATTATATAAAAGATGATTACAAGGTGTTTAAAGAAAAAAGACAATTTCATAACACAAAACCCTACACAAGCAAGAGGCATTCGGCCGCCTACATTGATCAAATAAGCTCTCGGCTTCTTCATCAATAGCCGAAGGAGACTTGTTGGTTTTGTGGCGATTATTCGATTGTGAATCGTGTTAGCTTCGTGTATCGGTTTAATAACTTGTCTAGCAACTTGTTATTAACCATCCCTTCACCCGATTTGATCGTGTGGATACCGTTGAGGCAAAACTCATCAAGTTTTGCTAGTGACTCGGAGAAGGCGTAGGACGTGGTGCTGCTCCGTGGATTCTGCTTCAAACACGCTACAAGGGTGAGACCTTCGTATACCTTAATCCGATATGATAACCTATGTATAGATCCGGTGTTAGTAATCCATAAATTTTTATTCCGCTGCGTTGTATGCTCTTGGATTACTTTCATCTCGTATCATTAGCAATTTTACCCTTTATTGCATGCATATAGAATGAAAGAGAGGAAGGCTCATGCCTTTATATACAACCCATATACAAGTATAACCGTGCTCACATGCGAGCATCATAAATGTGTATATAATCCTCAGGTGTATATAAGTACACTATACGATACCGTGCTCCATCAAGCCCTGGTACCACGATCCTGGGAGTAAATCCAATCAACAGCTCGAGCTCAACTTCAAAGCCATCGATGTACCTGTTCACCTGCCCCAACAGAGACAGCCCCCACACGGGGTGAGCATACCAATTCCACAATTTCATAATCATAATAATGAAATTCATAATTTACAACAAAAGTAAATACTAATGAATTTTAAATGATACTCCCTGGATGGCAACGTCCTCATCCGGGATTCCGTGTACTGTCCATGTTCTCACAATCATCAAATCTCAAAAATCAGTAAATCAACACATTGATTTAACTCATCGCATGCCTAATTCTCGAATATCAATATATAGTGATTCCAAATTCATTATGCAGGCAAATATGGATATCTCAATAACAAATACTGATTTCTCAACCTCGCTATCAATCACAGATAGCTCAAATGCCTAGCATTTATTTTACCAATTCTCCATTATACTTAGACATCTCGCGTGTCTTATAATGAATACATGATTTCACGATCATTCTCAGGCATCTAAATGCCCTACAATGGTCATATACATCCAGTACCCAATATACCTTGTAAGAGTTATCCTACTCTAGTGTCACGCACGCTTATGGCGGCGATATCAAGATTTGGTCGTTCCTTGGCTATATCAACATATATATATAACCATACGCACAATTATTAAATGAAATCAAAATCCATTATGCATTTCACAAATGCTCTCATATAAAGGAATGCTCGTACGTCGCACGTACCTTAAATTTCCGTAGTCCGAGCCAAACCTTGCTCGAGTTCCATGCCCCGAGGAACGATGTGCTAACACGATAAATAATTCACAATTATTTACGAACATGTAACCCATGCTCAAGCACATCCATAACCCTCAAAATATTGTCAACACACGACAATTAACCATTTAAAAGACCCGGGGCAGGGCACATGCAGGGAGGGAAACGAATGAGACATTATCGAAAATTGTTCAAGAATACCCTTCAAATTTTCGAACCCTTAACCTCACAATTCGAACCCAAACTAAGCACCATAATACATCTAAAACATGTAATAAACGACCTATAACAAGAATCACCACCCCCCTGCCAAAACCCCCAAATTCGAACCCCAACCTCACGAAATTAGGGCAAATTTTTGAACCATACATCACCAAAATACAGGGAATTACATGAGAAGCATGAAAAGGGGTAAGGAAGGTTACCCATACGAAGATCGGAAGGAAAATCGCTCAAAAACGAAGAAACCTAGAATTTTGGGCGTCTGCGTTAATCTGGAATTCCGAACGCAAATCGCGATGAAACTTTGAATTGCCGGTGTGGAAAGCTGCGCCTGGACGAGACGAAGCCAACGGCGGGTCGGACGCGCCGGATGGCGGCCGGACGGCAGTGGGAGCAGCGCTTTTACGCGCGGGGGCTGGGGGCGACGGGAAGGCAGAACGCGGGGGAGAGAGAGAGTGACGGGCTGGAGGAGCTGAAATGGTTTTAAAATTAAAATCTCGGGTTCAACTGGTATTTATAGCAAAAATACCCCGAAATACTAATAGCCCCACAAATACATCATGATTCATTAAAAATCATCTGTTTTCAAAAACTCTCTCTCTAACTCAAAAACCCCCTACCGATGCCCACACAAGCACCTAGGTCATCACACTAATCAAGTGTTTAATTATCATACAATGATTATTTCTTTGTAAACAGCGGAAGGTTATTTAAATATTCTGCCAACAAGTGGCTCTAAAAATTTCGGCATGACCTCCCCGTACGAGGGACGTACCAAAAAAATAAAAAGCACAATAATAATATCAGCAGTACAGAAAGTAAATACATAATACCATAGCATGCATCATAGACATCCAACACATAATCCGTACTAAAAATATTTACATCATACCAAAGCATGCACAATAAGTCTCCAGCACATATTTCATACTCAAAATATTTACATAATACCATAAACAGTAATAGAACACCGAATATTCACAAATAATCAAGATTGGACGAAAATAAACTCCATTTACATAGTTATACTATCCAAAACACACCCTGGTATACTTAACTATCATACGACAGGGATAAACAAAAGAAAACAACCTCAGGTAAGACTTCCAGCGAGCATTCCCTCTTTGGGATCCTGGTCACCTGTAATACCTGCAATTGTCCACACACAAAGACAACAACAACCACCTTGGGGGTGAGCCAAAGCCCAATATGAAATTATCAAGTAATTACAACATGCATCTATAAAATGTGATATATGATGTAATGCAATACATGTAATGTACAAAGAACCGAAATCTCAAGATACCCAAAATATTGGAGTCCAAAGAAAGGTATAATCAATCAATGTCAAGCTCGAACAGAGGGTGACAACACACACACTTTACGCTAGGAGAATCATCATGTGTTATGCTTCGTCATTCTTCGTGTGTAAGGACCCCTAGCCCTTAACCCTTAATTAGTGTATTAACCACTATGTGTGGCACATGCTTTCAATAAAAATAAATCAGGGAAACTCAGATGATACTTTACCATTGAATGGCAATTACTAAAATTTCTTTAATATTCAACGTTGTGAGATCATCTCTACCAACAAATAGACTCATAGATTTCACTCATTAACATCCCCAATACGCCACCTTTTTACATTGTGGACTTTTATAAAAATTTGGGCAGAGTCTCCCCATAAATTGAGCTATCCCGAAATAAAAGCACAACACATAACATAATTCCCGGCCAGGGAAAACACAATACTCAACAGAATACAGCAACACTAAGTAAATTCCCAGCCAGGGAAGACACCACACATAAGACAACAAAAGTGGGTTTCAACACCCACATAATACACCAACGACTCTCATATCATTAGTAATTCTACCCTTAATTGCATGCAACATAGAATGAAAGAGAGAAAGGCTCATGCCTTTATATACAACCCATATACAAGTATAATCGTGCTCACATGCGAGCATCATGAATGTGTATATAATCCTCAGGTGTATATAAGTACCCTATATGATACCGTGCTCCATCAAGCCCTGGTACCACGATCCTGGGAGTACATCCAATCAACAGCTCGAGCTCAGCTCCAAAGCCATCGATGTACCTGTTCACCTGCCCCAACAGAGACAGCCCCCAACGGGGTGAGCATACCAATACACAAAATCCCATAATCACAATAATGAAATTCATAATTTACAACAAAAGTAAATACTAATGAATTTAAATGATACTCCCTGGATGGTAACGTCCTCATCCGGGATTCCGTGTTCCGTCCCTGTTCTCACAATCATCAAACTCATCAAATCTCAAAAATCAGTAAATCAACACATTGATTAACTCATCGCATGCCTGATTCTCAAATATCAATAATTAATGATTCCAAATTCATTATACATACAAATATAGATATCTCAATATCTAATACTAATTCTCAACTTCGCTACCAATCACAGATAGCTCAAATGCCTTGCATTTATTTTACCAATTCTTCATTATACTCAGACATCTCAATGTCTTATAATGATTACATGATTTCCATAGTCATTCTCAGGCATCTCAATGCCCTACAATGGTCATATAAATCCGGTACCCCATATATCTTGTAAGAGTTATACTACTCTAGTGTCACGCACGCTTGTGGCGGCGATATCAAGATTTGGTCGTTCCTTAGCTATATCGACACATATATATCACCATACGCACAATTATTCAATGCAATCAAAATACATTATGCATTTCACAAATGCTCTCATATAAAGAAATGCTCGTACGTCGCACGTACCTTAAATCTCCTTAGTCCGAGCCAAACCTTGCTCGAGTTCCATGCCCCGAGGAATGATGTGCTAACACGATAAATAATTCACAATTATTTACGAACATGCAACCCATGCTCAAGCACACCCATAATCCTTATACAAAAATATTGCCAACACAAGACAATTAACCATTTAAAAGACCCGGGGCAGGGCACATGTGTAAGGACCCTAAACCTTAACAGTGAATTCAAGATATAAATAGGGCTAAATATGTATTAAAGACATCTTAGGGTTCTGGTTTGATGTGAGCTCAATTAGGTTACAGGCCAAAATAAAACTTCAACAATTAATCAGTTACATTCCCGATTATGAATGTTTAAGTAATAGCATTAGACTACTTCTCGAGTAGAGACTATCCAAAATTCCTGTACTCTATCTTCATTTACACTTTCAACAGCTCACAGTTCAACCGACCCTCTGCCCCCTTGATTCAAAATGTACCTACAGGAACAACTCACCATGAGCATATGTATATATATCATCACTTAACACAATTAAACTTAATAAAGTAATTAAGCGTATGAAACGATTAATTGATATGCTCCTCGATTACCACATTAGCACATTTCATTGTTGTTCCTGTTTCACAAGCTTATACACAAAATCATTAGTTCACGATATAATGATCGATAACGCGTTTCCAATTATAACCACAATAATTCACTTTAACCACTAGAATTGTGACTGTTCCGGTCCCAATACAACAACGGAATTTTAGGACCCATCGCTTCGACATATAGCGGCATCATATGATATCCCTCGCTTCGACAATGACAGCGGCATGTTACCTCGCTTAGACATGACAGCGGCAAATATCATACTACCATCGCTTCATATGACAGCGGCAAGTACCTCCCTCGCTCGGAGATAAAGGCTACCGGAACATTCATCAATTCCCATCACATTAATCAATCACAATAGTTGATTCCATTATCACAGTAAATCACAATCATTTCACATATATCATCACGTGTAAGGATTCACTATCCACAATGTACATAATTAAATGTATGGCACGTTTTACCGTCCGATGCTCGTACGTCTCACTACGTACCTTGGTTCCAAAAGTGGAGATATCGTGGACTTTATCTCCTAGGCTGTGTGGCTACCTGGGATGGTTCTACATAATCACATGAATCCATATTAGAAACCAATAAAGGAATCAATATCAAAAACATCACCATTTAGAACAAATCTCAAAAATCCAAAATTTAAGCCTTCCGATCGATCGGCCCCAAGTCCCGATCGATCGCCAAGTGAAGGTAAACAGGCATCCAAGTACTGCCTCCGCCGATCGATCGAGAGTTTATCTCGATCGATCGAGATTACACACACCGATCGATCGGGACAAAATCTCGATCGATCGGTAAGCTCATTCCTCGCCTTGTACAGACACTGCCTTGCTCGATCGATCGGACCCATTTTCCGATCGATCGAGATGTCCTGTTCCTGCGAGAAATTCCTTTAAATGAGCTTCCAACAACACCTACACTCATGTACCATCAAGATAAACCATCCAACACAATATTTAACCACCAAAACAACCCTAAAAGACATCTCCCAACATGGACAACAAGATGAACCAAGATCCATCCACTTAACTTCAAAAACAAGCTATAAATCAACCAAAACTCAACAAGACTCTACCATAAAGGAAGCTTACCACTTGAGCTTCAAGTTTTTTCCCAAGAAGACACAAAAATTCCTCCTTTTCAAATCTCCCTCCTCTCCTCTTGGTTTAGAAACGAAAATGGGAGTTCAAGGAGTGAATGGATGAGGTTTAGAGACAAAAATCTGAGAGGGATGGGGTGATGGGATGTAAAGCATGCAAGTTGTCCTCCTTTGTCATGCTATCAATTTCAAATCTTTTAATGTATGATAAATTACAAGCATGATATATAAAATACCTCTACATGATA
Organism: Haberlea rhodopensis; assembly: GCA_907163345.1. Taxonomy (NCBI): domain Eukaryota; kingdom Viridiplantae; phylum Streptophyta; class Magnoliopsida; order Lamiales; family Gesneriaceae; genus Haberlea; species Haberlea rhodopensis. Next base: position 1,753,601 of record CAJQUN010000123.1, on the reverse strand, counting down.
TTTTAAAAGCATTTTACTACAATTCACCAAAATCACCATTTAAAATCGTGCTTCATCAAAATACACGACCCTTAACATTTAAACCATTAAAACACCCAACATGAATAACATGCACTCCGAAATGCTCTACCGGGTCACTCCTATCATGTGACTAAGCATTTTACCAAGATAATTTACGCCAACACAGATTTAATTATCACTATAAATCACATAAACATGCCCAAATTGCATATAATTATTTCGGGGATATCACAATACTCCCCTACTTACAAGATTTCGCCCTCGAAATCACATGCACTTACCCAACCAAAACTAAACATAAATCACATACCAGAGAATAGTTCTGGGTAGTGCTGCACCATATGCCGTTCCGTCTCCCACGTGGCCTCTTCGACACCCCGACGATCCCACTGAACCTTGACCATCGGTATGACCTTGCTTCGAAGTCTGCGATCCTCTCGATCCAGAATTCTGACTGGCCGTTCAACATAGGATACATCTGAACTCAACTGAACTTCAGAAGGCTGCAACACATGAGACGGGTCCGGCTCATACTTCCTTAACATAGAAACATGGAAGACATCATGTATACCGGATAATGACGGTGGTAGGGCTAGACGGTAAGCCAAAGTGCCTATGCGCTGCAATATCTCGTATGGCCCAACATACCTCGGAGACAACTTCCCCCGCATACCGAAACGAACTACACCTCTGAAAGGTGAGATTTTCAGAAAGACCTTGTTTCCTACTTGGAATTCCAATGGTCGCCGTCGTTTATTAGCATAGGCCGCTTGCCTATCTTGAGCCGCTTTCATTTTCTGACGGATCACTTTGATTTTCTCTTCCATTTCACGAATCAATTCCGGTCCTCCGACCGTCTTACTAGTCAAATCTTCCCAGTATAACGGTGACCTACAACGTCGACGGTAAAGGGCCTCAAATGGAGCCATCTGTATGCTCGCCCGATAACTGTTGTTGTAAGAGAATTCTACAAGTGGCACTGAATCTTGCCACGGAGTATCGAACTCCAATACACATGCCCTCAATATGTCCTCAAGCGTCTGTATGGTACGCTCTGTCTGACCATCTGTCTGAGGGTGGTAAGCTGTACTCAGTCTCACCTCTGTACCCAAAGCTGATTGAAGACCCTCCCAAAAGTGCGATGTGAACCGTGGGTCTCTATCGGATACAATCGAGATTGGAATGCCATGCAATCTTACTACGTCCCGAACATATAACTGAGCCATCTTTAAGTATGTGAAAGTCATACTATATGGAATGAAGTGAGCCACTTTCGTCAGTCGATCTACAATCACCCAGATCGCGTCAAATCCCGAGGCAGTCCTTGGCAAATGGGTCACGAAATCCATAGAGATGTGCTCCCACTTCCACTCTGGTATCTCTAAACTCTTCAACTCGCCTCCGGGCCTCTGTCTTTCTGCTTTCACTTGTTGGCAAATTAGGCACTTCTTAACGAATGACATAACGTCTCTCTTCATCCGTCTCCACCAAAATTGATTACACAAGTCCTTGTACATCTTTCTCCCACCTGGATGGATGCTAAATCTGCTACAATGAGCACTGATGCAAGATTCCTTGGCGTAACTCTGGTGCCCTCGGCACTACCCAACGGTTACCAAGCCTCAAGGAACCATCTTCTGCTACTCTGAACTTCGATAATTGACCCATTCGTAAATATGACAACCATCTCTGTACCTCAACGTCTGTCGTCTGATCTTTCCTGATAAGTTCAAATATATCCGGTTCTGCCAATAAGGTCGACACCAGCATCGGCGATACATCTAAATCAAAATCATATCCCAATTGACAACAAGAGGCCATCAAAGCTGATAGCTGAATCACATCATCTGCTGTATACTTCACTTTCCTGCTCAAGGCATCAGCGGTCAGGTTCGCCTTCCCTGGATGGTACTCTATCTCGCAATCATAGTCCTTGAGTAAATCCATCCACCTCCTTTGCCTCATATTCAGTTCCGCTTGAGTAAATAGAAACTTCAAGCTCTTATGATCCGTATAAATGGTAAAGGATGTACTATAGAGATAATGTCGCCAAATTTTCAAAGCGAAAATAATGGCCGCCAGTTCCAAATCATGAACCGGGTACCTGATCTCATGAGGCTTCAACTGCCTCGATGCATAAGCCACCACATGCTTATCCTGCATCAGTACACAGCCCAATCCTTGCAGTGATGCATCCGTGTACAAAACAAACCGCTCGTTCTCCGAAGGAATTACCAGAACAGGTGCTGTAGTCAGTCGGTGCTTCAACTCTTGGAAGCTCTGCTCACACGCCTCAGACCATGAAAACGGAACACCCTTCTGAGTCAACTGCGTCAACAGCTTAGCGATCTTAGAGAATCCCTCGACGAAACGTCGGTAGTAACCCGCTAAACCGAGGAAGCTACGGATCTCGGGCACAGATGTAGGCGCAGACCAATCCATCACCGCTTCCACTTTCCTGGGATCCACAGAAATCCCATCACTAGAAATCACATGCCCCAAAAATACAACGCTGCTCAGCCAAAATTCACACTTGCTCAGCTTTGCATACAACTGATTGTCCCGCAGAATCTGGAGCACTATCCTCAAATGATTCCTGTGTTCATCCTCGCTCCTAGAATAGATAAGTATATCGTCAATAAATACGATGACGAACTGATCCAAATAGGGTTGGAACACTCGATTCATTAAGCTCATGAATACAGCCGGGGCGTTTGTCACTCCAAACGGCATAACCAAAAACTCATAATGACCATAACGGCTACGGAAGGCCGTCTTCTGTACATCATCCTCTCTAACTCGAATCTGGTGGTACCCCGACCTCAAATCAATCTTACTGTACAACCTCGTGCCCTGCAACTGATCAAATAAGTCATCGATCCGCGGAAGAGGGTATTTATTCTTCACTGTGGCCTTATTCAATTGCCGATAGTCGATGCACAACCGCATTGACCCATCCTTCTTTTTCACAAATAACACAGGCGCACCCCAAGGTGATACTGCTGGGGCGTATGTAACCCTTATCAAGGAGTTCCTGTAGTTGCTCTTTCAACTCCCTCAACTCTGCCGGTGCCATCCGGTAAGGGGCAAGAGAAATAGCGGATGTCCCTGGTAATAATTCGATCCCGAACTCGACTTCCCTAATCGGCGGAAATCCAGGAATCTCTTCCGGAAATACATCGGCAAACTCGGCAACTACTGGAATATCTTCGACCCTTAACTCTTCTTTCTTTCCAGCAATGTCAATGGCATAATAAGGTAACCTTCATGCCCACGTTCCAATAACTGAGTCATCTTTAAGGCCAATATCAATGGGATTCTTGAGCGGGAACCATCCCCATAAAAAGTCCACTGAATCCCCAAATCAGATCTGAACCGTACTGTTCTCTGTCTGCAGTCCACCACTGCCTGATACCTGTTTAGCACATCAATCCCCACGATGCAATCAAAATCTGACATCTCCAAAACGATCAAAACTGACTTCAACTCATTGCCCTCAAAATAAATGAGGCCGTCATCAATGAACCGATCTGCAATCACACTTTTTCCAGCGGGTGTCGAAACCACAAGAGGCGTGGGTGACGGAGTCGTGCATATACGGTGCCTCTCCACAAAACTTGTCGACACAAAGGAGTGTGACGCACCTGTATCTATCAAAATATAAGCAGGATGCGTAAATAAATGACACGTACCCGCTATCACTTCCTCTGGAGCTGCTGTAGCCTGCTCCCTGGTTAGGGCGTACACTTGCCCTTGAGGTGGCCCCAACGGCTGTCCTCCCAATGGCCTCGGTGCAAATGGTGGTCTCTGCTGTGCTGGCCTGTCTGAAGGTCTCCCCATCGTATTCTGTGATCCTCCCCGGTTAGGACAATTCCGGGCCAAGTGGCCATGTTTACCACATTCGTAACAAGCGGAGCATCCTTTCACTGAATGAGGTCCTCCGCACAGAAAACACTTAACCTTTTCAAAACTGCTAGCCTGAGACTGTCCCCTATGAGATGGAGCATTACTTCCACGACCACCCCTTCCACGAGCATCATGCCATCTACCACTGAATCTGGAAGATGATGAGTTTCCCTTTGATTTAAAATGGTCGCCCCTTGGTTTCAAGTTTTCAGGAGTCGGCCTCTATAATGGTACTGGAGACGGTGCCACAGTCGGATATGCACCCACTCCTAATTCTGCCAATTCAGCTCGTGCTAGGGCGTCATCAAAACAAGTAGGGCCATAAGTGATCACCCTATCATACAACTCCGGCCTCAAGCCTTTCATGAAGTTCCTCATCTTTGCTTGGGTGCTAGAGGCGATATGAGGCACATATCTGAGTAAAGAACAGTACTGGAGGGCATAGTCAGACACCGGTATAGTACCTTGCCTCAAGCTATTGAATTCATCCTCTTTAGCCTGCCGTGCAGCTGCTGAGAAGTACCGGGTCAGAAATCGAGTCCTAAACAGCTTCCAGTTTATTTCCTGACCCTGAGCCTCCTGTTCAATCACTGTGGTCTTCCACCACATCAACGCCTTTTTGGCCAACTGAAATTCTGCTAGCCGTATCCACGCTGTCTTTGCGCATGGGGCAGCCACAAATATCTGCTCCAACCTCTCTAGCCATTCCTCGGCCTTCTCCCCTGTTTCAGTCCCTTCAAAAGTCGGGGGCCGATAAGCTAGAAACTGCGTCAAACTCAGTTCTCCCGGCAATAACTGTTGTTCGGACGGCTCTTCGCCCAAGGCTGGCGGCGATAGGGGATTTGTATGTCTAGCACTAGCATTTACACTTATCGCATCACCAACATCAACATTCGCTGCCATACTGCAACACAAGGGTTAACAACAATATACAAAACAGTTCACATAATACATCGTTAGAAAACCATAACACGTTAGTATAACAGTCACATGCTTCATATGCGTACAACATATTTAAAAGTAGACGCCTAGCCAACTTATTGCTAAGGCTACCCTTCACTCGTTCCCGGGTTCTCTAACCACTGCTCTGATACCACTAAATGTAAGGACCCTAAACCTTAACAGTGAATTCAAGATATAAATAGGGCTAAATATGTATTAAAGACATCTTAGGGTTCTGGTTTGATGTGAGCTCAATTAGGTTACAGGCCAAAATAAAACTTCAACAATTAATCAGTTACATTCCCGATTATGAATGTTTAAGTAATAGCATTAGACTACTTCTCGAGTAGAGACTACCCAAAATTCCTGTACTCTATCTTCATTTACACTTTCAACAGCTCACAGTTCAACCGACCTTCAGCCCCCTTGATTCAAAATGTACCTACAGGAACAACTCACCATGAGCATATATGTATATATATCATCACTTAACACAATTAAACTTAATAAAGTAATTAAGCGTATGAAACGATTAATTGATATGCTCCTCGATTACCACATTAGCACATTTCATTGTTGTTCCTGTTTCACAAGCTTATACACAAAATCAGTAGTTCACGATATAATGATCGATAACGCATTTCCAATTATAACCACAATAATTCACTTTAACCACTAGAATTGTGACTGTTCCGGTCCCAATACAACAGCGGAATTTTAGGACCCCTCGCTTCGACATATAGCGGCATCATATGATATCCCTCGCTTCGACAATGACAGCGGCATGTTACCTCGCTTAGACATGACAGCGGCAAATATCATACTACCATCGCTTCATATGACAGCGGCAAGTACCTCCCTCGCTCGGAGATAAAGACTACCGGAACATTCATCAATTCCCATCACATTAATCAATCACAATAGTTGATTCCATTATCACAGTAAATCACAATCATTTCACATATATCATCACGTGTAAGGATTCACTATCCACAATGTACAAAATCTCGATCGATCGGTAAGCTCATTCCTCGCCTTGTACAGACACTGCCTTGCTCGATCGATCGGACCCATTTTCCGATCGATCGAGATGTCCTGTTCCTGCGAGAAATTCCTTTAAATGAGCTTCCAACAACACCTACACTCATGTACCATCAAGATCAACCATCCAACACAATATTTAACCACCAAAACAACCCTAAAAGACATCTCCCAACATGGACAACAAGATGAACCAAGATCCATCCACTTAACTTCAAAAACAAGCTATAAATCAACCAAAACTCAACAAGACTCTACCATAAAGGAAGCTTACCACTTGAGCTTCAAGTTTTTTGGCAAGAAGACACAAAAATTCCTCCTTTTCAAATCTCCCTCCTCTCCTCTTGGTTTAGAAACGAAAATGGGAGTTCAAGGAGTGAATGGATGAGGTTTAGAGACAAAAATCTGAGAGGGATGGGGTGATGGGATGTAAAGCATGCAAGTTGTCCTCCTTTGTCATGCTATCAATTTCAAATCTTTTAATGTATGATAAATTACAAGCATGATATATAAAATACCTCTACATGATATTTTAAAAGCATTTTACTACAATGCACCAAAATCACCATTTAAAATCATGCTTCACCAAAATACACGACCCTTAACATTTAAACCATTAAAACATCCCAAACACCCAACATGAATAACATGCACTCCGAAATGCTCTACCGGGTCACTCCTATCATGTGACTAAGCATTTTACCAAGATAATTTACGCCAACACAGATTTAATTATCACTATAAATCACATAAACATGCCCAAATTGCATATAATTATTTCGGGGATATCACAACATGCAGGGAGGGAAATCGAATGAGACATCAACAAAAATTGCTCAAGAACCACCTTTCAATTTTCGAAGCCTAACATCACAATTTCGAACCCAACCAAGCACCATAATTCATCTAAAATATGAAATAAACGACCAACATCAAGAATAATCGTCCCTCCTGCCAAAACCCCTAAAATCAAACCCAAACCCTCACGCAATTAGGGAAATAATTCGAACCATACATCACAAAATGGCAGGGAATTACATGAGAAGCATGAAAAAGGGGTAAGGAAGGTTACCCATACAAAGATCGGAAGGAAATTGGTCGAAAATCGAAGAACCCTAGAAATCGGACCTCTGCGCATTTCTGGTAAATCCGAACGCGATACGCGACGAAACTTCGAATTACTTGTGTGGAAAGCTGCGCCTGCACGAGACGAAGCTAACGGCGGTCCAGACGCGCCGGATGGTGGCCGGACGGCGGCGGGCGCGCGGTTTTTACGGGCGGAGGTTGGGGTAGATGGGAAAGCCGACGGGGAGAGAGAGACGGGCTGGAGGAGAAATGATTTCTAAAAATTAAAATCTCGGGTTCAACTGGTATTTATAGCAAAAATACCCCGAAATACTAATAGCCCCACAAATACATCATGATTCATTAAAAATCATCTGTTTTCAAAAACTCTCTCTCTAACTTCAAAACCCCCTACCGGTGCCCACACAAAGCACCTCAGATCCCGAGTCACACTAAAAATCCAACTCTTAGGTTCTTCACCCAAATGAGAATACAATCTCAACTTCGGGATCCAACGATCCCAACTACCCAAATAGACGAGTTCGGGAGGCCCAACACCGCGATTAAATTCCAATCGCCACGTAAAAACAACTTTAGGGGTCATTAATACTCCGGGATTAACATCTATAATCCCAGGTCATCACAATATCCCCTACTAAAAGAATTTCGTCCTCGAAATTAGCACCGGTGTAACACGTAACACCCACGCTACACAACAACATGAAGCCATAACCTCGATTCTTGACCATATCAGAATCATATTAATAAACGCGAGGGTACCTATCTCGCACCAAACTATGGAATGAAATAAACCTTCCAGTCCACCAAAAACAAAAGAGCGTCGGCACAACATAACGGTAACAATCCAAAAGCAGTTAGTCAACTGAAACTGCAAGGATTTGAATCGCTCCCGATTCCATCGTAGATATCATTCAATGACGTCTCTACCATGACTCACGATGTCTAACATACATTGTTACGAGGGAAACACTAGTATACCACGGTGTACACATACCAAACCTGGTTTCCACTTTCGAACCTCCTCCATCGAAGGAGCAGTCACATCATTGCAACTCAATTTGGGCAACTCACGGCCACAGATTCATACAAAAGACATCTCACAAGATGTCCACCTCCGGATGTTCCAAGAATCACATCCTAATCATAAATAAACAATCGAGACTCCACAGAGTTTCAAATTCTGAAAGGACATGCAATAAACCCATTGTATCCTCAACGCTTGTGTCGACAGCGACACCCAACCAATCCGAATTCCTGCCATCCCTTAATAATCCTAGGATTTAACAATCCAAACTTGGGAAGGCTATCGCATAACTCAGAGGAAATCACCAACAAGGAAATACCTTAACCCACACAAGGTAACCCCTCCTCAAAGGGAGTCAATTAACTTCACGATTATTCCTCATAATTTATCGTGCCCTGGAGATTCTCAATCTCGAGGTGTTCCAAATCTCTCTTCAGAGATTTAACCGTCCAAACATAGCATAACTCTATGCTTGACAAAAGGAAAACAACAACTGGCATCCGTATACTCACCGGTATACCTGCCTAAGCACAGACATTACATGCACACACAATGCACTCGGCTCGGATATTTACAACATACCCCTAAGCCTCAAACACATCCGTCAATTCTGAGTCATTCCCTACCCAGGGGAGAATGATAATCGACGATTAACAGCACAAGGTGTGATTCCCAAAATCCACACCACATGCATTAACTTACCGAATCCTTCAAAGATTCCCAATAGGTATAATACTACCTCCTTCCTCACAAGGGAAGTGCCATCGAACTCGAGATCCACTAGTCTCGAACCACCGTTCGGAAAAACTGGATACAATAACACCCATTGCATCCCAAATACACGGATTCCCCAGATCGAGTCAACAACGACTTGATGACTCTCTTGTTGGTACTCCAACATCATGAGCTGTCCCAGACAAACTCACCAAGATTAACATAAACGTATACACGTTTCAGTGAGGTATGCACAACCTCAACTTCAAATGACGTGGTGACTACTAGAGTCCACCACAATCCACATCGTAGCACCTACGATTTGCCAAACCTGGTTCCAGCGAGCAGTATAACGGCTCTAGCAAGCCCATCATGGTGCTGCACACATGCGGCAGACAAACTAGTCGCTGCCTCTTTAGGTTTACCTCAAACCCACCAATAAGACGGACGTTTCCGCACGGCATACCATATCGTGGGAAGAAAAAAAATCAATAGAGTAGTGGGTCCATACCCAACGTTCCTCTAATGCCGATACACCCTGGACACACCAGTGTCCCTATGTACTTAATGTAACCTGATCCTAATCCTTTAGGACCCATTCTACACCCTCAAAGGTGGTGTGACCATGTCTACTACATGTCATATCGACAGAAAGCGAGTAATTTCCTCCATGATTACTCCTGTCATCAAAAACATGGCCAAAAAGCCCTTCAAACGAACATACCCCAAGGGTATCACCACTCGTAATATGATCACCTCAAACATATGCTGCGGTACAATCACAAGTACAGCGCGTCCATCAATTTCTCGAGCAACCCGCTCGGTATAAGGGTCACGTCAACCGGTGACGTAGACACCACCTTGTGCTCGGCACTGGCACCCAAGGCATACAACTGAATACGTATACTCAACGCATTGTTCATCGTAACGATGATGCATGTCTAATAAGACATCTCCTACACCATTGTCATCGTCATCCCGTGACGACACATGCCCACTCATGGCATCTAAGGCATCGTCAACTAGTGACGATACATGTCAACAATGACATCTAAACAACCTAGTCAACTCGTGACGGTCCATGTACATCAACGTATGCCATTTACCATTATGCTAGTAGAATAGCAATATTCCATACTTCATCGCTAACAAGGTAGCGTCATACTTGTCTCCGTCGCTCGATAATAGTGCGTAATCAGCACCCATCGCTCGAAGGCGGTATAAGGGTCACGTCCCCCCTTTCCATTTTCGAGTTGGAGCAAAAAGGTGGGGAGAAAACCTTCCAAAAGTCTTGATTTGTGAAGTTTATTGGGTGATTTGAGGTCCCCAAGAGGTATGGATGCCTCATTATCATTTTTATTGTGTTTGGTTTAGTTTTGGAAGGGTTTTTAATGATTTTGAAATGGGTTTTGTTGGGTTGTTGTGGTTTTGGTTAAGGGTTGGATTTATGGTTGTTTTAAGGTGTATTTTGGTGGTTTATGTTGATATTTATGTTGTTGGTTGGTTGGTTTAAGTGTTGGAATGGATTGGAATGGTTTTGAGGTGCAAAAATGGAGTTTTTCGGGTAACAGAGGTTGGCGATCGATCGCCCCTTTCCAGGCGATCGATCGCGCCCAGGCAGTGAGTTTTGCAAGCGTTTGGCGATCGATCACCACTCTTGGGCGATCTATCGGCGCGGCTGGCGATCGATCGCGCCAAGGGTGGCGATCGATCGCCGAAGGGTGCAAATTTTTGATTCTCGGACAGTGAGGATTGGCGATCGATCGCCGTGAGGGGCGATCGATCACGAAAGCCAAAACTTGGTTTTTTTGGATTTTTTGTAGGATTTTTGGTATTGGACTACTATTGGGTTCTAATATTGATATTTGTGAATGTGTAGAACCAACCCAGGTGGCAACACAGCCAAGGTATTGAAGTCCTACCATACCCTACATTTTGGAAAGGTACGTAGTGGACGTACGGGCACCCAACGGTAACATGTATTTTATATACTCATTGTTTATGCATTGTGGATGCGAGTATATATGTGGTATTGCATTGTGGATGCATATACATGTTGATTTATGCATATTGATGATAGATGCATATGACGATTATTGGATGCACATCCCATGAGTCGTGGTCATCCTTTGATGATTTTAATGCTTGCCGCTATTTGTATTGGTTCCGCTAAATGTGAAGCGAGGGGTGGGAGCGCCGCATGTCACAATTGAGCGTGGTTGTCATATGGGGCGAGGAAAGGGTATTTGCCGCTCTCTGTGAGGCGAGGGGTGGGAGTACCGCATGTCCATTGAAGCGAGGTTATCCTATGCCGCCCATATGAAAATAAGCGAGGGGCATTAAAATACACTGTGATGGACAGACTAGGGAATGGTGACCGATATTTGGTTTTGTTGAGATGGTATGATGTCATGACATGTTTAGACCATTGAAAAATAATCTATTGATTATACTCATGAGTTATGGTACAGGGACAACCAAACGGGAAGCGTTTGAAATGCATGGGGAAAACAGGAAGTGTTTTATTATGATTATGCATTTACGCTTTATCTTCATATTGTGTTGAATATGAATGATTATTATTGCTCATGTTTGGGGGTTGTCCTTGTAGGTACCTTTTTGGCATGATAGAAGGGCTTGAACGGGTTGAGGTGGTGAGCTTGACGAGCATTCTATTGAGGATGAAAGGACAGGATTATTTTTGGATAGTATCTACTCTAGGAGTAGTATAAAACTATAGTTGCACACATTCTTTTGATTGGAATGTAATTAATCCATTTGGCAGTCCTTGTTTTTGGCATGTAATGCTTAAGCTCATAGACTCAACATGTTCTTTTAGACACTGATTTGTTTATTTTAGCTCTATTATGCCTTGATTCCGCACTTAAGGATTAGGGTCCTTACATTAGTGGTATCAGAGCAGTGGTTAGAGAACCCGGGAACGAGTGAAGGGTAGCCTTAGCATGGTTGGCTAGGTGCTTACATTTTAAGCATGTTTATGCATGTGGTGCATATTTTGTATATCCTGTTATACTAACGTGCTTATTCTCATTCCTGTTATCTAACGGCATAACATATATATTGCTTTGGAATTGTTGTTAACATTTGTGTTACAGCATGGCTGCTAATGAGGAAGTCGGTGATATGGGGAGCATGAATGCTAGTGTTGGACAGACAAACCCTCTACCTCCACCGGCTGTGGGAATGGAACCAGTGGTTCAGTTATTGCTACCGGGTGAGATTAGCTTGACACAGTTTCTATCTTACCATCCGCCCCGGTTTGAGTGGACAGAGTCCGGAGAAGAGGCTGAAGAGTGGTTGGAAAGACTTGAGCAGATCTTTGTATCGGCTCCTTGTGCTGTGACAGCTTGGCTGAGGCTGGCAGAGTTTCAATTAGCCAAGAAACCTCTGATGTGGTGGAGGAGCACAGTAATGGAGATGAGAGCACTGGGTGCTGTGATCGACTGGACACTCTTCAGGACTAGGTTTTTGAATCGGTACTTCTCCGCAGCAGCAAGACAGACAAAGGAGGATGAATTTACAAGTCTGAGGCAGGGGAACATGACAGTGGCAGACTATGCCACACGGTACTCTTCATTACTGAGATACGTTCCCCACATTGCCACCAGTGGGCACGCTAAGATGAGGAACTTTATGAAAGGGTTGCGACCGGAGCTCTATGACCGGGTTATCACAAATAACCCAACTTCTTTTGATGATGCTCTCACAAGAGCGGAGCTTGCTGAGCTAGGAGTGGGAGCTTACGCCATGCCACCACCAGTACCGCAACAGAGGCAGACTAGTGACAGCTTGAGGCCTCGGGGTGAGCCATTTAAACCCCGTGGTGCCTCTTCATCTTCACGGTATGGTGGAAAGAAACACTTTGGTCAGAAACAAGATGGCAAGAAGGGCAATTGGACGGCCAATAGAGGATCTTCACAAGGGGATAGGCCGGGAGAGCCGAGGTGCAATAATTGTGGAGGGCCACATTCTTCAAACAAGTGTCCTGCATGTTATGTCTGTGGCAAGATGGGCCACATTGCTCGGTATTGCCCCACACGGGGAGGACAGTCAGAGTATCAGGGCAGTAGGCCGAGGTTTGAGGATAGGACAGTGCAGCAGAGGCAGCAGTTTGGGCCTCGACCATCGGGAGGTCAGGCAGTAGGACCACCCCAGGGGCAGGTATATGCACTGACCAGGGAGCAGGCCCAGGCAGCCCCAGAGGAGGTGATTGCCGGTACGTGTCATTTATTTACGTACCCTGCTTTTATTTTGATCGATACAGGTGCCTCCCATTCGTTTGTATCGGTGGGTTTTGTGGAAAGACACCATATGCGCACGTCTTCTTTACCCACGCCTCTCCTTGTCTCGACACCCACTGGAAGAAATGTCGTTGCGGATCAGTTTATGGCAGACTGCCTCATTTATTTTGAGGGCAACGAGTTGAGATCAGACTTGATTGTGCTGGGTATGTCAGACTTCGACTGCATCTTGGGTATTGATGTTCTGAACAGATATCAGGCAGTGGTAGATTGCCGACAGAGGACAGTGAAGTTCAGACCTGAGTTGGGCAGTCAGTGGACTTTCTATGGCAACGGTTCTCGTGCGAAGATTCCGTTGATTTCAGCGATCAAGATGACTCAGTTGTTGGAACGTGGTCACACGAGCTATCTTATTTATGCCGTGGACACGTCTGGGAAGAGTAAGGAACTAAGAGTTGAGGATGTGCCAGTAGTGGCAGAGTTCGCTGATGTATTCCCAGAAGAGATCCCAGGATTCCCACCGGCTAGGGAAGTTGAGTTTGGGATCGAGCTGTTGCCAAGGACATCCGCTATCTCTCGTGCACCTTATAGGATGGCACCGGCTGAGTTGAGAGAGTTGAAAGAACAGTTGCAGGATCTCTTGGACAAGGAATATATACGCCCGAGCGTGTCGCCATGGGGCGCACCAGTTCTCTTTGTGAAGAAGAAGGACGGTTCGATGCGGTTGTGCATCGATTACCGGCAACTGAATAAGGCTACGGTGAAGAACAAGTATCCTCTCCCAAGGATAGATGACTTGTTTGATCAGTTGCAAGGTACCAGGGTGTATAGCAAGATTGATTTGAGATCCGGGTATCATCAGATTCGGGTCAGAGAGGAAGATGTGTAGAAGACAGCGTTCCGGACCCGATATGGACATTATGAGTTCCTAATGATGCCGTTCGGCGTGACGAATGCTCCAGCAGTCTTCATGAGTCTGATGAACAGAGTGTTTTAGCAGTATCTTGATCAGTTCGTCATTGTATTTATTGACGACATTCTCATCTACTCCCGGAGCGAGGAGGAGCATGTGAAACACTTGAGGACAGTGCTTCAGATTCTCAGAGAGCATCAGTTATATGCTAAGCTCAGTAAGTGTGAATTTTGGCTGAGCAGTGTAGTGTTTCTGGGGCATGTCATATCGAGCAGCGGGATATCTGTCGATCCCAAGAAGATTGAGGCTGTGATGGAGTGGGCTGCCCCCACTTCTGTGCCTGAGATCCGGAGTTTTCTTGGTTTGGCTGGGTATTATCGACGCTTCGTCGAGGGCTTTTCAAAGATTGCCAAGCCGTTGACTCAGTTGACTCAGAAGGGTGTACCTTTCTTTTGGTCAGAAGCTTGTGAGGAGAGCTTCCAGGAATTAAAGCACCGCTTGACGACGGCGCCAGTGTTAGTGATCCCGACGGAGAACTCCAGATTTGTTCTATACACTGACGCATCACTGCAGGGCCTTGGGTGTGTTCTGATGCAAGATAAGCATGTGGTAGCTTATGCATCGAGGCAGTTGAAGCCGTATGAGACCAGATATCCAGTTCATGACTTGGAATTGGCGGCTATCATCTTCGCCCTGAAGATCTAGAGACATTACTTATATGGGACTTCATTCACCATATACACGGATCACAAGAGCCTCAAATTTTTATTCACTCAGGCAGAGCTGAACATGAGGCAGAGGAGATGGATGGACCTACTCAAGGACTATGATTGCGAGATCGAGTACCATCCGGGAAAAGCCAATTTGACAGCAGACGCTTTGAGTCGGAAAGTGAGGAGTTCTGCTGAGGACGTCATTCAATTGTCTGCTATGATGACCTCCTATTGTCATTTGGGCTATGACTTTGACATTGATGCATCGCCTGTATATGTATCGACCTTGTTAGCTGAGCCAGACATCTATGAGGATATCAGGAGAGCTCAGAGGTCAGACGATGAGGTTCAGAGGTGGTTATCTTTAGTACATCTTGGTCAGCCAACGAAGTTCAGAGTGGCCGATGACGGGTCTTTGAGATTGGGTGACCGATGGGTGGTTCCAAGTACGCCGAAGTTGCGTAAGGGGATCTTGAGCGAGCTCACAGTAGCAGACTTAGCATCCACCCAGGCGGGAAGAAGATGTACAGAGATCTGCGTGGTCAGTTTTGGTGGAAAAGGATGAAATCTGATGTCGTCGCTTTTGTAAAGAGATGTTTGATCTGCCAGCAGGTTAAGGCAGAGAGACAAAGACCTGGCGGCGAGTTGAGAAGCTTGGAGATACCGAAGTGGAAGTGGGAGCACATTTCCATGGACTTCGTGACTCATTTGCCGAGGAGTGCTTCAGGCTTCGATGCTATTTGGGTGATTGTGGACAGATTGACCAAGGTAGCTCATTTTATCCCCTATAGCATGACGTTCACCTTTTGAGGATGGCGCAATTGTATATTAGAGATGTGGTGAGATTGCATGGGATTCCCCGTTTCCATAGTGTCAGATCGAGATCCGCGATTCACATCTCATTTCTGGGAAGGCCTTCAGTCAGCTTTGGGAACTGAAGTCAGATTGAGCACTGCTTATCATCCTCAGACGGATGGCCAGACCGAGCGCACTATTCAGACGCTCGAGGACATGCTGAGAGCTTGTGTTTTGGAGTTCGATGCCTCTTGGCAGGATTCAGTGCCTTTGGTAGAGTTTTCGTATAACAATAGCTACCAGGCGAGTATTCAGATGGCTCCGTTTGAAGCTCTTTATGGCAGACGGTGTAGATCACCCTTGTGTTTGGATGATTTGGACCGCAGATCGGTCGGAGGACCGGAATTGATTCGGGAGATGGAAGAAAAGATAAAGACGATAAGGCAGAAAATGAAAGCGGCCCAGGACAGACAGGCAGCTTATGCAAATAAACGGCGGAGACCGTTGGAATTTCAGTTGGGAGATAAGGTCTTTTTGAAGATCTCGCCTTTCAGGGGCGTTGTGCGATTTGGGATGCGCGGGAAACTATCTCCGAGGTATGTTGGACCGTACGAGATCTTACAGCGCATTGGCACCTTAGCTTACCGACTGGCTTTGCCGCCTTCTTTATCTGGTATACAGATGTGTTTCATGTATCGATGTTGCGGAAGTATGAGCCGGATCCGTCTCATGTGTTACAGCCTTCCGAAGTTCAGTTAGAGTCCGATATATCTTATGTGGAACGGCCTGTCAGGATTCTGGATCGAGCAGACCATAGACTTCGGAACAAAGTGATACCTATGATCAAGGTTAGTGGGATCGCAGGGGTGTCGAGGAGGCTACGTGGGAGACGGAGCGGCATATGGTGCAGCACTACCCGGAACTATTCTCTGGTATGTGTTTATGTTTAGTTTCCTTTTGGGGTAAGTGCATGTGATTTCGAGGACGAAATCTTATAAGTAGGGGAGTATTGTGACATCCCCGAAATGATTAATTGATAATTGGTGCATTAATTGTGTTTATATGATTAATTGGTGGTAATTAATTATGTGTTGGAATTTATTTACCTTATGGAAATGCATGGTCATGTGGATAGGGTGACCGGGGGTTGCATTTCAGGGTGCATGTGGTGCATGTTGGGTAAATATTATTGGAAGCATGATTTATTTGCCATTAGTAGCAATTGATTAGAAATCATGTGTTTGATTGATATTTGGTGCATTATGAGTAAATGCTTTGAAAAATATCATGTTGGGGTGTTTTATACACCATGGAATTATTTTAGTATGCTTTTTAATTAATTAACCAACACATTTTATTACCCCAACCCCACCATACACTCTCACTCTTACTTTACCAAAATCACCACCCAAACCCTTCCCCCCTTTCCATTTTCGAGTTGGAGCAAAAAGGTGGGGAGAAAACCTTCCAAAAGTCTTGATTTGTGAAGTTTATTGGGTGATTTGAGGTCCCCAAGAGGTATGGATGCCTCATTATCATTTTTATTGTGTTTGGTTTAGTTTTGGAAGGGTTTTTAATGATTTTGAAATGGGTTTTGTTGGGTTGTTGTGGTTTTGGTTAAGGGTTGGATTTATGGTTGTTTTAAGGTGTATTTTGGTGGTTTATGTTGATATTTATGTTGTTGGTTGGTTGGTTTAAGTGTTGGAATGGATTGGAATGGTTTTGAGGTGCAAAAATGGAGTTTTTCGGGTAACAGAGGTTGGCGATCGATCGCCCCTTTCCAGGCGATCGATCGCGCCCAGGCAGTGAGTTTTGCAAGCGTTTGGCGATCGATCGCCACTCTTGGGCGATCTATCGGCGCGGCTGGCGATCGATCGCGCCAAGGGTGGCGATCGATCGCCGAAGGGTGCAAATTTTTGATTCTCGGACAGTGAGGATTGGCGATCGATCGCCGTGAGGGGCGATCGATCACGAAAGCCAAAACTTGGTTTTTTTGGATTTTTTGTAGGATTTTTGGTATTGGACTACTATTGGGTTCTAATATTGATATTTGTGAATGTGTAGAACCAACCCAGGTGGCAACACAGCCAAGGTATTGAAGTCCTACCATACCCTACATTTTGGAAAGGTACGTAGTGGACGTACGGGCACCCAACGGTAACATGTATTTTATATACTCATTGTTTATGCATTGTGGATGCGAGTATATATGTGGTATTGCATTGTGGATGCATATACATGTTGATTTATGCATATTGATGATAGATGCATATGATGATTATTGGATGCACATCCCATGAGTCGTGGTCATCCTTTGATGATTTTAATGCTTGCCGCTATTTGTATTGGTTCCGCTAAATGTGAAGCGAGGGGTGGGAGCGCCGCATGTCACATTTGAGCGTGGTTCTCATATGGGGCGAGGAAAGGGTATTTGCCGCTCTCTGTGAGGCGAGGGGTGGGAGTACCGCATGTCCATTGAAGCGAGGTTATCCTATGCCGCCCATATGAAAATAAGCGAGGGGCATTAAAATACACTGTGATGGACAGACTAGGGAATGGTGACCGATATTTGGTTTTGTTGAGATGGTATGATGTCATGACATGTTTAGACCATTGAAAAATAATCTATTGATTATACTCATGAGTTATGGTACAGGGACAACCAAACGGGAAGCGTTTGAAATGCATGGGGAAAACAGGAAGTGTTTTATTATGATTATGCATTTACGCTTTATCTTCATATTGTGTTGAATATGAATGATTATTATTGCTCATGTTTGGGGGTTGTCCTTGTAGGTACCTTTTTGGCATGATAGAAGGGCTTGAACGGGTTGAGGTGGTGAGCTTGACGAGCATTCTATTGAGGATGAAAGGACAGGATTATTTTTGGATAGTATCTACTCTAGGAGTAGTATAAAACTATAGTTGCACACATTCTTTTGATTGGAATGTAATTAATCCATTTGGCAGTCCTTGTTTTTGGCATGTAATGCTTAAGCTCATAGACTCAACATGTTCTTTTAGACTCTGATTTGTTTATTTTAGCTCTATTATGCCTTGATTCCGCACTTAAGGATTAGGGTCCTTACAATAATACCGTATGGCCTCTTACCATATGGGCATCTTACCCCGTGGCATCTTACCACATAATAACATCGTATGGCCTCTTACCATATGGGCATCTTACCCCGTGGCATCTTACCACATAATAACATTATATGGCCTCTTACCATATGGGCATCTTACCCCGTGGAATCTTACCACATAATAATATCGTATGGCCTCTTACCATATGGGCATCTTATCCCGTGGCATCTTACCACATAATAAAATCGTATGGCCTCTTACCATATGGGCATCTTACCCCGTGGCATCTTACCACATAATAACATCGTATGGCCTCTTACCATATGAGCATCTTACCCTGTGGCATCTTACCACATAATAACATCGTATACAATCCTGAGTCATTTATCATTAGTGTATTTCAATGCTTCTTACTTCTCCACGTAAGCGGAATTCTTCCTCGCTTCTTATGGAGATCCACATAAGCGGAATTCTTCCTCGCTTCTTATGGAAGTTAGCGTAAGCATTAAAATCCTCACTAGGATAACCTTGACTCGTGAAATACACTTCTTATATTTCACAACATACATATGCAAAACAATGCGTATCAACATGTATCATATCATAATGCACTATCTTATGCATATCTTGCTTTACCTTGTGTTAAATAATAAACACATAATACATGTTACCGTTGGGATACCCGTACATTGCTTACGTACCTTCCTTGCTTGAACATAACATGAACAAACACATTAGTATATTCAATAATAATTGAGACCATACCGGAGTATTCCACTGTCGGTTGTCTACCCAGTCTGTCCTCAGATAATACATCATATCTTTCTTTTCCCTGATTTTCTTACCAAAATCAGATTCCTTGGCACGTAACATATAGAGTGCTAGACATCACTATTAATGCCATCCTATCGTGTTCCACACGATTCCTGCAACCACAATGGTTAGCAATACCACTTTTCATATCATAAAAGCACATAAACAATTAGTTATGGTGTACAACATTAATGCCATCATGCATAAATATGTGCTATCAGTAACTTCCTAGGCCCCTTAACAGCCCCAATGAGCAACCACTGCTCTGATACCACTAATGTAAGGACCCCTAGCCCTTAATCCTTAATTAGTGTATTAACCACTATGTGTGGCACATGCTTTCAATAAAAATAAATCGGGAAACTCAGATGATACTTTACCATTGAATGGCAATTACTAAAATTTCTTTAATATTCAACGTTGTGAGATCATCTCTACCAACAAATAGACTCATAGATTTCGCCCATTTCCATCCCCAATACGCCAACGTTTTACATTGTGGACTTTTATAAAATTTGGGCAGAGTCTCCCCATAAATTGAGCTATCCCGAAATAAAAGCACAACACATAACATAATTCCCGGCCAGGAAAAACACAATACTCAACAGAATACAGCAACACTAAGTAAATTCCCAGCCAGGGAAGACACCACACATAAGACAACAAAAGTGGGTTTCAACACCCACATAATACACCAATGACTCTCATATCATTAGCAATTCTACCCTTAATTGCATGCAACATAGAATGAAAGAGAGAAAGACTCATGCCTTTATATACAACCCATATACAAGTATAATTGTGCTCACATGCGAGCATCATGAATGTGTATATAATCCTCAGGTGTATATAAGTACCCTATATGATATCGTGCTCCATCAATCCCTGGTACCACGATCCTGGGAGTACATCCAATCAACAGCTCGAGCTCAGCTCCAAAGCCATCGATGTACCTGTTCACCTGCCCCAACAGAGAGAGCCCCCAACGGGGTTAGCATACCAATACACAGAATCCCATAATCACAATAATGAAATTCATAATTTACAACAAAAGTAAATACTAATGAATTTAAATGATACTCCATGGATGGTAACGTCCTCATCCGGGATTCCGTGTACCGTCCCTGTCTCACAATCATCAAACTCATCAAATCTCAAAAATCAGTAAATCAACACATTGATTAACTCATCGCATGCCTGATTCTCAAATATCAATAATTAATGATTCCAAATTCATTATACATACAAATATAGATATCTCAATATCTAATACTGATTCTCAACTTCGCTACCAATCACAGATAGCTCAAATTCCTTGCATTTATTTTACCAATTCTTCATTATACTCAGACATCTCAATGTCTTATAATGATTACATGATTTCCATAGTCATTCTCAGGCATCTCAATGCCCTACAATGGTCATATAAATCCTGTACCCCATATATCTTGTAAGAGTTATACTACTCTAGTGTCACGCACGCTTGTGGCGGCGATATCAAGATTTGGTCGTTCCTTAGCTATATCAACACATATATATCACCATACGCACAATTATTCAATGCAATCAAAATACATTATGCATTTCACAAATGCTCTCATATAAAGAAATGCTCGTACGTCGCACGTACCTTAAATCTCCTTAGTCCGAGCCAAACCTTGCTCGAGTTCCATGCCTCGAGGAATGCTGTGCTAACACGATAAATAATTAACAATTATTTACGAACATGCAACCCATGCTCAAGCACACCCATAACCCTTATACAAAAATATTGCCAACACACGACAATTAACCATTTAAAAGACCCGGGGCAGGGCACATGCAGGGAGGGAAATCGAATAAGACATCAACGAAAATTGCTCAAGAACCACCTTTCAATTTTCGAACCCTAACATCACAATTTCGAACCCAACCAAGCACCATAATTCATCTAAAATATGAAATAAACGACCAACATCAAGAATAATCGTCCCTCCTGCCAAAACCCCTAAAATCGAACCCAAACCCTCACGCAATTAGGGAATAATTCGAACCATACATCACAAAATGGCAGGGAATTACATGAGAAGCATGAAAAAGGGGTAAGGAAGGTTACCCATACGAAGATCGAAAGGAAATTGGTCGAAAATCGAAGAACCCTAGAAATCGGACCTCTGCGCATTTCTGGTAAATCCGAATGCGATACGCGACGAAACTTCGAATTACTTGTGTGGAAAGCTGCGCCTGGATGAGACGAAGCTAACGGCGGTCCGGACGCGCAGGATGGTGGCCGGACGGCGGTGGGCGCGCGGTTTTTACGGGCGGGGGTTGGGGGGGACGGGAAAGCCGATGGGGAGAGAGAGACGGGCTGGAGGAGAAATGATTTCTAAAAATTAAAATCTCGGGTTCAACTGGTATTTATAGCAAAAATACCCCGAAATACTAATAGCCCCACAAATACATCATGATTCATTAAAAAGCATATGTTTTCAAAAACTCTCTCTCTAACTTCAAAACCCCCTACCGGTGCCCACACAAAGCACCTCAGATCCCGAGTCACACTAAAAACCCAACTCTTAGGTTTTTCACCCAAATGAGAAAACAATCTCAACCTCGGGATCCAACGATCCCAACTACCCAAATAGACGAGTTCGGGAGGCCCAACACCGCGATTAAATTCCAATCGCCACGTAAAAACAACTTTAGGGGTCATTAATACTCCGAGATTAACATCTATAATCCCAGGTCATCACATCGTGTCTAGGTTCGGTAGCAACGCGCGTGACTACAATCGCTACCTAAACTGTCTTTCATCGTCGTGCCCGTCGTCTCCGACACTCTGAGTAAATCAACTCAATCATCATCAAGGATATCAAGGAAGTGGATAGATCAATATGATATACCCAACATGTATGTCATATATCGATGTATATTTATCAAAATTGTGTGTGTTAACAAGACATATATTTTCATACATCGATATGTCAATCATGAATGTTGTGAATGCTCATAATTCAATTAAAATCACATAGCCAAGTTGTGAGAACCCGATCCTAATGTGGTGTTTAACACATGATGATTAATTTGCGTAAACAATGGAAAATTAGTTTCAAATATCTTGTCAAAAGGCCCTAAAAATTTCCGCTTTTAGGTGATACATATATATAATGATACTTAAAATATGTAATTCAAGTTTCCCAATTCAACATATTGCTCATCACATAAGCAAATATATAACCAACCAGTAATAGAATACTTAATATACAGATACTCGGGGCATACCCCGGTAATTTAAAATGTAATTAAAAAAAGTACTCTAACAATTACTGGGACTCAAAACATAAAACATAAGCTCGCTCTCACGGAGCTCTGGTATTCATCGATGTTTCACCTCGAGCATCCGCAGTACGTCTACCTGTACCACCTGTCAGGCCCATACAACAAAGACATGACAGCCCCCCGCGAAGGGGGTCAGAACCCTGTACGAGAAATAAATAAATCATGTCAAGAATGACAAAGTATCATGCAATGCATACCATGTATGAATGCGATATATGAGTGAGTATAAAGAATCGAATCTCAAGATACCAATATCGGAGTCCAAAGGAAGGTATCATCTATCAACACCAGCTCGAGCAGAGGGTAACTACGCACACACACTTTGCTCTAGGAGAATCATCCTGTGTTGTGCTCGTTATCCCTCGTGTCTAGGTCTGGTAGCAACGCGCGTGACTACAGTAGCTACCTACACTGCCTGTCATCGCCGTGCCCGTCGTCCCCGACACTCAGAGTAAATCAACTCAGTCCTCATCAAGGATATCAAAGAAATGGATAGATCAATATGATATGCCCATGAATAATCTATGCATCATATGACATATGCAACTCAATATGTCATAAATCTCATGCGAAAATCAATGCATATCATGTAATTCACATATCAGGTACTACAATTTATCTCAACATGTCATATAGTCACATAAGAATCACATAGTGACAATTAAGTTATATAAATCAATTAATGACATGTAAAATCATACAATAATATCATGACACGTCTTCGTCAGACGTCAAGATAAAACTCATTTCTACGTACCTCAGACCCAAGCTAATCTACCGAGTACTCCTCGAATCAACCCCGGAACCTATTAACCTGGTCATGTAAATTCCAAATGACACTAAGTGTTCAAGTAGTGCATTGAATCAATTGCAACTTCTAAATATTGACCCTTAGAGATTTTCTAAATTTTCAACTTGACCCATTTTCGTATAAAAATCATAATAAATTCATATGGCGTCCAAATGACTCGATTCTAGTGCTCAAAGTTCAAAAATGCAAAATACTACATTTAATCTATTATGATGTCAAGCTGGTTCAACAATCTAAATGGGGTTTGAACACTAAATACGTAGCATTTGAAAACCTATTTTTCAGCTTGAGCAGTGTTAGTAAAAATACTATAACTTTTTCATTTCAAATCAAAATGGAGTGATTCCAGTGGCACCTTACAGCCAACTCAAAGTACTCAAATTCTAGACATTTTCCGAAATTCAAAGCCTAACATATTCCTGGATTCGAAGAACACACTGCATGTGTATTTTCGCCCACATGTAGGGCTCAGAATGAGCACTAATAGTATAAAATTCATAACTTCTTCAAAATAAGTCCAAATTAAGTCCTTTTTTTTAACTCGAAGAGAATTCAAAGAACTACAACTTTTATTTGAAGACCAACATCAAATGAAAAACAAAAGATGCCCAGAAACTCGAAACACAGTCTGCATGCAACATGCATGAACATGCAGAGTAAAAATTGAGCACTTACAGTAAAATCGACATAACCTACACTTGAAGACCCAAATTGCATGCTTCTTTTTTTTAAATTGCATAAAATGAAAAGATCTACAACTTTTATTTGAAGATCAACAACAAATTCCAAAAGAAAATATGTCAAAAGTTCAGAATTCTACACTGCATGTGCATTTTCAGCACATGCAGAGCCAAATCTGGCACACCTTAGTAAAATGAGCATATCTCACTCATTTCAAGTCCAAATTATCTCAAATTTTAACCACAAAAAGATACTCAAAGTAAAACGAAAATTCGAACCCATCTGCATGCAACAACACTTTCTGCAGGAACATAGAGACAACAACTCTAATCTAAAATTCATGCTATGAATTCAAAATCTGACCCAAACACCTAAACCCGACTGAATTAAAATATGAAAACTATGTTATACCTTCCTCATCTTGAAGTTTTGGGCACCATAGTGTTGGGATATGCCCTAAGAAAACTCATTAGATAATTGATTTTGGCATACAATGTAATATGATTTTATTAAAGGCAATTCATTATTATATATTATTCCAGTATCTGTGTAATATGAATATATATATGTTAATGTCCTTCGAATAATATAGTATTATTCTTAAAGATTGTCCCTAGTCAAGTATTATCATGAAATAGAATAATGATAATGCATTGAGACTAGTATGTATTGATTGATGAATTGTTCATGGATATGAGATATCGAATCAACACATGGGTACATGTTAGATAACTATATACTGTACATACCCACCATGAGAATGCTACATGGATAGTTATATGAATGTCATAAGCAATTCACATTGTGATAATAGTGTATGTAACTTGAGATCACCAGAGATCCCAACATAAGGAGTTGCGTATCTTGATATTGTCAAACGTTACCTGTAACAGGTAAACTATAAAGACAATCATTGGATACACTACAAATTATGTAGAGGGATGCTGAGTGATCAAGATAGGATTTGTCCCTCCTATATAACAAGAGAAGTGTTTGGGCCCTTGATCAAGTGAGACTAAAATGCATGGCCATGCTCGAATGAGTCGATATGTGATATCGAGATTATTCGTTTCACGTGAAACACTTGCGGACAGTGCTCCAGATCCTCAGAGATAATCAGTTGTTTGCCAAGCTCAGCAAGTGTGAATTCTGGTTGAGCAGCGTGGTATTTTTATGGCATGTTATCTCTAGCGGTGGGATATCGGTGAATCCCAGGAAGATAGAGGCTGTGATGGAGTGGTCTGCACCCACTTTTGTACCCGAGATATGTAGCTTTCTTGGTTTGGCAGGATATTATCGACTCTTCGTCGAAGGATTTTCTAAGATTGCTAAGCCATTGACTCAGTTGACTCAAAAAGGAGTACCATTCTATTGGTCTGAGGCTTGTGAGCAAAGCTTCCAAGAGTTGAAGCACCTGTTGACGACAGCGCCTGTGTTAGTGATTCCTACGGAGAACAAGAGATTTGTTCTATATACTGATGCATCACTACAGGGCGTAGGATGTGTACTGATGCAAGATAAACATGTGGTCGCTTATGCATCGAGGCAGTTGAAGCCGTATGAGACCAGATATCCAGTTCATGACTTGGAGTTGGCGGCTATCATATTTGCCTTGAAGATTTGGCGACATTACTTATATGGTACGTCGTTTACCATTTATACGGATCACAAGAGCCTGAAGTTCTTGTTTACTCGGGCGGAGTTGAATATGCGACAGAGGAGATGGATGGATTTACTCAAGGACTATGACTGTGAAATATAGTACCATCCCGGGAAAGCAAACTTGATAGCAGCCGCCTTGAGTGGGAAGGTAAAGAGTACTGCTGAGGACGCCATGTATTTATCGGCTATGATGACTTCCTACTGTCATCTAGGCTATGATTTTGATGTAGATGCATCGCCGGTACGGGTATCGACTTTATTGGCAGAGCCAGACATTTATGAGAATATCAGGAGAGCCCAGAAGGCAGATGATGAGATTCAGAGATGGTCATCGTTGGTACTTCATGGACAGCCATCAAAATTCAGAGTGGCTGAGGATGGTTCTTTGAGGCTCGGTAACCGTTGGGTAGTCCCTAGTACGCCGAAGTTGCGTAGAGGGATATTACAGTGGGCTCATAGCAGTAGACTTAGTGTCCACCCAGGTGGGAGGAAAATGTATAAGGATCTATGTGACCAATTTTGGTGGAAACGGATGAAGCGTGATGTTATAGCTTTTGTCAAGAGGTATCTAATCTGTCAGCAGGTGAAGGCAGAAAGGCAGATGCCTGGTGGCGAGCTTAGGAGCTTGGAGATACAGGAATGGAAGTGGGAGCACATATCCATAGACTTTGTGACCCACTTGCCGAGGACTACTTCGGGGTTTGATGCGATCTGGGTGATCGTTGACAGGCTGACAAATGTAGCTCATTTTATTCCGTACGGTATGACATTCACATACTTGAGGATGGCTCAGTTGTATGTCCGGGATGTAGTGAGACTGCACGGGATTCCAGTTTCTATAGTGTCTGACCGAGATCCGTGGTTTACATCTCACTTTGGGGAGGTGTTCAGTCAGCTTTGGGCACTGAAGTAAGATTAAGCATGACATATCATCCCCAGACGGACGGTCAGACCTAGCGTACTATACAGACGCTCGAGGACATGATTCGGGCATGTGTATTAGAGTTTGATTCTTCATGGCAAGATTCATTAGCCTTGGTAGAGTTCTCGTACAACAATAGCTATCAGGTAAGCATTCAGATGGC
Source organism: Haberlea rhodopensis (assembly GCA_907163345.1). Classification (NCBI taxonomy): domain Eukaryota; kingdom Viridiplantae; phylum Streptophyta; class Magnoliopsida; order Lamiales; family Gesneriaceae; genus Haberlea; species Haberlea rhodopensis. The sequence goes on along the minus strand of CAJQUN010000123.1, from coordinate 1,726,727 downwards.
TCCATTCGAGGCTCTATATGGTCGACGTTGCAGGTCGCCATTATACTGGGATGATTTGACCAGTAAATCGGTTGGAGGACCTGAATTGATTCGGGAGATGGAGGATAAGGTAAAGGTTATCCGATAGAAAATGAAGGCAGCACAGGACAGGCAGGCAGCCTATGCAAATAAACGGCGGCAACCGTTGGAATTCCAATCGGGGGGGGGGGGGGGGGGATAAGGTCTTTTTGAACATCTCACCTTTCAGAGGTGTTGTGCCGGAAATATTCTCCGAGGTATGTGGGACCGTTTGAGATCTTACAGCGCATCGGTTCTTTGGCTTACCGTCTGGCCTTGCAACCGTCATTGTCTGGTATTCATGACGTGTTCCATGTATCTATGTTGGGGAAGTATGAGCTGGATCCGTCACATGTGTTGCAGCCTTCTGAGGTGCAGTTAGATTCTGATGTGTCCTACGTGGAACGGCCAGTCAGGATTCTGGATAGAACTGATCGCAGACTTCGGAACAAGGTGATGCCGATGGTCAAGGTTATGTGGGATCGCAGGGGTGTCTAGGTGGCCACATGGGAGACGGAGTGGCATATGGTGCAGCACTACCGGAACTATTTTCTGGTATGTGATTTATATTTAGTTTAGGATTGGTAAGTGCATGCGATTTCGAGGACGAAATCTTATAAGTAGGGGAGTATTGTGATATCCCCGAAATGATTATACGCATTTGGGCATTGATTATGTTTATGTGGTATTTATGGTGTTAAATTAATTTAGTATTGGAATTAATTATTATGGTGGAATGCTTAGTCACATGGTGGGCGTGACCTGGTAATGCATTTCAGGGTACATGTGATGCATGTTGGGAAATTGATTCATGACATGATTTATTTGTTGTGGGTAATAATTTTGGGTAAAGCATGTTTTAATTGGAGTTTTGGTGCATCCTTGGAAATGTTTTTAAAATACCAAGTTAGGGATATTTTATAACATCATGCTAATTAATGGGGTACCAAGTTATTTTAAAAACCCACTTATATCCCATTAACTCACCCCTCCCATCACTTTTATCAAACAACTCTCCCAACCCTTCCCCAAACCCACTTTCACGTCTGAAACAAGGAAAGGAAGAGGAAACTTTGCAAAAATCTTGGTTGCTTGATTTCTTGGTGAGATTTGAAGCCCAATAGAGGTATAGGTTCCTCCTTGTTAATTTTATGAAGTTTGGTTATGAAATGGGTTTGTATTTTGGGGTAATAAAATGGGTTTGTTTGGTTTATGGTATTTTTGGTTGGGTTTTGCTTTATATTGTTGTTGATGGTTGTTTTAGAGTAATATTGGTGGTTTTAATGTTTTGGGTTGAGGTGTTTTGAGTTTAATGTGGTTTGGTGGGGGTTCTATACATGAAAATGGTGATTTCTCGCATTTACAGAGCTTCTCGATCGATCGAGCATGACTTTAGATCGATCGGCAGAGCTACAGGCGGGGTGTTGGGATATGCCCTAAGACATGTCATTGGATGATTGCTTTGACATACAATGTTTATGAATTTTATGAATGGCAATTCATTATTATATATTATTCGTTTAACTGTGCAATGTGAATTAATATATATGTTAATGTCCTTAGAATAATATTGTATTATTCTTAAACATTGTCCCTAGTCAAGTATTATCATGAATAAGGATAATGATAATACATAGAGACTAGTATGTATTGATTGATGAATTGTTCATTGATATGAGATATCAAATCAACACATGGGTACATGTTAGAGAACGATGTACTGGACAGACCCACCATGAGAATGCTACATGGATAGTTATATGAGTGTCATAAGCAATTCTCATAGTGATAATAATGTATGTAATCCTTACGACTTGTGATCATCAGAGATCCCAACATAAGGAGTTATGTATCTTGATATTGTCAATCGTTACCCGTAACAGGGTAAACTATAAAGACGACTATTGGATACACTACGAATTATGTAGAGGGATGTTGACTGATCGAGATAGGATATGTCCCTCCTATATAACAGGAGAAGTGTTTGGCCCTTGATCAAGTGAGAACTAAAATGCATGGCCATGCTCGAATGAGTCGATATGAGATATCGAGCTTATTCGTTTATTCTAGTTCTACTTGGGGATCAAGAAATATAGATTGAATATACGAGTATGACTATGCCATGACTCGTGTTCAATCTAAACACAAAGGACAAAGGGATTAAGTTACATGGTTAATATTATCACAAGTTCTAAAGGTTATGTCGAGTCATTGACATTCTTGTAATTTGGGTAGCCTTGATGTGTTGCTAGACACCGCTCTTTGTTTGTAACGTAAAATGAGATTTTATGTCACTGCCAACATTACAAGATCCTATCGGGTCGCACAAAAGATTAAATCGAGAAGGGAAATTAAATTCATGGGATGAATTAAATAATTAAGAGGAGTCTTAATTAATAATTATAAGGATTAAATTAAAATCATGGGCTTAAGCCCATGAGGCTTTATGAAAGCTTTTAATTAAATCATATATAATGATAACAAGGTGATTAATGATAGAAGATTCCTTGATATCAAAACCTAGCCACCTCTCTCAAGCTCTCGGCCTCCTTTCATTCACGAAGGTTCGCGGCCGCCACCTTCACGGCCGCCGTCGACTCCTTCTTGGTGGTGTTAGGCAGTCGTTAATCGGTTTTGAACCGAGAGTTGAGTTTTGGTTCAAGAATAAGTCTAGCAACTTGTTCTTGAACGTCCCTTGTTCGTTTAATCGTGTGGATACCGTTGAGGCAAGACCTTGGAGGTGTTGCTCGTGACTCGGGATCGTTGGACGTGGTGCTCTTTGGAATCTGCTCAAACACGCTACAAGGGTGAGACTTTTGTTCCTTTATCCGATATGATAACCTATGTATAAATCCGGTGTCTTGTAATCCATAATTTTGTTTATATTCTGCTGCGTTGCTATGCATGATGGATTACTTACAGTGGTATCAGAGCCGTGTACAAGGCTCATATCGGATTTATGTGATTAAATTGTTTTAATCATATTAGAACTATTATTGCATGCTATTTAAAACTGTATGAACATATATGATATGTTAATAATAAGTTTGTAAAGTTATCATGAAAATTATATTTGATATAATTGATGTTTGATGTATACGATACACGAAGCAAACAATCGAACCCGTAACAAGTTGTTTTTGGCCACAACCTATGCATTTGACCCACGGCTTAGCCACGTGAGGGCTAGGGGTTTCGGACTCCTATGCTCGAGATGGCCTAGTCGTTGTGGCTCATGTTCATGCATGGAGGTTTCGAGACATGGATGAGTTTTGAACTCTTTGGCTCGATAATGGTTCACGCATGCATGGATAAGTGGCTTCACCACGTGAGAGCTAGGGTTTTCGAACCCTTGGCTCGAGATGGTTGAGCCACCACCGTGCATGCCCTGACCATGATTTGTGGCTCATGAATTCCGGCGTTTCGAACAAGTTGGCTCGATGGAAACACAAGGAGCAAGGCGGCTAGGGTTAGACCCTAGCGCCGCCGCCGCTCGCTCAATGGTTCGGCCATGGGCTAGGGTTTCGAACCCTAGGCCCATAATTGGTCCAGCCGTGGTGTTTGGTTGGTTCGAACCATGGTGGTTCGTGGTTTAGTCGCTTAAGTTCGTGGCATGTGATGTCCCGAGCGTACAATAATTTTTCAAAAAAAAAATAAAAAAATTATTTTACAGTTTTAATTAGAATTAAATTTTAAATTGTTTAGAATTTAATTAATTAAATGTTAAAGCATGTTTTATGTGTTGTTTGAGCATGGTGCATGGTTATAGTCCTTTGACCTATTAGATAGGATTTGTGAATGTTTGTAATTTATAATACGACATGCGTGTCGTGCCTTCTCTATTTTATTCTAAATGTTATCCCTCCCCTATGTTCCCCTCGAATGTGAATCGAGAAATTCTATATCTTGTAAATAGTATAGTTTATTTGTTGATGGTGATCAATGAAGATGGAGCATGATGCCGGGATGAGGAGGCCATTCACAAACAGGAGCCAAAGGAAGGAGCTTGTGAAGTTACCTTAGGTTGACTCTTAGGATATTCTCATTGGCTTGAGAAAATCGCTAGTAGGGGCTATAACCATGTCACGTTTTAATTATGTATGTTGATGCATGATTTATCATATGTTTTAGATTGATAATTGTATTACACATATATGTAGATATGTATACACCTATATGTAGTGTACATATTTTAAATTATCAAACTAATCATGAGATCAATAAATCCCTCTAAAATATTAAGTTTTAGATGCCTTCCAAAATTAAAAGTACTCGTCAAAAACTTCGATTGTACATGTGTGGGTTTGCCAAAGCAAAGAACCGTGGCAATCTTAGTAAGGCGCGAAAGGATAAAAGTGATATCCGTTATACTTTAAATTGGGTACGACTTAACTAGGTTATCTCAATAGGATTGGGAACCTAGAGGCATGGGTTGGATAATAATTCATTTGATGAATTGAACAAAGCGTTGTTCGTCCAACTATCCAAGAATTACATGTGATGTAATTGACAAAGTGTTGTCTACCTAAATAACCGAGTCTTGGGCAATTAGCCAAAGCTAACTCAAGATTAGGCGAAATATGGATCTTGGCCCACTAAAGGTTTCGAGGGTTGATATTTTTTTAAACAAAATAGTGGGAGTATCATTTAATATAAGACCATGTTAAATGATTAAATCATAAACTTATTTTGCATATTTATATTGTAGATATCCATGGCAACTAACAATACAACAAGCACATTATCACTGCGATCGGTCCTTGAGAAGGACAAATTAAATGGGACAAACTTCCTAGACTGGTATAGGAATCTGAGGATAGTCCTCAAGCAAGAAAAGAAAATATGTCCTATAGGAACCCTTACCTATTGAGGAACCTCCCCTGACGGCTACGAGAGCCGATAAGGATGCTTACAAGAAGCATCAGAATGACGCACTTGATGTTGGCTGCCTTATGCTTGCCACCATGAACTCTGAGCTTCAGAAGCAACATGAGGAAATGGAGGCGTTCGATATGATCGAACACTTAAAGCAATTGTACCAACAGCAAGCTAGACAAGAGAGGTATGACGCCTCTAAAGCGTTGTTCCAGTGCAGGATGGTAGAGGGAAGCATAGTTGGAACTCATGTACTCAAGATGATTGGGTATATTGAGAATCTGGAGAAGCTGGGTTTTCCATTGGACCAAGAGTTGGCCACCGATGTAATCTTGCAATCGTTGCCTGAGAGCTTCAGTCAATTTGTAGTAAATTACAATATGACTGACATGGAAAAGACTCTACCACAATTACTTGGTATGTTGAGAACATATGAAGCGAATACAAAGAAGACTAAGGCCACGAATGTTCTTATTGTGAATAAGGGCAAAGGAAAGGCCAAAGCTAAAGGCAATAAGAAAGCAAAGAAGGTATTTGTTAAATCTAAGCCAAAGTCTTATGCACTGAAACCAAAGGGAGGGATAGCAAAGGAAGGGAACTGTTTCCATTGCGGTGAGACCGGTCATTGGAAAAGGAACTGCAAAGTATATCTGGAGGATCTCAAGAAAGGAAGTGTGACTTCCACTTCAGGTATTTTTGTTATAGAAGTCATTTTATCTACTTCTTCATCATGGGTATTAGATACTGGATGTGGATCTCACATTTGTGTAAATGTGCAGGACCTCAAAAAGAGTAGATTGTTGGCGAAAGGCGAAGTTGATCTCCGAGTTGGAAATGGAGCAAGAGTTGCTGCATCAGCTATATGAGATTATTATTTATCTTTGCCTTCTGGTTTATCGTTGATTTTAAAAGATTGTTATTTTGTGCCTTCAATTACCAAAAACATTATTTCTATTTCTTGTTTGGACAAGTACGGATTCTCATTTATTATAAAGGACAACTGTTGTTCCATTTATTTAAATGATATGTTTTATGCTAGTGCACAAATGGTGAATGGTCTTTATTTATTAAATCTTGATATGCCGTCTATAACATAAATACTAAAAGGATTAAAAATAATGATTGTAATCCGACTTATCTCTGGCATTGTCGCTTGGGCTACATAAACGAGAACCGCATATCTAAACTTCATAAGGATGGAGTATTAGATTCATTTGATTTTGAATCATATGAAACATGCGAGTCTTGTTTAATGGGCAAGATGACTAAAGCCCCTTTCAAGGGACATGTTGAAAGGGCAAATGTTTTATTGGGACTAATACATAGTGATGTATGTGGGCCAATAAGTACACAGGCTAGAGGTGGTTTTCAATACTTCGTTACGTTTACTGATGACCTCAGTAGATATGGGTATGTGTACCTAATGAAGCATAAGCATGAAACCTTTGAAAAATTCAAAGATTTCAAGAATGAAGTACAAAACTTACTTGGCAAAAGTATCAAAATCCTTCGATCAGATCGAGGAGGTGAATACTTAAGCCAAGAGTTTCATGACTATCTAAAGGAGGTTGGGATAGTCCCACAACTCACTCCTCCGTATACTCCACAATGGAATGGTGTATCCGAGAGGAGAAATCGAACCCTGTTGGACATGGTTAGATCAATGATCAGTCATGCAGATCTTCCGATATCGTTTTGGGGATACGCTCTAGAAACAACGATTTTCTTACTGAACTGTGTTCCATCTAAATCAGTGGAAAAGACACCATATGAGATATGGACTGGGAAGCATCCTAGTATGTCTTTTATGAAGATTTGGGGTTGTGAGGCTTTCGTTAGACGTCACGCCACTAACAAACTTGGACCCAAATCTGATAAGTGTTTATTTGTGGGGTATCCTAAGGAAACGAAAGGATACTATTTCTATTATCCCACCGAGAACAAAGTAGTTGTTGCTCGGACTGGTGTATTTCTTGAAAGAGAATTTATTTCTAGAAAAACCAGTGGGAGAAAAATAGAACTTAGTGAAGTTCAACCACAAGAAAACACTGAACCTGAGATTGAGATGGAAACAGAGCAGGCATCGCAAGCTGTTGTGGAAGAAGTACCTGCTCAAGAGACACAAGCCCAGCGTAGGTCTGTAAGAGAACACCGGGAGCCACAGAGATATGGATTTCTTGGGACTCAACAAGGTGACTTACTACTTATTGATGAGGATGAGCCGTCATCTTATCAACAAGCTATAATGGGCACTGATTCTGAGAAATGGCAAGAGACCATGAAATCTGAGATGGAATCCATGTATGCAAACCAAGTATGGACTTTGGTTGATCCACCTGAAGGGGTACGACCCATAGGGTGCAAATGGATTTTCAAGAAAAAGACCGATATATGGATGGTAATGTACAAACCTATAAAGGTCGGCTGGTTGCAAAAGGATTCAAACAAATTCATGGTATTGACTATGATGAAACCTTTTCACTAGTGGCCATGGTTAAATCCATAAGGATCTTACTTGCAATAGCTGCATTTCATGATTATGAAATCTGGCAGATGGATGTCAAAACAGCTTTCCTTAATGGAAATCTGCTCGAGGATCTGTACATGACACAGCCCGAGGGTTTTGTCGATCCAAAGGATGCTGGAAAGATATGCAAGCTACAACGATCCATTATGGATTGAAGCAAGCTTATCGGAGTTGGAATCTTCGTTTTGATGATGCAATCAAAGAGTTGTTTTTATCAAAAACGTAGATGAACCTTGTGTCTACAAGAAGGTCAGTGGGAGCATAATCATTTTCCTAGTGTTCTATGTAGATGACATACTTCTCATTGGGGATGATATCCCTGCCTTACAATCTGTAAAGATTTGGCTAGGGAACTGTTTTTCGATGAAAGACTTAGGAGAAGCCACCTATGTATTAGGAATCAAGATCTATAGAGATAGATCAAGAAGGCTTATTGGCCTAAGTCAAAGTACATACATAGACAAAGTGCTTAAAAGGTTTAGCATGCAAGAATCAAAGAAAGGATTCGTGCCTATGACACATGGTATATATCTCTCGAAGGAACAGTGTCCTTCAACACCAGATGAGAGACAACGCATGTGTAAGATTCCATATGCGTCAGCTGTAGGGTCTTCCTACCTTAACATCATCTTAAGAACATATTAGGGATAAATATGCCTTACTGACAGCTTAGGGCTCCGGTTATTACGTGAGTTATTAGAATTACAGGCCAAAATAAAACTTCAAGTAAATTAATTACATTCTCAAATGAATGGCACTATAGAGTTATACTACTCCTGGAGTAGAGACTATACCGAATCCTGAATCCTAATTCGTAAGGCATCTCGAAGCTCACTTCTTCAACCCTGCCCATAGCCCTTCAAATCCAAAGGTGTACCTACAGGAACAACCCATCGTGAGCATATTCGTCATTACTCAATATCATAGGATAATGGCATATAAATAAATGCATGAAATAAATGGGTATCGTATACTTCCTGGTTAATCGCATTAACCCTCTTTGGTTGTCCCTGTTTCATGGTCATGCATATAGTCGTTAGTCCTTGACATAAATGATTAAAATTCATACTTCACATACATGCTCATAACAAACTATGTTAATTAGAAATGGGACTGTCCGGGTTCCATTATGACAGCGGTATAATTGGCCCCCTCGCTCGACATAACACATCATATGATACCCATGCTACGCCTTGATAGCGGATGTATCTCTTTGTTCAGCGGATGATACCTCTCGCTACACCTTGATAGCGGATGTACCCCCTCGCTTAGCGGATGATACCCATCGCTACTCCTTGATAGCGGATGTACCCCATCGCTCATTTATGTGAGCGGCAAGACCTTCCTCGCTTGCCCATAATAACCACCTGACATTCAACCACTCTTAAGAACATAGTTTCATATTCATCAAAAACATCGTAGCATCTTATAAACATCATCCTGTAAACATCATTATCATATAAGCATTATCATCTTATAGACATCATCGTCTCATCATAATCGTCATAGTAACGTCATATCATCATCATTTATCATAACATCATCATAAGCATCTTGTCATCTTTATTCATCATAAAATCATCTTTATTCATCATAACATCATCGAAAATATCTTATCATCTTGATTCATTATCAAATCATCTTCATCGTGAACTTACTTATCATAACATCATCTTAAACGTCTTATCATCTTGATTCATTATATAATCATCTTCATCGTGAACTTATTTATCATAACATCGTCTTAAACGTCTTATCATCTTCATGCATTTACACATCATCGTGGCATCGTAAATTCCTATGCATTCATAGTCATAATATAGGTGTATGGTCTCTTACCATGTGGGCATCTTACCCTGTGGCCTCTTACCACATAATAAACATCGTATTACATCATCATAACTTACTTATCATAAACATCATCATCATAACATCATCATTATAAACTTACTTATCATAATCATCATCGTAAGCATCATCATCATAAACTTATTTATCATAATTATCATCGTAAGCATCATCATCATAAACATCATCATCATAAACTTATGCAATCAATACATAGTCATAGTTAGGAGGGTGTTACCATCCGATGCCCGTACGCTTCTTACGTACCTTAATTCCAAAAGTGGAGAAATTGAAGAACTCTATCTTCTCGATGTTGTTGGCACCTGGGATGGTTCTACACAACCATACAAATCGATATTAGAAGCTAAACAATAGCCAAATACCAAAAATTCAACAAAAATCATCATTTTCCAACTTTTACACAGTGGCGATCGATCGCTACTTGAGGCGATCGATCGCCTCAAATTTTTCTTCGCGGCGATCGATCGCTTCAAACATGGCGATCGATCGCCTAACACTTGGATTGGCTATTGCCTCTCGGCGATCGGTCGCCTCATTTTAGGCGATCGATCGCCTCCCCTGCGAAAATGCTACTGCCCTATGGCGATCGGTCGCCTCTTTTCAGGCGATCGATCGCCTCGCACAGAGTCGCGATTTTCACCATTTTTGCACTAAAAATTCCTTCCAATCCATACCAACACTTAAACCAAACTTCCTTACAACATCAACAATATCATAACTCACTAAAACCCACATAAAACACTCCAAAAATCATACCCCAACAACATACAACACATACCCAACCAAACCCACATAAATCACTTCAAAATCATCCCATTTCAAATCCAAACATCATAAAAACTTTAGGATTGGTTCCATACCACTTGAGGATCCAAAATCTTACTAAGATTTCAACAAATGGAGAGTGTGCAAGGATTTCTCCTCCTCCTCCTTGTCTTAGACGAAAATGGGATGAAAATGATACGGTTGGGAAGAATTTGGGGATTTAAGAGTGAAAAGGGTAAAGTGAGGGAAGGGAGGGTGTAGTGGGGTATATGGGTTAATTAAATTGTACCCAAAATTAACATGATGTATAAATTACCCCAACATGGTATTTCAAAAGCATTTTACAAAAATGCACCGAACTTCATTAAATTCATACTTTCCTCATAATTAACGATCAACACAATTAAATCATGTTAACACCCCATTTACTATCATGCATAACATGTACCTTGAAACGTAGCCCCCCCCCCCCCCGGGTCATGCCTATCATGTGACTAAGCATTTCATCGTGATAATTAATTTCAACACGTAAATCAATTATCCACATAATTAATCATATAAACATAATTAATGTCTTAATTGCAATTAATCATTTCGGGGACATCACATTACTCCCCTACTTATAAGATTTCGTCCTCGAAATCGCATGCACTTACCCCAAAAGAAACTAAACATAAATTACATACCAGAGAATAGTTCCGGGTAGTGCTGTACCATATGCCATTCCGTCTCCCACGTAGCCTCCTCAACACCCCGACGATCTCACTGAACTTTAATCATCGGTATAACTTTACTTCGTAGTCTGCGATCCTCACGATCTAGAATCCTGATCGGTCGTTCCACGTAGGACACATCTGAGTCTAACTGTACTTCAGTAGGCTGAGACAGATCTGGCTCGTACTTCCTCAACATAGAGACATGGAGGACAACATAAATACCAATCAAAACACGGCGGTAGAGTCAAACGGTAAGCCAAGGTACCGATACGCTGCAATACCTCATACGGCCCAACATACATCGGAGATAACTTCTCCTAAATACTAAACTGAACCACGCCCCTAAAGGGTGAGATCTTCAGGAAGACCTTGCCTTCTGACTGGAAAACTAGCGGTCGTCGCCGCTCATTGGCATACGCCGCTCGCCTATCCTGGGCCGCTTTTATCTTTTGACGTATCAACTTGATCTTGTCTTACATATCCTTAATCATATCCGGTCCTCCGACCGCTTTACTAGCCAAGTCCTCCCAATACAGCGGTGACCTACATCGTCGACCGCGAAGGGCCTCGAATGGAGCCATCGGAATGCTCACCTGATAGTTGTTATCATAAGAGAACTCTACCAGTGGCACTGAATCTTGCCATGGGGTATCAAACTCCTAAACACATGCCCTCGACATGTCCTCGAGCGTCTGCAGGGTACGCTTTGTCTGGCCGTCTGACTGAGGGTGATAAGTTGTACTCAGTATCACTTCTGTGCCCAAAGCTGTCTGAAGACCCTCCCAGAAATGTGGAGTAAACCTTGGGTCTCTGTCAGACACAATCGAGACTGGAACCCCATGCAACCTCACCACATCCCGCACATATAATTGGGTCATCATTAGGTACGCAAAAGTCATACAGTAGGGGATGAAGTGAGCTACCTTCGTTAGCCTATCCACGATCACCCAGATCGCATCAAATTCAGAGGCCGTCCTTGGTAAGTGGGTCACAAAGTCCATAATGATATGCCTCCACTTCCACTTAGGTACCTTCAAGCTCTTCAGCTCGCCACCAGGCCTCTGCCTTTACCTGTCGGCAGATCAAACATCTTTTAACGAAAGCGATCACATCGTGCTTCATACGTCTCCACCAGAACTGACCACTTAGGTCCTTATACATTCTTCTTCCTCCTGGGTGGATATTGAACCGACTACTATGAGCCTGTTCCGATATTCCTTTAAGCAACTCCGGCGTATCTGGGACTACCCATCGGTTGCCCAGTCTCAAAGAATCATTTTCTGTCATTCTGAATTTTGGTGGCTGTCCTCGAAGTACTAAAAACGACCACCCCTGAACTTCATCATCTGACCTCTGGGCTTTCCTAATAGCCTCAAATAAGTCTGGCTCAGCCAACAAGGTCGACACTCGCACCGGCGACGTGTCCACATCAAAATCATAGTCCAAATGGCAACAAGAGGTCATCATAGCTGATAAATTCATGACATCCATCTTCTTCGTCGCATATTCATCTCAGCCAGTGTGAACAAAACTCCAGGCTCTTATGGTCCAGGTAGATGGTAAACGACGTACCATGCAAGTAACGCCTCCAAATCTTCAAGGCAAATATAACGGTTGCCAGCTCCAAATCATGGACTGGGTACCTATCCTCATGTGGTTGTAACCGTCTCGATGCATAAGCCACCACATGCTTATCTTGCATCAGCACACAGCCCAATCCCAGCAGTGATGCATTCGTGTACAAGGCAACCCTCTTATTCTCAGAAGGAATCACCAACATAAGTGTCGTGGTCAAACGACGCTTCAATTCTTGGAAGCTTTCCTCACAAGCTTCGGACCAATAGCACGACACTCCTTTCTGAGTCAGCTGTGCCAGGGGTCTGGCAATCCCTAAGGATCTGGAGTACTGTTCTCAAGTGCTTTACCTGTTCCTCTTCAGTTCGAGAGTAATTAAGCATATCGTCAATGGAAACTATAACGAACTGATCCAAACATGGTTGGGGCACTCTGTTCATCAGGCTCATAAAACAGCTAGGGCATTCGTCACCCCAAAAAGGCATGACTAAGAATCCGTAGTGCCCATATCTAGTCCTGGAAGCTATCTTCTGTACATCATCCTCTCGAGCTCGAATCTGATGATACCCCGATCTCAGATCGATCTTACTGTAGAGCCCCGTACTCTGCAGTCGATCAAACAAATCATTAATCCTTAGAAACGGATACTTATTCTTCACTATGGCTTTGTTCAGTTTTCTGTAATCGACGCGCAGCCGCATCGAACCATCTTTCCTCTTATCAAACAAAACTGGTGCACCCCAGGGCGATACGCTAGGGCGTATATAGCCCTTATCAAGGAGCTCTTGCAACTGAACTTTTAACTCCCTTAGCTCCGCTGGTGCCATCCTATACGGGCACGAGAAATGGTAGACGTCCCTGGTAGTAACTTAATCCCAAACTCGACCTCTCTCGTCGGTGGGAATCCGGGAATCTCTTCCGGAAATACATCAGGAAACACTGCCACTACGGGCACATCTTCAACCCTTAACTCTTCCCTCTTTTGAGTAATAACAACAGCATAGCTGAGATATACTTTGTGGTCTCATTCCAATAACTGTGCCATCTTGACAGTAGATATCAACGGAATCTTTGAACGGGAACCATCCCCATAGAATATCCATTGGATTCCCATAACGGACTTGACTCGGATATCCTTGCCTTCAGTTCACAACTGCCTGATACTTGTTCAGCACATCGATGCCCACAATGCATTCGAAGTCTGACATTCCCAGACTAACCAAGTCTGTCCTCAGCTCGGTACTCTCAAAATAAATGAGGCTGTCATAAACCACCTGATCAGTTAGTAAACTTCTTCCAGCGGGGGTCGGAACTACAAGAGGCATGGGCGACGGAGAAGTGCATATGAAACCGCATTACTTACTTCAGCATTTTCTGCCATACTGCAAGACAAGGGTTAACAACAATACCCAAAAGTAGTTCATATAATACCTCGTTAGATAAATAAAACATGTTAGTACGACACCATATACTTCATATGCAATATATGCATAAAACATGTTTAAAAGTAAGCACCTAGCCAACTTATTGCTAAGGCTACCCTTCGCTCATTCCCGGGTTATCTAACCACTGCTCTGATACCACTAATGTAGGGTCTTCCTACCTTAACATCATCTTAAGAACATATTAGGGCTAAATATGCCTTACTGACAGCTTAGGGCTCCGGTTATTACGTGAGTTATTAGAATTACAGGCCAAAATAAAACTTCAAGTAAATTAATTACATTCTCAAATGAATGGCACTATAGAGTTATACTACTCCTGGAGTAGAGACTATACCGAATCCTGAATCCTAAATCGTAAGGCATCTCGAAGCTCACTTCTTCAACCCTGCCCATAGCCCTTCAAATCCAAAGGTGTACCTACAGGAACAACCCATCGTGAGCATATTCGTCATTACTCAATATCATAGGATAATGGCATATAAATAACTGCATGAAATAAATGGGTAACGTATACTTCCTGGTTAATCGCATTAACCCTCTTTGGTTGTCCCTGTTTCATGGTCATGCATATAGTCGTTAGTCCTTGACATAAATGATTAAAATTCATACTTCACATACATGTGTAAGTAACCCGATGAGCATACAACGCAGCGGAATAAAAAATTGGGATTACTAACACCGGATCTATACATAGGGATTCATATCGGATTAGAGTAATACATAAGAGTCTCACCCTTGTAGCGTGTTTGAAGCAGATTCCACGGAGCAGCACGTCCAACGAACTTCGAGTCACAAACGAAAGTTTTCACCTTCGTCTCTACTGTATCCACACGATCAAATCGAAAGGGATGTTCAAGAACAAGTTGCTAGACTTATTCTTGAACCAATACACGAAGCAAACTCGATTCACAATCGAATAATAGCTCAAAACCACCAAGGAACCACACGGCTATTGAGGAGGCCGAGAGCTCAAGATGGTGACGGCCGAGAGCTTCCTTTTGTTGTGTAGGTTTTGTGTTATGAAAATTGTCTTGCAATTAAAACCTTGTAATCATCTTTTATATAATTAATTAAAGGCTTTCATAAAGCCTCATGGGCTTAAGCCCATGATTTAATTAATCATCATGATTATTAATTAAGACTCCTCTTAATTATTTAATTCATCCCATGAATTTAATTTCCTTCTCGATTTAATCTTTTGTGCGACCCGATAGGATCTCGTAATGTTGGCAGTGACATAAAATCTCATTTTATGTCGCAAGCATTGAGCGGTATCTAGCAACACATCGATGCTACCCAAATTACGAGAATGTCAATGACTCGACATAACCTTTAGAACTTGTGATAATATTAATCATGTAACTTAATCCCTTTGTCCATTGTGTTTAGATTGAACACGAGTCATGGAATAGTCATACTTGTAAGGACCCTAATCCTTAAGTGCGGAAATAAGGCATAATAGAGCTAATATAATGATCAGAGTGAGAAAAGAACATGTTGAGTCTATGAGCTTAAGCATTACATGCCATAATAATAAGGACTTCCAAAAAGAATGGATTAATTACATTCCTCATCAATGAATGCTATCAACTAGTTTTACACTACTCCTAGAGTAGACACTAGACAAAATAATCCTGTCCTTTAATCCTCAAAAGAATGCTTCATAAGCTCACCACCTCAACCCGTTCAAAGCTTGCTATCATGCCAAAAAGGTACCTACAAGGACAACCCCCAAACATGAGCAATAATAATCATTCATATTCAACACAATATGAAGATAAAGCGTAAATGCATAATCAATATAAAACACTTCCTGTTTTCCATGCATTTCAAACGCTTCCCGTTTGGTTGTCCCTGTACCATAACTCATGAGTATAATCAACAGATTATTTTTAATGGCCAAAACATGTCATGACATCATATACCATCTCAACAGTACCAAATATTGGTCACCATTCCCTAGTCTGTCCATCACAGTGTATTTTAATGCCCCTCGCTTATTTTCATATGGGCGGCATAGGATAACCTCGCTACAATGGACATGCGGCGCTCCCACCCCTCGCTTCACAGAGAGCGGCAAATACCCTTTCCTCGCCCCATATGACAACCACGCTCAAATGTGACATGCGGCGCTCCCACCCCTCGCTTCACATTTAGCGGAACCAATACAAAAAGCGGCAAGCATTAAAATCATCAAAGGATGACCACGACTCATGGGATGTGCATCCAATAATCATCATATGCATCTATCATCAATATGCATAAATTACCATGTATATGCATCCACAATGCAATACCACATATGGCATAAATCAACATGTATATGCATCCACAATGCAATACCACATATATACTCGCATCCACAATGCATAAACAATGAGTATATAAAATACATGTTACCGTTGGGTGCCCGTACGTCCACTACGTACCTTTCCAAAAAGTGGAATGTGGTTGGACCTCAATTCCTTGGCTGCGTTGCCACCTGGGTTGGTTCTACATATTCACAAATACCAATATTAGAACCAAATAATAGTCCAATACCAAAAATCCCACAAAAACACCCAAAAACACCATTTTTGGTGTCTCGCGATCGATCTCCAACAAGCCCCGATCGATCGCGAGACTACACTGTCTCAGCCAACAAATTTCAACAATCCGCGATCGATCGCGGAGTTCGTGCCGATCGATCGCGGACTCGCCGATCGATCGCGCTCATCTCGCGATCGATCGCTGAAGTGCACTGCCTCAGTGCTGTTGCTCGCGATCGATCGCGAGCGGACGCCGATCGATCGCCGAGCTGCGGGAAAGCGAGATTCGGGCACTATTCACCAATCTCCTTCCCAAACACAAACAAACCCACCAATACCAACATTAATCAAACCCAACAACTCAAAACCACCCATAAACATCATAACAAACTCATATAAACAACATCCAACTAAAACACTACCAAAATCACAACACCCAACACAAACCCATTTTAAACCCTTCAAAACCAACTCAAACTTAAACAAAACCTGACAAAAATTAACCATGAGGTACCCATACCTCTTGGGATCTCAAATCACCCAACAATCTTCCACAAATCAAAGTTTGTAAGGACTCCTCTTCACCTCAAAGGTGGAACTCGAAAATTAAGGGGAAGGGAAGGGTTTGGGTGTGATATTTGGTAAAGTAAGAGTGAGGTTGAAAGAGTGGGGTTGGGTATTAAAATGTGAGTTTATTAAAATGATACCAAAAGAATTTCCATGGTGTATAAAACACCCCTAACATGATATTTTTCAAAGCATTTACTCAAAATGCACCATATTATCAATTAACACATGATTTCTCATAAATTGCTAACCAAGGCAAATAAATCATGCTTCCCTTAATATTTACCCAACATGCACCACATGCACCCTAAAATGCAATCCCGGGTCACCCTACCCACATGACCATGCATTTCTAGATAAGGTAAATAAATCCCAACACATAATCAATTACCACATAATTAATCATGTAAACACAATTAATGCACCAAAAAGCAATTAACCATTTCGGGGATGTCACAATACTCCCCTACTTATAAGCTTTCATCCTCGAAATCACATGCACTTACCCCAAAAGAAACTAAACATAAACTCATACCAGAGAATAGTTCCGGGTAGTGCTGCACCATATGCTGCCCCGTCTCCCACGTAGCCTCCTCGACACCCCTGCGATCCCACTGAACTGTGATCATCGGTATCACTTTGTTCCGAAGCCTACGGTCTGCTCGATCTAGAATTCTGACAGGCCGTTCCACATAAGATTCATCTGATTCCAACTGAACTTCGGAAGGCTGCAACACGTGAGACGGATGCGGCTCATACTTCCGCAGCATCGATACATGAAACACATCATGTATACCAGATAAAGAAGGCGGTAAAGCCAGTCGGTAAGCTAAGGTGCCAATGCGCTGTAAGATCTCGTACGGTCCAACATACCTCGGAGACAGTTTCCCGCGCATCCCAAATCGCACAACGCCTCTGAAAGGCGAGATCTTCCAAAGGACCTTATCTCCCAACTGAAATTCCAACGGTCTCCGCCGTTTATTCGCATAAGCTGACTGTCTGTCCTGGGCCGCTTTCATTTTCTGCCTTATAATCTTTATCTTCTCTTCCATTTCCCGGATCAACTCAGGCCCTCCGACTGGTCTACTGTCCAAATCATCCCAACATAAGGGTGATCTACATCGTCTGCCATAAAGAGCTTCAAACGGAGCCATCTGAATACTTGCCTGGTAGCTATTGTTATACGAAAACTCTACCAAAGGCACTGATTCCTGCCAAGAGGCATCGAACTCCAAAACGCAAGCTCTCAACATGTCCTCGAGCGTCTGAATCGTGCGCTCGGTCTGGCCATCCGTCTGAGGATGATAAGCAGTGCTCAATCTGACCTCAGTTCCCAAAGCTGACTGAAGACCTTCCCAAAATGAGATGTGAATCGCGGATCTCGATCTGACACAATGGAAACGGGGATCCCGTGCAATCTCACCACATCTCTAATATATAACTGCGCCATCCTCAAGAATGTAAATGTCATGCTATAGGGGATAAAATGGGCTACCTTAGTCAATCTGTCCACAATCACCCAAATAGCGTCAAAGCCTGAAGCACTCCTCGGCAAATGAGTCACGAAGTCCATGGAAATGTGTTCCCATTTCCACTTCGGTATCTCCAAGCTTCTCAACTCGCCGCCAGGTCTCTGTCTCTCTGCCTTGACCTGCTGGCAGATCAAACACCTCTTCACGAAAGCGACGACATCACTCTTCATTCTCTTCCACCAGAACTGACCAAGCAGATCTCTGTACATCTTCTTCCCGCCCGGGTGGATGCTAAGTCTGCTACTGTGAGCTCGTTCCAAGATCCCCTTACGCAACTCCGGCGTACTCGGAACTACCCAGCGGTTACCCAATCTCAAAGATCCGTCGTCGGCCACTCTGAACTTCGTCGGCTGACCAAGATGTACTATAGACAACCATCTATGAACCTCAGCATCTGATCTCTGAGCTCTCCTGATGTTCTCATAAATATCTGGCTCAGCTAATAAGGTAGAGACATACACTGGTGATGCATCTATATCAAAATCATAGCCGAGATGGCAATAGGAGGTCATCATAGCCGACAAATGGATGACGTCCTCAGCAGAACTCCTCACTTTCCGGCTCAAGGCGTCCGCTGTCAAATTGGCTTTCCCGGGATGGTACTCTATCTCACAGTCATAGTCCTTGAGTAGGTCCATCCATCTCCTCTGTCTCATGTTCAGCTCCGCCTGAGTGAATAGAAACTTGAGGCTCTTGTGATCCGTGTAAATGGTAAACGACGTACCATATAAGTAATGCCTCCAGATCTTCAGGGCGAAGATGATAGCCGCCAATTCCAAGTCATGAACTGGATATCTGGTTTCATGCGGCTTCAACTGCCTCGATGCATAAGCTACCACATGCTTATCTTGCATCAGAACACATCCAAGGCCCTGCAGTGATGCATCAGTATACAGAACAAATCTGGAGTTCTCCGTCGGGATCACTAACACTGGCGCCGTCGTCAACCGGTGCTTCAACTCCTGGAAGCTCTCCTCACAAGCTTCTGACCAAAAGAAAGGCACACCCTTCTGAGTCAACTGAGTCAGCGGCTTGGCAATCTTCGAAAAAGCCCTCAACAAAGCGCCGATAATACCCGGCCAAACCAAGAAAACTCCGGATCTCAGGCACAGAAGTGGGGGCAGCCCACTCCATCACGGCCTCAATCTTCTTGGGATCTACAGATATTCCGCTGCTCGATATAACATGCCCCAGAAACACTACACTGCTCAGCAAAAACTCGCACTTACTGAGCTTAGCATACAACTGATGCTCTCTGAGAATCTGAAGCACTGTCCTCAAGTGTTTCACATGATCTTCCTCGCTCCGGGAGTAGATAAGAATGTCGTCAATAAACACGATGACGAATTGATCAAGATACTGCTGAAACACTCTGTTCATCAGACTCATGAAGACTGCTGGAGCATTCGTCACACCGAACGGCATCACTAAGAACTCATAATGCCCGTATCGTGTCCGGAATGCTGTCTTCTGCACATCATCCTCTCTGACCCGAATCTGATGATACCCGGACCTCAAATCAATCTTGCTATACACCCTGGTACCTTGCAACTGATCAAACAAATCGTCAATCCTTGGGAGAGGATACTTGTTCTTCACTGTAGCCTTATTCAGTTGCCGGTAATCGATGCACAGCCGCATCGAACCGTCCTTCTTCTTCACAAAGAGAACTGGTGCGCCCCATGGCGACACGCTCGGGCGTATATACCCCTTGTCCAGGAGATCCTGCAACTGTTCTTTCAACTCTCTCAGCTCAGCCGGTGCCATCCTATAAGGTGCACGAGAGATAGCGGATGTCCCTGGCAACAGCTCGATCCCAAACTCAACTTCCCTAGCCGGTGGGAATCCTGGGATCTCTTCTGGAAATACATCAGCAAACTCTGCTACCACTGGCACATCCTCAACTTTCAATTCTTTACTCATCCCTGACGTGTCCACGGCATAAATGAGATAGCCCGTGTGGCCACGTTCCAACAACTGAGTCATCTTGATCGCTGAGATCAACGGAATCTTCGCACGAGAACCGTTGCCATAGAAGGTCCACTGACTGCCCAACTCAGGTCTGAACTTCACTGTCCTCTGTCGGCAATCTACCACTGCCTGATATCTGTTCAGAACATCTATACCCAAGATGCAGTCGAAGTCTAACATACCCAGCACAATCAAGTCTGACCTCAATTCGTTGCCCTCAAAATAAATGAGGCTATCTGCCAAGAACTGATCAGCAACGATGTTTCTTCCAGCGGGTGTTGAGACCAAAAGAGGCGTGGGCAAAGGAGACGTGCGCATATGGTGTCTCTCCACGAATCCCACAGACACAAAAGAATGGGAGGCACCTGTATCTATCAAAACAAAAGCAGGGTACGTAAATAAATGACACGTACCGGCAATCACCTCCTCTGGAGCTGCCTGAGCCTGCTCCCTGGTCAGTGCGTACACCTGTCCCTGGGGTGGTCCCACTGTCTGACCTCCCGATGGACGAGGCCCAAACTGCTGCCTCTGCTGCACAGTCCTGTCTTCAAACCTTGGCCTGCTGCCCTGATACTCTGACTGTCCTCCCCGTGTGGGGCAATACCGAGCAATGTGGCCCATCTTGCCACAGACATAACATGCAGGACACTTGTTTGAAGAATGTGGCCCTCCACAATTATTGCACCTCGGCTCTCCCGGCCTATCCCCTTGTGAAGATCTTCTATTGGCCGACCAATTACCCTTCTTGTTATCCTGCTTCTGTCCAAAGTGTTTCTTTCCACCATACCTTGAAGATGAAGAGGCACCACGGGGTTTAAATGGCTCACCCCGAGGCCTCAAGCTGTCACTAGCCTGCCTCTGTTGCGGTACCGGTGGTGGCATGGCATAAGCTCCCACTCCTAGCTCAGCAAGCTCCGCTCTTGTGAGAGCATCATCAAAAGAAGTTGGGTTATTGGTGATAACCCGATCATAGAGCTCCGGTCGCAACCCTTTCATGAAGTTCCTCATCTTAGCGTGTCCACTGGTGGCAATGTGGGGAACGTATCTCAACAACGAAGAGTACCGTGTGGCATAGTCTGCCACTGTCATGTTCCCCTGCCTCAAACTTGTAAATTCATCCTCCTTTGTCTGTCTTGCTGCTGCGGAGAAGTACCGGTTCAAAAACCTAGTCCTGAAGAGTGTCCAGTCAATCACAACACCCAGTGCTCTCATTTCCATTACTGTGCTCCTCCACCACATTAGAGGTTTCTTGGCTAATTGAAACTCCGCCAGCCTCATCCAAGCAGTAACAGCACAAGGACCCGATACAAAGATCTGCTCAAGTCTTTCCAGCCACTCTTCCGCTTCTTCTCCGGACTCTGTCCCCTCAAACCGGGGCGGATGATAAGACAGAAACTGCGTCAAGCTAATCTCACCCGGTAGCAATAACTGAACTACTGGTTCCATCCCTACAGCCGGTGGAGGTAGAGGATTAGCCTGTCCAATACTCGCATTTACACTCCCAACATCTCCGACTTCCTCATTAGCAGCCATGCTGTAACACAAATGTTAACAACAATCCAAAGTAATATACATCATATCGTTAGATAACAGGAGTGATATAAGCATGTTAGTATAACAAGATATACAAAATATGCACCACATGCATAACCATGCTTCAAATGGAAGCACCTAGCCTATCATGCTAAGGCTACCCTTCACTCGTTCCCGGGTTCTCTAACCACTGCTCTGATACCACTAATGTAAGGACCCTAATCCTTAAGTGCGGAAATAAGGCATAATTGAGCTAATATAATGATCAGAGTGAGAAAAGAACATGTTGAGTCTATGAGCTTAAGCATTACATGCCATAATAATAAGGACTTCCAAAAAGAATGGATTAATTACATTCCTCATCAATGAATGCTATCAACTAGTTTTACACTACTCCTAGAGTAGACACTAGACAAATAATCCTGTCCTTTAATCCTCAAAAGAATGCTTCACAAGCTCACCACCTCAACCCGTTCAAAGCTTGCTATCATGCCAAAAAGGTACCTACAAGGACAACCCCCAAACATGAGCAATAATAATCATTCATATTCAACACAATATGAAGATAATGCGTAAATGCATAATCAATATAAAACACTTCCTGTTTTCCATGCATTTCAAACGCTTCCCGTTTGGTTGTCCCTGTACCATAACTCATGAGTATAATCAGCAGATTATTTTTAATGGCCAAAACATGTCGTGACATCATATACCATCTCAACAGTACCAAATATTGGTCACCATTCCCTAGTCTGTCCATCACAGTGTATTTTAATGCCCCTCGCTTATTTTCATATGGGCGGCATAGGATAACCTCGCTACAATGGACATGCGGCGCTCCCACCCCTCGCTTCACAGAGAGCGGCAAATACCCTTTCCTCGCCCCATATGACAACCACGCTCAAATGTGACATGCGGCGCTCCCACCCCTCGCTTCACATTTAGCGGAACCAATACAAAAAGCGGCAAGCATTAAAATCATCAAAGGATGACCACGACTCATGGGATGTGCATCCAATAATCATCATATGCATCTATCATCAATATGCATAAATTACCATGTATATGCATCCACAATGCAATACCACATATGGCATAAATCAACATGTATATGCATCCACAATGCAATACCACATATATACTCGCATCCACAATGCATAAACAATGAGTATATAAAATACATGTTACCGTTGGGTGCCCGTACGTCCACTACGTACCTTTCCAAAAAGTGGAATGTGGTTGGACCTCAATTCCTTGGCTGCGTTGCCACCTGGGTTGGTTCTACATATTCACAAATACCAATATTAGAACCAAATAATAGTCCAATACCAAAAATCCCACAAAAACACCCAAAAACACCATTTTTGGTGTCTCGCGATCGATCTCCAACAAGCCCCGATCGATCGCGAGACTACACTGTCTCAGCCAACAAATTTCAACAATCCGCGATCGATCGCGGAGTTCGTGCCGATCGATCGCGGACTCGCCGATCGATCGCCCTCATCTCGCGATCGATCGCTGAAGTGCACTGCCTCAGCGCTGTTGCTCGCGATCGATCGCGAGCGGACGCCGATCGATCGCCGAGCTGCGGGAAAGCGAGATTCGGGCACTATTCACCCATCTCCTTCCCAAACACAAACAAACCCACCAATACCAACATTAATCAAACCCAACAACTCAAAACCACCCATAAACATCATAACAAACTCATATAAACAACATCCAACTAAAACACTACCAAAATCACAACACCCAACACAAACCCATTTTAAACCCTTCAAAACCAACTCAAACTTAAACAAAACCTTACAAAAATAAACCATGAGGTACCCATACCTCTTGGGGATCTCAAATCACCCAACAATCTTCCACAAATCAAAGTTTGTAAGGACTCCTCTTCACCTCAAAGGTGGAACTCGAAAATTAAGGGGAAGGGAAGGGTTTGGGTGTGATATTTGGTAAAGTAAGAGTGAGGTTGAAAGAGTGGGGTTGGGTATTAAAATGTGAGTTTATTAAAATGATACCAAAAGAATTTCCATGGTGTATAAAACACCCCTAACATGATATTTTTCAAAGCATTTACTCAAAATGCACCATAATATCAATTAACACATGATTTCTCATAAATTGCTAACCAAGGCAAATAAATCATGCTTCCCTTAATATTTACCCAACATGCACCACATGCACCCTAAAATGCAATCCCGGGTCACCCTACCCACATGACCATGCATTTCTACATAAGGTAAATAAATCCCAACACATAATCAATTACCACATAATTAATCATGTAAACACAATTAATGCACCAAAAAGCAATTAACCATTTCGGGGATGTCACAATACTCGTATATTCAATCTTTATTTCTTGATCCCCAAGTAGAACTAGAATAAACGAATAAGGTCGATATCTCATATCGACTCATTCGAGCATGGCCATGCATTTTAGTTCTCACTTGATCAAGGGCCAAACACATCTCCTGTTATATAGGAGGGACAAATCCTATCTCGATCAGTCAACATCCCTCTACATAATTCGTAGTGCATCCAATAGTCGCCTTTATAGATTACCCTGTTACGGGTAACGTTTGACGATATCAAGATACATAACTCCTTATGTTGGGATCTCTGATGATCACAAGTCGTAAGGATTACATACATTATTATCACTATGAGAATTGCATATGACGATCATATAACTATCCATGTTGCATTCTCATGGTGGGTCTGTTCAGTACATCGTTCTCTAACATGTACCCATATGTTGATTTGATATCTCATATCAATGAACAATTCATCGATCAACACATACTAGTCTCTACGTATTATCATTATCCCTTTCATGATAATACTTGACTAGGAACATCTTTAAGAATAATACAATATTATTCTAAGGACATTAACATATATATTAATTCACAATGCACAGTTAAAAGAATAATATATAATAATGAATTGCCATTCATAAATCCATAAACATTGTATGTCTTAAACAATCATCTAATGACTTGTCTTAGGGCATATCCCAACAACATGCTCATAACAAACTATGTTAATTAGAAATGGGACTGTCCGGGTTCCATTATGACAGCGGTATAATTGGCCCCCTCGCTCGACATAACACATCATATGATACCCATCGCTACGCCTTGATAGCGGATGTATCTCTTTTTTCAGCGGATGATACCCCTCGCTACACCTTGATAGCGGATGTACCCCCTCGCTTAGCGGATGATACCCATCGCTACTCCTTGATAGCGGATGTACCCCATCGCTCATTTATGTGAGCGGCAAGACCTTCCTCGCTTGCCCATAATAACCACCGGACATTCAACCACTCTTAAGAACATAGTTTCATATTCATCAAAAACATCGTAGCATCTTATAAACATCATCTTGTAAACATCATTATCATATAAGCATTATCATCTTATAGACATCATCGTCTCATCATAATCGTCATAGTAACGTCATATCAACATCATTTATCATAACATCATCATAAGCATCTTGTCATCTTTATTCATCATAAAATCATCTTTATTCATCATAACATCATCGTAAATATCTTATCATCTTGATTCATTATCAAATCATCTTCATCGTGAACTTACTTATCATAACATCATCTTAAACGTCTTATCATCTTGATTCATTATCTAATCATCTTCATCGTGAACTTACTTATCATAACATCATCTTAAACGTCTTATCATCTTCATGCATATTACACATCATCGTGGCATCGTAAATTCCTATGCATTCATAGTCATAATATAGGAGTATGGTCTCTTACCATGTGGGGATCTTACCCTGTGGCCTCTTACCACATAATAAACATCGTATTACATCATCATAACTTACTTATCATAAACATCATCATCATAACATCATCATTATAAACTTACTTATCATAATCATCATCGTAAGCATCATCATCATAAACTTATTTATCATAATTATCATCGTAAGCATCATCATCATAAACATCATCATCATAAACTTATGCAATCAATACATAGTCATAGTTAGGAGGGTGTTACCGTCCGATGCCCGTACGCTTCTTACGTACCTTAATTCCAAAAGTGGAGAAATTGAAGAACTCTATCTTCTCGATGTTGTTGGCACCTGGGATGGTTCTACACAACCATACAAATCGATATTAGAAGCTAAACAATAGCCAAATACCAAAAATTCAACAAAAATCATCATTTTCCAACTTTTACACAGTGGCGATCGATCGCTACTTGAGGCGATCGATCGCCTCAAATTTTTCTTCGCGGCGATCGATCGCTTCAAACATGGCGATCGATCGCCTAACACTTGGATTGGCTACTGCCTCTCGGCGATCGGTCGCCTCATTTTAGGCGATCGATTGCCTCCCCTGCGAAAATGCTACTGCCCTATGGCGATCGGTCGCCTCTTTCAGGCGATCGATCGCCTCGCACAGAGTCGCGATTTTCACCATTTTTTGCACTAAAAATTCCTTCCAATCCATACCAACACTTAAACCAAACTTCCTTACAACATCAACAATATCATAACTCACTAAAACCCACATAAAATACTCCAAAAATCATACCCCAACAACATACAACAGATACCCAACCAAACCCACATAAATCACTTCAAAATCATCCCATTTCAAATACAAACATCATAAAAACTTTAGGATTGGTTCCATACCTCTTGAGGATCCAAAATCTTACTAAGATTTCAACAAATGGAGAGTGTGCAAGGATTTCTCCTCCTCCTCCTTGGCTTAGACGAAAATGGGATGAAAATGATAGGGTTGGGATGAATTTGGGGATTTAAGAGTGAAAAGGGTAAAGTGAGGGGAAGGGAGGGTGTAGTGGGGTATATGGGTTAATTAAATTGTACCCAAAATTAACATGATGTATAAATTACCCCAACATGGTATTTCAAAAGCATTTTACAAAAATGCACCGAACTTCATTAAATTCATACTTTCCTCATAATTAACGATCAACACAATTAAATCATGTTAACACCCCATTTACTATCATGCATAACATGTACCTTGAAACGTAGCCCCCCCCCCCCCCCCCCGGGTCATGCCTATCATGTGACTAAGCATTTCATCGTGATAATTAATTTTCAACACGTAAATCAATTATCCACATAATTAATCATATAAACATAATTAATGTCTTAATTGCAATTAATCATTTCGGGGACATCACATCAGCTATTGGATCTATCATGTATGCCATGATATGTACTCGTCCCGATGTATCGTATGCTTTGAGCATGACGAGCAGATATCAAGTTGATCCAGGTGAAGGTCACTGGATTGATGTCAAGAATATCCTGAAGTACTTGAGAAGAACTAATGATACATTCTTGATTTATGGAGGTGAGGAAGAGCTGAATGTAGTGGGTTACATTGATGCAAGCTTCCAAACCGACAAAGATGATTATCGATCGCAATCTGGATATGTGTATTGCCTAAATGGAGGTGCTGTGAGCTGGAAGAGTTCAAAGCAAGAGACAGTAGCTGTAATACCCCCGAAATGTTATATGATTATGTGCTACGATGATGACTATCGATGTGTTTAAGAGGGTTGTGGTACTTTAATTGGGGGTTACAATTATGATATGATGATATGGTTTATGGAGCATGTTAGGTGTTTTTAATTGTTGTATTGATGTAGTAAAAAAGTTATAAAATATCGAGTGAGGATATTTTAATACATCATACTAAATACCGGGACACAAATAAAAACCACACCCCATGCCACCCACTACCCCCAATAACCGGCCACCACCCCCCCCCCCCCCAACTTGACAAGCCCATGCTTCATCATACCCTTCAATCACCTACCACAATCACCTCCCTTCTCTTCATCTTTCCTTCCCCTTTTTCTCTAAAAATCGCCCCTGAAGTGCTGCAGAAAGAGGAGGGAAAACCTTGGGATAAGGTGTACATTAATTCATACCAAAGGAGGAGAAAAAGGGGGTAAGACTTGGTACTCTGTTTTTGGTTAAGTTTGGGTTTGGTTTGGGTGATTTTCATGTATGCTAGTAAAGGTTTGGGTGAAACCTTGGTATGAAGCCCCTAGCATATTTGTTTGAACATGTTGCATGGTTTATGTGTTAGAATTCTTGTTATGAAAAGTAGTGCTCGAAAATCTGGGTAAAAATTATGATGCCCTGTTTTTGGAAAGAGTGGATGGCACTGATAAAGTTGGGCAATTTTAATGCATGTCGGTTTAAGTTTTGTGTGGAACTTTAATTTGAATACATGCATGAAGTGTAATGAAGCTATTCATATGCTCGTTCAGGCATTTTACGTGTGTTATGAAGTAGTTTGAAGGGTAGGTGTTCGAGATTTCTGGAAAATCTCAAATTTATGAGAACGACCGATCGATCGGTGATGAACACCGATCGATCGGCGCAAATGCCGTAGCTAAAAGAAGAAAATGATGACCAGTTAGCGATCGATCGGTGAGGGAGACCGATCGATCGGTAGTTACTGTTCATGTGTTATAAAATTTTATGTTCCTTTTTTTTTGTAAATTGATTTCGATTCTCGTATCGGTGCCTAATATTGTATTATGTGGTTGTGTAGA
Organism: Haberlea rhodopensis; assembly: GCA_907163345.1. Lineage (NCBI taxonomy): Eukaryota > Viridiplantae > Streptophyta > Magnoliopsida > Lamiales > Gesneriaceae > Haberlea > Haberlea rhodopensis. The sequence continues at coordinate 1,698,174 of CAJQUN010000123.1, read as the reverse complement.
GCCATCCCAGGTACCAGCACAATCAAGGAGATAAGTCTGTTGACTCCTCCTCCTTTTGAAAAGGTACGTAAGAGACGTACGGGCATCGGACGGTAAAACACATCTTTACACTACGACTATGCTTTTATTGCATGAGTATTCATGATGAAATGATGTTGTTTATAAGATGTTTACGATGTTTATAAGATGTCTACGATGTTGATAAGATGTTTATATATATATCCATACGATGTTAATTGTGGTAAGATGCCACGGGGTAAGATGCCCCATATGGTAAGAGGCCATACGCTGTTATTTGTGGTAAGATGCCATGGGGTAAGATGCCCCATATGGTAAGAGGCCATACGATGTTATTTGTGGTAAGATGCCACGGGGTAAGATGCCCCACATGGTAAGAGGCCATGCGATGTTATAATGTGGTAAGATGCCACGGGGTAAGATGCCCCACATGGTAAGAGGCCATGCGATGTTTATAATGTGGTAAGATGCCACAGGGTAAGATGCCAATATGCATGATTATGAATCAGGGACAACGATAAGAAGTTAATGAATAACCAGCATATTTACTTAACCAATATTTCATGCATTTACTATGATGTTTTTATGATGTTAAGTAAGATTGTATATGCTTATGATGTGTTGTCCCTGTAGGTACGCTTTTGGGCTAAAGGACTATAAGACCCCGTTATCTTATCAGGTACTAAGGTGCAATTTAGAGAACTAAACATTCATGTGAATATATCAGAGTAACGTGCCGTGTTGATTAACCTGAGCTTTAGAGATTACAGTACCAAAATGTTTCAAAAGGAATAACACAAATTCCTACAAAGGTACTACATTATAGTCTTACTCTACTCAGTAGAAGCTATACAAAATTTTTCTCTAACATGCTAATCCTGTAGCACTCCTTACAGCTCAGCATATCAACCCCGACCCCGGGTTCTCGTCAACAAAAGCACCTACAAAGACAACCCCCAACACATGAGCATATCATAATTCATATACAACATAATATGAATGTAAAGTGTAAATGCACGAATCATGAATACAAAGCACTTCCTGTATTTCCAAGCATTTACAACGCCCATTGGTTGTCCCTGTACCATAACTCATAATAAAACACATCATATGAAATTATGGATCCTTTAATAATGTCATGACATATCACCTCTTTCTTTACATATCTTTTGAGTCATATATCAACAGTTATGTTAATGCTTCATGCTTCACAACTCATAATGAGCGGTACAATCCTCCCCGCTTCATTACTAGATAAACTCATAATGAGCGGTACAATCTTTCCCGCTTCATTACTACAGAAACTCATAATGAGCGGTACAATCCTCCCCGCATCATTACTACAGAACCAGCATAAGCATTAAACATATACTGTGATCTCTCTTGACTCGTGGAATACACCTCTTTATTCCACCTCACAATATGCAACCACAATGCATAATATGCAACAACAATGCATAATAACATGTATCAAACTCTTAATGCATCACATTGCATTCATCATGTGTCAAAAAGACAAACATAAAGTACATGTTACCGTTGGGATGCCCGTACGTCGCTTACGTACCTTTTCAAAATGTAGTGTGTTGTGGGACTCTATCCCCTGCGTTGTGTAGCTGTCTGTGAAGGCTCCACACCAGTGTACAACACAATATTAGATGTCTCATTACAATCCAATATCAAAATTTAAAACAAGTTCTACATTTTAAAAAAAACACTACCGATCGATCGGACCTCATCACCGATCGATCGGTGAACTGTTTGAATTAAACAAAAAAGCTACGGCTTTTGCCGATCGATCGGTGTTCTTCACCGATCGATCGGTCGATCATATTCAACCCAGATTTTCCAGAATTCTCTAACACCGATTTTTATACCCTTCAATCTAACATGTAAGACATACAACATGCCAAGACCAACATGCTAGCAGTTATAACACACTACCCTGAGTGTATCCATATCAAATTTACACCCCAAACATAAGCCCACATGCATAAACGTCGACCATTCACACAAGTACTCAATCAACTTTTCTGGAAACAGGGCAACATATTCATTTCCAGATTTCTTGAGCACCTATTTCATGCTATTAAAACTACAACATATAACATAAAGCATGCTCGAACAAACATGCCAAGGGCTTCACAAAACTACCATGCATATTTTCACATCAAAGGTTTACCAAAACCTAAGCTAACGTGCATGATAACGCCTTCATAAAAACACTCCCAACTCATATTTTTCCAGAAAACAGGGCACAACCTTACCCAGATTTTCGAACACCCTACTTTACATGCTTATTTCCTCTACATAAAACATGTAATATACATAAGGAAAAATATTGTGAGTTACATAATAACACCATGTAAGCATTTAAATCGAAGGTTTCAAGAAACCTAAGCTAACATGCCATTTTTACCACACTTAAAAGCAAGAACTTAACAAGCTTAAAAACAAAAACAGAGCATGGTTTCTCACCCTATTTTGCTCCGATTTTTCAAAGGCTTCCAGGCGATGAAAAAGGGAAAGCTCCTCAGAATTTTGCTTAGCAAGTGCTGGTGAAGAAATGGGAGAGAAGGGCCGAGATTTGGGATGGCTGAGAGTGGTGAAATGATTGAGCCAAGTGGGGTGTAAAGTCAGCATGTGTACAGGTTGATTGGCATGGGTTGGGGGGGTGGTTGGGTGTTGGGTGGTTTGATGTGTTATGTTTTGGTCCCGATATTTAGCACGATGTATTAAAATATCCTCACATGATATTTATAGTATTTTCTCAATAAAATACTTCAATTCCCATTAACATGCTTTACCAAAACAAACAACACACACCCCAAATAAACATGCCACGATCCCAAAATACCAACATATATCACATGCACCCTGAAATGAATCTCCCCAATAATATTAATTCAATCCCATGAATTAACACCCAAATCATCATAATTTAATTAATGATTAAAAACACATAATCATTTTGGGGATATCACAATACTCCCCTACTTATAAAATTTCGTCCCCGAAATCAAACATGCTTACCAACATGAAGTAAAACAATACATAAGCGCATACCAGAAAACAGCTCTGGGTAGTGCTGCACCATGTGTCGCTCTGTCTCCCACGTAGCCTCCTCGACACCCCTACGATCCCACTGAACCTTGATCATAGGAATAACTTTGTTCCAAAGCCTGCGGTCTGCTCTATCTAGAATCCTGATAGGCCGCTCCACGTAGTAAACATCGGACTCAGTCTGCACCTCTGAAGGCTGCAACACATGTGAAGGATCCGGCTCATACTTCCTCAGCATAGACACATGGAATACATCGTGTATACCAGACAGAGAAGGCGGTAAGGCCAAACGGTACGCCAGAGTACCAACACGCTGTAAAATCTCATACGGCCCCACATATCTCGGGGACAACTTCCCCCGCATACCAAACCGTACTACACCTCTGAAAGGTCAGATCTTTAGAAAGACTCTGTCGCCTAACTGAAACTCCAACGGTCTACGCCGCTGATTGGCATATGATGCCTGTCTGTCCTGAGCTGCCTTCATCTTTCTTCTGATAACCTTAACTTTCTCTTCCATTTCCTGAACCAACTCTGGTCCTCCAACCGACTTACGGTCCATGTCATCCCAACACAAGGGTGACCTACAACGCCTACCATAGAGGGCCTCGAAAGGATCCATCTGTATACTTGCCTGGTAGCTGTTGTTGTAAGAGAACTCAACCAAGGCTATCGAGTCCTGCCATGAAGTGTCGAACTCTAGCACACAAGCTCTCAACATATCTTCGAGCGTCTGTAACGTACGCTCAGTTTGTCCATCCGTCTGAGGGTGATAGGCTGTGCTCAGCCTCAACTCTGTACCTAGAGCTATCTGCAGACCTCCCAGAAGTGAGATGTGAACCGCGGATCTCGATCGGACACTATCGAAACAGGGATCCCGTGTAGTCTCACCACATCTCTGACATATAACTGTGACATCCTCAAGTGCGTATATGTCATACAGTAGGGAATGAAGTGAGCCACTTTAGTCAATCTGTCCACGACTACCCAGATGGCATCAAAACCTGAAACAGTCCTGGGTAAGTGGGTCACGAAATCCATAGACACGTGCTGCCACTTCCACTAGGGTATCTCCAAACTCCTTAGCTCACCTCCAGGCCTCTGCCTCTCGGCCTTTACCTGTTGACAAATCAAACAGCGCTTGACGAACGAAGTAACATCCCGTTTCATTCGCCTCCACCAGAACTGGCTGTATAAATCCTTATACATCTTCTTCCCGCCTGGGTGGATACTCATCCTGCTGCAATGAGCTCGCTGCAATAAACCCTGGCGCAACTCGGGTGCATCTGGAACCACCCATCTGTCGCCAAGTCTCAGAGAACCGTCCTCAGCCACTCTGAATCTCGATGGCTGACCTGAATGAACCACTAACATCCATCTCTGAACCTCTGCGTCGGTCCCCTGGGCCTTCCTGATGTGATCATAAATAACAGGCTCAGCTAGCAAGGTCAAAACCTGTACCGGTGAAGCAGACACATCATAATCAAATCCCAAATGGTAGTAGGAGCCCAACATAGCTGATAGATACATGGCATCCTCTGCTGTGCTCCTCACCTTCCGGCTCAAAGCGTCGGCTGTCAGATTTGCTTTCCCGGGATGGTATAGGATTTCACAATCATAATCCTTCAGCAGATCCATCCATCTCCTATGCCTCATGTTCAGCTCAGCCTGTGTAAACAAGAACTTCAGGCTCTTGTGATCAGTGAAGATGGTTAATGAGGTACCGAATAAGTAGTGCCGCCATATCTTCAAGGCGAACACTATAGCTGCCAACTCCAGATCATGGACTGGATACCTCATCTCGTGTGGCTTCAACTGTCTCGAAGCGTAAGCCACTACATGTCTGTCCTGCATCAGTACACACCCTAAGCCCTGTAGCGATGCGTCGGTAAAAAGAACAAATCCTTTGTTCTCCTTGGGAATCACTAGAACTGGTGCAGTAGTCAGTCTGTGCTTCAATTCCCTGAAACTCTGCTCACAAGCCTCTGACCAACAAAAAGAGACTCCCTTCTGAGTCAGCTGTGTAAGTGGCTTGGCGATCTTTGAGAAACCCTCGACGAAATGTCGATAATAGCCAGCCAGACCAAGAAAACTTCGAATCTCACTGACTGAAGTAGGGGCAGACCAATCCATAACTGCCTCTATCTTCCTCGGGTCTACTGATATCCCCTCTCGTGATATGATATGGCCCAAGAATGCAACACTGCTCAGCCAAAACTCACACTTGCTGAGTTTGGCGTACAACTGATGATCTCTGAGGATCTGGAGCACTATCCTCAGATGATCGGCATGATCCTCCTCATTCCTTGAATAGACAAGGATGTCATCAATGAACACGATCACAAACTGATCGAGGTACTCCTGAAATACTCTGTTCATCAGGCTCATAAATGTAGCAGGGGCATTCGTCACCCCGAATGGCATCACTAAGAACTCGTAGTGTCCATACCGAGTTCTAAAAGCCGTCTTTTGGACATCATCAGCTCTAACCCGCACCTGGTGATAGCCCGACCTCAAGTCTATCTTGGAGTACACCTCTGTACCCTGAAGCTGGTCGAACAGATCATCAATCCTCGGAAGTGGATATCTGTTCTTCACTGTAGCCTTGTTCAGTTGCATGTAGTCAATGCACAGACGCATTGAACCATCCTTCCTTTTCACGAACAAGACTGGTGCACCCCAAGGCGATACACTAGGGCGAATGTATCCCTTGTCAAGGAGCTCCTGTAACTGTACCTTCAGCTCTCTCAGCTTTGCCGGTGCCATCCTATATGGGGCACGAGAAATAGCAGGAGTCCCCGGCAGTAGCTCAATGGCAAACTCAACGTCTCTAACAGGCGGAAACCATGGAATCTCATCTGGGAACACATCAATGAACTCTGCCACAACCGGTATGTCTTCGGCTCTCACTTCCTTTTCCTCAGATACATCCACGGCATAAATGATGTAACCTGTGTGGCCGCGTTCCAATAATCGCGCCATCTTAACCGCTGATATTACTGGAATCTTTGGACGAGAGTCATCCCCATAGAACGTCCACTGGAACCCCTGATCAGACAGAAAATGTACTATCCTCTGTCGGCAGTCTACCACAGCTCGGTATCTGCTCAACACATCAATGCCGATAATACAGTCAAAATCTGCCATCTCTAACTAAATCAGATCGGCCCTCAGATCATTGCCCTCAAAATAAATGAGGCAATCAGTTAACAGTCGGTCTGCAATCACATGCTTTCCCATGGGTGTCGAGACCATGAGAGGCGTGGGTAACAGAGACGAGCACAAGCGGTGCCTCTCCACAAAAGCGGTAGATACAAAAGAATGGGAAGCACCTGTATCTATCAATATAAGTGCAGGGTACGTAAATAAATGGCACGTACCAACAATGACCTCCTCCGGGGCTACCTCAGCCTGCTCCCTAGTCAGTGCATACACTTGACCCTACGGCGGTCCTGCCGTCTGACCTCCCTGTGGTCGTGGTGCAAACTGATGTCTCTATGGTGCCCTCTCAGCATCAAACATTGGCCTATTCGGCCCAGAGTCTGCCTGTCTCTGTGGTGCTCTCTGATCGGGGCAACCTTGAGCCAAGTGGCCCACCTTGCCACAAACATAGCAACCCTGGCAGTCCCGTGACGAGTGCCATCCTCCACAGTTGTTACACCTGCTTCCCCGTGTCTTGCTCCCCTGTGTGGGTCCCCGATTGTTCTGCTTCTGACCCTGAGACTTCTTCCCACTAAATCTGGAAGATGATGAGGCCCCACGAGCCTTGAACAGATCCCCTCGTGGCCTCAAATTATCAGCAACAGGCCTCGGTGGTGGTACTGAAGGGGGTACATCATCCTTATACGCGCCCACCGCAATCTCCGCCAACTCTGCCCATGTCAGGGCGTCATCAAATGAGCTGGGGTTGTTGGAGATAACCCGATCAAACAGCTCTGGCCTCAGACCCTTCAGAAAGTTCCTCATCTTGGCATGACTGCTGACAGCAATATGAGGTACATACCTCAGCAGTGAGGAATACTGCATAGCGTAGTCTGACACTGACATGCTACCCTGCTTTAAAGCATTGAACTCGTCTTACTTTAATTGTCTGGCAGCTGCAGAGAAATAGCGGTTAAGGAACCGGGTCTGGAATACAGTCCAGTCAACTGCCATACCTAGAGCTCTCAGCTCCATCACAGTGGTCTTCCACCACATAGCAGGCTTCTTAGCCATCTGAAACTCGGCTAACCTCAGCCATGCCGTGCGTGCACAGGGTGCAGTCACAAGTATTTGCTCTATACGCTCCAACCACTCCTCGGCTACTTCACCAGACTCAATCCCCTCAAACATGGGCGGATGGAAACTCAGAAACTGATTCAAACTGAGCTCCCCTGGCAGTAACATCTGTACACTGGGCTCCACGCCCACAGCAGGTGGTGGTAAAGGATTCAGCTGAGCGATACTGGCATTCCTACTGTCCATATCCCCTACCTCCTCATTGGGGTTCTCCAGGTTAATCTCAGCCATGCTGTAACACAAGAGTTAACAACAATACCAAAAGCAGTTCATAATATAAGCCGTTAGATAACAAGAGTATCATATTCAAAGCATGTTAGTATAACACTTATACAACCATGCATCACATGCATAAGCATGCCCAAATGAATACCTAGCCAACTTGTTTCTAAAGGCTACCCTTCACTCTTCCCTGGTTATCTAACCACTGCTCTGATACCACTAAATGTAAGACCCCGTTATCTTATCAGGTACTAAGGTGCAATTTAGAGAACTAAACATTCATGTGAATATATCAGAGTAACGTGCCGTGTTGATTAACCTGAGCTTTAGAGATTACAGTACCAAAATGTTTCAAAAGGAATAACACAAATTCCTACAAAGGTATTACATTATAGTCTTACTCTACTCAGTAGAAGCTATACAAAATTTTTCTCTAACATGCTAATCCTGTAGCACTCCTTACAGCTCAGCATATCAACCCCGACCCCGGGTTCTCGTCAACAAAAGCACCTACAAAGACAACCCCCAACACATGAGCATATCATAATTCATATACAACATAATATGAATGTAAAGTGTAAATGAACGAATCATAAATACAAAGCACTTCCTGTATTTCCAAGCATTTACAACGCCCATTGGTTGTCCCTGTACCATAACTCATAATAAAACACATCATATGAAATTATGGATCCTTTAATAATGTCATGACATATCACCTCTTTCTTTACATATCTTTTGAGTCATATATCAACAGTTATGTTAATGCTTCATGCTTCACAACTCATAATGAGCGGTACAATCCTCCCCGCATCATTACTACAGAACCAGCATAAGCATTAAACATATACTGTGATCTCTCTTGACTCGTGGAATACACCTCTTTATTCCACCTCACAATATGCAACCACAATGCATAATATGCAACAACAATGCATAATAACATGTATCAAACTCTTAATGCATCACATTGCATTCATCATGTGTAAAAAGACAAACATAAAGTACATGTTACCGTTGGGATGCCCGTACGTCGCTTACGTACCTTCTCAAAATGTAGTGTGTTGTGGGACTCTATCCCCTGCGCTGTGTAGTTGTCTGTGAAGGCTCTACACCAGTGTACAACACAATATTAGATGTCTCATTACAATCCAATATCAAAATTTAAAACAAATGCTACATTTTTAAAAAAAACACTACCGATCGATCGGACCTCATCACCGATCGATCGGTGAACTGTTTGAATTAAACAAAAAAGCTACGGCTTTTGCCGATCGATAAGTGTTCTTCACCGATCGATCGGTGGATCATATTCAACCCAGATTTTCCAGAATTCTCTAACACCGATTTTTATACCCTTCAATCTAACATGTAAGACATACAACATGCCAAGACCAACATGCTAGCAGTTATAACACACTACCCTGAGTGTATCCAAATCAAATTTACACCCCAAACATAAGCCCACATGCATAAACGTCGACCATTCACACAAGTACTCGATCAACTTTTCTGGAAACAGGGCAACATATTCATTTCCAGATTTCTTGAGCACCTCATTTCATGCTATTAAAACTACAACATATAACATAAAGCATGCTCGAACAAACATGCCAAGGGCTTCACAAAACTACCATGCATATTTTCACATCAAAGGTTTACCAAAACCTAAGCTAACGTGCATGATAACGCCTTCATAAAAACACTCCCAACTCATATTTTTCCAGAAAACAGGGCACAACCTTACCCAGATTTTTGAACACCCTACTTTACATGCTTATTTCCTCTACATAAAACATGTAATATACATAAGGAAAAATACTGTGAGTTACATAATAATACCATGTAAGCATTTAAATCGAATGTTTCAAGAAACCTAAGCTAACATGCCATTTTTACCACACTTAAAAGCAAGAACTTAACAAGCTTAAAAACAAAAACAGAGCATGGTTTCTCACCCTATTTTGCTACGATTTTTCAAAGGCTTCCAGGCGATGAAAAAGGGAAAGCTCCTCAGAATTTTGCTTAGCAAGTGCTGGTGAAGAAATGGGAGAGAAGGGCCGAGATTTGGGATGGCTGAGAGTGGTGAAATGATTGAGCCAAGTGGGGTGTAAAGTCAGCATGTGTACAGGTTGATTGGCATGGGTTGGGGGGGTGGTTGGGTGTTGGGTGGTTTGATGTGTTATGTTTTGGTCCCGGTATTTAACACGATGTATTAAAATATCCTCACGTGATATTTATAGTATTTTCTCAATAAAATACTTCAATTCCCATTAACATGCTTTACCAAAACAAACAACACACACCCCAAATAAACATGCCACGATCCCAAAATCCCAACATATATCACATGCACCCTGAAATGAATCTCCCCAATAATATTAATTCAATCCCATGAATTAACACCCAAATCATCATAATTTAAGTAATGATTTTAATCACATAATCATTTCGGGGATATCACAAGGACTAAGGGGTCGGGTTGAGGCAGTGAGCTATGAGGAACACAGGAATGTATAGGATTCAAGTCACGATTAGTATCTACTCTAGGAGTAGTATAAATCTAAATATTAACATTCTTTTGGGAATGTAATGAATTATTTTTGAAGTCTTTTATTTTGGCCTGTAATCCTGTTAGCTCATGTAACAACCAGAACCTTAAGATGTTATTAATGCATGATTAGTCCTTCTTATGTCTATTAATCACTGTTAAGGTGGGAAGACCCCACAGTAGCCGATTCTACAACGGAAGCTGAGTATATTGCTGCCTCGGATGCATCAAAGGAAGCTGTTTGGATCAGGAAGTTCATTTCTGAACTTGGAGTGGTGCCTAGCATTAAAGATCCGATAGAACTCTATTGTGACAACAATGGAGCGATCGCATTGGCTAAGGAACCTAGATCTCACCTAAGATCCAAGCACATACTTCGACGCTTTCATTTCATTCGAGAAATCGTTGAAAGGGGAGATGTTAAAATATGCAAAGTACCAACAGATGATAACGTATCTGACCCATTGACGAAGCCATTGTCACAGCAGAAGCATGATCGTCATACTAGATCTCTAGGCATTAGGTATATGTCTTAGTGGTCTTAGTGCAAGTGGGAGATTTGTTGGGATATACCCTAAGACATGTCATTGGATGATTGTTTTGACATACAATGTTTATGAATTTTATGAATGGCAATTCATTATTATATATTATTCGTTTAACTGTGCAATGTGAATTAATATATATGTTAATGTCCTTAGAATAATATTGTATTATTCTTAAACATTGTCCCTAGTCAAGTATTATCATGAATAAGGATAATGATAATACATAGAGACTAGTATGTATTGATTGATGAATTGTTCATTGATATGAGATATCAAATCAACACATGGGTACATGTTAGAGAACGATGTACTGGACAGACCCACCATGAGAATGCTACATGTATAGTTATATGAGTGTCATAAGCAATTTTCATAGTGATAATAATGTATGTAATTCTTACGACTTGTGATCATCAGAGATCCCAACATAAGGAGTTATGTATCTTGATATTGTCAATCGTTACCCGTAACAGGGTAAACTATAAAGGTGACTATTGGATACACTACGAATTATGTAGAGGGATGTTGACTGATCGAGATAGGATATGTCCCTCCTATATAACAGGAGAAGTGTTTGGCCCTTGATCAAGTGAGAACTAAAATGCATGGCCATGCTCGAATGAGTCGATATGAGATATCGAGCTTATTCGTTTATTCTAGTTCTACTTGGGGATCAAGAAATAAAGATTGAATATACGAGTATGACTATTCCATGACTCGTGTTCAATCTAAACACAAAGGACAAAGGGATTAAGTTACATGGTTAATATTATCACAAGTTCTAAAGGTTATGTCGAGTCATTGACATTCTTGTAATTTGGGTAGCCTTGATGTGTTGCTAGACACCGCTCTTTGCTTGTAACGTAAAATGAGATTTTATGTCACTACCAACATTACAAGATCCTATCGGGTCGCACAAAAGATTAAATCGAGAAGGGAAATTAAATTCATGGGATGAATTAATAATTAAGAGGAGTCTTAATTAATAATTATAAGGATTAAATTAAAATCATGGGCTTAAGCCCATGAGGCTTTATGAAAGCTTTTAATTAAATCATAGATAATGATAACAAGGTGATTAATGATAGAAGATTCCTTGATATCAAAACCTAGCCACCTCTCTCAAGCTCTCGGCCTCCTCTCATTCACGAAGGTTCACGGCCGCCACCTTCACGGCCGCCGTCGACTCCTTCTTGGTGGTGTTAGGCAGTCGTTAATCGGTTTTGAACCGAGAGTTGAGTTTTGGTTCAAGAATAAGTCTAGCAACTTGTTCTTGAACGTCCCTTGTTCGTTTAATCATGTGGATACCGTTGAGGCAAGACCTTGGAGGTGTTGCTCGTGACTCGGGATCGTTGGACGTGGTGCTCCGTGGAATCTGCTCAAACACGCTACAAGGGTGAGACTTTTGTTCCTTTATCCGATATGATAACCTATATATAGATCCGGTGTCTTGTAATCCATAATTTTTTTATATTCCGCTGCGTTGCTATGCATGATGGATTTCTTACCGGGGCTGTATTGGTCTCCTCGATCGATCGAGATGAACTCCCGATCGATCGAGGTGATTTATCGATCGATCGGTGTGGACATCTCGATCGATCGAGAAGGGCAGCAAGGTGTTGGGCGCCGGGTGGTCAGCTCGCGATCGATCGACCGCAAGGGCCGATCGATCGCGAATCTTGAAATGTGGTGTTTTTGGTTTTTGGCTATTTTGATGGAAATTTTGGTATTGGTTCATAAATTGGCTTCTAATATTGGTTTGTGTGAATGCGTAGAACCATCCCAGGTGGCAACGCAATCAAGGAGATAAAGTCCTACGGCATCTCCACTTTTTGGAACAAAGGTACGTAGTGAGACGTACGAGCATCAAACGGTAAAACATATTTTTACGTGTTGGATTATGCATTTTGGTTGCATATATTTGTTGGGCTATGCATTATGGTTGCATACATACATTGGTTATGCATTGTGGTTGCGTACATGAATTTGGTTATCCATTATGGTTGCATACACTCATTGGATGCATTGGTGCATGTGATTGTAAGTCGAGATTATATTCCAGTGATGAAGAATACTTGCCGCCAGTGGCGTAGTGATGTGAATACTTGCCACTGTCATACCGTAGCGATGAGAGAATATTTGCCGCTAATATGAAGCGAAGAACACGACCGCTGTCATATTATAGCGAGGGATATTATTGCCGCTGGTATTGTCTAAGCGAGGGGTATTTCCGCTGTCATGTTAACGCGAGGGGTATTATGCCACTGATATAATAAGACTTGGAAATTGGATAGTGGTATTGATGGAAATTGGTGCATGTCATGACATACATTATTGGTGTTATAATCTATTGATTATGATTGTGGTACAGGGACAACCAAAGGGAGCATTAAATGTATTAAATACAGGAAGTGATTCGTATTTATGGCTTATGCATTTCTATATTACAATTATATTATTGTGAATATGGTTTGTTACATGCTCATGGGTGTGGGGTTGTTCCTGTATGTACATTTTGGCAGGAAGGGCTAAGGATGGGTTTATGCGTGAGCTAGTGAGGAGTGCTTTTGGTATAGCAGGATATGATTCTTTTGTATAGTCTCTACTCTAGAAGTAGTGTAAGGCTATAGGATTAACATTCATTTAAACTGGGAATGTAATTAATCCTTTTGAAATTTTTATTTTGGCACTCTAATCTTAATAGCTCAGGGCATCAACACGAATTTCATACTGTAATTTATGCATGCTTAGCTATTATTTCACTTTAATCCGCACTTAAGGAACTAGGGTCCTTACAGTGTCATCCTCATAAGGGATTCCCTGTGATGTTCCTGTTCTCAAAATAATCGAAACCATAAAATTCCCAAAAGTCATTTAATCATTTCATTGATTAACTAATTCCGTTCACTAATTGCCAATTTCCATAATTAATAAAATCCAATCATTTAGATATTGTAATACCCCCGAAATGTAATATGATTATGTTCTGAGATGATGAATTATGATGTGTTTAAGGGTTGTGGTGTATTTAAATTGGGGGCCACGATTTAGGATATGATGATATGATGTGGGGAACATGTTGGGTGTTTTAAAGGATGTTTTAATTAAATAAAGTTAGAAAATATCGAGTGAGGATATTTTAATACATCGTACAAAATACCGGGACACAATTAAACACCACATGACACCCCAACCACACCACCCCACCCCAATGGGTCACCTCACCCCTTTTTGCCCACTTGCCAAAGCCCATACCCCCCACTTGCCCCAACACATGCCATTCACTCATTCTGCATTCACTTCCCCTCCACCTCTTTCTCCCCCTCATTTTCGTCCCTGTAAGCTGCAGAAAGGAAGGAGGTTTGGCTTGTGTTTTCTTGTCTAAAAACCTTGCAAGATTAGGGGAGCAAAGTAGAGGGGTAAGCCTTACTCTGTTTTTCTGGGTTTGTGTTTGAGCTTGGGTTTGGTGGGTTGTTTTAATGCATGCTAAGTGTAGGCTTGGGTGAAACCTTGGTATGAATGCTTACATGGTAGTTTTATGTAGCTACTAGCATGTTGGTTTGAGCATGTTATATGTTTTATGTGATAGATTTCTTGTTATGAAACCATGTGCTCGAAAACCTAGACAAAGAAGAAAATACTCTGTTTTTCTTTAAGTTGGTGGAGGATGAAGATTATGATGATATTATGATGCATGTTAGCTTAAGTTTTGTTAAACCTTTGATTTAAGGGCTTACATGGATATTTTATGAAGTTCTTCACATGTTTGTTTCAGCATGAAAGATGTGTTATGTAGTAGAAAAGATGGTGTGAAAAGTAGTGCTCAAAAATCTGGGGAAAATCCCGATTTTCAGAGCTCTCGATCGATCGAGATTTGGTTCCGATCGATCGAGCGAGTCAGTGGGTCTGATGTATGTTTTGAAATTTTGATGCCGATCGATCGAAGGATTTCTCGATCGATCGGTGAAGCTTCTCGATCGATCGGTAAAATACTTCGATCGATCGAGCGAGGCAGGAAGCCAAGACACTGTTAGTGCACAGTGTCTCGATCGATCGAGACCTTGGGCCGATCGATCGAGACAGGCAGAAAGTTGAAAAATATAATGATGTTTTATTTTGTTAAGTTTTTTATGTGAGATGGTTTTGAGGCATCTAATATGGTATTATGTGGTCTTGTAGAACCATCCCAGGTACCTGCACCATCTAGGAGATAAAGTCTGTTGACTCCTCCTCCTTTTGAAAAGGTACGTAAGAGGCGTACGGGCATCGGACGGTAACACACATCTTTATACTACAACTATTCTTTTATTGCATGAGTATTCATGATGAAATGATGATGTTATACGATATTTACATAATGATGTTTATACGATGAAGTTCATACGATGTTTATATGATGATGTTTATACGATGCTTATATGATGATGTTTACACAATGTATTGTGGTAAGATGCCACGGGGTAAGATGCCCCACATGGTAAGAGGTCATGCGATGTTATTGTGGTAAGATGCCACGGGGTAAGATGCCCCACATGGTAAGAGGCCATGCGACGTTATTGTGGTAGATGCCACGGGGTAAGATGCCCCATATGGTAAGAGGCCATACGATGATATTTGTGGTAAGATGCCACGGGGGTAAGATGCCCCATATGTATGACTATAAATCAGGGACAACAATAAGAAGTTAATGAGAAATCCAGCATATTTACTTAACAAATATTTCATGCATTTGCTATGATGTTTTTATGATGCTAAGTAAGATTGTATATGCTCATGATGTGTTGTCCCTGTAGGTACGCTTTTGGACGAAAGGACTAAGGGTCGGGTTGAGGCAGTGAGCTACGAGGGACACAGGAATGTATAGGATTCAAGTTATGATTAGTATCTACTCCAGGAGTAGTATAAATCTAAATGACATTCTTTTGGAATGTAATGAATTATTTTTGAAGTTTTGCATTCTGGCCTGTAATCCTGTTAGCTCGTGTAACAACCAAAACCTTAAGATGTTGTTTTTAATGCATGATTAGTCCTTCCTTTATCTATTAATCACTGTTAAGGTGGGAAGACCCCACAGATATAAGGTTATGCTCGTACGTTATACATACCTTATAATTCCATAGTCCGAATCAAACATTGCCTTAGTCCCGTGACCCGATGCCTCATCTGCTAACACATAAAATAACTCACAATTATTAATGAGCATGCAACCACGTGCACAAGCACGTTCACAATCCCCAATTATATCGTCAATCTATGACGATTAACCATTTTAAAAGACTCCGGGCGAAGCATGCATCAACATAATATATACCATAAAACAGGGCCTCTCGATCGATCGTCCAGCTCGAGCGATCGAGAGCTCCAGAAATTGTTGCCCAAAATTCTTCCTTGCTAGATCGATCGAGCAGCCATCTCGATCGATCGACCAACCATCTCGATCGATCGGCAACTTTGCTCGATCGATTGAGCGTACTGTTCATTGTCTCCCATTTTGTAAAAATCACGTGATCGATCGAGCCCCCTATTGCCGATCGATTGGCGAGCCCTGCAACAACCCAAAAATGGCATTTTCGAGTTTAAAACCCCCAAATAAACAAACCCAACATGTAAGGACCCCCGTGCCCTTAACCCGATATTAGTGTATTAACACATGCATTTAGTTCGTACAATCATATAATCAGGGGAAAAAAACACTTGATACCATAGCAAAACATGCCAACAATAAAATTTATTGCATTAAACCGCTTAATGCTCAAATTCTCTATACCACTCAACTCATAAGTATGCATGAACCTTATAATACACTAACATATTCTCAGTTCATTTAGCAATTCATTAAATAATTGCATGCAACCCATAAATGAAGAAAGAAAGGCCCATGCCATTTATACAAACCATAGACACATATAGAAGTGCTCACATACGAGCATCAAATGAGTGTATGTGCATCTAATGTATAAAAAACCCTACACGATACCGGTACTGGTACTTCAGTCCTGGAAGCACCTCCAATCCATAGCTCGATCTCTACGCCGGAGCTACCGTTGTACCTGTTCCACCTGCCTCAATAGAGACAGCCCCACACGGGGTGAGCATACCAATACAACCATTCCAATAATCACAGTACATAGTTTACAGAATATAAAACTGTAATGTAAAAGATACTCCCTGTATAGTATCGTTACCACATAGGATCCCCCGTACTGTTCCTGTTCTCAAAATAACCAAAACCATCGAATTCCCAAAACCAGTTAATCACCACATTGATTAACTAAAACCATCCTGCCATACCAGTTTCATAATCAAATATGATTAAATCATTAAATGAAGGACCATAGATATTGTGAGACCCCGTTATCTTAAACATAATATAAGGTGCAATTATGAGAACTAATCATGCATAATCAGAGTATTTAATCGTGTTGACATCTTGAGCTTAAGGGTCACCTGCGCCAATAAAATTTCAAAGGAAATTAGTTACATTCATCAAAACAATAGGAGTGACACTATAGTTCTACTCTACTACTTTTAGAGACTACACAAAAGAACTCTGTCCTGCTATCGTTGTAGCACTCCTTACAGCTCAAAGTATCAACCCCGACACTGGTTCTCCTTAGTAAAAGCACCTACAAAGACAACCCCCAACATGAGCACATCATAATTCATATTCAACACAATATGAATGTAAAGGATAATGTACAATCATGGATATAAAATACTTCCTGCATTTCCAATGCATTTAAAACGCCCATTGGTTGTCCCTGTACCATAACTCATAATCAAATCATTATATATAATTATGGCTTCTTTAAATAAATGTCATAACATAACTTCACTTCTTAATCTTAAATCTTTCTAAGCCAGTTTATCATCAGTGTATTTTAATGCTTCTTACTTCTTAACTTCATAATGAGCGGTACCATCTTCCCCGCTTCATTATTTCATAACAAGGGGTACATTCTTCCCCGCTAGCGGTACCTTCTTCCCTGCTCATCATACTAGCGGTACCTTCTTCCCCGCTTAGTATGGTATACCCCGCCTCCATGTGCAAACCTTGCTCCACAATTTTAGCGGTATAAGCGTAAGCATTAAAATCATCACAGGGATAACCCTGACTCGTGGAATACACACTCTTATTTCCACAACATAAACATGCAACAACAATGCATGACAACATGTATCACACTCTTAATGCACAACTTTGCATCTATCATGTGTCAAATAGACAAACATAAAATACATGTTACCGTTGGGATGTCCGTACGTCGCTTACGTACCTTTACAAAATATGGTGTATTGTAGGACTCTATCCCCTGCGTTGTGTGGCTACCTGTGATGGCTCTACACAAGTGTACAACACAATATTAGATGCCTCAATACCATCCAATACCAAAAACAATTCAAATATAACAATTTGCCAAAATTTGTCATCTCGCGATCGATCGCCACTCAGCCCCGATCGATCGCGAGATGCTACTGCCCCTTTAACCAAAAAATTTGAATCAGCGATCGATCGCCCCTTTTTATGGCGATCGATCGCCAAAGGACTACTGGACCTCAGCAATCGATCGCGCCTTCAGCGGCGATCGATCGGTAGCTTTGTGTTCTTCGCGATTTCCAGAATTTCCGAACACTCATATTCATACTAGCAAATCTACCACATAAGTCATGAAATATGCTCGAACAAAAACGCCAAGGGCTTCACAAAACTACCATGTATGTACTCAAATCAAAGGTTTACCAAAAACCTAGCTAACATGCATAATAACATCTTCACAAACTTCACTCACATCCCATATTTTCCAGAAAAACAGGGCACTCACCCTACCCAGATTTTCGAACACTACATTTTGCATGCTTAAATCCTTCACATAACATATGAAACATGCTCAAGGAAAAATACTGGGAGTTTCATAACAACACCATAAATGTACTTAATTCGAAGGTTCAACAAAACCTAAGCTATCATGCCATTTTTACACCAACAAAAAGCATGAACTCATACAAAACTTAACCAAAACTAGAGCATGATTCCTCACCCCTTTTTGTGTGATGTCTGGAATAATTGATAATTATTTTTTGGCTTGAATTATGATATTTTTATGATATCTCGGGATTTAATTTTTGGGTATCGGATTTTGGAGCGGAGTTTGAATAAATGATTCCGGGATCGAAGTTATAATGTTAAATAAATTCAAGGAGATTCTTTAATTCTTGGGATTGTCATCTTGGTTTGGGATTAGAATAAATAATTCTGGATTGAACTTGTATTGTAAATCAAATTAAGGAGATCTTGTAAAAATAAACTATTGAGAATTAGATTAAAATAATTTAATTGTGATGAGATGATAAATGGATGGTGGGGATTAAACCTAGGGTCCTAAATTCCCACACATCGATTTTTCTCCTTTCCCCACCATTTCTCACGCCGCCTCCACCTCCATCGGCTATGGTCGAAAATTCACCCTTGTTCCAGTCGATTTTTGTGCAGGTTTGTAGGTTAAATCTTCCCTCATATCTTAAGCATGCTTTCTTGGTCATTTTTATGGTTTTTGTTCGATGCTTTTGTGGTTTTCTGGAAGTGCAAATTGTTGTTGTTGGTCGAAAGATTTTGCAGATAGATGGTCCGAATTGCATGCTGTTTTGGGGCGATTTTGTGCTTATTCTTGGGGTGAAAACACCATGCTATTAGTTTCGAAATTTTACTATTTTGGCTCGAGTTTTACCGATCATTTTGGCCAAAAATCTGATGTTCTTTATTTCAAAATTTGTTGCTGGTTATAGTTCGAAATATTCAGCCTTTTGGTTCGATTTTCCTGCTGTATATGGCTCGATTCTTTGCTGTTAATGGTTCAAAATCTGTTGTCTTTTGGTTTGATTTTTCTTGCTCGATTCCTTTGCGGTTAATGGTTCGAAATTGCTGATTTTTGTGGTTCAAATCTAGGCTGGTTTTGGGTCAAAATTTATTCTGTTTTGAGGCTGAAATCTTGCTGCTATGTTGAACTTTAACCTTGCTATGTGACTTTGAAACTACCAGCTGCTAGTTGGCTAGACCCCTTGCTGATTTTGCTTCAAAAATCATGCTACTTTGGTTCGAAAAATGTCTTGGGCAAGGGAAATGGTTTGATCTTGCTTTTGGGCTGATGTATTGTTGATGATGGAGTTGATTTTATTGATTTTGACTTGAAAAACTTGTTATGAAGTGTTTGAGTTTTAAAGGATGGCATGGCCGAATTATAGGTGTATTTGAACTTAAAAGTTATGCTTATATGGTGTTTGATAATATGCTTCAATGATGTTAGAGAATTGGTTAAAACCCTTACTACTTATGTGGTGAAAATCTACTTTTATGACTTTTAGCATTGTAACATTTTGTTGGGCAATGACATGAGATACGTACACCCTTGAGCATGTGTAGTGGGTGAATGGACTAGATAGATACATGTTAATATGTGTTATCAACATGTATTAAAGTGTATTAAGGAATATAATTGCATGCTTGCAATAGCATGAATTGGAGACTTTATTGAGTATTTGAATGACAATTCTTTGAACTAACTGTATAGTTGATTTGAGCAATATAGATTGTCTTGATTTTGTGAATTTACTTACTATATAGTCGAGTTGGAGATGACTCAAATAGAGGATTATTGGCTTGTTTGTGTACACTATGAAGCATGAAAATGAAGAGTGCTTAATGATGTTAATTGTTTTGAATATGAGCTAATATTGAATTGATATTCGATATAGACACTATACAAGACTTTGGACGTTGATGACAGCTTGTTCATGTTGTCGACTATAAGGTACGTGGTGACGTACGAGCAGGTATACCCAGTATTTATATATTCATATGTACATGTATTTTGAATGTGATGTTTAAGGCTAAGTGATTGAGTTTGGAAATTGAGTTTCATATACGAGTTATGGGGGACACGTAGTGGTACGTGATCCGATTATACGTGTTGAGTAGTGATGCCGTGGGCATGAGCGATATGAGAAAGTATCGAGAATGAGATAGTGGGATAACCAGGTTTACATTGGGATAACCAGGTTTACATTGATGTTGAACTATTTATGTTTGAGCATAAATAATATATTGTCGTTGTATTGAATTTGAATTCATAAGTGTTGTTGAGTATCACATTTTCAGTGAAAATACTAAATTTGACATTATGAAGGTGCGTGAGTTTGAAACAGGAACAGTGTGTGGAAGCTATACAAATTCGGAATTGTACAGGGAGTATATTTTATGAGTTTTGAATAATCTAAATTGTTGCATTATGATTTTGTATGTTGATTTGTGATTGAATATTGAGTTGAGTGTGCTCACCCTGTGTGGGGGCTGTTTCTGTTAAAACAGGTACAACAAGTACGATGCTGCCTTGGAGTGCTAGGCTCGAACCTTGTTGGATGATGCTTCCAGAAGCGTAGTACGAGGTTGAGCTAATTGTATATATACTAATTATGCATCCGGATGAGTATCCGTTATTCGTTGCTCTTCTGTGAGCACTTATATCTGTATATGGATTGTATAAGGGTGTTGAAACCCACTTTTGTTGTCTTATTAGTGTGGTGTCTTCCCTGCCTGGGAATTTACTTAGTGTTCTGTATTCTGTTTAGTATTGTGTTGTCCCTGGTCGGGAGTTATGTTATGTGATGTGTTTTTATTTCCGGATAGCTCAGTTTATAGGGAGACTCTGCCCAAATTTTTATAAAAACCCACAATGTTAAAGTGGTGTAATTGGGATGGTAATGGGTGAAATCTCTGAGTCTATTTGTTGGTCGAGATGACCATATAATGTTGAACATTGGTTATGTCATGAGATTATGGGAAACATGTAATGATTCTTTTTAAAGAATGAAAAGAAAATGAAAAATTTATACAGACACGACGTCATAAATGAACTAATGATGAGTTCAGGTGTTGGGGTCTTACATTTTGGCTCGACTTTCCTTCAAGAAAATGAGCAATAAAATGTGATCTTCCTCTTCCTATCTGTTGTCTGACTGTGGGTCGATTTTTAGGAGAGAAATAGAGGAGATTGGAGTGGATGAGATAGATTGAATTATGAGGTCAAGTGGGTTGCATAGCCAGCTGTGGCAGGCATGGGTTGGGGGGGGGGGTGTTGGGTTTTGGGTGGTATGATGTGTTATGTTTTGGTCCCGGTATTTAGCACGATGTATTAAAATATCCTCACATGATATTTTTAGTATTTAAACAATAAAATACTTCAATTACCAATTAAACATGCTATACCACAATGACCAACACATACCCCAAATAATCATACCACAACCCAAATTCCCAACATATAACACATGCACACTGACATAAATTTCCCCAAAATAATTAATTCAACCCTAATGAATTAATACCATAATCTTCATAACATGATTAATGTTTAAAAACACATAATCATTTCGGGGATATCACAGATATCACATATCTCTAACCAATGATTCCATAGTTCTATTTCATCGCTCGCTCCACAATAGCGGCATTTTAACCTCACGCACGCGCAAAAGCAGCGGCGTCATAACCGATGTTCGCTCAATAGCGACAACATCTCAATCATTGCTTGCAGCGGCACCATATAATTCCCAATGCCTATCCATTTTTTGCAGACATAATATACCATGCATTCAATAATTACAATAATATAAAAGGCTATGCTAGTACGTTATACGTACCTTAGAATTCCGTAGTCCGAATCAAACCTCGCCTTAGTTCCGTGACCCAATGAATTATGTGCTAACACATAAAATAATTCACAATTATTAATGAGCATGCAACCACGTGCCCAAGCACGTTCACAATTCCCAATTATGTCGTCAATCCATGACAATTAACCATTTTAGAAGACCCCGGGCGAAGCATGCATAGATTCCACAACACAAGGTAATCATCAAAATTCCCGACCTACCGATCGATCGTTAGGTGCCACCGATCGATCGGTAAAACCCCAAAAATACATTTTGGCTACGGCATTGCACCGATCGATCGGTAACCTCTACCGATCGATCGCTCGACTCTACCGATCGATCGTTAAATTCCATCGATCGATCGGTAAAACGTCAGAATTAAACCCATTGCTACGCACTTGCACCGATCGATCTGTTAGATTCTACCGATCGATCGGTCGCTGCACAAACCCGAAAATCACCATTTTTAAAAGCTTAAAAACCTCAACAAACCACACACAACTCCTTCCAACTCCAACCAACAACCATTAAAACACCCTTAGACATCCAATAAGGGTTAAAACACATTTTAAAACAAGAATCCAAGATTCTCCAAAATTCCCAAAATCCAAACCCAACTCTAAACTCAACCAAAAACCACAATACAATAATCAAAACGAAGATAAATGCGAGGGGAAGAACAATATCTTATTATCTTCGAGAAATCTCGCTCCGAGATCGAGCCTTGCTCGATTCTTCCATGGGAGGAGAAAAGGGTGAAAGGGGGAAGGGGAATCGCTGGAGAGGGGAGAGAGAGAGAAGAATGAACCAATCCCTAACACCGAGTCCACTTGGTATATTTGTAGGGTCTTCCTACCTTGACATCGTCTTAATCACCTATTAGGGACTAAACATGCATTTATAATGTCTTAGGGTTTCAGTTGTAGCTTAGAGCTAGTAAAATTGTGGGCCGAGAATGAAATTTTAAAAGCTAAAATAATTACATTCACAAAATGAATGTTAAGACGATAGAATTATTCTACTCCTAGAGTAGATACTATCCAAAAGTTCTTGCATCCTAACTTCTTCCATGCTTCTCAAAGCTCACTGCCTCAACCCGGCCCTTAATCCATTAGTCCGAAGGTGTACCTACAGGAACAACCCATCATGAGCATATACATCTTTACTTAATAATCATAAGGAAATGGCATATAAATAAATGCATGAAAGTAATTGATAACATATACTTCCTGGTTAATCGTATTAACCCCTCTTTGGTTGTCCCTGTTTCATAGTCATGCATAAAATCATTAGTTCTTGCCATAAATGATTAAACATCATACTTCACATATATGCTCACAACAAACTATGTTAATTAGAAATGGGACTGTCCGGGTTCCATTATGACAGCGGTATAATTGGCCCCCCTCGCTCGACATAACACATCATATGATACCCATCGCTACACCTTGATAGCGGATGTATCTCTTTGTTCAGCGGATGATACCCCTCGCTACGCCTTGATAGCGGATGTACCCCCTCGCTTAGCGGATGATACCCATCACTACACCTTGATAGCGGATGTACCCCATCGCTCAGCGGATGATACCCATCGCTACACCTTGATAGCGGATGTACCCCATCGCTCAGCGGATGATACCCATCGCTACACCTTGATAGCGGATGTACCCCATCGCTCATTTATGTGAGCGGCAAGACCTTCCTCGCTTGCCCATAATAACCACCGGACATTCAACCATTCTTAAGAACATAGTTTCATATTCATCATAAACATCATAGCATCTTATAAACATCATCCTCTTGTAAACATCATTATCATATAAGCATTATCATCTTATAGACATCATCGTCTCATCATAACCGTTATAGCAACGTCTTATCATCATCATTTATCATAGCATAATCTTAAGCATCTTGTAATCTTTATTCATCATAAAATCATCTTCATTGTGAACTTACTTATCATAACATCATCTTAAACATCTTATCATCTTCATGCATTATACACATCATCGTGGCATCGTAAATTCTTATGCATTCATAGTCATAATATAGGAGTATGGTCTCTTACCATGTGGGCATCTTACCCTGTGGCATCTTACCACATAATAAACATCGTATTACATCATCATAACTTACTTATCATAAGCATCATCATCATAACATCATCATTATAAACTTACTTATCATAATCATCATCGTAAGCATCATCATTATAAACTTATTTATCATAATTATCATCGTAAGCATCATCATCATAAACATCATCATCATAAACTTATGCAATCAATACATAGTCATAGTTAGGAGGGTGTTACCGTCCGATGCCCGTACGCTTCTTACGTACCTTAATTCCAAAAGTGGAGAAATTGAAGAACTCTATCTTCTCGATGTTGTTGGCACCTGGGATGGTTCCACACAACCATACAAATCGATATTAGAAGCTAAACAATAGCCAAATACCAAAAATTCAACAAAAAAACATCATTTGCCATGTTTAACACGGCGGCGATCGATCGCTACTTGAGGCGATCGATCGCCTCGCTCTTTTGTCTTGCGGCGATCGATCGCTTAATTTTAGGCGATCGATCGCCTAACACGTGAAATGGCTACTGGCCATCGGCGATCGATCGCCTCATTTCAGGCGATCGATCGCCACCTGCTGGTGCGCGTTTTTTTTCGCCATTTTTGAGCATTTTCCAAGTTCAATCCCATACCATTCAAACCCAAACTTTCCAATCACACTAACATCATCATAACTTGTTAAAACCCACATAAACCACTTCAAAAATCATACCCCAATAACATACAACACATACCCCAAACAAACCCACATAAATCACTTCAAAATCATCCCATTTCAAATCCAAACTTCATAAAAACTTTAGGAAGGGTTCCATACCTCTTGAAGACTCCAAATCTTAACAAAGATCACACAAACACAAGTTTTGTGGAGTTTCCTCCTTCCTCCTTTGAGGGATTTCGAAAATGGGGTGAGGTTAGGGCTTTGGGAGAGAATTGGGGGTTTTTGAGTGGTGGGGAAGAAGTTAAGGGAAAATGGGATAAAAAGGGGAATATAGTGGGGTTATTAAAATTGTACCCCAAATTAACATGATGTATAAAATACCCCAACATGGTATTTTAAAAGCATTTACACAGATGCATTAAACTTCCACTAAATCATGTTTTCCTCATAATTCCCAATCAATACAATTAAATCATGTTAACCCCATTTCCTATCATGCATAACATGCACCTTGAAACGTAACTCCCCTCTCGGGTCGTACCTATCCTGTGACTAAGCATTTCATCATGATAATTAATTTCAACACGTAAATCAATTATCCACATAATTAATCATATAAACATAATTAATGCCTTAATTGCAATCACTCATTTCGGGGCGTCACAATATTTATAGTACCAATGCTTAAAAATCCCGAGTACCCCACAAATACATCAAGACTCAATAAAAATCATATGTGGTCAATAAATATCTCTCAATCTCAATTTTCATTACCTGCCCCAACTCAAAGCACCCTGGATCCCAGATCCCACCAAAAACCAAATTCCAAGGTTTATCACCACGATGAGAATACAATCTCAACCCTTGGATCCAAAGACCCCAAATACAGGATTTAAAATCCCCGGGAGTCCCAACACCGCAATTAATTCATAATTGCCACAATTAAAATCCACTAAGGATCATTACCACACCGGGACTAATACCATTAATTTCTGGACATCACAATTATCCCCCACTAATAAAATTTCGCCCTCAAAAGTTGCACAGGCGTACCTCACGTACTGCCAAGACCACACAATCCAATGAATTTACATCGTCGAACCATGAGCGCATCATGAACGACACACCAACTGCGAGGACACCGACCTCGCACCAAATCTCTGGAGTGGAGTAAACCTCCCAAACCATTACAACTTAAAAGACGTCAACATACCTTGATGCTAACCACCCAAAAGCAGTCAGTCAAACTTAACCGCTATCCAAACGAATCATTCGTGATTCTGACATAGATATTGCCTCAATGATATCTCTACGACTTAGCCTACGATGTTAAACATACATTGTTACGAAGGAAACCACCAGTACACCACAGTGTACTTATACAAAACCCGGTTTCCACTCTCCAAATCCATCTACATCAACGGAGTAGTTGCATCATTTTGCAACTCGGATCGGCCAATTCGCGGCCACCGACCAACACAAGACACATCTCCACAGATATCGACATCTGTGTGTTTCAAGAAATCACATCTTGGTCCAAACATATCATTGAGACTCCACAAGGTCTCAAGTTTCCATAGAGAACATGCAAGAAACAAAATCAATTATATTCACACCACCCGTGTCGACATCGACACTCAATTGAATCCCGACCATCCTTCGTCTACCCTAGGATTCAACAATCCTAACACAGGGACGCTATCAAATTACCCAGTAATGATCTACCATGATCCCAATTACGACAATCCTTCTTCAGAGGAAGTCGACTGATCCTCACGAACAGTCCTCAGAATACATCGTGTCGTTGAGATTTCCAATCTCAAGATGCCATAATCTCTCACCAGAGATTTATCCATCCAAGCATACTAATCCGATGCTCAACAAGTACCAAGAAAAATGCTGGCATTCGTATACACACACTGGTATACATGCCTAAGCACCAATACCACATGCATACTCAATGCAATCGGCTCGGGTATCACAAATCATACCCAAAAGCCCCAAATACAACTGTCAACCCTCAGTTATTCTCGTCCAGAGGAGAATGATGATTGACGAACCAACGACCAATGGTGTGATTCCAACATCAACACCACACAAACCGACTCATCGAATCTTCCAAAGATTCCCAATAGGTATTTGAATATTGTCTTCCTCATAAGGAAAGTGTCATGAACCCATGACCCTCCAACATCGAACCACCGTTCGGAAAACCTAGATATATTCATACCAAAATATATCCCGGAACCAATAAATCCAAAACCGGTTCAGAATAGTGCATCCTTGCTACTAATACCAAATCGAAAACTTGTATACCCAACGTATACTCCAATGAACGATGGTCTGTACTAATATCATAGTACTCCATATACTCGAGCATCTCCCTAGAGAAGTCTCATCATACGTCTCACCGAAAACATAAAGTCATTACCTAGTCCAACACCAGTAATACTTACCATGGCTGATTCACAATCAACCTTCGACCAATACCTGTTGTCTCCATGACAGTACGATCCAAATCTCTCAAAGAGATATAATCAATATAGTAGTGTCACCCCACTAACTATATCCAACACTTCCAATTGTGTCCCCCCCATTGCATTTCATATGCAAGGATTCTCAACCAGCGCTAACAACGACTTGTCGACACTCACGTTGGCACTCCCAACAAAATTGAGATGTCCCAGTACAAGTCCCTCAAAATATTCAACGTAAAAACACCATCGCGAGGTATTCCCTGCCTCAAACCTCATGCCACATAGTAACTACAGGAGTCCACTATAAACCTTCATCGTATCATAATACAATTCACCGAACCCGGTTCCAATGAGTAGTATAATGGCTACAACAAGCTCACTAAAATACGACAACAATACCTGGCTAGCAGATCGTTGCCTCCTTAGGTTTATACCAAACGTACTAAAATAACATACGTTCCATCCCGGTATACCATATCGTACCATCCATTAGAGTAGTGGGTCATCACCCATCCTCTAATACAAAAGCACAACGGACATCCCAATGTCCTTACTCAACCACAACACAATCCTAATCCATTAGGATTTATTCCACACCTTCATGTGTGGATGTGATCATGTCTACCACATGTCACATTGGTATAAGCAAGTAGTTTCCTCAATACCTACTCCTATCACCAATCGCTTGGTCATAGCCATCCCAACGGTATACCCAAAGGTACCACTACTCATAAAATATTTTACCTCAAATATGTGGTGCGGTACACTTCCTGTACTGTGCATCCATTTATCCATCGAGAAAACCTGCTCGGCATAATGGTCCCGTCAACCGGTATTGTGATGTCCGGGGATTAATGGTGTTAATCCCGGTGTGGTAATAATCCTTAATGGATAATCGTTGGTGGCAATTATAAATTAATTGCGGTTTTGGGACTCTCGGGGTTTTTAAATCCAATTTTGTAGTCGTTGAATCCAAGGGGTGAGATTGTATTCTCATCCTGGTGATAACCTTGGAATTTGGTCTTTGGTGGGATCTGGGTTCGGAGTACTTTGTACTGGAGTTGTTTATGGAAATAGAGATTGGGAGGAGTTTTTTTGAAAACAGATGATTTTTAATGAGTCATGATGTATTTGTAGAGGGATTGGTAATTTGGAGTTTTGGTACTATATATACCAAGTGGACTCGGTATTCCGTCATTTTGGCACGGAACTCTCTCTCTCTCTCTCTCTCTCTCTCTCTCTATGCGCTCAAACCCTCTTCCCCTTTCCCCTCTTTTGCTCTTGGGAAGAAATCCTTGGTAGCTTGGCTCGGGAGCCGGTTTTCTCTAAGATAAACAGGTATTAATCTTCCCCTCGTCTTTGTCATCGATTTGATAGTAATATGATAGACTTTGGTTGAGTATTTTGTTGGGTTTGGTAATTGGGAGTTTTTGAGAAAAATCCAAAATTGAGTTTTTAGTGTTTTATTGGTTTCAAATGGCGTATTGGTTGTGTTGAGGAAGTTGGGGGTGTTGGTTTTGAGTTTGGGTGGCAAAAACACCATGGAAGCTCGAATTTTTTGGGAAATCGCAGGTGGCGATCGATCGCCGAGGAGGGGCGATCGATCGCGACGAGCAGCTCGATTTTTGGTGACGATAAACAGTGCGGCGATCGATCGCGTGGCCTCGGCGATCGATCGCGAGCGGGTTGGCTGTAATACCCCCGAAATGTTATATGATTATGTGCTAGGATGATGATTTACGATGTGTTTAAGGGAGTTGTGGTACTTTTAAATTGGGGGTTATAATTATGATATGATGATATAATTTAGGGGGCATGTTGGGTGTTTTAAAGGATGTATTAACTTAAATGAAGTTATAAAATATCGAGTGAGGATATTTTAATACATCATACTAAATACCGGGACACAATTAAACACCACAAGGCACCCCAACCACACCACACCCCAATCGGTCACCACTCCCCCACATAGCAACCCATGCCCCAACTTGGTCCAACCCATGCCTCATCATACCATTCCACCCCCCACATCCCTTCTCCTCCTTCCTCCTCTCCATTCACGTTTCTGGTAAGCAGCTTTAGGGCATGGAAGAGCTTGGTAAAGGTACTCAAAAATCCTACCAAAAGGGGAGCAAAAAGGGGTAAGGTTATAAGTACCCTGTTTTCTTAAGGGTTTGGGTGGGTTGGAAGTTGGTGGGATGTTTTTATTGGCATGCTAGTTTAGGTTTTGTTAAACCTTCGATCTAAGTACTTTAATGGTGTTGTTATGAAGCTATTATCATGTTTACTTGAGCATGACGCATGTATTATTGGGTGGATTTGTTGGTATGAAAAGAGGTGTTCGAAAATCTGGGTAATGTTATGATGCCCTGTTTTTCTGTAAGTTTGGATGAGCTCAAAGTTTATGATGAGGTTATGATGCATGCTAGCTTAGGTCTTGTAGAACCTTTGATTTAAGTACCTACATGGAAGTTTTATGAAGTTCCTAGCATGTTTGTTTGAGCAAGTATGATGTGTTATGAAGTAGATTTGATGATATGAAATGAGGTCCTCGAAAATCTGGAAACTATCCCGATTTTCCGAGTGCTCGATCGATCGAGATTCTTGTACCGATCGATCGAGCGAGGCAGAAGCTTTTAAGCATGGTTTGAAATTCAGGTGTCGATCGATCAAAGGATTTTCCGATCGATCGGTGAAGCTCCTCGATCGATCGGTAAAATATGTCGATCGATCGATCGAGGCAGAGTGTTTGGGCACTGTTTATGCACAGTTTCTCGATCGATCGAGACCTTGGGGCCGATCGATCGAGAGAGGCAGAATGTTGAAAAATAAAATGATGATTTATTTTGTTAAGTTTATGGTATGAGATGATATTGAGGCATCTAATATGGTATTATGTGGTCTTGTAGAACCATCATAGGTACCAACACAGTCAAGGAGATAAAGTCTGTTGACTCCTCCGCCTTTTAAAAGGTACGTAAGAGGCGTACGGGCATCGGACGGTAAAACACATCCCTACATTACAACTATGCTTTTATTGCATGAGTATTTATGATGAAATGATGATGTTTATAAGATGTTTGTATATTCATACGATGTTATTATGTGGTAAGATGCCACGGGGTAAGATGCCCATATGGTAAGAGGCCATACGATGTTATTATGTGGTAAGATGCCACGGGGTAAGATGCCCATATGGTAAGAGGCCATACGATGTTATTATGTGGTAAGATGCCACGGGGTAAGATGCCCATATGGTAAGAGGCCATACGATGTTTATGATGTGGTAAGATGCCACAGGGCAAGATGCCCATATGCATGAATATGAATCAGGGACAACAAAAAGAAGTTAATGAATAACTAGCATATTTACTTAACCAAGATTTCATGCATTTACTGTGATATTTTTTATGATGTTAAGTAAGATTATATATGCTCATGATGTGTTATCCCTGTAGGTACACTTTTGGACTAAGGGACTAAGGGTCGGGTTGAGGCAGTGAGCTACGAGGAACACAGGAATGTATAGGATTCAAGTCATGATTAGTATCTACTCTAGGAGTAGTGTAAATATAAATGTTAACACTCTTTTGGGAATGTAATGAATAATTTTTGAAGTTTTGTATTTTGGCCTGTAATCATGTTAGCTCATGTAACAACCGGAACCTTAAGATGTTATTTAATGCATTATTAGTCCTTCTTATGTCACTATAACCACTGTTTAGGTGGGAAGACCCCACATTGGCGATCGATCGCGAGGATTGGCGATCGATCGCGAATGAGCACTGGTTTGGCCTCTGGACGGAGGCGATCGATCGCGATGTTATAGGCGATCGATCGCCGCTTGCAATTTTTATTTTTTTTGAAATTTTGGAAAAATGTTGGGATTTTGAAATCGAGGTTTAAATGGCCCGTTTACGGGGTAATCTCTACACCCCAATGGGAATGCCATACTTTTAAAATGGATTGGTTGTAGCCAAAATTTAATATAACGGAATTCTCGGTTGAGTTTTTGGCTATGTTTAAACTTGTAAAATGGTATATTTTGGGTATTATGCATGCTTAGCCGGGGGGCTTTTATTTTGGTAATCGTCATGGATAGACGATAGGTTTGGAAGTTTTGAACGTGCTTGGGCACGTGGTTGCATGCTTTTGTTTGATTGTGAGTTATTTATGTGTTAGCACATAATTCATCGGGTCGTGGGACTCAGGCAAGGTGGGACTCGAACTACGGAATTATAAGGTACGTATAACGTACGAGCATAGCCTATTATAGTATCACAATTGTGAAATACATGGTACGTATTACTTGCAATAAGTGAATGTTGAACCGCATAGTGTATGTCACTTACAATAAATGGTTAGTGAAATGCATGTATATGGTAATTGTGATAAATGGACTTATTTTGGGAACTTCATGGGGCCGCCTTTGAGCGAGCAATATTTGGGATGTTGTCGCCGTTGAGCGACCATCGATTATGACGCCGATGTTGTTGAGCGTGCGTGGGGTTCAAATGCCGCTATTGTAGAGCGAGCTATGAAATGGAACCATGGAATCCTTGGATAGATATATGTGATATCTATGGTACTATATTTGATGATTTAAACATATTTGATTATGAAACTGGCATAACAGAAAGAGTAGCTGTTAATCTATGTGGCGATTAACTGGCTTTGGGAATTTGATGAGTTTGGTTATTTTGAGAACAGGGACAATACAGGGGATCCCGGATGAGGATGATACCATCCAGGGAGTATCATTTAAGTTATGGCATTTACATTCTGTAGATTATGAACTGCAATGTTATGATTATTAGATTGGTGGTATTGGTATGCTCACCCCGTGTGGGGGCTGTCTCTGTTGGGATAGGTGATACAGGTGTAGCAGTAGCTTTGGAGTTGAGCTCGGACTGTCGATTGGAGGTACTTCCCGGATCGAGGTACCAGAGCTGGTTGAATAAGTGCATAGATCCAGAGTTGAGATCGAGATGTGCTTTGGAGGTGCTTCCAGGAATGAAGTGCCAGTAACGGTATTCGGTAGAATGTTTTTATACATTGGATACACGCCTATTCATTGTGGTGCTCTTCTGTGAGTACATTTTACGTGTATATGGGATCTATAAAGGGCTACGGCCTTTCTCCGTTCATTCATGGTTTGCATGTTAAATATGGAGTTGCTAAATGAACTGAGAGCATGTTAGTGTATTATGAAAGTTCATGTCATATATGAAATCTTGGTTGGGGAATTTGGATATTATGTGGATCAAATGCAAGTAATTTTCTGGATGGCATATGGTGATGTACTTGCATATGGCTTCTCCCCATGATAGTATGATTTTATACACTAATGGTATGTATTAATACACTAATAACGGGTTATGGGCACGGGGGTCCTTACATTAGTGGTATCAGAGCCAGGTTAGCTCTTTGGGGCTGTTGAGGGCCTAGGAACTTGCTAATGGGAATGAGAAGCACATACCTATGCATGATAATAGTTAGTGTTGTGTGGCACAACTATGTTGCTTTTGTTCGTTTATGATATGTGTTCATATTTGGGATATGTTGTTGCTAACCATGGTGGTTGCAGGGTCATATGAGACATGGATTATGCATTTTGGTTGCATATATATCGGAGTGATGATTTTAATGCTTGGCCGCTAAATGTTGCAGCGATGGTGAATTTCCGCATGTCACATTTGAAGCGAGGTTCATTAAAATACACTCATGGCTGTTTATTGGAATACGGGTTATGCATTACGGTTGCATGCCTGGCGTAGCGATGTGGAAACTTACCGCTTCATGGCGTGGCGATGTGAGTACTTGCCGCTGTCATACCGTAGCGATGAGAGAATATTTGCCGCTGATATGAAGCGAAGAACACGACCGCTGTCATATCTAAGCGAGGGATATTAATTTTCGCTGGTATTGTCGAAGCGAGGGGTATTTCCGCTGTCATGTAAAGCGAGGGGTATTTCCGCTGTCATGATAAAATGAGGTGTAGTGGCGCCGCTTGACTACCACCGCGATGAAGAATATTTGCCACTTAAGCGAGGG
Organism: Haberlea rhodopensis; assembly: GCA_907163345.1. Lineage (NCBI taxonomy): Eukaryota > Viridiplantae > Streptophyta > Magnoliopsida > Lamiales > Gesneriaceae > Haberlea > Haberlea rhodopensis. The sequence goes on along the minus strand of CAJQUN010000123.1, from coordinate 1,664,511 downwards.
ATATTATACCGCTAATATGGTGTAGCGATGAGCTTTCCGCTGTCATATGATAGCGACGGAGGATATTTGCCGCTTAAGCGAGGGATATTATGCCGCTGGTACGTCGAAGCGAAGTAGCGAAGAGGGATATTTGCCGCTTCTTAGCGAGGGATATCATGCGCTATTCTATTGGCGATGGTTCATGCCGCCGGGTATCTATATAGCGATGGTTCATTCCGCTATTCTATTGGCGATGGTTAATGCCGCAGGGTATCTATATAGCGATGGTTCATTCCGCTATTCTATTGGAGATGGTTCATGCCGCCGGGTATTCTATTGGCGATGGTTCATGCCGCCGGGTATTCTATTGGCGATGGTTCATACCGCCGGGTATTCATAGCGATGTCTTATTCCGCTATTCTATTGGCGATGGTTCATGCCGCCGGGTATTCTATTGGCGATGGTTCATACCGCCGGGTATTACATAGCGACGGGTCATTCCGCTACATCTATGGCGATGGTTTATGCCGCCAGTTATTATATAGCGATGGTACATTCCGCTACATCTATGGCGATGGTTCATACCGCCGGATATTTACAGTGATGTTTTATGCCGCTGACTCTATGGCGAGGGATCATGCCGCTGATTTTATAGCAATGGGTTATACCGCTATGTGCGTAGCACTGGATTATGCCGCCTACGAGCAATGGGTACTGTTTGTGTACCGCTGGTGGACGATGGATACAGGTATTCCGCTATTCTGATAGCGATGAGGTATGGCATATTACTTTTGTTAGTATTTTTGTGAATACTATGTGTTGTTATATATACCGTCATGTGTTTGACGATGAGGTTATGGATGTCGTGTGTCGACGTGTACCATCTTATGTTTGACGAGGTTATTTGTATGTCATATGTTGACAGGCAACGTCACGGGATGACGATGACATAATGGATGTCTATGTAGACGCGTGGAGTCGTTTTGACGAATAATACATTATGCTTATGTATTTAGTTGTATGGTTTGAGTGCCTATGGTGAGTACAATGTAGTGTCTGGGTCACTAGTTGATGAGACCATTATGCCGAGCAGGTTGCTCGATGAATTATTGGGTACACCGAACAGGAATTGTACCGCAGCACATATTTGATATATGTATTTTACGAGTAGTGGTACCTTTGGGTATACTCGCTGGGGTGGCTTAGGCCAAGTGATTGATGGTAAGAGTAGTCATTGAGGAAACTACTCGCTTGTTGTTGTGATGTGTGGTAGGCATGGTCACACCCACCCTGAGGGTGTGGGATAAATCCTAATGGATTAGGATTGCTTTGTAGTTGAGCAAGGACACCGGGATGTCCATTATGCTTGGGTGTTTTAGAGATGTGTTGGGTGATGACCCACAACTCTAATGGTTCGTACGGTATGATATATCGGGATGGGATGTGTGTCACGTTGATAGATTGGTATAAGCCTATGGGGCCAGCGAATCGCTAGCCAGGTATTGATTTATTGTTATAGTGTGGTTGTGATAGCCATTATATTGTTCGTTGGATTCTAGTTTGGTGAATCGTATGGTGATACGATGAGGGTTATGGTAGACTTTTGTAGTCTTCTTATGGCAGGATGATTGAGGCAGGGAACACCTCTCGGGAACGTTTATACGTTTATTATATTGAGGGACTTGTACTAGGACAACTCAATTTTGTTGGTAATACCAACACGAGTGTCAACAAGTCGTTGCTAGCTCTGGTTGAGCATCCTTGCATATGGAATGCAACGGGAGTCACGATTGGATTTGTAGGATATAGCTAGTGGGGTAATACTACTATACTGATTTTATCTCTTGGAGAGATTTGGATTGTACTGTCATGGAGACAGCTGGTATTGGTTGAGGGTTGATTGTGAACCAACCGGGGTAAGCCCTACTAGTATTGGACTATGTGATGGCTTCGTACTTCTGGTGAGACATTCGAGGAGACGTCTCCGGAGAAATGCTCGAATTTGTGTAGTACTATGGTAGTAGTACAGAGCATCTCTAGAATGAGTATACATGGTGTATACGAGTTTCGATTTAGTAATAGTTGCTTTGATGCACTATTTTGAACCAATTGCGTATTTTTGGTTCCAAGATATATTTTGGTATAAATATATCCAGGTTTCTGAACAGTGGTTCGAGGATTGGAGGATCATGGATTCATGACTTTTCCTTGTGAGGAAGGCGGTATTGTTATACCTACCGGTTGAATCTTTTGGGAGATTCGTTGTTTTGGTTCGTGTGGTGTTGATGTTGAAATCACACCCTTTGGTTTTAGTTTGTCAACCATCATTCTCCGTGGAGTGAGAATAATCGAGGATTGACAGTTGAGATTGAGACTTTGGGTTGATTGGAGATACCAAGTCTATTGCTTTGAGTATGCAGGTTGTGTTGGTGCTTAGGCATGTGTACCGACGCGTGTATACGAATGCCGACTTTATTTTGTTCCTTGTTGAACGTCGGATTAGTATGCATGGTTTGGCGAATCTCCGGTGAGAGTTTGTGGAACCTTGAGATTGGTAATCTCGATGGCACGATGTATTCTGAGGGTTAATCGTGAGGTCCGGTTGACTTCCCCTTAGGAGGGATTGTCGTGATTAGGACCATAGAAATTCTTGCTAGTTCGATAGCCTCCCTGTTTTAGGATTGTTGATTCCCAGGATAAACGAGGGATGGCCAGGATTTGGATTTGTTTAGTGTCGTGGTTGGCACGTGTGGCGGGAATGCAATTGATTGTTCTTGCACATCCTCTGTGAAACTTGAGACCTTGTGGAGTCTCGATTGTGTGTTTGGACCAAGATGTGATTCTTGGAACACCCGGATGTAAACATCTTTTGGGGTGTGTTTCGTGTTGATCGGTAGCAATGAGTTGCCTGATCCGTGTTTCATGTGGTGTAATTACTCCTTTGATGGAGATGGGTGTGGAATTGGAAGCCAGTTATGGTTAGGTGCACTGTTGTGTACTGGAGGTTCCCTTGGCAACGATGTGCGCTTAACATCGTGGACTGGATTGTAGAGATATCCTCGAGGCGATGTCTATTTTGGAATCTCGAATGATTCGTTGTTTTGCAGTTAAGTTTGGGTTGACTGCTTTTGAGACGGTTAGCATTGGGGGTATGCTAACATTCTGTTGCGATTGCAATGGTTTGGGAGGTTTATCCCATTCCAGGTTTTGGTGCGAGGTCGGTGTCATCGTGGTTGGATTGACGTTCATGATATGTTCATGATTCGGCGATGTAGATCCGTTTGGTTTGCGTTGTCTCGGCGTTTGTGGAGGACGCCTGTGCAAATTTCGGGGATAAAATTTTATTAGTGGGGGATAATTGTGATGTTCGGGGATTAATGGTGTTAATCCCGGTGTGGTAATAATCCTTAATGGATAATCGTTGGTGGCAATTATAAATTAATTACGGTTTTGGGACTCTCGGGGTTTTTAAATCCGATTTTGGAGTCGTTGGATCCAAGGGGTGAGATTGTATTCTCATCGTGGTGATAACCTTGGAATTTGGTCTTTGGTGGGATCTGGGTACGGAGTACTTTGTACTGGAGCTGTTTATGGAAATAGAGATTGGGAGGAGTTTTTTTGAAAACAGATGATTTTTAATGAGTCATGATGTATTTGTGGAGGGATTGGTAATTTGGAGTTTTGTTACTATATATACCAAGTGGACTCGGTATTCCGTCAGTTTGGCACGTAACTCTCTCTCTCTATGCGCTCAAACCCTCTTCCCCTTTCCCCTCTTTTGCTCTTGGGAAGAAATCCTTGGTAGCTTGGCTCGGGAGCCGGTTTTCTCTAAGATAAACAAGTATTAATCTTCCCCTCGTCTTTGTCTTCGATTTGATAGTAATATGATAGACTTTGGTTGAGTATTTTGTTGGGTTTGGTAATTGGGAGTTTTTGAGAAAAATCCAAAATTGAGTTTTTAGTGTTTTTATTGGTTTCAAATGGCGTATTGGTTGTGTTGAGGAAGTTGGGGGTGTTGGTTTTGAGTTTGGGTGGCAAAAACACCATGGAAACTTGAATTTTTCGGGAAATCGCAGGTGGCGATCGATCGCCTAGGAGGGGCGATCGATCGCGATGAGCAGCTCGATTTTTGGTGACGATAAACAGTGCGGCGATCGACCTCGTGGCCTCGGCGATCGATCGCAAGCGGGTTGGCGATCGATCGCGAGGATTGGCGACCGATCGCGAATGAGCACTGGTTTGGCCTCTGGACGGAGGCGATCGATCGCGATGTTATAGGCGATCGATGGCTGCTTGCAATTTTTATTTTTATTTTTAAATTTTGGAAAAATGTTGGGATTTTGAAATCGAGGTTAAATGGCCCGTTTCCGGGGCAATGTCTACACCCCAATGGGAATGCCATACTTTTAAAATGGATTGGTTGGAGCCAAAATTTAATATAACGGAATTCTCGGTTGAGTTTTTGGCTATGTTTAAACTTGTAAAATGGTATATTTTGGGTATTATGCATGCTTAGCCGGGGGGCTTTTATTTTGGTAATCGTCATGGATAGAGGATAGGTTTGGAAGTTTTGAACGTGCTTGGGCACGTGGTTGCATGCTTGTGAGTTATTTATGTGTTAGCACATAATTCATCGGGTCGTGGGACTCAGGCAAGGTGGGACTCGAACTACGGAATTTTAAGGTACGTATAACGTACGAGCATAGCCTATTATAGTATCACAATTGTGAAATACATGGTATGTATTACTTGCAATAAGTGAATGTTGAACCGCATAGTGTATGGCACTTACAATAAATGGTTAGTGAAATGCATGTATATGGTAATTGTGATAAATGGACTTATTTTGGGAACTTCATGGGGCCGCCTTTGAGCGAACAATATTTGGGATGTTGTCGCCGTTGAGCGACCATGGATTATGACGCCGTTGTTGTTGAGCGTGCGTGGGGTTGAAATGCCGCTATTGTAGAGCGATCTATGAAATGGAACCATGGAATCCTTAGATAGATATATGTGATATCTATGGTACTATGTCGGGATCGATTACGGGGGTGGGTTGCCATTCCACACCCGAGTTCAACCAACTTGAGCTTCAATAGCTCGTGTTCTTGAATTAATGCACCGAGAGATTATATCGAGTTCGATTACAAAATCGAGCGGAAGACACTCGACATAACCCGCTCTAAACCGATTAAACATTTGAAAGACGTTTTAAAGATATGCAAGAAAGTAAGTAAACAAGCATTTGTTTATGGAAGTTCGAAGGTGGTGTAATCCTTCTACGTCTCCCCTTCTTCCACCTCATGGAAGAATTCCACTAGAAGACTTTGATTTATACAATCCCGTTGTACAAACCCGATCCAGTTGGGAATTCCCCATCCAACTAGAACTCCTAGCAACTCAACTATGTATGTTCTTTAACGTCTCACATACAAAGACCTCTCATCGGTTGTGATAAATCATCAACCGTTACAATGATATTCACTCATCTATTAAGCTCTCAAATACAATGAATAGAGTGAATATATATGGCACAAATGATCTCTAACTAGATCTGATATAGCAAGGTAAGAGGTGCCAAAGGTTTGAGGAGTGCTCTTCATTTAGCAACTTTTGTCTTTTAAGTTCCTCAATTGAATCCCAAGTGGGTTTGCTTTGGAAGGCTTGTATTGATCTTCAATCAGCTGTTATTGAGCTTCCAAATCATGTATATATAGCCCCAAGTAATGATATATACGTTAGACACAAGAATATGTCCGTTGGAAAAGGTTCTGCACTATTCCCGAGCTTGCAACGGTCATATTCTGGTTTCTGGGCTGTTTGTATTTCGGACCGGACTGGTCTGGTCTGCTGGTCTGGTTCAGTCTGGTCTGGTGGTTTGGTTCAGTCTGGTCTGCTGGTCTGCTGGTCTGGTCTGGACAAATCAGTCTGATGCAAGACAAGCTTGATACAAAAACAGATTGATAAACTTGCTCTTCGATCTGTTGCTTGTAACTCTTCATTCGTTGATTTCTGGGCAATGTGATCCACATGAAAGTTGTAGCCCTTTCTCTTAGCTTTCCACGGAATCAAGAATCGCTCGATTTCGAGTTTGCATGAGAGAGTTATGCTCGAAATACGAGGCGATGCTCCTGCTGTCTGTTTGCTGGATGCAGCAGCACATGGCGTGACTTGCAGAAGCTTTTTGGCCATCTTAACGTCCGATTAAGTCTTTCACTTCCAAAGATGAATTGTAGATCTTTGTCTTAGCTTTCCAACCCATACTGAATCGTTCCGTTCCGATAAGCGAGCTAAGAGTTATGCCCACCAGACTGATAGGGACTTTGCTGTAACAGCTCGATCTTACAGGCGTCACATGGCGTGACTTGCAGAAGCTTTTTGGCCATCGTAACGTCCGATTCAGTCTTTCACTTCCAAAGATAACTTGTAGATCTTTGTCTTAGTTTTCCAACCCATACTGAATCGTTCCGTTCCGATAAGCGAGCTAAGAGTTATGCCCACCAGACTGATAGGGACTTTGCTGAAACAGCTTGCTGTTTCTTCGTGGTTCAGCTCGATCTTGCAGGCGTCTTTTCTCCTTGATAACATTTGAACTAGCCGATCTGTTGTGAAATATGACTTTTAGTATTTTATGTTGGCTGTTCAATCTCTTTGGAAGCACGCCATTTCGATATCTGAGCTATTAGATATGATCGAAACAAACCGCTATGCCAGAATTCCAGTCTTGGTCCAGCTTGATATTTTCAAGCTACTTCTTTGTAATTCATCAAGCTCTTAAATATGATCTATGAACTGCACATTTGATGAAATATGTTAGCAACACAATAACAAGTTTTGTTAACATCAAAACCAAGATTATTCGGGTTTCCAAAACCCAACAATCTCCCCCTTTTTGATGATCACAAAACTTGAATAAAAATATGAACATTAAAGCACAATGTTGCATAACAAGAAAAATCATATTTTTTAAACAACATATTTCTCCCCCTTTTTGTGTGAATCAAAAAAGGAAGACAAATAAAATTTACTCCCCCTCAAGGATTGAGATTAAACTCTCCCCCTTAATTTTAAAATGTTTGAAAATTTGAGCAAGTGAGGGGCAAATGGGGTAGCTAAAACAAATTAAAAAAAATGCAATGCACATTACTTTTAGAATAAAAATAACCTCTTTTGATGATGCATGTAGCATACTTGGCAACAAATTTGAATTTCTTGACAAAACTCAACAATGTCCATTTCATCTTTCAACGGTGGCAGCACACTTAGTCCAACTTTGTAGAATAAACTGTATCTCCTCGTGAAGAATTAGGCTGCAAGACCTATACCGTTGCGATCCTCTATGAGTCTAGTTTGCAACGCAAAAAACGATTCGTCATTTGGACATCCGAGCAAGAAGTTATGCCAATTCTCCCAAAGTCGCTGCAAGCTGCCAGAAAACTAAAATGCTTCGAAAATTGTTAGATAAAATCTCAAAATAAAAAATTTTAAACTAAAAAACGAGTTAAGAACATATTGAACGAAAATTAAACCTTTAAAATAGATTTTAAAATTATTTTCGGGCAAAATGAATGCAATGGAATTGATTTTTGTGCTAAAAATTTTCATACACCAAATTTTTAAAAAAAATATGCTATGAAAATATTTCATGCCCATGAGAAAACTTGAAAATGATTTTAAAAGATATCCGCAAACAAATCGGTTAAAATGCTTTCCAAGAACAACCTGGCTCTGATACCACTTGTCGGGATCGATTACGGGGGTGGGTTGCCATTCCACACCCGAGTTCAACCAACTTGAGCTTCAATAGCTCGTGTTCTTGAATTAATGCACCGAGAGATTATATCGAGTTCGATTACAAAATCGAGCGGAAGACACTCGACATAACCCGCTCTAAACCGATTAAACATTTGAAAGACGTTTTAAAGATATGCAAGAAAGTAAGTAAACAAGCATTTGTTTATGGAAGTTCGAAGGTGGTGTAATCCTTCTACGTCTCCCCTTCTTCCACCTCATGGAAGAATTCCACTAGAAGACTTTGATTTATACAATCCCGTTGTACAAACCCGATCCAGTTGGGAATTCCCCATCCAACTAGAACTCCTAGCAACTCAACTATGTATGTTCTTTAACGTCTCACATACAAAGACCTCTCATCGGTTGTGATAAATCATCAACCGTTACAATGATATTCACTCATCTATTAAGCTCTCAAATACAATGAATAGAGTGAATATATATGGCACAAATGATCTCTAACTAGATCTGATATAGCAAGGTAAGAGGTGCCAAAGGTTTGAGGAGTGCTCTTCATTTAGCAACTTTTGTCTTTTAAGTTCCTCAATTGAATCCCAAGTGGGTTTGCTTTGGAAGGCTTGTATTGATCTTCAATCAGCTGTTATTGAGCTTCCAAATCATGTATATATAGCCCCAAGTAATGATATATACGTTAGACACAAGAATATGTCCGTTGGAAAAGGTTCTGCACTATTCCCGAGCTTGCAACGGTCATATTCTGGTTTCTGGGCTGTTTGTATTTCGGATCGGACTGGTCTGGTCTGCTGGTCTGGTTCAGTCTGGTCTGGTGGTTTGGTTCAGTCTGGTCTGCTGGTCTGCTGGTCTGGTCTGGACAAATCAGTCTGATGCAAGACAAGCTTGATACAAAAACAGATTGATAAACTTGCTCTTCGATCTGTTGCTTGTAACTCTTCATTCGTTGATTTCTGGGCAAAGTGATCCACATGAAAGTTGTAGCCCTTTCTCTTAGCTTTCCACGGAATCAAGAATCGCTCGATTTCGAGTTTGCATGAGAGAGTTATGCTCGAAATACGAGGCGATGCTCCTGCTGTCTGTTTGCTGGATGCAGCAGCACATGGCGTGACTTGCAGAAGCTTTTTGGCCATCTTAACGTCCGATTAAGTCTTTCACTTCCAAAGATGAATTGTAGATCTTTGTCTTAGCTTTCCAACCCATACTGAATCGTTCCGTTCCGATAAGCGAGCTAAGAGTTATGCCCACCAGACTGATAGGGACTTTGCTGTAACAGCTCGATCTTACAGGCGTCACATGGCGTGACTTGCAGAAGATTTTTGGCCATCGTAACGTCCGATTCAGTCTTTCACTTCCAAAGATAACTTGTAGATCTTTGTCTTAGCTTTCCAACCCATACTGAATCGTTCCGTTCCGATAAGCGAGCTGAGAGTTATGCCCACCAGACTGATAGGGACTTTGCTGAAACAGCTTGCTGTTTCTTCGTGGTTCAGCAAGATCTTGCAGGCGTCTTTTCTCCTTGATAACATTTGAACTAGCCGATCTGTTGTGAAATATGACTTTTAGTATTTTATGTTGGCTGTTCAATCTCTTTGGAAGCACGCCATTTCGATATCTGAGCTATTAGATATGATCGAAACAAACCGCTATGCCAGAATTCCAGTCTTGGTCCAGCTTGATATTTTCAAGCTACTTCTTTGTAATTCATCAAGCTCTTAAATATGATCTATGAACTGCACATTTGATGAAATATGTTAGCAACACAATAACAAGTTTTGTTAACATCAAAACCAAGATTATTCGGGTTTCCAAAACCCAACATACTATATTGATGATTTAAACATATTTGATTATGAAACTGGCATAATAGAAAGAGTATCTGTTAATCTATGTGGCGATTAACTGGCTTTGGGAATTTGATGAGTTTGGTTATTTTGAGAACAGGGACAATACAGGGGATCCCAGATGAGGATGATACCATCCAGGGAGTATCATTTAAATTATGGCATTTACATTCTGTAGATTATGAACTGCAATGTTATGATTATTGGATTGGTGGTATTGGTATGCTCACCCCGTGTGGGGGCTGTCTCTGTTGGGACAGGTGATACAGGTGTAGCAGTAGCTTTGGAGTTGAGCTCGGACTGTCGATTGGAGGTACTTCCCGGATCGAGGTACCAGAGCTGGTTGAATAAGTGCATAGATCCAGAGTTGAGATCGAGATGTGCTTTGGAGGTGCTTCCAGGATTGAAGTGCCAGTAACGGTATTCGGTAGAATGTTTTTATACATTGGATACTCGCCTATTCATTGTGTGGTGCTCTTCTGTGATTACATTTTACGTTTATATGGGATGTATAAATGGGCTACGGCCTTTCTCTGTTCATTCATGGTTTGCATGCAATTAAATATGGAGTTGCTAAATGAACTGAGAGCATGTTAGTGTATTATGAAAGTGCATGTCATATATGAAATCTTGGTTGGGGAATTTGGATATTATGTGGATCAAATGCAAGAAATTTTGTGGATGGCATATGGTGATGTACTTGCATATGGCTTCTCCCCATGATAGTATGATTATATGCAGTAATGGTATTTATTAATACACTAATAATGGGTTAAGGGCACGGGGGTCCTTACAGGTATCTCAGACACTACCCTGTGCCCACCATCGGCACTCAAACCATACGACTAATAGATACATCTAACTGTATTTTTCATCGTAACGACGTCACACGTCCTCATTGAACATCCTCTATGTCATCGTCATCCTGTGACGGCACATGTCAACACATGACATCCACAACAACATCGTCAACTCGTGACGGTATATGTCAATACATGATATCCACAATCTCATCGTCAAACACGTGACGGTATATGTCAATACATGACATCCACAACCATGCTATCATAATAGCAATATACTACAACTAATTGCTAACAAGATAGCTGCATACATGTATCCCTTGTCCAATAGCGGTACGCAATCAGCACCCATTGCTCGAAGGCGGCACAATCCCGAGCTATGAAATCAGCGGTATGAGCCATCGCTATATAATCAGGGCATGAAACATCGCTATAGAATCAACGGAATAAATCATCGCTATAGATATCCGACGATATGTACCATCGCCATAAAATAGAGCGGAATGTATCATCGCTATGTATATACCCGGCAGCGTGAACCATCGCCATAGATGTAGCGGAATGAACCATCGCTATATAATACCCGGTGACATTAACCATCGCCATAGAAGTAGCGGAATGAACCATCGCTATATATATACCCGGCGGCATGAACCATCGCCATAGATGTAGCGGAATGAACCATTGCTATATAATACCCGGCGGCATGAACCATCACCATTGATGTAGGGGAATGAACCATCACTATATAATACCCGGCGGCATGAACCATCACCATAGACATGTACGGGAATGAACCATCGCTATATAATACCCGATGGCATGAACGATCGCCATAGATGTAGCGGAATGAACCATCCCTATGTAATACCCGGCGGCATGAACCATCGCCATATATGTAGCGGAATGAACCATCGCTGTATAATACCCGACGGCATGAACCATCGCCATAGAAGTAGCGGAATGAACCATCGCCATATATATACCCGGCGGCATGAACCATCACCGTAGAACTTGCGTCATGATATCCCTCCCTATACAGCGGCAAATATCCCTCTTTGCTACCTCGCTTCGACATACCATGTAAGTAATCCATCATGCATCGTACGCAGCGGAATATAAAAATTTATGGATTACAAGACACCGGATCTATACAAAGGGGTTCATATCGGATAAAGGAACAAAAGTCTCACCCTTGTAGCGTGTGTGAGCCGATTCCACGAAGCAGCACCACGTCCAACGCCTTCTTCGAGTCACAAGCAAAACTTGTCAAGTTTTGCCTCAACGGTATCCACACAATCAAATCGGGAGAAGGGATAGTCTAAGAACAAGTTGCTAGACTCGTTCTTAAACCGGAACAAGAAGCACACTCGATTCACAATCGAATAATCGCCGGAAATCACTCAAAGTTCCCGTCGGCTGTGATGAAGACGAGAGCACCTTGGAGATTGTAGGAGGCGGCCGAGAGCTTCAAGTTTAGGTTGGTTTGATTATGAAATCAATTGTCTAACAATTAATTATACCAAGTTATTAAAAGGGCTTAATTAAGTTCAAGACTTTCTTAAAGTCTTATGGGCCCAAACCCATGATTTAATTAAGTTCTTTTAATCATTCAATTAAGACTCCTCTTAATTAATTAAATCATCCAATGAATTTAATTTCTGTGATGACTAGAGATTATAGATGTTAATCCCGGAGTGTTAATAACCCCTAAAGTTGTTTTACGTGGCGATTTGGAGTTTAATCGAGGTGTTGGGCCTTCCGGGCTCGTCTATTTGAGTAATTGGGATCGTTGGATCCCGAGGTTGAGATCGTATTCTCATTTTGTGAAAACCTATGAGTTGGGTTTTTAGTGTGACTCGGAATCTCGGGTGCTTTGTGTGGGCACCGGTTGTGATATCCCCGAAATGGTTAATTGCATTTGGGCATTAATTACGATTATTATGATTAATTATGTGGTAATTAATTATGTGTTGGAATTTATTTACCTTATGGAAATGCATGGTCATGTGGATAGGGTAACCCGGGGTTGCATTTCAGGGTGCATGTGGTGCATGTTGGGTAAATATTATTGGAAGCATGATTTATTTGCCATCTGTAGCAATTGATTAGAAATCATGTGTTTAATTGATATTTGGTGCATTATGAGTAAATGCTTTGAAAAATATCATGTTGGGGTGTTTTATACACCATGGAATTATTTTGGTATGCTTTTTAATTAAATAAACTCATTTTATTACCCCACACCTTTACCAATCCATCACTTTTAACTTTACCAAAATCAAATCCACAAACCCTCCCTTTCCCCTCATTTTCGAAATCAAGCTTAAGGGTGAAGAGAAGTTCTTGCAAAACCTTGATTTGTGGAGTTTGTTGGGTGATTTGAGATCCCCAAGAGGTATGGGTACCTCATGGTTATTTTTGTAAGGTTTTGTTTAAGTTTGATATGGTTTGAAGGTTTTTAAAATGGGTTTGTGTTGGGTTGTTGTGGTTTTGGTATTATTTTGGTTGGATGTTAAATATATGAGTTTATGTAGATGTTTATTGTTGGTTTTGAGTTGTTGGGTTTGGTTGATGTTGGTGTATGTGGGTGTGTATGAGTTGGGGTTGAAGATGGGTGAATAGTGCCCAAACCCCGCATGCCCAGAGCTCGGCGATCGATCGGCGCCTTCTCGCGATCGATCGCGAGCAACAGAACTGAGGCAGTGAGCTTCAGCGATCGATCGCGAGTTTGGCGCGATCGATCGGCGAGGCCGCGATCGATCGGCGCAAGCTCCGCGATCGATCGCGGATTGCTTAAATTTGTTGCCCGAGACAGTGAGGTCTCGCGATCGATCGGGGCCTTATGGCGATCGATCGCGAGACACCAAAAATGGTGTTTTTGGTTATTTTTGTGGGATTTTTGGTATTGGACTATTATTGGGTTCTAATATTGGTATTTGTGAATATGTAGAACCAACCCAGGTGGCAACACAGCCAAGGAATTGAAGTCCTACCATATTCCACTTTTGGAAAGGTACGTAGTGGACGTACGGGCACCCCAACGGTACATGTATCTTATATACTTATTGTTATGCATTGTGGATGCAAGTATATATGTGGTATTGCATTGTGGATGCAAATACATGTTATGCATGATGTTTATAGATGCATATGATTATTGGTGCATATCCCATGAGTCGTGGTCATCCCTTGATGATTTTAATGCTTGCCGCTATTTGGTTTGGTTCCGCTAAATGTGAAGCGAGGGGTGGGAGCGCCGCATGTCACATTTGAGCGTGGTTATCATATAGGGCGAGGAAAGGGTATTTGCCGCTCAATGAGAGGCGAGGGGTGGGAGTCCTGCAGTCCATTGAAGCGAGGTTATCCTATGCCGCCTATATGTAAATAAGCGAGGGGCATTAAAATACATTGTGATGGACAGACTAGGGATTGGTGATCAGTATTTGGTATTGATGAAATGGTATATGTTCATGACATGTTTAGACCATTAAAAATTATCTATTGATTATACTCATGAGTTATGGTACAGGGACAACCAAATGGGAAGCGTTTGAAATGCATGGGAAAACAGGAAGTGTTTTATTATGATTATGCATTTACGCTTTATCTTCATATTGTGTTGAATATGAATGATTATTATTGCTCATGTTTGGGGGTTGTCCTTGTAGGTACACGTTTGGCATGATAGAAGGGCTAGACGGGTTGAGACAGTGAGCTCGAGGATGCTTTTGTGAATTGAAGGACAGGATTGTTTTGCCTAGTGTCTACTCTAGGAGTAGTGTAAAACTAGTGGATAACATTCATTTGATGCGGAATGTAATTAATCAATTTTTGGTAGTCCTTATTTTTGGCATGTAATGCTTAAGCTCATAAACTCAACACGTTATTTCTCACTCTGATCATTTATATTAGCTCTATTATGCCTTGATTCCGCACTTAAGGATTAGGGTCCTTACATTAGTGGTATCAGAGCAGTGGTTAGAGAACCCGGGAACGAGTGAAGGGTAGCCTTAGCATGATAGGCTAGGTGCTTACATTCGAAGCATGTTTATGCATGTGGTGCATATTAATGTATATTTTGTTATACTAACGTGCTTATTCTTATTCCTGTTATCTAACGGCATATCATATATATTGCTTTGGAATTGTTGTTAACATTTGTGTTACAGCATGGCTGCTAATGAGGAGGTTGGAGATATTGGTAGTGTGAACGCAAGCGTTGGTCAAGTGAACCCTCTACCTCCACCGGCCGTAGGCATGGAACCAGTGGTTCAGTTATTACTGCCGGGTGAGATCAGCTTGACGCAATTTCTGTCTTACCATCCGCCCCGGTTTGAGGGGACAGAGTCCGGAGAAGAGGCTGAAGAGTGGTTGGAAAGACTTGAGCAGATCTTTGTATCGGCTCCTTGTGCTGTGACAGCTTGGCTGAGGCTGGCGGAGTTTCAATTAGCCAAGAAACCTCTGATGTGGTGGAGGAGCACAGTAATGGAAATGAGAGCGCTGGGTGCTGTGATTGATTGGACACTCTTCAGGACTAGGTTTTTGAACCGGTATTTCTCCGCTGCGGCGAGACAGACGAAGGAGGATGAATTTACAAGTTTGAAGCAGGGGAACATGACAGTGGCAGACTATGCCACACGGTACTCTTCATTGCTGAGGTACGTTCCCCACATTGCCACCAATGGGCACGCTAAGATGAGGAACTTTATGAAGGGATTGCGACCGGAGCTCTATGACCGGGTTATCACTAATAACCCAACTTCTTTTGATGATGCTCTCACAAGAGCGGAGCTTACCGAACTTGGGGTGGGAGCTTATTCTAGTGCTATGCCACCACCGGTACCGCAACAGAGGCAGACTAATGACAGCTTGAGGCCTCGGGGTGAGCCATTCAAACCCCGTGGTGCCTCTTCATCTTCACGGTATGGTGGAAAGAAGTACTTTGGTCAGAAACAGGATGGCAAGAAGGGCAATTGGTCGGCCAATCGAGGATCTTCACAAGGGGATAGGCCGGGAAAGCCAAGGTGCAACAATTGTGGAGGGCCACATTCTTCAAACAAGTGTCCTGCCTGTTATATCTGTGGCAAGATGGGCCACATCGCTCGGTATTACCCCACACGGGGAGGACAGTCTGAGTTTCATGGCAACAGGCCGAGGTTTGAGGATAGGACAGTGCAGCAGAGGCAGCAGTTTGGGCCTTGACCATCGGGAGGTCAGACAGTAGGACCACCCCAGGGGCAGGTGTATGCACTGACCAGGGAGCAGGCCCAGGCAGCCCCAGAGGAGGTGATCGCCGGTACGTGTCATTTATTTACGTACCCTGCTTTTATTTTGATCGATACAGGTGCCTCCCATTCTTTTGTATCGGTGGGTTTTGTGGAAAGACAGCATATGCGCACGTCTTCTTTACCCACGCCTCTCCTTGTCTCGACACCCACTGGAAGAAATGTCGTTGCTGATCAGTTTATGGCAGACTGCCTCATTTATTTTGAGGGCAACGAGTTGAAGGCAGACTTGATCGTATTGGGCATGTCAGACTTCGACTCCATCTTGGGTATTGATGTTCTGAACAGATATCAGGCAGTGGTAGATTGCCGGCAGAGGACAGTGAAGTTCAGACCTGAGTTGGGCAGTCAGTGGACCTTCTATGGCAACGGTTCTCGTGCGAAGATTCCGTTGATTTCAGCGATAAAGATGACTCAGTTGTTGGAACGTGGTCACACGGGATATCTCATTTATGCCGTAGACACGTCTGGGAAGAGTAAAGAGCTAAGAGTTGAGGATGTGCCAGTAGTGGCAGGGTTCGTTGATGTATTCCCAGAAGAGATCCCAGGATTCCCACCGGCTAGGGAAGTTGAGTTTGGGATCGAGCTGTTGCCAGGGACATCCGCTATCTCTCGTGCACCTTATAGGATGGCACCGGCCGAGTTGAGAGAGTTGAAAGAACAGTTGCAGGATCTCCTGGACAAGGGATATATACGCCCGAGCGTGTCGCCATGGGGCGCACCAGTTCTCTTTGTGAAGAAGAAGGACGGTTCGATGCGGTTGTGTATCGATTACCGGCAACTGAATAAGGCTACAGTGAAGAACAAGTATCCTCTTCCAAAGATCGACGATCTGTTTGATCAGTTGCAAGGTACCAGGGTGTATAGCAAGATTGATTTGAGATCCGGGTATCATCAGATTCGGGTCAGAGAGGAAGATGTGCAGAAGACAGCATTCCGGACGCGATATGGACATTATGAGTTCCTAGTGATGCCGTTCGGGGTGACGAATGCTCCAGCAGTCTTCATGAGTCTAATGAACAGAGTGTTTCAGCCGTATCTTGATCAGTTCGTCATTGTGTTTATTGACGACATTCTCATCTACTCCCGGAGTGAGGAAGAGCATGTGAAACACTTGAGGGCAGTGCTTCAGATTCTCAGAGAGCATCAGTTATATGCTAAGCTCAGTAAGTGTGAATTCTGGCTGAGCAGTGTGGTGTTTCTGGGGCATGTCATATCGAGCAGCGGGATATCGGTAGATCCCAAGAAGATTGAGGCTGTGATGGAGTGGGCTGCCCCCACTTCTGTGCCTGAGATCCGGAGTTTTCTTGGTTTGGCCGGGTATTATCGGCGCTTTGTCGAGGGCTTTTCGAAGATTGCCAAGCCATTGACCCAGAAAGGTGTAGGGTCTTCCTACCTTAATACCATTTAGAACACATATATTGGACAGAACATGCATTTATAACCTCTTAAGGGTTCCGGTTGTAACTTGAGCTAAGGAGATTACAGGCCAAAATAAAGTTTTCAAAAGCTATTTAATTACATTCCCAATTAAATTTTAAAGCTATAGATTTACACTACTCCTAGAGTAGAGACTATCAAAATCCTGCATCCTACGTTCATCACGCTCCCTTTAGCTCACTTCCTCAACCCGACCCTAGGCCCTTGGTCCAAAAGTGTACCTACAGGGATAACACATCATGAGCATACGCATATTTACTTAACATTACATAAAAGCATACAATAATGCATAACATCCTAGTTAAGTAAAGGTTATTGGTCGTCCTTCGACTTCCTTTGTTATCCCTGGCTCTTATTCATATATTAGGGCGTCTTACCCCATTGTATGGTATCTTACCATATCATAATCATCGTGTGGCATCTTACCACGTGGGCATCTTACCCAATCATATGGCGTCTTACCATATTATAAACATTGCGTGGCCTCTTACCACGTGGGCATCTTACCCAATCATATGGCGTCTTACCATATCCTAAACATTGCGTGGCATCTTACCACGTGGGCATCTTACCCAATCATATGCTTTGGGTGGTGTCTCACCACATGGGCGTCTTACCCAACCATACACGTCGTATGACCTTATCATAAACTTCGTCATTATAGACGTCCTCATAAACATCGTTATCATAAACATCATCTTAAGCATCATCATCATAACATCATCGTAAGTATCATCATCGTAACATCATCATAAGCATCATCATCATAACATCATCATAAGCATTATCATCATAACATCATCTTAAACGTCATCATCGTAAACATCATCTTAAACATCATCATAATATGTAAGGGCATGGTTTACCGTCCGATGCTCGTACATCTCTTACGTACCTTAATTCCCAAAAGTGGAGAATTTGGAGAGCTTTATCTCCTGGATGTTGTGGGCACCTGTGATGGTTCTACACAACCATACAAATTGATATTAGA
Organism: Haberlea rhodopensis; assembly: GCA_907163345.1. Taxonomy (NCBI): domain Eukaryota; kingdom Viridiplantae; phylum Streptophyta; class Magnoliopsida; order Lamiales; family Gesneriaceae; genus Haberlea; species Haberlea rhodopensis. Next base: position 1,646,399 of record CAJQUN010000123.1, on the reverse strand, counting down.
AGATAAACATAGTCCAATATCTAAAGAAAATCCCACAAAAATCAAAAATCCACTTTTCTTCAGCTCGCGATCGATCGCCGCCCAGGCGCGATCGATCGCGAGACCACACTGGACGAGGGGGCAAAATTTCCTTCTTGGCGATCGTTCGCCACTTTTGGCGCGATCGATCGCCAGGCCCGCCGATCGATCGCCCAAAAGTGGCGATCGATCGCCAAATGCTTCTGGCTGGTAATCGATCGCCGAGTGCTGTACATCGAATTTTCGCCATTAATGCTCATTCTTCAAGCTCTTTCACATGCTACCCAAAACCAAACTTCTTAACAACTTCAATAACATCATAACCCACCAAAACCAACATAAAACACTTCAAAAATCATACCCCAGCCATAAACAACACATACCCAAACAAACCCACATACAACATCAAAAACTTAACCCATTTCAACACCAAACATCATAAAACTTATAGGAATGGTTCCATACCTCTTGTAGGCTCCAAATCCTAGCAAAGATCACACAAACAAGGTTTTTGTGGAACTTTCCTTCTTCCTTTTTGGTGGATTTCGAAAATGGGTAGGGTTTGGGATTGGGAAGTGATTTGGGGATTTTTAAAAGGTGAAAGTAAAGTGGGGGGTTTAAAGTGATGGGTAGGGGATTTAAAAGGGGTTATAATAACTTAATAAAAATTGTACCCCAAACTTAACATGATGTATAAAATACCCTACTTGGTATTTCAAAAGCATTTTTCAACAATGCTCTAAACTTCATTTAAAATCACATCTTCCTCATATTTGATAATTTAACACAATTAATCATGTTAACATCTTAATACCCAACACATAAATCCATCAACACATGATACATCATAAAAACATAATTAATGTCCAAGTTACCATTAATTAATTTCGGGGCATCACATTACTCCCCTACTTACAAGATTTCGTCCTCGAAATCGCATGCACTTACCCAAAAGAAACTAAACATAAATCATACCAGAAAATAGTTCGGGGTAATGCTGCATCATATGCCGCTCCGTCTCCCACGTAGCCTCCTCGACACCCCGACGATCCCAGTGAACTTTGACCATCGGTATAACTTTGCTCCGTAGTCTGCGATCCTCACGATCCAGAATTCTGACTGGTCGTTCAACGTAGGATACCTCTGAGTCTAACTGCACTTCAGTAGGCTGTAAAACATGAGACGGATCTGGCTCATACTTTCTCAACATAGAAACATGGAAGACATCATGAATTCCAGATAAGGACGGTGGTAGAGCCAATCGGTAAGCCAAAGTGCCGATACGCTGTAACACCTCATACGGTCCAACATACCTCGGGGATAACTTCCCCCGCATACCAAATCGAACAACACCCCGGAAGGGTGAGATTTTCAAGAAGACCTTGTCTCCCACTTGAAATTCTAGCGGCCGTCGCCGCTTATTTGCATAGGCTGCTTGCCTATCTTGGGCCGCTTTCATCTTTAAGCGTATCATCTTAATCTTTTCCTCCATGTCCTTAATCATATCCGCTCCTCCGACCGCTTTACTCGTCAAGTCCTCCCAATACAGCGGTGACCTACATCGTCGTCCGTAAAGAGCTTCAAAAGGGGCCATTTGAATGCTCGCCTGATAGCCGTTATTGTAGGAGAACTCTACCAGAGGTATAGACTCTTGCCATGGAGTATCAAACTCCAAAACACATGCCCTCAATATATCTTCGAGCGTTTGTATAGTACGCTCCGTTTGGCCATCAGTCTGTGGGTGATAAGCTGTACTTAGTCTCACCTCGGTGCCCAAAGCTGTCTGGAGACCCTCCCAGAAATGAGAAGTAAACCTTGGGTCTCTGTCAGACACGATCGAGACTGGAATCCCATGCAACCTCACTACATCCCGTACATACAATTGGGCCATCTTTAGATACGTGAAAGTCATACTGTAAGGGATGAAATGAGCCACCTTCAGTCAGCCTATCCACGATCACCCAGATCGCATCAAATCCAGAGGCCGACCTTGGCAAGTGGGTCACGAAATCCATAGATATATGCTCCCACTTCCACTTAGGTACCTCCAAGCTCTTCAGCTCGCCACCAGGCCTCTGTCTTTCTGCCTTTACTTGTTGGCAGATTAAACATCTCTTAACATAACTGATCACATCACGCTTCATGCGTCTCCACCAGAATTGACCGCTCAGGTCCTTATACATCTTTCTTCCTCCGGGGTGGATACTGAATCGGCTACTATGAGCTCGTTCCAAAATTCCCTTACGTAACTCTGGTGTATCTGGGACTACCCATCGGTTGCCCAGTCTTAGTGAATCATCTTCAGCCACTCTAAACTTTGTTGGCTGACCTCGAAGTGCTATCGATGACCATCTCTGCACTTCATCATCCGACCTCTGGGCTTTCCTGATAGCTTCAAATACGTCTGGCTCGGCCAATAAGGTCGACACTCGCACCGGCGACGTGTCTACATCGAAGTCATAGCCCAGATGGCAATAGGAAGTCATCAAAGCTGATAAACACATAACATCCTCAGCGGTGCTCTTCACCTTCCGACTTAAGGCGTCTGCTATCAAATTTGCTTTACCAGGATGGTACTCAATTTCACAGTCATAATCCTTGAGCAAATCCATCCATCTTCTTTGACGCATATTCAGTTCAGCCTGAGTGAATAGAAACTTTAGGCTCTTATGGTCCGTAAAGATGGTAAACGTAGTACCATAAAGATAATGACGCCAAATCTTTAAGGCGAAAATGATAGCCGCCAGTTCCAGATCATGGACTGGGTACCTGGTCTCATGAGGCTTCAACTGTCTCGAAGCATAGGCTACCACTTGTCTGTCTTGCATCAGTACACAGCCCAAACCCTGCAGTGACGCATCCGTGTACAAGGCAAACCTCTTATCCTCAGACGGAATCACCAATACTGGCGCTGTCGTCAAACGACGCTTCAATTCTTGGAAGCTTTCCTCACAAGCTTCGGACCAAAAGAATGGGACTCCTTTCTGAGTCAGCTGTGTCAATGGCTTAGCGATCTTAGAAAATCCCTCGACAAAACGTCGGTAATAACCTGCTAAGCCAAGAAAACTCCGTATCTCGGGTATAGAAGTGGGTGCTGCCCACTCCATCACAGCTTCAATCTTCCTGGGATCCACAGATATCCCTTGGCTAGATATGACATGGCCTAGGAACACCACGCTGTCTAACCAGAATTCGCACTTGCTAAGCTTAGCATACAACTGATGATCCCTAAGGATCTGAAGTACTGTCCTCAAGTGCTGTACATGATCTTCTTCGGTCCGAGAGTAGATGAGTATATCGTCAATGAAAACTATGACGAATTGGTCCAAAAATGGCTGGAACACCTTGTTCATCAAACTCATGAAAACAGCCGGGGCATTTGTCCAAAAGGCATGACTAGGAACTCATAGTGCCCATACCTAGTTCTGAAGGCTGTCTTCTGGACATCCTCTTCTCTCACTCGAATCTGATGGTACCCCGACCTCAGATCGATCTTACTGTAGAGCCTCGTACCCTGCAACTGATCAAATAAATCATCGATCCTCGGAAGTGGGTACTTATTCTTCACTGTGGCTTTGTTCAGTTGTCTGTAATCGATGCACAAACGCATCGAACCATCTTTCTTCTTCACAAATAACACTGGTGCTCCCCAGGGCGATACGCTAGGGCGTATATAGCCCTTATCAAGGAGCTCTTGCAACTGAATCTTTAATTCCCTTAGCTCCGCTGGTGCCATCCTATAAGGGGCACGAGAAATGGCCGACGTCCCTGGTAATAACTCAATCCCAAACTCGACCTCTCTCGTCGGTGGGAATCCGGGAATCTCCTCCGGAAAGACATCAGGGAACTCCGCCACTACGGGCACATCCTCAACTTTCACTTCTCCTTTCTTTTCCGTAACATCGACGGCATAAATGAGATATCCTGAATGACCTCGTTCCAACAACTGCGCCATCTTGACAGCAGATATCAACGGAATCTTAGAGCGGGAACCATCCCCATAGAACGTCCATGGAACTCCCATATCGAATTTAAACCGTACAGTTCTCTGCCTGCAGTTCACAACTGCCTGATACCTGTTCAGAACATCAATGCCCAGAATGCAATCAAAATCTGACATTCCTAGAACAATCAAATCTGACCTTAGTTCCTTATCCTCAAAATAAATGAGGCCATTGTAGACGATCCGATCAGTAATCATACTTCTTCCAGCGGGGGTCGAGACTATAAGAGGCGTGGGCGACGGAGAAGTGCATAAGTGGTGCCTTTCCACAAAACTTGTCGACACAAAAGAGTGTGACGCACCTGTGTCGATCAATATAAAAGCAGGGTGCGTAAATAAAAGACACGTACCCGCTATAACCTCCTCCGGAGCCGCTGAAGCTTGCTCCCTTGTCAATGCATAGACTTGTCCTTGAGGTGGCCCCATGGGCTGACCTCCATGCTGACGCGGCACAAATGGGGGTCTGTGCTGTGCTGTCCTATCTGCAGGCCTCCCCGCAGAACCCTGTTGACTTCCCCTGTTGGGACACTGTCTAGCAAAGTGGCCCTTGTCGCCACAAACATAGCACCCTATACAGTCTTTCGCCAGATGTGGTTGCCCACAAAGAGTGCATTGGATCTTCCCGGATCTGTCTCCCTGAGACTGCCCCCTTCCAGATGGGGCATCACCTCTTCGGTTTCCTTTCCACCTATTGTCGGACTTCTTACCACTAAACCTTGACGCTGAGGAGTTCCCCCTTGACTTGAACTGATCATTCCTCGGCTTCAAATTATCCGGAGTGGATTTCTGAGAGGGTGCCGACGGTGGTACAACATCAGGGTATGCACCCACTCCTAGTTCGGCTAGCTCAGCCCTTGAGAGTGCATCATCAAAACAAGTAGGGCCATAAGTGATCACCCTATCGTATAGCTCCGGCCTCAGACCCTTCATGAAATTCCTCATCTTTGCTTGCGTGCTCGTGGCAATGTGAGGCACATATCGGAGCAAGGAGCAAAACTGAAGAGCATAATCCGATACCGACATATTACCTTGCTTGAGGTGAGTGAATTCATCTTCCTTAGCCTGTCGTGCTGCAGCCGAGAAATAACGGTTCAGGAAGCGAGTTCGAAACATTTTCCAGTTAACTTCATGACCTTGAGCCTCTTGCTCTACCACAGTGGTCTTCCACCACATTAGCGCCTTCTTGGCCAACTGGAACTCTGCTAACCGTATCCACGCTGTCTTCGCACATGGGGCTGCCACAAAGATCTGCTCTATTCTTTCTAACCATTCCTCAGCTCGTTCCCCAGTTTCGGTTCCTTCAAAGGTTGGGGGTCGGTAAGCAAGAAACTGAGTTAGGCTTAGCTCCCCTGGCAACAAATGTTGTTCGGCCGGTTCATCATCAAAAGCTGGCGGGGGTAGGGGATTCGTACGCCCCGCACTAGCATTGACGCTCACTGCGTCACCTACCTCTACGTTTGCTGCCATACTGCAACACAAGGGTTAACAACAAGATCCAAAAGCAGTTCGTATAATACTTCGTTAGATAAACAAAACATGTTAGCATAACATCATATACTTCATACGCAACTTATGCACAAAACATGTTCGAAAGTAAGCACCTAGCTAACTTATTGCTAAGGCTACCCTTCACTCATTCCCGGGTTATCTAACCACTGCTCTGATACCACTAATGTAGGGTCTTCCTACCTTAATACCGTTTAGAACACATATATTGGACAGAACATGCATTTATAACCTCTTAAGGGTTCCGGTTGTAACTTGAGCTAAGGAGATTACAGGCCAAAATAAAGTTTTCAAAAGCTATTTAATTACATTCCCAATAAGAATGTTAAAGCTATAGATTTACACTACTCCTAGAGTAGAGACTATCAAAATCCTGCATCCTACGTTCATCACGCTCCCTTTAGCTCACTTCCTCAACCCGACCCTAGGCCCTTGGTCCAAAAGTGTACCTACAGGGATAACACATCATGAGCATACGCATATTTACTTAACATTACATAAAAGCATACAATAATGCATAACATCCTAGTTAAGTAAAGGTTATTGGTCGTCCTTCGACTTCCTTTGTTATCCCTGGCTCTTATTCATATATTAGGGCGTCTTACCCCATTGTATGGTATCTTACCATATCATAATCATCGTGTGGCATCTTACCACGTGGGCATCTTACCCAATCATATGGCGTCTTACCATATTATAAACATTGCGTGGCATCTTACCACGTGGACATCTTACCCAATCATATGGCGTCTTACCATATCCTAAACATTGCGTGGCATCTTACCACGTGGGCATCTTACCCAATCATATGCTTTGGGTGGTGTCTCACCACATGGGCGTCTTACCCAACCATACACGTCGTATGACCTTATCATAAACTTCGTCATTATAGACGTCCTCATAAACATCGTTATCATAAACATCATCTTAAGCATCATCATCATAACATCATCGTAAGTATCATCATCGTAACATCATCATAAGCATCATCATCATAACATCATCATAAGCATTATCATCATAACATCATCTTAAACGTCATCATCGTAAACATCATCTTAAACATCATCATAATATGTAAGGGCATGGTTTACCGTCCGATGCTCGTACGTCTCTTACGTACCTTAATTCCCAAAAGTGGAGAATTTGGAGAGCTTTATCTCCTGGATGTTGTGGGCACCTGGGATGGTTCTACACAACCATACAAATTGATATTAGAAGATAAACATAGTCCAATATCCAAAGAAAATCCCACAAAAATCAAAAATCCACTTTTCTTCAGCTCGCGATCGATCGCCGCCCAGGCGCGATCGATCGCGAGACCACACTGGACGAGGGGGCAAAATTTCCTTCTTGGCGATCGATCGCCACTTTTGGCGCGATCGATCGCCAGGCCCGCCGATCGATCGCCCAAAAGTGGCGATCCGATCGCCAAATGCTTCTGGCTGGTACTGGACGCTCGCGATCGATCGCCAAGGACGGGCGATCGATCGCCGAGTGCTGTACATCGAATTTTCGCCATTAATGCTCATTCTTCAAGCTCTTTCACATGCTACCCAAAACCAAACTTCTTAACAACTTCAATAACATCATAACCCACCAAAACCAACATAAAACACTTCAAAAATCATACCCCAACCATAAACAACACATACCCAAACAAACCCACATACAACATCAAAAACTTAACCCATTTCAACACCAAACATCATAAAACTTATAGGAATGGTTCCATACCTCTTGTAGGCTCCAAATCCTAGCAAAGATCACACAAACAAGGTTTTTGTGGAACTTTCCTTCTTCCTTTTTGGTGGATTTCGAAAATGGGTAGGGTTTGGGATTGGGAAGTGATTTGGGGATTTTTAAAAGGTGAAAGTAAAGTGGGGGGTTTAAAGTGATGGGTAGGGGATTTAAAAGGGGTTGTAATAACTTAATAAAAATTGTACCCCAAACTTAACATGATGTATAAAATACCCTACTTGGTATTTCAAAAGCATTTTTCAACAATGCTCTAAACTTCATTTAAAATCACATCTTCCTCATATTTGATAATTTAACACAATTAATCATGTTAACAGTCTTAATACCCAACACATAAATCCATCAACACATGATACATCATAAAAACATAATTAATGTCCAAGTTACCATTAATTAATTTCGGGGCATCACAAAAGGAGTGCCTTTCTTTTGGTCAGAAGCTTGTGAGGAGAGCTTCCAGGAGTTGAAGCATCGTTTGACGACGGCGCCAGTGTTAGTGATCCCGACGGAGAACTCCAGATTTGTTCTGTATACTGAAGCATCGCTGCAGGGCCTTGGATGTGTTCTGATGCAAGATAAGCATGTGGTAGCTTATGCATCGAGGCAGTTGAAGCCGCATGAGACCAGATATCCAGTTCATGACTTGGAATTGGCGGCTATCATCTTTGCCCTAAAGATTTGGAGGCATTATTTGTATGGTACTTCGTTTACCATTTACACGGATCACAAGAGCCTCAAGTTTTTATTCACTCAGGCAGAGCTGAACATGAGGCAGAGGAGGTGGATGGACCTACTCAAGGACTATGACTGTGAGATAGAGTACCATCCGGGGAAAGCCAATTTGACAGCAGACGCTTTGAGCCGGAAAGTGAGGAGTTCTGCTGAGGACGTCATTCATCTGTCGGCTATGATGACCTCCTATTGTCATTTGGGCTATGATTTTGACATAGATGCATCGCCTGTGTATGTATCGACTTTGCTAGCCGAGCCAGATATCTATGAGGACATCAGGAGAGCTCAGAGGTCAGACGATGAGGTTCAGAGGTGGTTATCTTTAGTACATCTTGGTCAGCCAACGAAGTTCAGAGTGGCCGATGACGGGTCTTTGAGATTGGGTGACCGTTGGGTGGTTCCGAGTACGCCAGAGTTGCGTAAAGGAATCTTGGAGCGAGCTCACAGTAGCAGACTTAGCATCCACCCAGGCGGGAAGAAGATGTACAGAGATCTGCGTGGTCAGTTTTGGTGGAAGAGAATGAAATCTGATGTCGTCGCTTTTGTGAAGAGGTGTTTGATCTGCCAACAAGTTAAGGCAGAGAGACAGAGACCTGGCGGCGAGTTGAGAAGCTTGGAGATACCGAAGTGGAAGTGGGAACACATTTCCATGGACTTCGTGACTCATTTGCCGAGGAGTGCTTCTGGCTTCGATGCTATTTGGGTGATTGTGGACAGATTGACTAAGGTAGCCCACTTTATCCCCTATAGCATGACTTTCACCTTTTTGAGGATGGCGCAGTTATATATTAGAGATGTAGTGAGATTGCATGGGATCCCCGTTTCCATAGTGTCAGATCGGGATCCGCGATTCACATCTCATTTCTGGGAAGGTCTTCAGTCAGCTTTGGGAACTGAAGTCAGATTGAGTACTGCTTATCATCCTCAGACGGATGGCCAGACCGAGCGCACTATTCAGACGCTCGAGGACATGTTAAGAGCTTGTTTTTTGGAGTTCGATGCCTCTTGGCAGGATTCAGTGCCTTTGGTAGAGTTTTCGTATAACAATAGCTACCAGGCGAGTATTCAGATGGCTCCGTTTGAAGCTCTTTATGGCAGACGGTGTAGATCACCCTTGTCTTGGGATGATTTGGACCGCAAATCAGGTCGGAGGACCGGAATTGATTCGGGAGATGGAAGAAAAGATAAAGACGATAAGGCAGAAAATGAAAGCGGCCCAGGACAGACAGGCAGCTTATGCAAATAAACGGCGGAGACCGTTGGAATTTCAGTTGGGAGATAAGGTCTTTTTGAAGATCTCGCCTTTCAGAGGCGTTGTGCGATTTGGGATGCGCGGGAAACTGTCTCCGAGGTATGTTGGACCGTACGAGATTTTGCAGCGCATTGGCACCTTAGCTTACCGACTGGCTTTGCCGCCTTCTTTATCTGGTATACATGATGTGTTTCATGTGTCTATGCTGCGGAAGTATGAGCCGGATCCGTCGCATGTGTTACAGCCTTCCGAAGTTCAGTTAGAATCAGATGTATCTTATGTGGAGCGGCCTGTCAGAATTCTAGATCGAGCAGACCGTAGACTTCGGAACAAAGTGATACCTATGATCAAGGTTCAGTGGAATCGCAGGGGTGTCGAGGAGGCTACGTGGGAGACGGAGCGGCATATGGTGCAGCACTACCCGGAACTATTCTCTGGTATGTGTTTATGTTTAGTTTCCTTTTTGGGGTAAGTGCATGTGATTTCGAGGACGAAATCTTATAAGTAGGGGAGTATTGTGATATCCCCAAAATGGTTAATTGCATTTGGGCATTAATTACGATTATTATGATTAATTATGTGGTAATTAATTATGTGTTGGAATTTATTTACCTTATGGAAATGCATGGTCATGTGGATAGGGTGACCCGGGGTTGCATTTCAGGGTGCATGTGGTGCATGTTGGGTAAATATTATTGGAAGCATGATTTATTTGCCATCGGTAGCAATTGATTAGAAATCATGTGTTTAATTGATATTTGGTGCATTATGAGTAAATGCTTTGAAAAATATCATGTTGGGGTGTTTTATACACCATGGAATTATTTTGGTATGCTTTTTAATTAAATAAACTCATTTTATTACCCCACACCTTTACCAATCCATCACTTTTAACTTTACCAAAATCAAATCCACAAACCCTCCCTTTCCCCTCATTTTCGAAATCAAGCTTAAGGGTGAAGAGAAGTTCTTGCAAAACCTTGATTTGTGGAGTTTGTTGGGTGATTTGAGATCCCCAAGAGGTATGGGTACCTCATGGTTATTTTTGTAAGGTTTTGTTTAAGTTTGATATGGTTTGAAGGTTTTTAAAATGGGTTTGTGTTGGGTTGTTGTGGTTTTGGTATTATTTTGGTTGGATGTTAAATATATGAGTTTATGTAGATGTTTATTGTTGGTTTTGAGTTGTTGGGTTTGGTTGATGTTGGTGTATGTGGGTGTGTATGAGTTGGGGTTGAAGATGGGTGAATAGTGCCCAAACCCCGCATGCCCAGAGCTCGGCGATCGATCGGCGCCTTCTCGCGATCGATCGCGAGCAACAGAGCTGAGGCAGTGAGCTTCAGCGATCGATCGCGAGTTTGGCGCGATCGATCGGCGAGGCCGCGATCGATCGGCGCAAGCTCCGCGATCGATCGCGGATTGCTTAAATTTGTTGCCCGAGACAGTGAGGTCTCGCGATCGATCGGGGCCTTATGGCGATCGATCGCGAGACACCAAAAATGGTGTTTTTGGTTATTTTTGTGGGATTTTTGGTATTGGACTATTATTGGGTTCTAATATTGGTATTTGTGAATATGTAGAACCAACCCAGGTGGCAACACAGCCAAGGAATTGAAGTCCTACCATATTCCACTTTTGGAAAGGTACGTAGTGGACGTACGGGCACCCCAACGGTACATGTATCTTATATACTTATTGTTATGCATTGTGGATGCAAGTATATATGTGGTATTGCATTGTGGATGCAAATACATGTTATGCATGATGTTTATAGATGCATATGATTATTGGTGCATATCCCATGAGTCGTGGTCATCCCTTGATGATTTTAATGCTTGCCGCTATTTGGTTTGGTTCCGCTAAATGTGAAGCGAGGGGTGGGAGCGCCGCATGTCACATTTGAGCGTGGTTATCATATAGGGCGAGGAAAGGGTATTTGCCGCTCAATGAGAGGCGAGGGGTGGGAGTCCCGCAGTCCATTGAAGCGAGGTTATCCTATGCCGCCTATATGTAAATAAGCGAGGGGCATTAAAATACATTGTGATGGACAGACTAGGGATTGGTGATCAGTATTTGGTATTGATGAAATGGTATATGTTCATGACATGTTTAGACCATTAAAAATAATCTATTGATTATACTCATGAGTTATGGTACAGGGACAACCAAACGGGAAGCGTTTGAAATGCATGGGAAAACAGGAAGTGTTTTATTATGATTATGCATTTACGCTTTATCTTCATATTGTGTTGAATATGAATGATTATTATTGCTCATGTTTGGGGGTTGTCCTTGTAGGTACACGTTTGGCATGATAGAAGGGCTAGACGGGTTGAGACAGTGAGCTCGAGGATGCTTTTGTGAATTGAAGGACAAGGATTGTTTTGCCTAGTGTCTACTCTAGGAGTAGTGTAAAACTAGTGGATAACATTCATTTGATGGGGAATGTAATTAATCAATTTTTGGTAGTCCTTATTTTTGGCATGTAATGCTTAAGCTCATAAACTCAACACGTTATTTCTCACTCTGATCATTTATATTAGCTCTATTATGCCTTGTGTGACATCCCCGAAATGATTAATTGCTAATTGGCTTTAAATTGTGAGTACATGATTAATTATGTGGTAATTGATTATGTGTTGAGATTTATTTACCTTATGTGGAAATGCATGGCCATGTGGGTAGGGTGACCCGGGATTGCATTTCAGGGTGCATGTGGTGCATGTTGGGTAAATATTATGGGAAGCATGATTTATTTGCCTTGGTTAGCAATTTATGAGAAATCATGTGTTAATTGATATTTTGGTGCATTTTGAGTAAGTGCTTTGAAAAATATCATGTTGGGGTGTTTTATACACCATGGAATTGTTTGGCATGCATTTTAATTTAAAACTCACCTTTATACCCAACCCCACCCCATCCACTCTTTTTACTTTACCAAATCAACTCCCACACAAACCCTTCTTCCAATTTTCGAGTTCCAACTTTGGGGTAAAGAGAAGTGCTTGCAAAATCTTGTTTTGAGGAGATTGTTGGGTGATTTGAGATCCCCAAGAGGTATGGGTACCTCATGTGTTAATTTTGCAAGGTTTTATTTGAGTTTGGTATGGTTTTAAATGGGTTTTGTTGGGTTGTTGTGGGTTTGGTTGTATGTTGGAATTTATACTTGTTTTGAAGTATATTTGGGTTAGATGTTGTATACTTGGGTATATAATGTTGTTTATTGTTGGTTTTGAGTAGTTGGGTATGGTTGTTGTTGAGTTATGTGGGTTTGTTTGGATTTGGGAAGGAGAAGGGTGAATAGTGCCCGAATCTCGATTTCCCGCAGCTCGGCGATCGATCGGCGTCCGCTCGCGATCGATCGCGAGCAGCAGGGCTGAGGCAGTAAGCCTCAGCGATCGATCGCGAGCTTGGCGCGATCGATCGGCGAGGCCGCGATCGATCGGCGCTAGCTCCGCGATCGATCGCGGATTGTGCAAAATTGTTGGGCGAGACAGTGTGTTCTCGCGATCGATCGGGGCTTGATGGCGATCGATCGCGAGACACCAAAAATGGTGTTTTTGGTTATTTTTGTGGGATTTTTGGTATTGGACTATTATTGGGTTCTAATATTGGTATTTGTGAATATGTAGAACCAACCCAGGTGGCAACGCAGCCAAGGAATTGAGGTCCAACCACATTCCACATTTTGGAAAGGTACGTAGTGGACGTACGGGCACCCAACGGTAACATGTATTTTATATGCTCATTGTTTATGCATTGTGGATGCGAGTATATATGTGGTATTGCATTGTGGATGCATATACATGTTGATTTATGCCATATGAGGTATTGCATTGTGGATGCATATACATGGTAATTTATGCATATTGATGTTAGATGCATATTATGATTATTGGATGCACATCCCATGAGTCGTGGTCATCCTTTGATGATTTTAATGCTTGCCGCTTTTTGTATTGGTTCCGCTAAATGTGAAGCGAGGGGTGGGAGCGCCGCATGTCACATTTGAGCGTGGTTGTCATATGGGGCGAGGAAAGGGTATTTGCCGCTCTCTGTGAAGCGAGGGGTGGGAGCGCCGCATGTCCATTGTAGCGAGGTTATCCTATGCCGCCCATATGAATATAAGCGAGGGGCATTAAAATACACTGTGATGGACAGACTAGGGAATGGTGACCAATATGTGGTACAGTTGAGATGGTATATGATGTCATGACATGTTTTGGCCATTAAAAATAATCTGTTGATTATACTCATGAGTTCTGGTACAGGGACAACCAAACGGGAAGCGTTTGAAATGCACGGGAAACAGGAAGTGTTTCATATTGATTATGCATTTACGCTTTATCTTCATATTGTGTTGAATATGAATGATTATTATTGCTCATGTTTGGGGGTTTTCCTTGTAGGTACCTTTTTGGCATGATAGATGGGCTTGAACGGGTTGAGACAGTGAGCTTCTCGAGCATCTTTGGTAGATGAAAGGACAGGATTCTTTTGTATAGTGCCTACTCTAGGAGTAGCGTAAAACTATAGTGGACACATACATTTGTTTGGAATGTAATTAATCCTTTTGGTAGTCCTTTATTTTGGCATGTAAATGCTTAAGCTCATAGACTCAACTTGTTTATTCTACTCTGATCATATTATTAGCCCTAATTATGCCTTGATTCCGCACTTAAGGATTAGGGTCCTTACACCTTGATTCCGCACTTAAGGATTAGGGTCCTTACACCGGTAGGGGGTTTTGGAGTTAGAGAGAGAATTTTTGAAAACAGATGATTTTTAATGAATCATGATGTATTTGTGGGGCCATTAGTATTTCGGGGTATTTTTGCTATAAAAACCAGTTGAACGAGATTTTAATTATTGGAACCATTTTTTCCCCACCTTCTCTCTCTCTTCCCGTCCGCGCTGCTTCCCGTTTTTCCCCAACCCTCGCCGCTTCAAGGCGTGCGCCCGCCGCCGTCCGGCCGCCGTTCGGCGGGTCCAACCCACTGGTAGCTTTGTCTCTTCCAGGCGCACCTTCCCATACCAACAATTTGAAGTTTCGTCGAGAATCGCGTTCGGATTTGCCAGAAAAGCGCTAGGGTTCGAAACTGGATTCTGTCCGATTTGGGGCTCGATTTTGGGTACGTTTTTGGGGATTTTCTTCCGGTGTTTTTGGGACGTTTTTGTGCTGTTGTTGGGTCGAAAATTTCAGACTTTAATGGTTCGAAAATTTGTGGCTTATGGTTTGAATTCTTCCAGTATGCATGAGGGGTTAGGGTTCGAATTTTGGGGGTTTTGAGCAGGGGGTGATGATTCTTGTTATTGATCGATTATTACATGTTTTAGATGTATTATGGTGCTTAGTTTGGGTTCGATTTGTGAGAATAGGGTACGTGCGACGTACGAGCAAGGTTTGGCTCGGACTTCGGAAATTTAAGGTACGTGCGACGTACGAGCATCACTTTATATGAGAGCATTTTGTGAAATGCATAATGTATTTTGATTGCATTGATGGTTGTGCGTATGGTTATATATATTATGTGTTGATATAGTTATGGAACGACCCAACCATGACATCGCCGCCACAAGCGTGCGTGATACTAGAGTATTATGACCTTACAAGAGATATGGGGTACTGGGTTTATATGACTATTGTAGGGCATTTGAGATGCCTGAGAATGATCGTGGAATCATGTATTCATTATAAGACATGTGAGATGTCTAAGTATAATGGAGAATTGGTAAAATAAATGCTAGGCATTTGAGCTATCTGTGATTGGTAGCAAAGTTGAAAAGCAGTATTAGATATCGAGATATCTATATTTGTATGTATAATGAATTTGGAATCATTAATTATTGATACCTGAGAATCAGGCATGCTATGAGTTAAATCAATGTGTTGATTTACTGATTTTTGAGATTTGATGAGTTTGATGATTGTGAGAACAGGGACAGTACACGCAATCCCGGATGAGGACGTTGTCATCCAGGGAGTATCATTTAAAATTCATTAGTATTTACTTTTGTTGTAAATTATGAATTTCATTACTGTGATTATGGGATTTTGTGTATTGGTATGCTCACCCCGTTGGGGGCTGTCTCTGTTGGGGCAGGTGAACAGGTACATTGATGGCTGTGGAGCTGAGCTCGAGCTGTTGATTGGATGTACTCCCAGGATCGTGGTACCGGGGCTTGATGGAGCACGGTATCGTATAGAGTACTTATATACACCCGAAGGTTATATACATATTTATGATGCTCGCATGTGAGCACGGTTATGCTTGTATATGGGTTGTATATAAAGGCATGAGCCTTTCTCTCTTTCATTCTATGTTGCATGCAATTAAGGGTAGAATTGCTAATGATATGAGAGTCATGGGTGTATTATGTGGGTGTTGAAACCCATTTATGTTGTCTTATGTGTGGTGTCTTCCCTGGCTGGGAATTTACTTAGCGTTGCTGTATTCTGTTAGTATGTGTTTTCCCTGGCCGGGAACTATATATTGTGATGTGTTTTTATTTCGGGATGTCTCTATTTATGGGGAGACTCTGCCCAAATTTTTATAAAAGTCCACCATGTAAAAAGTGGTGTAATGGGGATGGAAATGGGCGGAATCTATGAGTCTATTTGTTGGTAGAGATGATCTTAATGTTGAATATTAAAGAAATTTTGTAATTGCCATTCAATGGTAAAGTATCATTTGAGTTTCCCGATTGATTTTATTGAAAGCACGTGCCACACATAATGATTAATACACTAATCAAGGGTTAAGGGCTTGGGGTCCTTACATTAGTGGTATCAGAGCAGTGGTTGCTCATTGGGGCTGTTAAGGGCCTATGAAGTTATTGATAGCACATATTTATGCATGATGGCATTAATGTTGTATGACACAACTAGTTGTTATGTGCTTTTATGATATGAAAAGTGGTGTTGCTAATCATTGTGGTTGCAGGAATCGTGTAGAATGTGATGGGATGGCATTAATGGTGATGTCTGGCACTTCATGTATTATGTTTTAAGGGATCTGATTTTGTAGGAAATGTGAGACGTATGGGCTTCGGACGGTAAAACGTGTTGCACATTTGATTATGTATATCATGGATAGTGAACCCTTACATGTGATGATATATGTGACATGATAGTGATATATTGTGATAATGGAACCAAATGTTGTGTTTGATTCTTGTGGTAGAATTGATGAATGTTCCGGTAGCCTTTATCTCCAAGCGAGGGAGGTACTTGCCGCTGTCATGTCTAAGCGAGGTAACATGCCGCTGTCATTGTTGAAGCGAGGGGTCCTAAAATTCCGCTGTTGTATTGGGACCGGAACAGTCACAATTCTAGTGATTAATGTGGAATATTGTGGTTATAACTGGAACGTGATATCGATCATTATACTGTGAACTGTGGTATTAACCTGGATGTAGGTACATGGAGCTAGTGGAAGTTCCGGTAGTTGTTATATTCGAGCGAGGGAGGTACTTGCCGCTGTCATATGAAGCGATGGTAATATGATATTTGCCGCTGTCATGTCTAAGCGAGGTAACATGCCGCTGTCATTGTCGAAGCGAGGGATATCATATGATGCCGCTATATGTCGAAGCGAGGGGTCCTAAAATTCCGCTGCTATAACAAGACCGGAACAACCACATTATCGATATTGATTGCAATGTCTCGTTCCGCTATGTTGGTTGGCGATGGTTCATGCCGCCAAGTGTATTAATAGTGATGTCTCATTCCGCTATGTTGGTTGGCGATGGTTCATGTAAGGACCCCAAGCCCTTAAACCTTGATTAGTGTATTAACCACTATGTGTGGTACATGCTTTCTATAAAATGTCAATCGGGAAGCTCTGATGATACTTAATCATTGCCTGTCAATGAAAGACTCATATGTTTGCCCTTTACCAACCCCTTGGTGCCACTTTTCACATTGTAAACTTTTATAAAAATTTGGGCAGAGTCTCCCCATAAAATTGAGCTATCCCAAAACACAAACACATCACATAATATAATTCCCGGCCAGGGAATACACAATACTCATCAGAAAGCAGTAATACAAGTAAATTCCCAGCCAGGGGAGACACCACACATATGACGACAAAAGTGGGTTTCAACACCCACATAATACACCAATGACTTTCTTATCATTTAGCAATTCTACCTCTAATTGCATGCAACATAGAATGAAAGAGAGAAAGGCTCATGCCTTTACATACAACCCATATACAAGTATAATCGTGCTCACATGCGAGCATCATGAATATGCATAAAACCATCATGGGTATATGGGTACTCTATACGATACCGTGCTCCATCAAGCCCTGGTACCACAATCCTGGGAGTACATCCAATCAACAGCTCGAGCTCATCTCCAAAGCCATCGATGTACCTGTTCACCTGTCCCAACAGAGACAGCCCCCAACGGGGTGAGCATACCAATTCCACAATTTCATAATCAAAATGACATAATACATAATTTACGGAATGTAAATATTGTGGAACATATGTGATACTTCCTGGATGGTATCATCCTCATCATAACGTACCCCTGTAATAACCCTGTTCTCAAAACAGATAAATCATCAAATCTTAAATATGCAGTTAATCATGATATTGGTTAACCCTAGCCAGTCTCAAATCAGTAACCTTTCATAACATCTTATTTTATTTGGCAATGATTAGTAACATTTCATAACATCATCTCATAACATCGTTTCATAACATCGTTTCATAACATCGCTTCATAACATCTTTTCATAACATCTTACTTAATCTAGCAATGATCATAATTCTAGATATCGTATTGAGATTTCCTTAACTTCCGATACTGGTTAATCACTTCTCTGATTAACTACGTCTCTGTTCCTATTTATTACCAATAGGGAATAAAATACAGATATCCTAGATATCTTATCAAATACCACCTTTTCATTTCTTACTTCAAGGTAACGTCATACTTTCGGTGTTTGCTCCGTAGCAACCACACCTCATCATTTGCTCGCTTCATAGCGGCACTAAGCATTCCACCATGTGAATCAACATAACGTAACCAAGTCCCGATACCATCATAGTAAAACATATCGTATATCTTAAATCATGCATCATACTTGTAAAACATCATTTAAACTATGCTCGTACGCTAAACGTACCTTAAATCCTCGAAGTCCGAGTCAAACCTTGCTCGAGTTCCATGCCCTGAGGAACGATGTGCTAACACGGTAAATAATTCACAATTATTTACGAACATGCAACCCATGCTCAAGCACATCCATAACCCTCAAAATATTGTCGACACACGACAATTAAACATCTAAAAGACCCGGGGCAGGGTACATGCAGGGAGGGAAAACGAATGCGGCATATCGAAAAATTGCCTAAGAACACCTTCAATAATTCGAACCCAACCAACACAAATCAAACCCGAATAATCACCATAATTCATCTAACACATGAATTAATCATTTAACAACAACAATAATCGCCCCACATGCCAAAACCCCCAAAATTCGAATTCAAGCCCTAACTTCAAATCCGATTCCTCAATTTCGAACACAATCAAGCATCATAATGCATTTAAACATGAAATAATCGAATAACAACAAGAATCATCATCCTCATACCAAAAACCCAAATTTTCGAAACCCTAAGTCACGAAATCAGTGTTCAAATTCGAAACCATAAGCAACAAATTTTCGACCCATGAAAGTATGAAATCATCGTCTCAAAAGCAGCATAAAAACGCCCCAAAAACATCAGAAAAATCGTACCAAAATCATACCAAAATCGCGCCCCAAAATCGGATGAAATCCAGTTTTTGAACCCTACGCTTTTCTGGCAAATCCGAGCTCGATTCTTGACCAAATTTCAAATTGTTGGTACGTATAGAAGCGCCTGGAAGAGACGATCACGGCGGCGGGTCGGACGCGCCGAACGGCTGCCGGACGGCGGCGGGCGCACGCCTGGAAGCGGCGTGGGTCAAAAGGGGATCGAGAATGGCGCGGCTACGGGGAGAGAGAAGGAGGGGAAGAAAATGGTTCCGATAATAAAAATCTCGGGTTCAACTGGTATTTATAGCAAAAATACCCCGAAATACTAATATCCCCACAAATACATCATGATTCATTAAAAATCATCTGTTTTCAATAATTCTCTCTCTAACTCAAAAACTCCCTACCGGTGCCCACACACAGCACCCGAGATTCTGAGTCCTACTAAAAACCCAACTCACAGGTTTTCACCGAAACGAGAATACGATCTCAACCTCGGGATCCAACGATCCCAACTACTCAAATAGACGAGCCCAGAAGGCCCGACACCTCGATTAAACTCCAATTCGCCACGTAAAACAACTTTACGGGTTATTAACACTCCGGGATTAACACCTATAATCCCTGGTCATCACATTATCCCCCACTAAAAGAATTTCGTCCTCGAAATTAGCACCGGTGTATCACGTAACACCCAGGCTACACAACAACCTGAAGCCATAACCTCGATTCCTGACCATATCAGAATCGTATTAATAAACGCGAGGATACTTACCTCTCATCTAACTCTGAAACAGAGCGACATACCAAAACCAACATATCACCCAAGA
Source organism: Haberlea rhodopensis (assembly GCA_907163345.1). Classification (NCBI taxonomy): domain Eukaryota; kingdom Viridiplantae; phylum Streptophyta; class Magnoliopsida; order Lamiales; family Gesneriaceae; genus Haberlea; species Haberlea rhodopensis. Next base: position 1,626,539 of record CAJQUN010000123.1, on the reverse strand, counting down.
GGTAAAACGTACCTCGATGCGGGTCATCCCAAAAGTCAGTCCCTCATGACTGCGAAACAACTGATACTTACGACTGTAGATCAGACAGTCATCCTTCGTTCTAATACAACAGTACGAACACATCCTGAATGACACCTCAACCGTAAGAACGTTGACCTCGTGTCAAACTCTGGAGTGGAATAGACTTCCAAATCCATCATAACGTCAAAAAGCGTCAGCGCAATCCAACGCTAACAATCCAAAAGCAGTTAGTCAACTGAAACTGCGAGGATCTGAATCGCTCCCGATTCCATCGTAGATATCATTCAATGACATCTCTTATCATGACTCACGATGTCTAACATACATCGTTACGAGGGAAACATTGGCATACCACGGTGTACACATACCAAGCCTGGTTCCACTTCCAAACCTCCTCCATCAAATGATCAGTCGCATCATTGCAACTCAACTTGGGCAACTCACGGCCACAGATTCACATAAAAGACATCTCACAAGATGTCCACCTCCGGATATCCTAAGAATCACATCCTGATCATAAATAAACAATCGAGACTCCTCAGAGTTTCAAATTTGAAAGGACATGCAATAAACCCAATGCATCCCAAATACATGGATTCCCAGGCCAAAACAACGACGACTTGATGACTCTCTTGTTGGTACTTCAACATCATGAGCTGTCCCAGACAAGTCTCACCAAGATTTAAACATAAACATATATACGTTCAGTGAGGCATACTCAACTTCAACTTCAAATGATGTGGTGACTACCAGAGTCCACCACAATCCACCTCGTATAACCTTACGATTTACCAAACTTGGTTCCAACGAGCAGTATAACGGCTCTAGCAAGCCCATCATGGTGCTGCATACACGCGGCAGACAAACTAGTCGCTGCCTCACTAGGTTTCACCTCAAACCTACCAATCAGATGGACGTTTCCGCACGGCATACCATACCATGGGAAGAAAATCAATAGAGTAGTGGGTCTTTACCCAACATTCCTCCAATGCTGAAATACCCTGGACACTCCAATGTCCCCATGCACTTAACATAACCTGATCCTACTTCCTTAGGACCCATCTTACATTCTCATGGTTGGTGTGACCATGTCTACCATATGTCCTATCAATAGCAAGCGAGTAATTCCTCCACGATTACTCCTGTCGTCAAAAACATGGCCAAAAGCCATTCCAACGAGCCTACCTCAAGGGTATCACCACTCGAAATACGATTACTTCAAACAATTCTGCGGTACAATCACATGTACAGTGCGTCCATCCATTCCTCGAGCAACCCGCTCGGTATAAGGGCCACGTTAATCGGTGACGCACACACCACCTTGTGCCCGACATTGGCACCCAAGGCATACAACTGAAAATGTATACTCAACGCATTGTTCATCGTAATGATGATGCATGTCTAATAAGACATCTCCTACACTATCGTCATCGTCATCCTGTGACGACACAGGCCAACTCATGGTATCTAAGGCATTGCCAACTAGTGACAATACATGTCAACAATGACATCTAAACAACCCAGTCAACTCGTGACGGTCCATGCACATCAGCGTATGTCATCCACCATCATGCTAGTAAAATAGGCATAATAAAACATGTATATCAACGCAATACAGCTACAATAAAGCTAATAGAATAGCAATATCTCGTACCTCATCGCTAACAAGATAGCGGCATACCTGTCTCCGTCGCTAGATAATAGTGCGAAATCAGCACTCATCGCTCGAAGGCGGCATAATCCTGTGTGAGTACATAGCGGCACTATCCATCGCTATAGAATCGACGGCATGATACCTCGCTATACACCTGAGCCTGAATCATCGTCTACATAACAGCGGAAAGAGGCATCGCTATCAACATATCTGGTGGCACCAATCATCGTCAATCCTCATAGAAGAATGAGTCATCGTAAATCCACATAATAGCGGAATGGGACATCGCTATTAACATATCCGGCGGCATAAACCATCGCCAATCCTCGTAAAAGAGTGTGTCATAGTAACATAGCGGAATGAGGCATCGCTATCATCATATCCGGCGGCATAAATCATCGCCAATCCTCGTAAAAGAGTGTGTCATAGTAACATAGCGGAATGAGGCATCGCTATCATCATATCCGGCGGCATAAATCATCGCCAATCCTCATAAAAGAGTGAGTCATCGTAACATAGCGGAATGAGGCATCGCTATCATCATAAACATCATCATAATCATCATATCATCTTTACTCATCATAAACATCATATTCACATATATACTCACAACAAACTATGTTAATTAGAAATGGGACTGTCCCGGTTCCATTATGACAGCGGCACAATTGGCCCCCTCGCTCGACATAGCACATCGTATGATACCCATCGCTACGCCTTGATAGCGGATGTATCTCTTATACAGCGGATGATACCCGTCGCTACACCTTGATAGCGGATGTACCCCATCGCTCAGCGGATGATACCCATCGCTACACCTTGATAGCGGATGTACCCCATCGCTCATCAGCGGATGATACCCATCGCTACACCTTGATAGCGGATGTACCCCATCGCTCATCAGCTATGTGAGCGGCAAGACCTTCCTCGCTTGCCCATAATAACCACCGGACATTCAACCATTCTAAGTAACATAGTGAAACATACATTATCATCTTGTAACATCATCATCATATAAGCATCATCATCTTATAGCATCATTATCTTAGAGATAAAACAGTAAATGTACGAAATCATAGTTGAGTAAGCTTGCTGGTTATTCATTAACTTCTTTTCATTTTCCCTAGTTCATATTCATGCATATGGGCATCTTACCCTGTGGCATCTTACCACCTTATAAACATCATATCATTCTATAAACATCATATTAACATCATCATTACTTATCATAGTCGTCATCGTAAACGTCATATCATCTTCATTTATCATAACATCATCGTAAGTATCTTGTCATCTTTATTCATTATAAAATCATCTTCACCGTGAACTTACTTATCATAACATCATCTTAAACATCTTATCACTTTTTCATTCATTAAACACATCATCATGGCATCGTAAATTCTCATGCAGTCATAGTATGATCATAATATAGGAGTATGGCCTCTTACCATATGGGCATCTTACCACATCATAACATCGTAACACATCATCATAATCTCACTTGTCATAAACATCGTCATCATAGCATATTCGTCATAAACCTACTTATCAAAATCATTATCATCATAACATTATCATCATAATCATCATCATCATAAACAATCATAAATACTTATGCATCCAATGCATAGTCAAAGTTAGGAGTGTGTTACCGTCCGATGCCGTACGCTTCTTACGTACTTTCCTTGCTTGAACATTATATGAACAAACACATTAGTATATTCAATAATAATTGAGACCATACCGAAGTAATCCACTGTCGGTTGTCTACCCAGTCTGTCCTCAGACAATACGTCATATCTTTCTTTTCCCTGATTTTCTTCCAAAATCAGGTTCCTCGGCACGTAGCATATAGAGTGTTAGACATCACTATGAATGTCATCCTATCGTGTTCCACACGATTCCTGCAACCACAATGGTTAGCAATACACTTTTCATAACATAAAAGCACATAAACCATTAGTCATGTCGTATAACATTAATGCCATCATGCATAAAGATGTGCTATCAATAACTTCCTAGGCCCTCAACAGCCCCAACGAGCAACCACTGCTCTGATACCACTAATGTAAGGACCCCAAGCCCTTAAACCTTGATTAGTGTATTAACCACTATGTGTGGTACATGCTTTCTATAAAATGTCAATCGGGAAGCTCTGATGATACTTAATCATTGCCTGTCAATGAAAGACTCATATGTTTGCCCTTTACCAACCCCTTGGTGCCACTTTTCACATTGTAAACTTTTATAAAAATTTGGGCAGAGTCTCCCCATAAAATTGAGCTATCCCAAAACACAAACACATCACATAATATAATTCCCGGCCAGGGAATACACAATACTCATCAGAAAGCAGTAATACAAGTAAATTCCCAGCCAGGGGAGACACCACACATATGACGACAAAAGTGGGTTTCAACACCCACATAATACACCAATGACTTTCTTATCATTTAGCAATTCTACCTCTAATTGCATGCAACATAGAATGAAAGAGAGAAAGGCTCATGCCTTTACATACAACCCATATACAAGTATAATCGTGCTCACATGCGAGCATCATGAATATGCATAAAACCATCATGGGTATATGGGTACTCTATACGATACCGTGCTCCATCAAGCCCTGGTACCACAATCCTGGGAGTACATCCAATCAACAGCTCGAGCTCATCTCCAAAGCCATCGATGTACCTGTTCACCTGTCCCAACAGAGACAGCCCCCAACGGGGTGAGCATACCAATTCCACAATTTCATAATCAAAATGACATAATACATAATTTACGGAATGTAAATATTGTGGAACATATGTGATACTTCCTGGATGGTATCATCCTCATCATAACGTACCCCTGTAATAACCCTGTTCTCAAAACAGATAAATCATCAAATCTTAAATATGCAGTTAATCATGATATTGGTTAACCCTAGCCAGTCTCAAATCAGTAACCTTTCATAACATCTTATTTTATTTGGCAATGATTAGTAACATTTCATAACATCATCTCATAACATCGTTTCATAACATCGTTTCATAACATCGCTTCATAACATCTTTTCATAACATCTTACTTAATCTAGCAATGATCATAATTCTAGATATCGTATTGAGATTTCCTTAACTTCCGATACTGGTTAATCACTTCTCTGATTAACTACGTCTCTGTTCCTATTTATTACCAATAGGGAATAAAATACAGATATCCTAGATATCTAATCAAATACCACCTTTTCATTTCTTACTTCAAGGTAACGTCATACTTTCGGTGTTTGCTCCGTAGCAACCACACCTCATCATTTGCTCGCTTCATAGCGGCACTAAGCATTCCACCATGTGAATCAACATAACGTAACCAAGTCCCGATACCATCATAGTAAAACATATCGTATATCTTAAATCATGCATCATACTTGTAAAACATCATTTAAACTATGCTCGTACGCTAAACGTACCTTAAATCCTCGAAGTCCGAGTCAAACCTTGCTCGAGTTCCATGCCCTGAGGAACGATGTGCTAACACGGTAAATAATTCACAATTATTTACGAACATGCAACCCATGCTCAAGCACATCCATAACCCTCAAAATATTGTCGACACACGACAATTAAACATCTAAAAGACCCGGGGCAGGGTACATGCAGGGAGGGAAAACGAATGCGGCATATCGAAAAATTGCCTAAGAACACCTTCAATAATTCGAACCCAACCAACACAAATCAAACCCGAATAATCACCATAATTCATCTAACACATGAATTAATCATTTAACAACAACAATAATCGCCCCACATGCCAAAACCCCCAAAATTCGAATTCAAGCCCTAACTTCAAATCCGATTCCTCAATTTCGAACACAATCAAGCATCATAATGCATTTAAACATGAAATAATCGAATAACAACAAGAATCATCATCCTCATACCAAAAACCCAAATTTTCGAAACCCTAAGTCACGAAATCAGTGTTCAAATTCGAAACCATAAGCAACAAATTTTCGACCCATGAAAGTATGAAATCATCGTCTCAAAAGCAGCATAAAAACGCCCCAAAAACATCAGAAAAATCGTACCAAAATCATACCAAAATCGCGCCCCAAAATCGGATGAAATCCAGTTTTTGAACCCTACGCTTTTCTGGCAAATCCGAGCTCGATTCTTGACCAAATTTCAAATTGTTGGTACGTATAGAAGCGCCTGGAAGAGACGATCACGGCGGCGGGTCGGACGCGCCGAACGGCTGCCGGACGGCGGCGGGCGCACGCCTGGAAGCGGCGTGGGTCAAAAGGGGATCGAGAATGGCGCGGCTACGGGGAGAGAGAAGGAGGGGAAGAAAATGGTTCCGATAATAAAAATCTCGGGTTCAACTGGTATTTATAGCAAAAATACCCCGAAATACTAATATCCCCACAAATACATCATGATTCATTAAAAATCATCTGTTTTCAATAATTCTCTCTCTAACTCAAAAACTCCCTACCGGTGCCCACACACAGCACCCGAGATTCTGAGTCCTACTAAAAACCCAACTCACAGGTTTTCACCGAAACGAGAATACGATCTCAACCTCGGGATCCAACGATCCCAACTACTCAAATAGACGAGCCCAGAAGGCCCGACACCTCGATTAAACTCCAATTCGCCACGTAAAACAACTTTACGGGTTATTAACACTCCGGGATTAACACCTATAATCCCTGGTCATCACAGTTCATGCCGCCAAGTGTATTGATAGCGATGTCTCATTCCTCTATATTGATTGGCGATGGTTCTTGCCGCCGGATATATTGATAGCGATGTCTCATTCCGCTATATTTATTGGCGATGGTTCTTGCCGCCATATATATTGATAGCGATGGTTCATTCCGCTATATTGATTGGCGATGATTCTTGCCGCCGGATATATTGATAGCGATGGTTCATTCCGCTATATTGATTGGTGATGATTCTTGCCGCCGGATATATTCATAGCGATGGTTCGTTCCGCTATTTCATTGGCGATGACTTATGCCGCCGGGTGTTCATAGCGATGGTACATTCCGCTACATCTATGGCGATGGTTCATGCCGCCAGATGTCTATAGCGATGTGTTATGCCGCTGACTCTATGACGAGGGATTATGCCACTGATTCTATAGCGACGGTTATGCCGCTATGTACATGACGCTGGATTACGCCACCTACGAGCGATGGGTGCTGATTGTGTACCACTGTTGGATGACGGAGACAGGTATGCCGCTATATTGTTAGCAATGAGGTATGGCATATTACTGTTTATTTAGCACTATTGTGGATATCATGTGTTAATTTACTTATGTTGTCATGTGTTTGACGATGAGACTATAGACGTCGTGTATCGACATATACCGTCACGAGTCGACAATATTATTTCAAAGTCATATGTTGACAGGTACCGTCACGGGATGACTATGACATAGTGGATGTTCTATGTAGACGTGTAGCATCGTTTTGATGGTTAATACATTTATGTTATGTATTTGGTTGTATGGTTGAGTGCCGATGGTGAGCACATGGTAGAGTCTGGGTCACTAGTTGACGAGACCTTTTGCCGAGCAGGTTTGCTCGGTGGAGTATTGGACGTATTGTACCGGTAAATGTACCACATCATGTTATAGAGGTAAATATTTGTCGAGCAATGATACCCTTGGGCATGCTCGTTGGTTTGACTAGGGCCAAGTGATTGGTGGTAAGAGTAGCCATTGAGGAAACTACTCACTTGTGTTGTGATGTAGGGTAGACATGGTTACACCCACCCTGAGGGTGTGGGATAGGTCTTAACGGATTATGATTGCATCATAAGTGAGCAAGGACACCGGGTTGTCCATTGTGCTTGGTATTTTAGAGATATGTTGGGCGATGACCCATTACTCTAACGGTTTGTAAGGTATGGCATACCGAGATGGAACATATGGTTTGTTGGTGGGCTTGATATGAGCCTATGGAGACAGCGCTTTGCTAGCCAGATATTGGGGGAATGATATAGTGTGCTTGTTGGAGCCATGATACTACATGTTGGAACCGAGTTTGGTGAATCGTATGATGATACGATGAAGACTTTTGGCAGGCTTTTTGATTGCCCCTTTGTAGCATGATGTTTGAGGCATGTGACACCTCATGAGAACGTTATGCGTCTTTTGTCTGGAGGGACTTGTCTGGGACAGCTCATAATGTTGGAGTACCAACAAGAGAGTCATCAAGTCGTCGTTGACTCGATCTGGGGAATCCGTGTACTTGGGATGCAATGGGTGTTATTGTATCCAGTTTTTCCGAACGGTGGTTCGAGACTAGTGGATCTCGAGTTCGATAGCACTTCCCTTGTGGGGAAGGAGGTAGTATTATACCTATTTGGGAATCTTTGAAGGATTCGGTAAGCTGGTACGTGTGGTGTTGATTTTGGGAATCACGCCGTGTTGTTGATCGTCGATTATCATTCTCCACTGCATGGGAATGACTCAGAATTGACCGTTGTGTTTGGGGCTTAGGAGTATGTTGTAGATACCCGAGCCAAGTGCATTGAGTATGCATGTGATGTCCATGCCTAGGCAGGTATACCGGTAAGTATACGGATGCCAGTTATTGATTTCCTTTTGTCAAGCACAGAGTTATACTATTTTTTGGATGGTTTAACTCTCTGATGAAAGATATTGAACACCTTGAGATTGAGAATCTCCATGGCACGATAAATTATGAGGAATAATCGTGAAGTTAGTTGACTCCCTTTGAGGAGGGATTATCTTATGTGGGTTAAGGTATTTCCTTATTGGTGTTTTTCTCCGAGTTATGCGATGGCCTTCCCAAGTTTGGATTGTTAAATCCTAGGATTATCAAGGGATGGCAGGAATTCGGATTGGTTGGGTGTCGCTGTCGATACAAGCGTTGAGGATGCCATGGGTTTATTGCATGTCCTTTCAGAATTTGAGCTCTGTGGAGTCTCGATGGTTTATTTATGATCAGGATGTGATCCTTGGAATATCCGGAGGTTGACATTTTGTGAGATGTCTTTTGTGTGAATCTGTGGCCGTGAGTTACCCAAATTGAGTTGCAATGATGCGACTGCTCATTTGATGGAGGAGGTTTGAAAGTGGAGGCCAGGTTTGGTATGTGTACATCGTGGTATACTAGTGTTTTCCTCGTGGGAGACGATCCTAATATGGTCAAGGATCGAGGTTATGGCTTCATGTTGTTGTGTAGCCCGGGTGTTACGTGATACGCCGGTGCTAATTTCGAGGACGAAATTCTTTTAGTGGGGGATATTGTGATGACCAGAGATTATAGATGTTAATCCCGGAGTGTTAATAACCCCTAAAGTTGTTTTACGTGGCGATTTGGAGTTTAATCGAGGTGTTGGGCCTTCCGGGCTCGTCTATTTGAGTAATTGGGATCGTTGGATCCCGAGGTTGAGATCGTATTCTCATTTCGGTGAACACCTATGAGTTGGGTTTTTAGTGTGACTCGGAATCTCGGGTGCTTTGTGTGGGCACCGGTAGGGGGTTTTGGAGTTAGAGAGAGAATTTTTGAAAACAGATGATTTTTAATGAATCATGATGTATTTGTGGGGCCATTAGTATTTCGGGGTATTTTTGCTATAAATACCAGTTGAACCCGAGATTTTAATTATTGGAACCATTTTTTCCCCACCTTCTCTCTCTCTTCCCGTCCGCGCTGCTTCCCGTTTTTCCCCAACCCTCGCCGCTTCAAGGCGTGGGCCCGCCGCCGTCTGGCCGCCGTTCGGCACGTCCGACCCACGGTAGCTTTGTCTCTTCCAGGCGCACCTTCCCATACCAACAATTTGAAGTTTCGTCGAGAATCGCGTTCGGATTTGCCAGAAAAGCGCTAGGGTTCGAAACTGGATTCTGTCCGATTTGGGGCTCAATTTTTGGTACGTTTTTGGGGCTTTTCTTCCGGTGTTTTTGGGGCGTTTTTGTGCTGTTGTTGGGTCAAAAATTTCAGACTTTAATGGTTCGAAAATTTGTGGCTTATGGTTCGAATTCTTCCAGTATGCATGACGGGTTAGGGTTCGAATTTTGGGGGTTTTGAGCAAGGGGTGATGATTCTTGTTATTGATCGATTATTACATGTTTTAGATGTATTATGGTGCTTAGTTTGGGTTTGATTTGTGAGAATAGGGTTCGAAAAATTGATGGGTGTTCTTGAACAATTTTCGATATGTCTCATTCGTTTTCCCTCCCTGCATATGCCCTGCCCCGGGTCTTTTAAATGGTTAATTGTCGTGTGTTGACAATATTTTGAGGGTTATGGATGTGCTTGAGCATGGGTTACATGTTCGTAAATAATTGTGAATTATTTATCGTGTTAGCACATCGTTCCTCGGGGCATGGAACTCGAGCAAGGTTTGGCTCGGACTTCGGAAATTTAAGGTACGTGCGACGTACGAGCATCACTTTATATGAGAGCATTTTGTGAAATGCATAATGTATTTTGATTGCATTGATGGTTGTGCATATGGTTATATATATTATGTGTTGATATAGTTATGGAACGACCCAACCTTGACATCGCCGCCACAAGCGTGCGTGATACTAGAGTATTATGACCTTACAAGAGATATGGGGTACTGGGTTTATATTACTATTGTAGGGCATTTGAGATGCCTGAGAATGATCGTGGAATCATGTATTCATTATAAGACATGTGAGATGTCTAAGTATAATGGAGAATTGGTAAAATAAATGCTAGGCATTTGAGCTATCTGTGATTGGTAGCAAAGTTGAAAATCAGTATTAGATATCGAGATATCTATATTTGTATGTATAATGAATTTGGAATCATTAATTATTGATACCTGAGAATCAGGCATGCTATGAGTTAAATCAATGTATTGATTTACTGATTTTTGAGATTTGATGAGTTTGGTGATTGTGAGAACAGGGACAGTACACGGAATCCCGGATGAGGACGTTGCCATCCAGGGAGTATCATTTAAAATTCATTAGTATTTACTTTTGTTGTAAATTATGAATTTCATTATTGTGATTATGGGATTTTGTGTATTGGTATGCTCACCCCGTTGGGGGCTGTCTCTGTTGGGGCAGGTGAACAGGTACATCGATGGCTGTGGAGCTGAGCTCGAGCTGTTGATTGGATGTACTCCAAGGATCGTGGTACCAGGGCTTGATGGAGCACGGTATCGTATAGAGTACTTATATACACCCGAAGGTTATATACATATTTATGATGCTCGCATGTGAGCACGGTTATGCTTGTATATGGGTTGTATATAAAGGCATGAGCCTTGTAAGTAATCCTTAGAGCATACAACGCAGCGGAATAAAATATTTTGGATTACTAGAACAATGGATCTATACATAGGGATTCATATCGGATAAAGGATTTACAAAAGTCTCACCCTTGTAGCGTGTTTGATGCAGAATCCTCGATGTAGCACCACGAGTCACAAACAAAAGTTTGCACCTTTGTCTCTACGGTATCCACACGATCAAATCGAAAAGGGTATTTAAGAACAAGTTACTAGACTCGTTCTTAAACCGGAACAATAACACCACACGATTCCAAATCGTATGAAGATGACCGGAAACACCCCAAGGTCAAGGTGGCGGCCGAGAGCCTTTTAGTGAGAGGTGGCCGAGAGCTTCATATGATGGTGGCTAGGTTTTTTGATATCAAAGTATGATATGAAAGTATGATTAACAATTAATCAAAACCTAGTATTTATATTATAAGGCTTTTAATTAAGGTTCAAGACTTTCTTAAAGTCTCATGGGCGCAAACCCATGATTTAATTAAAACCTTTTAATCATTTAATTAAGACTCTTCTTAATTAATTAATTCATCCAATGAATTTAATTTCCCTTATCGATTTAATCTTTTCTGCGACCCGATAGGTTCTTGTAATGTTGGTAGTGACATAAAATCTCATTTTACGTTACAAGCAAAGAGCGGTGTCTAGCAACACATCAAGGCTACCCAAATTACAAGAATGTCAATGACTCGACATAACCTTTAGAACTTGTGATAATATTAACCATGTAACTTAATCTCTTTGTCCTTTGTGTTTAGATTGAACACGAGTCATGGAATAGTCATACTCGTATATTCAATCTTTATTTCTTGATCCCCAAGTAGAACTAGAATAAACGAATAAGCTCGATATCTCATATCGACTCATTCGAGCATGGCCATGCATTTTAGTTCTCACTTGATCAAGGGCCAAACACATCTCCTGTTATAGGAGGGACAAATCCTATCTCGATCTGTGATGACCAGAAATTATGGATGTTAATCCCGGAGTGTTAATAACCCGTAAAGTTGTTTTACGTGGCAATTGGAGTTTAATCGAGGTGTTGGGCGTTCTGGGCTCGTCTATTTGAGTAGTTGGGATCGTTGGATCCCGAGGTTGAGATCGTATTCTCATTTCGGTGAAAAGCCGTGAGTTGGGTTTTTAGTGTGACTCAGAATCTCGGGTGCTTTGTGTGGGCACCGGTAGGGGGTTTTTGAGTTAGAGAGAGAATTTTTGGAAACAGATGATTTTTAAGGAATCATGATGTATTTGTGGGGCTATTAGTATTTCGGGGTATTTTTGCTATAAATACTAGTTGAACCCGAGATTTTAATTATCGGAACCATTTTCCCCACCTTCCTTCTCTCTCCCCGCGCGCGAGCTTTCCCGATCCCCTTTGACCCCCGCCGCTTCCAGGCGTGCGCCCGCCGTCGTCCGGCCACCGTTCGGCGCGTGCCACCCGCCGTTGGATTCGTCTCTTCCAGGCGCTCCTACCCATACCATCAATTTGAAGTTTGGTCGCGATTTGAGCTCGGATTTCTGCAGAAAGCGTAGGGTTCGAAAACTTGAGTTCATCCGATTTTTGGGGCTCGATTTTGGTATGTTTTTGGTACGATTATTCTGGTGTTTTTGGGGCGTTTTTGAGCTGTTTTTGAGTCGATGATTTCAGAATTTTTGGTTCGAAAATATTTGTTGCATTTGGTTCGAATTTCAGCCCTATTTTCGTGAGTTAGGGTTCGAAAAATTGGGGCTTTTGACAAGGAGTGATGATTCTTGTTAGTAATTGATTAATTCATGTTTTAGATGCATTATGATGCTTGATTGTGTTCGAAATTGAGGAATTGGATTCGAATTTAGGGCTTTGAATTCGAATTTTAGGGGTTTGGCATGTGGGGCGATTATTCCTGTTGTTGATTGATTAATTCATATTTTAGATGAATTATGGTGTTTAATTGGGTTCGATTTGTGTTGTGAAGGTTCGAAAATTTGTGGGGAATTCTTGAGCAATTTTCGATATTGGTTTATTGTCGTGTGTTGACAATATTTTTGAGGGTTATGGGTGTGCTTGAGCATGGGTTGCATGTTCGTAATTAATTGTGAATTAATTTATCGTGTTAGCACATCGTTCCTCGGAGCATGGAACTCGAGCAAGGTTTGGCTCGGACTTCGGAGATTTAAGGTACGTGCGACGTACGAGCATTACTTTATATGAGAGCATTTGTGAAATGCATAATGTATATTGACTTCATCGATGGTTGTGCGCATGGCTATATTTATGTGTTGATATATATGGGGTACTGGGCCTATATGACTATTGTACGGCATTTGAGATGCCTGAGAATGATCGTGAGATCATGTACTCATTATAAGACATGTGAGATGTCTAGGTATAATGGAAAATTGGTAAAATAAATGCTAGGCATTTGAGCTATCTATGATTGATAGCGAAATTGAGAAATCAGTACTAGATATTGAGATATCTATATTTGTATGTATAATGAACTTGGAATCATTGATTATTGATACTTGAGAATCAGGCATGCTATGAGTTAAATCAATGTGTTGATTTACTGATTTATGAGATTTGATGAGTTTGATGATTGTGAGAACAGGGACAGTACACGGAATCCCGGATGAGGATGTTGCCATCCAGGGAGTATCATTTAAAATTCATTAATATTTACTTGTGTTGTAAATTATGAATTTCATTATTGTGATTATGAGATTTTTGTGTATTGGTATGCTCACCCCGTTGGGGGCTGTCTCTGTTGGGGCAGGTGAACAGGTGCATCGATGGCTATGGAGCTGGGCTCGAGCTGTTGATTGGATGTACTCACAGGATCGTGGTACCAGGGCTTGATGGAGCACGATATCATATAGAGTACTTATATACACCCGAGATTTATATACACATTTATGATGCTCGCATGTGAGCACGGATATTCTTGTATATGGGTTGTATATAAAGGCATGAGCCTTTCTCTCTTTCATTATATGTTGCATGCAGTTGTGGTAGAATTGCTAATGATATGAGAGTCGTTAGTGTATTATGTGGGTGTTGAAACCCACTTTTGCCGTCTTATGTGTGGTGTCTTCCCTGGCTGGGAATTTACTTTGTGTTCAGTATTCTGTTGAGTATTGTGTATTCCCTGGCCGGGAATTATATTATGTGATGTGCTTTTGTTTTGGGATAGCTCAATTTATGGGGAGACTCTGCCCAAATTTTTATAAAAACCCATAATGCAAAAGTGGTGTAATGGGGGTGGTAAAGGGCGAACATGGGAGTCTAATTGCGGGTAGAGATGATCTTAATGTTGAATATTAAAGAAATTTTGTAATTGCCATTCAATGGTAAAGTATCATCTGAGCTTCCCGATTGACTTTTTATTGAAAGCATGTGCCACACATAATGGTTAATACACTAATTAAGGGTTAAGGGCTTGGGGTCCTTACATTAGTGGTATCAGAGCAGTGGTTAGCTCTTTGGGGCTGTTGAGGGCCTGGAACATGCTGATAGGGATGAGTAGCACATATTTATGCATGATAGTAATTAGTGTGGTGTGACACAACTATTTTGCTTATGTGCATTTGTGATATGTGATCATAGTGAAACGATTATATGTCATGACATCTATAGAATCATAATATAACTTGTTGATTATGATTGTGAGTTGTGACACAGGGACAACCAAGTGGAGCATTTTGAAATGCATTGGGATACAGGAAGTACTTTGTACTCATAGTTTATGCATTTACTCATTATAATCATATTGTGTGGAATATGGATTATCGTATGCTCATGGTTTGGAATTGTTCCTGTAGGGACATTATGACGTGGAAAGGCTAAGGCCATGGTTGAAAAGACACGAAACGGTAACCTGCATTTTATATACATCCTGGAATTATGCATTGTGGTTGCATGTATACATGTAGTGATGATTTTAATGCTTTGCCGCCAAATGTTGAAGCGAGGGGTGGGAGTACCGCATGTCGCATTTGAGCGAGGTGCATTAAAATACACTCATGATGATGTATGTTGGTATATGGATTATGCTTTGTGATGCAGGTATGGATGAAATACTTGGCGAATATCCCATGAGTCATTGTTATGGATGAGTGATGATTTTAAATGCTTGCCGCTATTTATTATTGTGTGCCGCTAAAATGTGAAGCGAGGGGTGGGAGCGCCGCATGTCACATTGAAGCGCGGTTAGCATATGAGGCGAGGAAAGAATATTTGCCGCTAAAATGTGAGGCGAGGGGTGGGAGTACCGCATGTCCATTTAAGCGAGGTTATTCTATGCCGCCTATATGTGAAGCGAGGGGTGGGAGTACCGCATGTTTTTACTTGAGCGAGGGGCATTAAAATACACTACCGTGACAATGACTAGGGATCGGCTATATTTACTGGCGATGGTTCTTGCCGCCATGTATATTGATAGCGATGGTTCATGCCGCTATATTGACTGGCGATGGTTCTTGCCGCCATGTATATTGATAGCGATGGTTCATGCCGCTATATTGACTGGCGATGGTTCTTGCCGCCATGTATATTGATAGCGATGGTTCATGCCGCTATATTGACTGGCGATGGTTCTTGCCGCCATGTATATTGATAGCGATGGTTCATGCCGCTATATTGACTGGCGATGGTTCTTGCCGCCATGGATATTGATAGCGAAGGTTTATTCCGCTATATTGACTGGCGATGGTTCTTGCCGCCATGGATATTGATAGCGATGGTTTATTCCGCTATATTGACTGGCGATGGTTCTTGCCGCCATGTATATGGATAGCGATGGTTCATTCCGCTATATTGATTGGCGATGGTTCTTGCCGCCAGATATATTGCTAGCGATGCCTCTTTCCGCTATTATGTGGACGATGATTCATGCTCAGGTGTATAGCGAGGTTTCATGCCACTTATTATATGACGAGGTATCATGCCGTCGATTCTATAGCGATGGATTGTGCCGCTATGTGCTCAGCACAGGATTTTGTCGCCTTCGAGCGATCGGTGCTGACTACGTACTATTATCGAGCGACGGAGACAGGTATGCCGCTATATTGATAGCGATGAGGTATGGCATATTACTTGTGTTAGCATTATTGTGGATACTACGTGTTGCTATATATATGCCATGTGTTTGACGATGAGATTATGGATGTCGTGTATTGCCATGTACCGTCGTATGTTTGACGATGTTAGTTGGATGTCATATGTTGACATATGCCGTCACGGGATGACGATGACATAGTTGATGTTCTATGTAGACGTGTGGCGTCGTTTTGATGATTAATACATTTATGTTATGTATTTAGTTGTATGGTTTGAGTGCCGATGGTGAGCACATGGTAGAGTCTGAGTCACTAGTTGACGAGACCTTTTGTCGAGCAATGATACCCTTGGGTATGCTCGTTAGTTTGGCTAGGGCCAAGTGATTGGTGGTAAGAGTAGTCATTGAGGAAACTACTCGCTTGTGTTGTGATGTAGGGTAGACATGGTTGCACCCACCCTGAGGGTGTGGGATAAGTCTTAACGGATTATGATTGCATCATAAGTGAGCAAGGACACCGGGTTGTCCATTGTGCTTGGTATTTTAGAGATATGCTGGGCGATGACCCACAACTCTAATAATTTGTACGGTATGGTATACCGGATTGGGACGTGTATCACGTCGATAAGCTGGTACGAGCCTATGGAGACAGCACTTTGCTAGCCAGATATCGTAGTGATGATATAGTGTGCTCGTTGGAGCCATGATACTGCACGATGGAACCGAGTTTGGCAAGTCGTAAGATGAGACGATGTGGATTATGGTGGACTTTAGTAGTCACTACGTCATTTGAGGTTGAGGTTGTGCATGCCTCACTGAAACGTGTATACGCTTATGTTTAATCTTGGTGAGACTTGTCTGGGATAGTTCATGATGTTGGTGTACCAACAAGAGAGTCATCAAGTCGTTGACTCGATCTGGGGAATCCGTGTACTTGGGATGCAATGGGTGTTATTGTATCCAGTTTTTCCGAACGGTGGTTCGAGACTAGTGGATCTCGAGTTCGATAGCACTTCCCTTGTGGGGAAGGAGGTAGTATTATACCTATTTGGGAATCTTTGAAGGATTCGGTAAGTTGGTACGTGTGGTGTTGATTTTGGGAATCACGCCGTGTTGTTGATCGTCGATTATCATTCTCCACTGCAATGGAATGACTCAGAATTAACAGTTGTGTTTGGGGCTTAGGGGTATGTTGTAGATACCCGAGCCAAGTGCATTGAGTATGCATGTGATGTCAGTGCTTATGCAGGTATACCGGCGGGTATACGGATGCCAGTTATTGTTTTCCTTCTTGTCAAGCATAGAGTTATGCTACTTTTGGATGGTTAAATCTCTGATGAGAGATATGGAATACCTTGAGATTGGGAATCTCCATGGCACGATGATTATGAGGGATAATCGTGAAGTTAGTTGACTTCCCTTGAGGAGGGATTATCTTGTGTGGGTTGAGATGTTCCCTGGTTGGTGTTTCCCTTCGAGTTATAAGATAGCCTTCCCAAGTTTGGATTGTCAAATCCTAGGATTATCAAGGGATGGCAGGAATTCGGATTTATTGGGTGTCGCTGTCGACACAAGCGTTGAGGATGCAATGTGTTTATTGCATGTCCTTCCAAGATTTGAACTCTGTGGAGTCTCGATGGTTTGTTTATGATCAGGATGTGATCCTTGGAATATCCGGAGGTGGGTGTCTTGTGAGATGTCTTCTGTGTGAATCTGTGGCCGTGAGTTGCCCAAATTGAGTTGCAATGATGCGACTGCTCATTTGATGGAGGAGGTTTGGAAGTGGAAACCAGATTTGGTATGTGTACACCGTGGTATGCTAATGTTTCCCTCGTAACGATGTATGTTAGACATCGTGAGTCATGATAGAGATGTCTTTGAATGATATCTACGATGGAATCGGGAACAATTCGAATACTTGCAGTTTCAGTTGACTAACTGCTTTTGGGTTGTTAGCGTTGAGTGGTACTGACGGTCTTTGACGTTATGATGGATTTGGAAGTCTATTCCACACCAGAGATTGGCACGAGGTCAACGCTCACACGGTTGAGGTGTCATTCAGGGTGCGTTCTTACTAGTTGTATTAGAACTGAGGATGACTGTCTGATTTACAGTCGTAAGTATTGGTTGTTTTGCAGTCATGAGGGACTGACTTTTGGAATGAACCGCATCGAGGTATGTTTTGCCTCTTGGGTGATATGTTGGTTTTGGTATGTCGCTCTGTTTCAGAGTTCGATGTGAGATAAGTATTCTCGAGGTTTTTAAGACGATTCTGATATGGTCAGGAATCGAGGTTATGACTTCTTGTAGTTGTGTAGCCCGGTGTTACGTGATACACCGGTGCTAATTTCGAGGACGAAATTCTTTTAGTGGGGGATATTGTGATGACCAGAAATTATGGATGTTAATCCCGGAGTGTTAATAACCCGTAAAGTTGTTTTACGTGGCAATTGGAGTTTAATCGAGGTGTTGGGCCTTCTGGGCTCGTCTATTTGAGTAGTTGGGATCGTTGGATCCCGAGGTTGAGATCGTATTCTCATTTCGGTGAAAACCCGTGAGTTGGGTTTTTAGTGTGACTCAGAATCTCGGGTGCTTTGTGTGGGCACCAGGTAGGGGGTTTTTGAGTTAGAGAGAGAATTTTTGGAAACAGATGATTTTTAATGAATCATGATGTATTTGTGGGGCTATTAGTATTTCGGGGTATTTTTGCTATAAATACCAGTTGAACCCGAGATTTTAATTATCGGAACCATTTTCCCCACCTTCCTTCTCTCTCCCCGCGCGCGAGCTTTCCCGATCCCCTTTGACCCCCGCCGCTTCCAGGCGTGCGCCCGCCGTCGTACGGCCGCCGTTCGGCGCGTGCCACCCGCCGTTCGTCTCTTCCAGGCGCTCCTACCCATACCATCAATTTGAAGTTTGGTCGCGATTTGAGCTCGGATTTCTGCAGAAAGCGTAGGGTTCGAAAACTGGAGTTCATCCGATTTTTGGGGCTCGATTTTGGTATGTTTTTGGTACGATTATTCTGGTGTTTTTGGGGCGTTTTTGAGCTGTTTTTGAGTCGATGATTTCAGACTTTTTGGTTCGAAAATATTTGTTGCATTTGGTTCGAATTTCAGCCCTATTTTCGTGAGTTAGGGTTCGAAAAATTGGGGCTTTTGACAAGGAGTGATGATTCTTGTTAGTAATTGATTAATTCATGTTTTAGATGCATTATGATGCTTGATTGTGTTATTCAGGGCTTTGAATTCGAATTTTGGGGGTTTGGCATGTGTGGCGATTATTCATGTTGTTGATTGATTAATTCATATTTTAGATGAATTATGGTGTTTAATTGGGTTCGATTTGTGTTGTGAAGGTTCGAAAATTTGTGGGGAATTCTTGAGCAATTTTCGATATTGGTTTATTGTCGTGTGTTGACAATATTTTTGAGGGTTATGGGTGTGCTTGAGCATGGGTTGCATGTTCGTAATTAATTGTGAATTAATTTATCGTGTTAGCACATCGTTCCTCGGAGCATGGAACTCGAGCAAGGTTTGGCTCGGACTTCGGAGATTTAAGGTACGTGCGACGTACGAGCATTACTTTATATGAGAGCATTTGTGAAATGCATAATGTATATTGACTTCATCGATGGTTGTGCGCATGGCTATATTTATGTGTTGATATATATGGGGTACTGGGCCTATATGACTATTGTACGGCATTTGAGATGCCTGAGAATGATCGTGAGATCATGTACTCATTATAAGACATGTGAGATGTCTAGGTATAATGGAAAATTGGTAAAATAAATGCTAGGCATTTGAGCTATCTATGATTGATAGCGAAATTGAGAAATCAGTACTAGATATTGAGATATCTATATTTGTATGTATAATGAACTTGGAATCATTGATTATTGATACTTGAGAATCAGGCATGCTATGAGTTAAATCAATGTGTTGATTTACTGATTTATGAGATTTGATGAGTTTGATGATTGTGAGAACAGGGACAGTATACGGAATCCTGGATGAGGATGTTGCCATCCAGGGAGTATCATTTAAAATTCATTAATATTTACTTGTGTTGTAAATTATGAATTTCATTATTGTGATTATGAGATTTTGTGTATTGGTATGCTCACCCCGTTGGGGGCTGTCTCTGTTGGGGCAGGTGAACAGGTGCATCGATGGCTATGGAGCTGGGCTCGAGCTGTTGATTGGATGTACTCACAGGATCGTGGTACCAGGGCTTGATGGAGCACGGTATCGTATAGAGTACTTATATACACCCGAGATTTATATACACATTTATGATGCTCGCATGTGAGCACGGATATTCTTGTATATGGGTTGTATATAAAGGCATGAGCCTTTCTCTCTTTCATTATATGTTGCATGCAATTGTGGTAGAATTGCTAATGATATGAGAGTCGTTAGTGTATTATGTGGGTGTTGAAACCCACTTTTGTCGTCTTATGTGTGGTGTCTTCCCTGGCTGGGAATTTACTTTGTGTTCAGTATTCTGTTGAGTATTGTGTATTCCCTGGCCGGGAATTATATTATGTGATGTGCTTTTGTTTTGGGATAGCTCAATTTATGGGGAGACTCTGCCCAAATTTTTATAAAAACCCATAGTGCAAAAGTGGTGTAATGGGGGTGGTAAAGGGCGAACATGGGAGTCTAATTGCGGGTAGAGATGATCTTAATGTTGAATATTAAAGAAATTTTGTAATTGCCATTCAATGGTAAAGTATCATCTGAGCTTCCCGGTTGACTTTTTATTGAAAGCATGTGCCACACATAATGGTTAATACACTAATTAAGGGTTAAGGGCTTGGGGTCCTTACACGATCAGTCAACATCCCTCTACATAATTCGTAGTGTATCCAATAGTCGCCTTTATAGTATACCCTGTTACGGGTAACGTTTGACAATATCAAGATACATAACTCCTTATGTTGGGATCTCTGATGATCACAAGTCGTAAGGATTACATACATTATTATCACTATTAGAATTGCATATGACAATCATATAACTATCCATGTTGCATTCTCATGGTGGGTCTGTCCAGTACATCGTTCTCTAACATGTACCCATGTGTTGATTTGATATCTCATATCAATGAACAATTCATCAATCAACACATACTAGTCTCTATGTATTATCATTATTTCAATTCATGATAATACTTGACTAGGGACAATGTTTAAGAATAATACTATATTATTCTAGGGACATTAACTTATATATCAATTCATATTGCACAGATATTCGAATAATATATACTAATGATTTGCCATTAATAAAATCATATTACATTGTATGTCATAAACTGTGGGGTCTTCCCACCTTAACAGTGATTAATAGACATAAGAAGGACTAAAAATGCATTAAAGTAACATCTTAAGGTTTTGGTTGTTACACGAGCTAACAGGATTACAGGCCAAAATACAAGACTTCAAAAAAACAATTCTTTACATTCTAAAGGAATGTCATTTAGATTTACACTACTCCTAGAGTAGATACTAATCATGACTTGAATTCTATACATTCCTGTGTCCCTCGTAGCTCACTGCCTCAACCCGACCCTTAGTCCTTCCGTCCAAAGGTGTACCTACAGGGACAACACATCATGAGCATATATAATCTTACTTAGCATTATAAACATCATAGTAAATGCATGAAACATAGGTTAAGTAATATGCTGGTTATACATTCACTTCTTATTGTTGTCCCTGATTTAGAATCATGCATATGGGGCATCTTACCCCGTGGCATCTTACCACAACATCATCGTATGGCCTCTTACCATATGGGGCATCTTACCCCGTGGCATCTTACCACAATACATCGCATGGCCTCTTACCATGTAGGGCATCTTACCCCGTGGCATCTTACCACAATACATCGCATGGCCTCTTACCATGTAGGGCATCTTACCCCGTGGCGTCTTACCACAATACATCACATAAATGTCATCATATCAACATCGTATAAGCAATAAACATCATATGAACTTCATCGTATAAACATCATATAAACATCATCGTGTAAACATCGTATAAACACCGTCATTTCATCATGAATACTCATGCAATAAAAGCATAGTTGTAGAATAGAGATGTGTGTTACCGTCCGATGCCCGTACGCTTCTTACGTACCTTTTCAAAAAGAGGAGGAGTCAACAGACTTTATCTCCTTGATGGTGCCGGTACCTGGGATGGTTCTACAAGACCACATAATACCATATTAGATGCCTCAAAACCATCTTACATCATAAACTTAACAAAATAAAACATCATCAAAATTTTCAACTTTCTGCCTCTCTCGATCGATCGGCCCTAGGTCTCGATCGATCGAGACACTGTACACTAACAGTGTCTTGGCTTCCTGCCTCGCTCGATCGATCGAACATTTTACCGATCGATCGAGGAGCTTCACCGATCGATCGAGAAATCCTTCGATCGATCGGCACCAAAATTTTGAAAACATGTTTAGACCTTCTGTCTCGCTCGATCGATCGGAACTAAATCTCGATCGATCGAGAGCTCTGAAAATCGGGATTTTTCCCCAGATTTTTGAGCACTACATTTCACACCATCTTTTCTACTACATAGCACATCTTTCTTGCTGAAAATAACATGTGAAGAACTTCATAAAACATCCATGTAAGCACTTAAATCAAAGGTTTAACAAAACCTAAGCCAACATGCATCATAACATCATCATAAACTTAGAGTTCAACCAACTTACAGAAAACAGGGCATCATGGCATTACCCAGATTTTCGAGCACATAGTTTCATAACTAGAAATCTATCATATAAAACATGTAACATGCTCGAATAAACATGCTAGTAGTTACATAATACTACCATGTAAGCATCCCTACCAAGGTTCCACCCATACTTATATTTATCATGCAATAAAACATCCCACCAAACCCAAGCTTAACCAAAGACCTCCGAAAAAACAGAGTACACATCCTTACCCCTCTTCTTGCTCCTCTTTTTGCAAGGACTTTGAACACTTTTACCAAGCTTTCCTTGCCTTAAAGCAGCTTGTTCTGGGACGAAAATGGAGGAGAAGGGGGAGGAGAGAAGGAGATGGAGTTTTTGATTGAGTGGTAGCATGGGTTAGGCAAGTGGGGGGTATGGGTTAGGCAAGTTGGGGGTATGGGTGAGGTGACCGAGTGGTGGGGGTGGGGTGGTGTGGTTGGGGTGCTATGTGGTGTTTAAATGTGTCCCGGTATTTAGTACGATGTATTAAAATATCCTCACTCGATATTTTCTAACTTCATATAATTAATACATCCCTTAAAATACCCAACATGCTCCCCACATCATATCATCATAACATAAATCGTGGCCCCCAATTTAAATACACCATAACCCTTAAACACATCATAATTCATCATCATAGAACATAATCATATTACATTTCGGGGGTATTACATTACTCCCCTACTTATAAGATTTCGTCCTCGAAATCCACATGCATCATCGTATCGAAACTAAACATAATAACATACCAGGGAATAGTTCCGGATAGTGCTGCACCATATGCCGTTCCGTCTCCCACGTAGCCTCCTCGACACCCCGACGATCCCACTGAACTTTGACCATCGGTACAACTTTACTTCGTAGTCTGCGATCCTCTCGATCCAGAATTCTAATCGGTCGTTCAACGTAGGACACATCTGAATCTAACTGTACTTCAGTAGGCTGTAAGACATGGGACGGGTCTGGCTCATACTTCCTCAACATGGAGACATGGAAAACATCGTGTATGCCAGACAAGGATGGCGGTAAAGCCAAACGATATGCCAAAGTACCGATACGCTGTAAAACTTCATATGGCCCAACATACCTTGGAGATAACTTTCCCCGCATCCCAAAACGAACCACGCCCCTGAAGGGCGAGATCTTTAAGAAGACCCTGTCTCCTAACTGGAATTCTAGCGGTCTTCGCCGCTTATTGGCATAGGCCGCTTGCCTGTCCTGGGCCGCTTTCATCTTCTGGCGTATCAACTTTATCTTACCTTCCATATCCCTGATCATATCCGGTCCTCCGACCGCTTTGCTAGTCAAGTCCTCCCAATACAGTGGTGATCTACATCGTCGTCCATACAGAGCTTCAAAAGGGGCCATTTGAATGCTCGCTTGATAACTGTTGTTATAGGAGAACTCCACCAGCGGCACTGAATCCTGCCACGGAGTATCAAACTCCAAAATACATGCCCTCAACATGTCTTCGAGCGTCTGAATGGTACGCTCTGTTTGGCCGTCTGTGTGAGGGTGATAGGCCGTACTCAGTCTCACCTCTGTGCCCAAAGCTGCCTGGAGACCTTCCCAGAAATGTGAAGTGAACCTCGGGTCCCTGTCAGACACTATCGAGACTGGAATACCATGCAATCTCACAACATCCCGTATATACATTTGAGCCATCTTTAAGTATGTATAAGACATACTGTAAGGGATGAAATGAGCCGTCTTCGTCAGCCTATCTACGATCACCCAGATCGCATCAAATCCTGAGGTCGTTCTTGGCAAGTGGGTTACGAAGTCCATAGATATATGCTCCCACGTCCATTCAGGAACCTCTAAGCTCTTCAGCTCTCCACCAGGCCTCTGCCTCTCTGCCTTTACCTGCTGGCAGATCAAACATCTTTTAACAAAAATGATTACCTCACGCTTCATGCGTCTCCACCAGAATTGATCGCATAGATCTTTGTACATCTTCTTTCCCCCTGGGTGGATACTGAAACGACTACTGTGAGCCCGCTCCAATATTCCTTTACGCAGTCCTGGTGCATCTGGGACTACCCATCGGTTGCCCAGTCTCAAGGAATCATCCTCAGCCATTCTGAACTTGGATGGCTGACCCTGAAGTATCAATGATGTCCATCTCTGAACCTCACTATCGGACTTCTGGGCCTTCCTGATCGCCTCAAATATGTCTGGCTCCGCCAATAGGGTCGACACTCGCACAGGCGACGTGTCTACATTGAAATCATAGCCCAGTTGGCAATAAGACGTCATCAAGGCTGACAAACACATAACATCCTCTGCAGTACTCTTCACCTTCCGACTTAAGGCGTCTGCTATCAAGTTTGCTTTACCTGGATGGTACTCAATTTCACAATCATAATCTTTGAGCAAATCCATCCATCTTCTTTGCCTCATATTCAACTCTGCCTGAGTGAATAAGAACTTCAGGCTCTTATGGTCCGTATATATAGTGAAAGACGTGCCATACAAGTAATGCCTCCAGATCTTTAAGGCGAATATGATGGCCGCCAATTCCAAATCATGCACTGGATACTTAGCTTCGTGTGGTTTCAGCTGCCTCGATGCATAAGCCACCACATGCTTATCTTGCATCAACACACAGCCCAAGCCCTGCAATGATGCATCCGTATACAAGGCGAACCTCTTATCCTCAGACGGAATCACCAGCACAGGCGCTGTAGTCAAACGACGCTTCAGCTCTTGGAAGCTTTCCTCACAAGCTTCGGACCAAAAGAAGGGGACTCCTTTCTGAGTCAGCTGTGTCAGGGGTTTGGCAATCTTCGAAAAACCCTCGACGAAACGTCGGTAATATCCTGCCAAACCGAGAAAACTCCTTATCTCAGGTACAGAAGTGGGTGCAGCCCACTCCATCACAGCTTCAATCTTTCTGGGATCCACAGATATCCCGTGGCTAGATATGACATGGCCTAAAAATACCACGCTGTCCAACCAGAACTCGCACTTACTAAGCTTTGCATACAGCTGATGATCCCTAAGGATCTGAAGTACTATCCTCAAGTGCCTTACATGCTCTTCTTCCGTCCGAGAGTAGATAAGTATGTCGTCAATGAAGACTATGACGAACTGATCCAAATACGGCTGGAACACCCTGTTCATCAAACTCATGAAGACAGCTGGGGCATTCGTCACCCCAAAAGGCATGACCAAGAATTCATAGTGCCCATATCTAGTCCTGAAAGCTGTCTTCTGAACATCATCTTCTCTTACTCGAATCTGATGGTACCCCGACCTCAGATCGATCTTACTATAGAGCCTCGTACCCTGCAACTGATCGAACAAGTCATCGATCCTCGGAAGTGGATACTTGTTCTTTACTGTAGCTTTGTTTAACTGCCTATAATCAATGCATAGACGCATCGATCCATCTTTCTTCTTAACAAATAAGACAGGCGCACCCCATGGCGATACGCTAGGGCGTATGTAGCCCTTATCAAGGAGTTCCTGCAACTGTATCTTTAACTCCCTTAACTCTGCTGGTGCCATCCTATACGGGGCACGAGAAATTGCAGACGTCCCTGGTAGCAATTCAATCCCAAACTCGACCTCTCTCGTCGGGGGGAATCCGGGAATCTCCTCCGGAAAGACATCAGGAAACTCCGCCACTACGGGCACATCCTCAACCTTCAATTCCTTCCCTTTATCCGTCATGTCAACAGCGTAGATAAGATATCCTTCATGGCCTCGTTCCAATAGCTGTGTCATCTTGACAGCAGATATTAACGGAATCTTCGGACGGGATCCATCCCCATAGAATGTCCACTGGACTCCCAATACAGATCTAAATCGGACCGTCCTTTGCCTGCAGTTTACCACTGCCTGATACTTGTTCAGAACATCGATGCCCACAATGCAATCGAAGTCTGTCATTCCCAACACAATCAAATCTGATCTTAACTCATTATCCTCAAAATAAATGAGGCCATCATAAACAATCTGATCCGTAGTCAAACTTCTTCCAGCGGGGGTCGAGACCATAAGAGGCATGGGGGACGGAGAAGTGCATATGTGGTGCCTTTCAACGAAACTCGTCGACACAAAAGAGTGTGACGCACCTGTGTCTATCAATATAAGAGCAGGGTGCGTAAATAAAAGACACGTACCCGCTATAACTTCCTCCGGGGCCGCCGTAGCCTGCTCCCTCGTCAAAGCATACACCTGTCCCTGAGGTGGCCCCGCGGGATGACCTCCATACTGTCTTGGCACAAAGGGTGGCCGGTGTTGTGCCGTTCTGTCCGCAGGTCTCCCCGTAGAGCTCTGCTGTCTTCCCCTGTTGGGACACCGCCGAGCAAAGTGGCCTCTGTCGCCACAGACATAACATCCTACGCAGTCCTTTGCCAAATGTGGCTGCCCACAAAGAGTGCACTGAACTCTTCCAGATCTGTCTCCCTGAGACTGTCCTCTCCCAGATGGAGCATCATTCCTACCTTTCCCTTTCCATCGATTCTCGGGCCTCTTGCCACTGAATCTCGATGCCGAAGTGTTCCCCCTTGGCTTAAACTGATCACCTCTGGGCTTCAAATTGTCAGAAGTAGATCTCTGAGGGGGTGCCGGAGGTGGCACAGCATCAGAATATGCACCGACTCCCAGTTCAGCTAGCTCAGCTCGTGAGAGTGCATCATCAAAACAGGCAGGGCCATAAGTGATCACCCTGTCATACAGTTCAGGCCTCAAGCCCTTCATGAAATTCCGCATCTTCGCTTGAGTGCTTGCAGCTATGTGTGGCACATATCGTAGCAAGGAACAGTAATGCAAAGCATAGTCAGATACAGGCATGGTACCTTGTCTTAAACTGGTAAACTCATCCTCCTTGGCCTGTCTTGCAGCGGCTGAGAAATAGCGGTTCAAAAACCGCGTTCGGAACATCTTCCAATTTACTTCCTGTCCCAGAGCCTCTTGCTCAATCACTGTGGTTTTCCACCACATCAATGCCTTCTTGGACAGCTGAAATTCTGCTAATCGGATCCAGGCCGTCTTTGCACAAGGCGCTGCCACAAATATCTGTTCGATCCTCTCTAACCATTCCTCGGCTTTCTCTCCTGATTCAGTTCCCTCGAACATCGGAGGTCGATACATCATAAACTGAGCCAAGCTCAATTCCCCAGGTAGCAACTGCTGTTCAGAGGGTTCCTCTCCCAAAGCTGGTGGTGGCAATGGGTTCGTACGCCCAGCACTTGCATTTACACTAATGGCGTCACCCACTTCTATATTTGCTGCCATGCTGCAACACAAGGGTTAATAACAACACCAAAAGCAGTTCATAATGCACATCGTTAGATAATTAAACATGTTAGCATAACATAGAAACTTCATATGCAAAATACACATAAAACATGTTCAATAGTAAGCACCTAGCTATCTTATTGCTAAGGCTACCCTTCGCTCATTCCCGAGTTATCTAACCACTGCTCTGATACAACTAATGTGGGGTCTTCCCACCTTAACAGTGATTAATAGACATAAGAAGGACTAAAAATGCATTAAAGTAACATCTTAAGGTTTTGGTTGTTACACGAGCTAACAGGATTACAGGCCAAAATACAAGACTTCAAAAAAACAATTCTTTACATTCTAAAGGAATGTCATTTAGATTTACACTACTCCTAGAGTAGATACTAATCATGACTTGAATTCTATACATTCCTGTGTCCCTCGTAGCTCACTGCCTCAACCCGACCCTTAGTCCTTCCGTCCAAAGGTGTACCTACAGGGACAACACATCATGAGCATATATAATCTTACTTAGCATTATAAACATCATAGTAAATGCATTAAACATAGGTTAAGTAATATGCTGGTTATACATTCACTTCTTATTGTTGTCCCTGATTTAGAATCATGCATATGGGGCATCTTACCCCGTGGCATCTTACCACAACATCATCGTATGGCCTCTTACCATATGGGGCATCTTACCCCGTGGCATCTTACCACAATACATCGCATGGCCTCTTACCATGTAGGGCATCTTACCCCGTGGCATCTTACCACAATACATCGCATGGCCTCTTACCATGTAGGGCATCTTACCCCGTGGCGTCTTACCACAATACATCACATAAATGTCATCATATCAACATCGTATAAGCAATAAACATCATATGAACTTCATCGTATAAACATCATATAAACATCATCGTGTAAACATCGTATAAACACCGTCATTTCATCATGAATACTCATGCAATAAAAGCATAGTTGTAGAATAGAGATGTGTGTTACCGTCCGATGCCCGTACGCTTCTTACGTACCTTTTCAAAAAGAGGAGGAGTCAACAGACTTTATCTCCTTGATGGTGCCGGTACCTGGGATGGTTCTACAAGACCACATAATACCATATTAGATGCCTCAAAACCATCTTACATCATAAACTTAACAAAATAAAACATCATCAAAATTTTCAACTTTCTGCCTCTCTCGATCGATCGGCCCTAGGTCTCGATCGATCGAGACACTGTACACTAACAGTGTCTTGGCTTCCTGCCTCGCTCGATCGATCGAACATTTTACCGATCGATCGAGGAGCTTCACCGATCGATCGAGAAATCCTTCGATCGATCGGCACCAAAATTTTGAAAACATGTTTAGACCTTCTGTCTCGCTCGATCGATCGGAACTAAATCTCGATCGATCGAGAGCTCTGAAAATCGGGATTTTTCCCCAGATTTTTGAGCACTACATTTCACACCATCTTTTCTACTACATAGCACATCTTTCTTGCTGAAAATAACATGTGAAGAACTTCATAAAACATCCATGTAAGCACTTAAATCAAAGGTTTAACAAAACCTAAGCCAACATGCATCATAACATCATCATAAACTTAGAGTTCAACCAACTTACAGAAAACAGGGCATCATGGCATTACCCAGATTTTCGAGCACATAGTTTCATAACTAGAAATCTATCATATAAAACATGTAACATGCTCGAATAAACATGCTAGTAGTTACATAATACTACCATGTAAGCATCCCTACCAAGGTTCCACCCATACTTATATTTATCATGCAATAAAACATCCCACCAAACCCAAGCTTAACCAAAGACCTCCGAAAAAACAGAGTACACATCCTTACCCCTCTTCTTGCTCCTCTTTTTGCAAGGACTTTGAACACTTTTACCAAGCTTTCCTTGCCTTAAAGCAGCTTGTTCTGGGACGAAAATGGAGGAGAAGGGGGAGGAGAGAAGGAGATGGAGTTTTTGATTGAGTGGTAGCATGGGTTAGGCAAGTGGGGGGTATGGGTTAGGCAAGTTGGGGGTATGGGTGAGGTGACCGAGTGGTGGGGGTGGGGTGGTGTGGTTGGGGTGCTATGTGGTGTTTAAATGTGTCCCGGTATTTAGTACGATGTATTAAAATATCCTCACTCGATATTTTCTAACTTCATATAATTAATACATCCCTTAAAATACCCAACATGCTCCCCACATCATATCATCATAACATAAATCGTGGCCCCCAATTTAAATACACCATAACCCTTAAACACATCATAATTCATCATCATAGAACATAATCATATTACATTTCGGGGGTATTACATAAACAATCATCTAATGACTTGTCTTATGGCATATCCCAACAAATCTCCCACTTGCACTAAGACCAATCAGACATACACTTAATGCCTAGAGATCTAGTATGACGATCATGCTACTGCTGTGACAGTGGCTACGTCAATGGGTCAGATACATTATCATCTGTTGGTACTTTGCATATCTTAGGCAAAACACATATCCTTATTGCGATCGAAAATCATCTTTGTCGGTTTGGAAGCTTGCCTCAGTGTAACCCATTACATTGAGCTCTTCCTCACCTCCATAAATCAAGAATGTATCCTTAGTCCTTCTTAAGTACTTCAGGATGTCCAGTGACCTTCACCTGGATCAACTGGATATCTGCTCGTCATGCTCAAAGCATACGATACATCGGGACGAGTACATATCATGGCATACATGATAGATCCAATAGCTGACGCATATGGAATCTTACTCATGCGTTGTCTCTCATCTGGTGTTTAAGGACACTGTTCCTTCGAGAGATAAATACCATGTGTCATAGGCACGAATCCTTTCTTTGATTCTTGCATGCTAAACCTTTTAAGCACTTTGTCTATGTATGTACTTTGACTCAGACCAAGAAGCCTTCTTAATCTATCTCTATAGATCTTGATTCCTAATACATAGGTGGCTTCTCCCAAGTCTTTCATCGAAAAGTAGTTCCCTAGCCAAATCTTTACAGATTGTAAGGCAGGGATATCATTTCCAATGAGAAGTATGTCATCTACATACAATACTAGGAAAATGATTACGCTCCCACTGACCTTCTTGTCGACACAAGGTTCATCTTCGTTTTTGATAAAACCAAACTCTTTGATTGCATCATCAAACCGAAGATTCCAACTCCGAGAAGCTTGCTTCAATCCATAAATGGATCGTTGTAGCTTGCATATCTTTCCAGCATCCTTTGTATCGACAAAACCCTCGGGCTGTGTCATGTACACATCCTCGAGCAGATTTCCATTAAGGAAAGCTGTTTTGACATCCATCTGCCAGATTTCATAATCATGAAATGCAGCTATTGCAAGTAAGATCCTTATGGATTTAACCATGGCCACTGGTGAAAAGGTTTCATCATAGTCAATACAATGAATTTGTTTGAATCCTTTTGCAACCAGCCGACCTTTATAGGTTTGTACGTTACCATCCATATCGGTCTTTTTCTTGAAAATCCATTTGCACCCTATGGGTCGTACCCCTTCCGGTGGATCAACCAGAGTCCATACTTGGTTTGCATACATGGATTCCATCTCAGATTTCATGGCCTCTTGCCATTTCTCAGAATCATTGCCCATTATAGCTTGTTGATAAGATGACGGCTCATCCTCATCAATAAGTAGTAAGTCACCTTGTTGAGTCACAAGAAATCCATATCTCTGTGGCTCCCGGTGTTCTCTTACAGACCTACGCTGGGCTTGTGTCTCTTGAGCAGGTGCTTCTTCCACAACAGCTTGCGGTGCCTGCTCTGTTTCCATCTCAATCTCAGGTTCAGTGTTTTCTTGTGGTTGAACTTCACTAAGTTCTATTTTTCTCCCACTGGTTTTTCTAGAAATAAATTCTCTTTCAAGAAATACACCAGTCCGAGCAACAACTACTTTGTTCTCGGGGGGATAATAGAAATAGTATCCTTTCGTTTCCTTAGGATACCCCACAAATAAACACTTATCAGATTTGGGTCCAAGTTTGTTAGTGGCGTGACGTCTAACGAAAGCCTCACAACCCCAAATATTCATAAAAGACATACTAGGACGCTTCCCAGTCCATATCTCATATGGTGTCTTTTCCACTGATTTAGATGGAACACGGTTCAGTAAGAAAATCGTTGTTTCTAGAGCGTGTCCCCAAAACGATATCGGAAGATCTGCATGACTCATCATTGATCTAACCATGTCTAACAAGGTTCAATTTCTCCTCTCGGATACACCATTCCATTGTGGAGTATACGGAGGAGTGAGTTGTGGGACTATCCCACATTCCTTTAGATAGTCATGAAACTCTTGGCTTAAGTATTCACCTCCTCGATCTGATCGAAGGATTTTGATACTTTTGCCAAGTTGGTTTTGTACTTCATTCTTGAAATCTTTGAACTTTTCAAAGGTTTCATGCTTATGCTTCATTAGGTACACATACCCATATCTACTGAGGTCATCAGTAAATGTAACGAAGTATTGAAAACCACCTCTAGCTTGTGTACTTATTGGTCCACATACATCACTATGTATTAGTCCCAATAAAACATCTGCCCTTTCAACATGTCCCTTGAAAGGGGCTTTAGTCATCTTGCCCATTAAACAAGATTCGCATGTTTCATATGATTCAAAATCAAATGAATCTAATACTCCATCCTTATGAAGTTTAGATATGCGGTTCTCGTTTATGTGGCCCAAGCGACAGTGCCAGAGATAAGTCGGATTACAATCATTATTTTTAATCCTTTTAGTATTTATGTTATAGATAGGCATATCAAGATTTAATACATAAAGACCATTCACCATTTGTGCACTAGCATAAAACATATCATTTAAATAAATAGAATAACTCCTTTATTATAAATGAAAAACCATACTTGTCTAAACAAGAAATATAAATTATGTTTTTAGTAATAGATGGCACAAAATAACAGTCTTTTAATATCAACGATAAACCAGAAGGTAAAGCTAAACAATAATCTCCTATAGCTAATGCAGCAACTCTTGCTCCATTTCCAACTCGGAGATCAACTTCACCTTTCGCCAACGTCCTACTCCTTTTTAGATCCTGCACATTTACACAAATGTGAGATCCACATCCAGTATCTAATACCCATGATGAAGAAGTAGATAAATTGACTTCTATAACAAAAATACCTGAAGTGGAAGTCACACTTCCTTTCTTTAGATCCTCCAGATATACTTTGCAGTTTCTTTTCCAATGGCCGGTCACACCGCAATGGAAACAGTTCCCTTCCTTCGCTATCCCTCCCTTTGGTTTCAGTGCATAAGACTTTGGCTTAGATTTAACAAAGACCTTCTTTGTTTTCTTATTGCCTTTAGCTTTGGCCTTTCCTTTGCCCTTATTCACAATAAGAACATTTGTGGCCTTAGTCTTCTTTGTATTTGCTTCATATGTTCTCAACATACCAAGCAATTGTGGTAGAGTCTTTTCCATGTCAGTCATATTATAATTTACTACAAATTGACTGAAGCTCTCAGGCAACGATTGCAAGATCACATCGGTGGCCAACTCTTGGTCCAATGGAAAACCCAGCTTGTCCAGATTCTCAATGTACCCAATCATCTTGAGCACATGAGTTCCAACTAGGCTTCCCTCTACCATCCTGCACTGAAATAATGCCTTAGAGACGTCATACCTCTCTTGTCTTGCTTGTTGTTGGTACAATTGCTTTAAGTGTTCGATCATATCGAACGCCTCCATTTCCTCATGTTGCTTCTGAAGCTCAGAGTTCATGGTGGCAAGCATAAGGCACCCAACATCAAGTGCGCCACTTTGATGCTTCTTGTAAGCATCTTTATCAGCTCTTGTAGCTGTTAGGGGAGGTTCCTCAGCGGGTAAGGGTTCCTCAAGGACATATTGTTTCTTTTCTTGTTTGAGGACTATCCTCAAGTTCCTATGCCAGTCTAGGAAATTTGTCCCATTTAATTTGTCATTCTCAAGGACCGATCGCAGTGATAAAGTGCTAGTAACGTTGTTAGTTGCCATGGATATCTACAATATAAATATGCAAAATAAGTTTATGATTTAATCATTTAACATGGTCTTATATTAAATGATACTCCCACTATTTTGTTTAAAAAATATCAACCCTCAAAACCTTTAGTGGGCCAAGATCCATATTTCGCCTAATCTTGAGTTAGCTTTGGCTAATCGCCCAAGACTCGGTTATTTAGGTAGACAACACTTTGTCAATTATATCACATATAATTCTTGGATAGTTGGACGAACAACACTTTGTTCAATTCATCAAATGAATTATAATCCAACCCATGCCTCTAAGTTCCCAATCCTATTGAGATAACCTAGTTAAGTCGTACCCAATTTAAAGTATAACGGATATCACTTTTATCCTTTCGCACCTTACTAAGATTGCCACGGTGCTTTGCTTTGGCAAACCCACACATGTACAATCGAAGTTATTGACGAGTACTTTTAATTTTGGAAGGCATCTAAAACTTAATATTTTAGAGGGATTTATTGATCTCATGATTAGTTTGATAATTTAAAATATGTCCACTACATATAGTTGTATACATATCTACATATATGTGTAATACAATTATCAATCTAAAACATAAGATAAATCATGCATCAACATACATAATTAAACGTGACATGGTTATAGCCCCTACTAACGATTCTCTCAAGCCAATGAGAAATCCTAAGAGTCAACCTAAGGTAACTTCACAAGCACCTTCCTTTGGCTCCAATTTGTGAATGGCCTCCTCATCCCGGCACGATGCTCCATCTTCATTGATCACCATCAATAAAATAAACTACACTATTTACAAGATATAGAATTCCTCGATTCACATTCGAGGGGAACACAGGGGAGGGATTACATTTAGAATGAAATAGAGAAGGCACGACTCGCAGGTCGTATTATATATTACAAACATCCACAAATCCTATCTAATAGGTCAAAGGGCTATAACCACGCACCATGCTCAAACAACACATAAAGCATGCATTAACATTTAATTAATTAAATTCTAAACATTTTAAATTTAATTCTAATTAAAACTGTAAAATAATTTTGAAAACTTATCGTACGCTCGGGACATCACATGCCACGAACTTAAGCGACTAAGCCACAAACCACCATGGTTCGGACCACAAAAGCACACGGCTGTACCAATTTTGGGCCTAGGGTTCGAAACCCTAGCCCATGGCCGAGCCAAGCTCGAGCGGCGGCGGCGCTACGGTTCCAAACCCTAGCCGCCACGCACCACCTTGGGTTTTCATTGAGCCATCTTGTTCGAAACGCCGGAATTTGTTAGCCACGAGTCACGGTCAGGCCATGCACGGGGTTGGCTCAACCATCTCGAGCAAAGGGTTCGAAAAACCTTGATCTCATGTGGTAAAGCTACTAATCCATGCATGCGTGAACCATTATCGAGCCAAAGAGTTCAAAACTCATCCATGTCTCTAAACCTTAGCATAAGAGGCGATGATGGCCGAGCCCATGCACGGCTACTAGGGTTCGAAACCCTAGCCGTCATGAGCTAGCCGTCACGAGCCAATGGGTTCTAAACCCTATTCAATTTTTGACACTTCCATGCACAATTATTAGCCACAACGACTAAGCCATCTCGAGCCAAGGGTTCGAAAACCCTAGCCCTCATGTGGCTAGCCGTGGTGTCATTTGTGATGGTGATGGTCGAAAATATTGCCCAATAAATATGATTATTCGCCAATTATATCAACTACAATTTTACGATGATTTTCACAAACTAAATATTAACATATCATATATGTTCATACAGTTTTAAATAGCATGCAATATTAATTCTAATATGATTAAACTATTTAACCACATAAATCCGATATGAGCCTTGAACCTGGCTCTGATACCACTGTAAGTAATCCTTAGAGCATATAACGCAGCGGAATAAAATATTTTGGATTACTAGAACAATGGATCTATACATAGGGATTCATATCGGATAAAGAATTTACAAAAGTCTCACCCTTGTAGCGTGTTTGATGCAGAATCCTCGATGTAGCACCACGAGTCACAAACAAAAGTTTGCACCTTTGTCTCTACGGTATCCACACAATCAAATCGAAAAGGGTATTTAAGAACAAGTTGCTAGACTCGTTCTTAAACCGGAACAATAACACCACACGATTCCAAATCGTATGAAGATGGCCGGAAACACCACAAGGTCAAGGCGGCGGCAGAGAGCCTTTTAGTGAGAGGTGGCCGAGAGCTTCATATGATGGTGGCTAGGTTTTTTGATATCAAAGTATGATATGAAAGTATGATTAACAATTAATCAAAACCTAGTATTTATATTATAAGGCTTTTAATTAAGGTTCAAGACTTTCTTAAAGTCTCATGGGCCCAAACCCATGATTTAATTAAAACCTTTTAATCATTTAATTAAGACTCTTCTTAATTAATTAATTCATCCAATGAATTTAATTTCCCTTATCGATTTAATCTTTTGTGCGACCCGATAGGTTCTTGTAATGTTGGTAGTGACATAAAATCTCATTTTACGTTACAAGCAAAGAGCGGTGTCTAGCAACACATCAAGGCTACCCAAATTACAAGAATGTCAATGACTCGACATAACCTTTAGAACTTGTGATAATATTAACCATGTAACTTAATCCCTTTGTGTAAGGACCCCAAGCCCTTAAACCTTGATTAGTGTATTAACCACTATGTGTGGTACATGCTTTCTATAAAATGTCAATCGGGAAGCTCTGATGATACTTAATCATTGCCTGTCAATGAAAGACTCATATGTTTGCCCTTTACCAACCCCTTGGTGCCACTTTTCACATTGTAAACTTTTATAAAAATTTGGGCAGAGTCTCCCCATAAATAGAGCTATCCCAAAAAAAGAGTACAACACATAACAAAATTCCCGGCCAGGGAACACATAATACTCAACAGAAAGCAGTAATACAAGTAGATTCCCAGCCAGGGAAGACACCACACATATGTCAACAAAAGTGGGTTCCAACACCCACATAATACACCAATGACTCTCATATCATTCTAGCAATTCAACCTAATTGCATGCAACCTTAAATGAAAGAGAGAAAGGCTCATGCCTTTATATACAATCCATATACAAGTATAATCGTGCTCACATGCGAGCATCATGAATATGTATAAATCCTCAGGTGTATATATAGGTACTCTATACGATACCGTGCTCCATCAAGCCCTGGTACCACGATCCTGGGAGTACCTCAAATCAACAGCTCGAGCTCAGCTCCATAGCCATCGAATGTACCTGTCCACCTGTCCCAACAGAGACAGCCCCCAACGGGGTGAGCATACCAATACACAAAATCCCATAATCATAATAATGAAATTCATAATTTACAACACAAGTAAATACTAATGAATTTAAATGATACTCCCTGGATGGCAACATCCTCATCCGGGATTCCGTGTACTGTCCCTGTTCTCACAACATCAAACTCATCAAATCTCATAAATCAGTAAATCAACACATTGATTTACATATCGCATGCCTGATTCTCAAATACCAAGAATGAATGATTCCAAGTTCATATACATGCAAAAATAGATATATCAATATCTAATATGGATTTCATAACCTTGCTTTCCATTATACTTAGACATCTCATATGTCTTATAATGAAAACATGAGTCTATGAACCTAGACATCTCAAATGTCTCATAATGAATACATGATTCTACGAACCTAGACATCTCAAATGTCTTACGAAGAATGCATGATTCTACAAACCTAGACATCTCAAATGTCTCATAATATAGTCATATAAACCCAGTACCCCTTATATCATGTAAGAGTCATCCTACTCTAATGTCACGCACGCTACAAGCGGCGATATCAAGATTTGGGTCATTCCTTGGCTATATCAACATATATGTATAACCATACGCAAAACATTCAATGCAATCAAAAATACCTTATGCATTTCACATATATATAGTAATGCTCGTACGTCGCACGTACCTTAAATCTCCGAAGTCCGAGCCAAGCCTTGCTCGAGTTCCATGCCCCGAGGAATGAGGTGCTAATACGATAAATAATTCACAATTATTTACGAACATGTAACCTATGCTCAAGCACACCCATATCCCTCAAAATATTGTCAACACACGACAATTAACCTCTTAAAAGACCCGGGGCAGGGTACATGCAGGGAAGGAATAAATGAGACAATCGAAATTTGTTCAAGAATGCCCTACAAAAATCGAACCTTAATCTCACAATTTCGAACCCAATTAAATACCATAATTCATCTAAAATGTCAATTAATCAATCCATAGCATGAATAATCATCCCACATGCCAAACCCCCAAATTCGAAATCCAAAGCCCTAAATTCGAACTCAATACCTTAAATTCGAACACAATTAAGCATCAACAATACATCTAAAACATGTAATAAATTACCCATAACAAGAATCGTCACAACCCTTCCAAAACCCCCAAATTCGAACCCACTTCATGCACCCAACCAAAAAAAATCGAACCCAAGCCACGAAAATCGAAATCATTCGAGCCAATAATCACAATTTGGCAGGGAATCACATCACAAGCATGGAAAAAGGGGTTAGGAAGGTTACCCAAACGAAATCGGAAGAAATCGGACGAAAAAATCGAAGAACCCTAGAAATTGGGGATCGGCGCACTTCCGCAAAATCCGACTTCCACACGCGACGAAACTTTCAATTGGCAGAGGGGAAAGGAGCGCCTCGTCGAGACGAAGCCGTGGGTAGGTCGCACGCGCCGATCGGCGGCCGGACGGCGGCTGGCGGAGCGCCTGAAACGGCGGGGCAGGGGAGGCGACGGGAAATCGCGCGGACGGGAAAGAGAGAGGAAGGAGAGGGCTGAAATGGAAATTTATGACAAATTTTGGGTTCAATTGGTATTTATAGCAAAAATACCCCGAAAAATTAATAGCCCCACAAATACATCATGATTCCTTAAAAATCATCTGTTTTCAAAAACTCTCTCTCTAACTCCAAAACCCCCTACCGGTGCTCACACAGCACCCGAGATCCCGAGACACATTAAAAACCCAACTCTTAGGTTTTACACCGTAATGTGAATACAATCTCAACCTCTGGATCCAACGATCCCAACTACCCAATTAAACGAGCCCAGAAGGCCCAACACCTCCGTTAATTTCCAAATCGCCACGTAAAACCACTTTAGGGATTATTAACACTACGGGATTAACACCTATAATCCCTGGTCATCACAATATCCCCCACTAAAAGAATTTCGTCCTCGAAATTAGCACTGGTGTATCACGTAACACCCAGGCTACACAACAACATGAAGCCATAACCTCGATTCCTGACCATATCAGAATCGTATTAATAAACGCGAGGATACTTACCTCTCATCAAACTCTGAAACAGAGCGACATACCAAAACCAACATATCACCCAAGAGGTAAAACGTACCTCGATGCGGATCATCCCAAAAGTCAGCCTCTCATGACTGCGAAACAACTGATACTTACGACTGTAGATCAGACAGTCATCCTTCGTTCTAATACAACAGTACGAACACATCCTGAATGACACCTCAACCGTAAGAACGTTGACCTCGTGTCAATCTCTGGAGTGGAATAGACTTCCAAATCCATCATAACGTCAAAGAGCGTCAGCACAACTCAACGCTAACAGTCCAAAAGCAGTTAGTCAACTGAAACTGCAAGGATTCGAATCGCTCTTGATTCTATCGTAGATATCATCCAATGATATTTTACTATGACTTACGATGTCTAACATACATCGTTACGAGGGAAACACTAGTACAACCACGGTGTACACATATCAAACCTGGTTTCCACTTTCAAACTTCCTCCATCGAAGGAGTAGTCGCCTCATTGCAACTTAATTTGGGCAACTCACGGCCACAAATTCAAAGAAAAGACATCTCACAAGATGTCCACCTCCGGATGTTCCAAGAATCACGTCCTGATCATAAATAACAACCGAGACTCCGCAGAGTTTAAAATTCTTAAGGGGCATGCAATAAACCCATTGCATCCTCAACGCTTGTGTCGTCAGCGACACTCAACCAATCCGAAATCCTGCCATCCCTTGAAAATCCTCGGATTTAACAATCCAAACTTGGGAAGGCTGTCGCATAACTCGAAGGAAAACACCAACAAGGGAAATACCTTAATCCTCACAAGAAAATCCCTCCTCAAGGGAGTCAACTAACTTCACGATCATTCCTCATAATCATCGTGCCATGGAGATTCGCAATCTCAAGGTGTTCCATATCTCACATCAGAGATTTAACCATCCTAAAATAGCATAACTCTATGCTTAACAGAGAGGAAATCAATAACTGGCATCCGTATACTCACCGGTATACCTGCCTAAGCACTGATGTCGCATGCATACTCAATGCACTCGGCTCGGGTATCTACCACAGATCCCTAAGCCCCAAACACAACCGTCAATTCTGAGTCATTCCTTACTCAGTGGAGGATGATAATCGACGATTAATAATACACGGTGTGATTCCCAAAATCAACACCACTTGCACCAACTTACCGAATCTTTCAAAGATTCCCAAATAGGTATAATACTACCTCCTTCCTCGCAAGGGAAACGCCATCGAACTCGAGATCCACAAGTCTCGAACCATCGTTCGGAAAAACTGGATACAATAACACCCAATGTATCCCAATACACGGGTTCCTTTAGATTGAGTCAATAACAACCTGATGACTCTCTTGTTGGTACTCCAACATCCTGAGCTGTCCCAGACAAGTCTCCAAGATTAAACATAAACGTATACACGTTTCAGTGAGGCATGAACAACCTTAACCTCAATGACATGGTGACTACTAGAGTCCACCACAATCCACATCGTATCACCTTACGATTTGCCAAACTTGGTTCCAACGAGCAGTGTAACGGCTCTAGCAAGCCCATCATGGTGCTACACACACGCGGCAGACAACCAGTCGCTGCCTCTTTAGGTTTACCTCAAACCTACCAATAAGACGGACGTTTCCACATGGTATAACATACTATGGGAGGAAAACTCAATAGAGTAGTGGGTCTTTATCCAACATTCCTCAATGCCGATACACCCTGGACAACCCAATGTCCCTATGTACTTAACATAACCTGATCCTACTCCTTTAGGACCTATCCTACACCCTCAAGGGTGGTGTGATCATGTCTACCACATGTCACATCGACAGAAAGCGAGTAATTTCCTCCATGATTACTCCTGTCGTCAAATCACATGGCCAAAAGCCATTCCAACGAGCATACCTCAAGGGTATCACCACTCGTAAAATGATTACCCCCAAACATAAGCTGCGGTACAATCACATGTACAGCGCATCCATCCATTCCTCGAGCAACCCGCTCGGTATAAGGGTCACGTCAATCGGTGTCGCACACACCACCTTGTGCTCGGTACTGGCACCCAAGGCATACCACAGAATACGTATACTCAACGCATCGATCATCGTAACGATGATGCATGTCTAATAAGACATCTCCTACACCATCGTCATCGTCATCCCGTGACGACACATGCCAACTCATGGCATCTAAAACATTGCCCACTAGTGACGATACATGTACATCAGCGTATGTCATCCACTATCATGCTAGTAAAATAGGCATAATAAAACATGTATATCAATGCATGCCAGCTACAATAAAGCTAATAAAATAGCAATATCTCATACCTCATCGCTAGCAATATAGCGTCATACCTGTCTCCGTCGCTCAATAATAGTGCGTAATCAGCACCCATCGCTCGAAGGCGGCAAAATCCTGTGCTGAGTACATAGCGGCAAAATCCCTCGCTATAGAATCGACGGCATGACACCTCGTCATATAATAAGTGGCATGAAACCTCGCTATACTCCTGAGCATGAATCATCGTCCACATAGTAGCGGAAAGAGGCATCGCTATCAATACACCTGGCGGAATGAACCGTCGCCAATCAATATAGCGGAATGAACCGTCGCTATAAATATACCTGGCGGAATGAACCGTCGCCAATCAATATAGCGGAATGAACCGTCGCTATAAATATACCTGGCGGAATGAACCATCGCCAATAGATATAGCGGAATGAACCGTCGCTATAAATATACCTGGCGGAATGAACCGTCGCCAATCAATATAGCGGAATGAACCGTCGCTATAAATATACCTGGCGGAATGAACCATCGCCAATAGATATAGCGGAATGAACCGTCGCTATAAATATACCTGGCGGAATGAACCATCGCCAATAGATATAGCGGAATGAACCATCGCTATAAATAAACCTCGAATCGAGTCACTTATCAGTAGTGTATTTCAATGCTTCTCACTACTCCATATAAGCGGAATCCTTCCTCGCTTCATATGGACCTTAGCGCAAGCATTGAAATCCTCACTAGGATAACCTGGACTCGTGAAATATCAATAGTGCATTTCAATGCTTCTCACCACTCCATATAAGCGGAATCCTTCCTCGCTTCATATGGACTTTAGTGTAAGCATTGAAATCCTCACTTTATATTTCACAATATACATATGCAAAACAATGCGTATCAACATGTATCATATCATAATGCACTATCTTATGCATACCTTGATTTACCTTGTGTTAAATGACTAACCACATAATACATGTTGCCCTTGGGATGCCCGTACATATGTATAATCATCATTCCTTTTCGTATTCCTTATTTCCTGTAACCTGCAACCATCAGGGTTAACAACAATAGCCATATACGCTATGCATCAACATTCAATACATAATCAAAACGCATTATATGAATATATGGATATGCAATGTCATGACATTCTTTTTCCTTAAATCCTTATTTCATCCTGAGCCCTTATCATTAGTACATTTTAATGCTTCTTGCTACTCCAGGAAAGCGGAATTCTTCCTCGCTTCCACTGGACTTTAGCGTTGCTACTCCATGTAAGCGGAACTCTTCATCGCT
The DNA here is from genome assembly GCA_907163345.1 of Haberlea rhodopensis. Classification (NCBI taxonomy): domain Eukaryota; kingdom Viridiplantae; phylum Streptophyta; class Magnoliopsida; order Lamiales; family Gesneriaceae; genus Haberlea; species Haberlea rhodopensis. Next base: position 1,583,503 of record CAJQUN010000123.1, on the reverse strand, counting down.
TCCAATGGACTTTAGCGTTGCTACTCCATATAAGCGGGACTCTTCATCGCTTCATATGGACTTTAGCATTGCTACTCCATATAAGCGGGACTCTTCATCGCTTCATATGGACTTTAGCATAAGCCATTAAAATCCTTACTAAGATAACTTTGACTCAAGACATGCATATGCAAAAACAATGCACAATAACATATATCATAACCTCAATGCACCACTTTGCATTCATCATGTGTCAACAAGACAACGTAAGATACATGTTACCTCGGAAATATCCATTTATCTGATTTTCTTAAAACCAGCTTCCTTGGCACATAACACACGGAGTGCCAGACATCCCCATAAATGTCATCCTATCGTGTTCCACACGATTCCTGCAACCACAATGGTTAGCAATACCACTTTTCATATCATAATAGCACATAAACAATTTGCTATGTCATACAACATTAATGCCATCATGCATAAATATGTGCTATCAATAACTTCCTAGGCCCTTAACAGCCCCAATGAGCAACCACTGCTCTGATACCACTAATGTAAGGACCCCAAGCCCTTAAACCTTGATTAGTGTATTAACCACTATGTGTGGTACATGCTTTCTATAAAATGTCAATCGGGAAGCTCTGATGATACTTAATCATTGCCTGTCAATGAAAGACTCATATGTTTGCCCTTTACCAACCCCTTGGTGCCACTTTTCACATTGTAAACTTTTATAAAAATTTGGGCAGAGTCTCCCCATAAATAGAGCTATCCCAAAAAAAGAGTACAACACATAACAAAATTCCCGGCCAGGGAACACATAATACTCAACAGAAAGCAGTAATACAAGTAGATTCCCAGCCAGGGAAGACACCACACATATGTCAACAAAAGTGGGTTCCAACACCCACATAATACACCAATGACTCTCATATCATTCTAGCAATTCAACCTAATTGCATGCAACCTTAAATGAAAGAGAGAAAGGCTCATGCCTTTATATACAATCCATATACAAGTATAATCGTGCTCACATGCGAGCATCATGAATATGTATAAATCCTCAGGTGTATATATAGGTACTCTATACGATACCGTGCTCCATCAAGCCCTGGTACCACGATCCTGGGAGTACCTCAAATCAACAGCTCGAGCTCAGCTCCATAGCCATCGATGTACCTGTCCACCTGTCCCAACAGAGACAGCCCCCAACGGGGTGAGCATACCAATACACAAAATCCCATAATCATAATAATGAAATTCATAATTTACAACACAAGTAAATACTAATGAATTTAAATGATACTCCCTGGATGGCAACATCCTCATCCGGGATTCCGTGTACTGTCCCTGTTCTCACAACATCAAACTCATCAAATCTCATAAATCAGTAAATCAACACATTGATTTACATATCGCATGCCTGATTCTCAAATACCAAGAATGAATGATTCCAAGTTCATATACATGCAAAAATAGATATATCAATATCTAATATGGATTTCATAACCTTGCTTTCCATTATACTTAGACATCTCATATGTCTTATAATGAAAACATGAGTCTATGAACCTAGACATCTCAAATGTCTCATAATGAATACATGATTCTACGAACCTAGACATCTCAAATGTCTTACGAAGAATGCATGATTCTACAAACCTAGACATCTCAAATGTCTCATAATATAGTCATATAAACCCAGTACCCCTTATATCATGTAAGAGTCATCCTACTCTAATGTCACGCACGCTACAAGCGGCGATATCAAGATTTGGGTCATTCCTTGGCTATATCAACATATATGTATAACCATACGCAAAACATTCAATGCAATCAAAAATACCTTATGCATTTCACATATATATAGTAATGCTCGTACGTCGCACGTACCTTAAATCTCCGAAGTCCGAGCCAAGCCTTGCTCGAGTTCCATGCCCCGAGGAATGAGGTGCTAATACGATAAATAATTCACAATTATTTACGAACATGTAACCTATGCTCAAGCACACCCATATCCCTCAAAATATTGTCAACACACGACAATTAACCTCTTAAAAGACCCGGGGCAGGGTACATGCAGGGAAGGAATAAATGAGACAATCGAAATTTGTTCAAGAATGCCCTACAAAAATCGAACCTTAATCTCACAATTTCGAACCCAATTAAATACCATAATTCATCTAAAATGTCAATTAATCAATCCATAGCATGAATAATCATCCCACATGCCAAACCCCCAAATTCGAAATCCAAAGCCCTAAATTCGAACTCAATACCTTAAATTCGAACACAATTAAGCATCAACAATACATCTAAAACATGTAATAAATTACCCATAACAAGAATCGTCACAACCCTTCCAAAACCCCCAAATTCGAACCCACTTCATGCACCCAACCAAAAAAAATCGAACCCAAGCCACGAAAATCGAAATCATTCGAGCCAATAATCACAATTTGGCAGGGAATCACATCACAAGCATGGAAAAAGGGGTTAGGAAGGTTACCCAAACGAAATCGGAAGAAATCGGACGAAAAAATCGAAGAACCCTAGAAATTGGGGATCGGCGCACTTCCGCAAAATCAGACTTCCACACGCGACGAAACTTTCAATTGGCAGAGGGGAAAGGAGCGCCTCGTCGAGACGAAGCCGTGGGTAGGTCGCACGCGCCGATCGGCGGCCGGACGGCGGCTGGCGGAGCGCCTGAAACGGCGGGGCAGGGGAGGCGACGGGAAATCGCGCGGACGGGAAAGAGAGAGGAAGGAGAGGGCTGAAATGGAAATTTATGACAAATTTTGGGTTCAATTGGTATTTATAGCAAAAATACCCCGAAAAATTAATAGCCCCACAAATACATCATGATTCCTTAAAAATCATCTGTTTTCAAAAACTCTCTCTCTAACTCCAAAACCCCCTACCGGTGCTCACACAGCACCCGAGATCCCGAGACACATTAAAAACCCAACTCTTAGGTTTTACACCGTAATGTGAATACAATCTCAACCTCTGGATCCAACGATCCCAACTACCCAATTAAACGAGCCCAGAAGGCCCAACACCTCCGTTAATTTCCAAATCGCCACGTAAAACCACTTTAGGGATTATTAACACTACGGGATTAACACCTATAATCCCTGGTCATCACACTTTGTCCTTTGTGTTTAGATTGAACACGAGTCATGGAATAGTCATACTCGTATATTCAATCTTTATTTCTTGATCCCCAAGTAGAACTAGAATAAACGAATAAGCTCGATATCTCATATCGACTCATTCGAGCATGGCCATGCATTTTAGTTCTCACTTGATCAAGGGCCAAACACATCTCCTGTTATATAGGAGGGACAAATCCTATCTCGATCAGTCAACATCCCTCTACATAATTCGTAGTGTATCCAATAGTCGTCTTTATAGTATACCCTGTTACGGGTAACGTTTGACAATATCAAGATACATAACTCCTTATGTTGGGATCTTTGATGATCACAAGTCGTAAGGATTACATACATTATTATCACTATGAGAATTGCATATGACAATCATATAACTATCCATGTTGCATTCTCATGGTGGGTCTGTCCAGTACATCGTTCTCTAACATGTACCCATGTGTTAATTTGATATCTCATATCAATGAACAATTCATCAATCATCACATACTAGTCTCTATGTATTATCATTATCCCAATTCATGATAATACTTGACTAGGGACAATGTTTAAGAATAATACTATATTATTCTAGGGACATTAACTTATATATCAATTCATATTGCACAGATAGTTCGAATAATATATACTAATGATTTGCCATTAATAAAATCATATTACATTGTATGTCATAAACAATCATCTAATGACTTGTCTTAGGGCATATCCCAACAAGCCTTTCTCTCTTTCATTCTATGTTGCATGCAATTAAGGGTAGAATTGCTAATGATATGAGAGTCATGGGTGTATTATGTGGGTGTTGAAACCCATTTATGTTGTCTTATGTGTGGTGTCTTCCCTGGCTGGGAATTTACTTAGCGTTGCTGTATTCTGTTAGTATGTGTTTTCCCTGGCCGGGAACTATATATTGTGATGTGTTTTTATTTCGGGATGGCTCTATTTATGGGGAGACTCTGCCCAAATTTTTATAAAAGTCCACCATGTAAAAAATGGTGTAATGGGGATGGAAATGGGCGGAATCTATGAGTCTATTTGTTGGTAGAGATGATCTTAATGTTGAATATTAAAGAAATTTTGTAATTGCCATTCAATGGTAAAGTATCATCTGAGTTTCCCGATTGCTTTTATTGAAAGCACGTGCCACACATAATGATTAATACACTAATCAAGGGTTAAGGGCTTGGGGTCCTTACAATTTCCCTTCTCGATTTAATCTTTTGTGCGACCCGATAGGATCTTGTAATGTTGGCAGTGACATAAAATCTCATTTTATGTCGCAAGCAATGAGCGGTATCTAGCAACACATCAATGCTACCCAAATTACAAGAATGTCAATGACTCAACATAACCTAGGAACCGTGATAATATTAACCATGTAACTTAATCCCTTTGTCCTTTGTGTTTAGATTGAACACGAGTCATGGAATAGTCATACTCGTATATTCAATCTTTATTCTTGATCCCCAAGTAGAACTAGAATAAACGAATAAGCTCGATATCACATATCGACTCATTCGAGCATGGCCATGCATTTTAGTTCTCACTTGATCACGGGCCAAACACTTCTCCTGTTATATAGGAGGGACAAATCCTATCTCGATCAGTCAACATCCCTCTACATAATTCGTAGTGTATCCAATAGTCACCTTTAAAGTTTACCCTGTTACGGGTAACGTTTGACAATATCAAGATACATAACTCCTTATGTTGGGATCTCTGATGATCACAAGTCGTAAGGATTACATACATTATTATCACTATGAGAATTGCATATGACAATCATATAACTATCCATGTTGCATTCTCATGGTGGGTCTGTCCAGTACATCGTTCTCTAACATGTACCCATGTGTTGATTTGATATCTCATATCAATGAACAAATCATCAATCAATACATACTAGTCTCTATGTATTATCATTATCATGATTCATGATAATACTTGACTAGGGACAATGTTTAAGAATAATACAATATTATTCTAAGGACATTAACATATATATTAATTCACATTGCACAGTTAAACGAATAATATATAATAATGAATTGACATTCATAAAATCATAAACATTGTATGTCAAAACAATCATCCAATGACATGTCTTAGGGCATATCCCAACATACCAGCGGTGTTGGAATCGAAGAGGGGGGTGAATGAGATTGCTTGGCTACTTTAGCTTTTTAAAATGAGTTTGTAAAATAATAAAAAAAAGGTATGCGCTTGCGGAAGGCTTAAGTCAATCGATAAATAAAAAAGAATAAGTAAATAAATGCGTAATGAAATTAAAGCGTTAAAAGACACAAAGATTTGTTATAGAAGTTCGGCGAAGAATCGTCTACGTCTCCTCTTCCCGGTTAGATAACCTTCAACCGAGGTTCCACTAGAATAAATGATCTTGGCCTTGAGGGCTCCAAGTTAGCCACAACCCAACTCTTCCCGAGTTTACAAAGCTCTTCCCGAGCACAATACTCTTCACAAGTACACAAAGCTCTTCACGAGCTACCAACACTCTTCACGAGTCTTCTTGGCCTTAAGGGCTCCAATGATAGCCACAACACATGCACCAACTATACTTGTTGATGACTTTACAATTTCCAACTTGCTTTGGTGTTGGAGGACCTTTACAATAAACTCAACAAAGCACCTTCACGGTGTACTCACACGAAGACAACAAGACTCTAACAAAAAGAATGAATTACAAACTTCAATACAACAACAATGTATGGAGATTGCAATGCTATTTGAATTTTGACTTGGCAAAGCTTTGTAGAAGTTTGTAGTCTTGTTTCTTGTCTTCAAAATGCTCCAAAACATCCATATTTATAGTGTAGAAGGCCCCCAAGGCTCCTACTAGCCGTTGCTACACATAAGGCTTGAATCACTCGTGCATCGCCTCGGCCATCGCCTCGGGCGATCTCCATCGCCACGTTCTAACGTTCAAATCTAGGCCCAGATCGCCTCAGGCGATGGCGATCGTCCTTTGAAAATTTACCATAGGAACTGTTCTGGATCGCCTGGGGTGACCATGCCATCGCCTGGCGCGCAGCGTGCCATCGCCTGGGTCGATGGTGCGCGGCGCGCACGCATGGCTCGGATCACCTGAGGTGATGGCCCGGATCGCCTGAGGTGATCTGCCAGATTTCAACACTCTCAAACTTTGCACTATTCGACCATCTTAAGCTCATTTCTGGGAAAAGTGGTAAACATGAAAGTTGTAGATATTCCTCTTATCTAGGTGTGGACAAATGTTCATTGCATTTCATTAAGGTATGAAGAAGTTACGCCCAAAAAGCTACAGCCGCTCAAACCTTGCTACAATCTGCACTTGTTATGACTTCCATGCCAGTTTGCTCCATGATGCATTCCGAATTGGACTGAGATGTTTGAATATGAAATCTATAATATTGAGTTGGTTTTCCAACCTCTTTAGATTCACATTATTCAGAGCATCGATCCAAGAGATATAATCAAAACATTGCACTGCGCTCCAATTGGCTTCTATACGAATTTGCCCACCAACGGACCATTGGTTTGTGGGTCTTCATCCCATCATAAGAAATTGTTCCAACATCATTCCACACATGTTGAAAACTTAAATTGGTTGTTCATAGATGTCATTCCTTCTCGTTCAAGCTCAATAGATTCCTTGATAAAAATCACCGCTTGTCCTATGAACTCGCATATATTATTGTATAACTTGGGTTCTCTTCCATTGGTCTTCCCAACCAATTTATCAATCTAACCCTGTACACTAAGTAGACATATTATTACAACAAATGCAAGTTTTGTTGATAATCAAAACCCATAAATAATTCGGAGATAAATTAAGCATTAAACACAACCATGCGTTTAAGGCTCAACAAGTGGCATAATATCCCTCGCTTAAGCGGCAAATATTCTTCATTGCGATGGTATGACAACGGCACCAATACCCCTCGTTTTGACATACCAACAGCAATTAATATCCCTCGCTATAAGAGGCAAATATTCTTCATCGCGATGGTATGACAGCGGCACCAATACCCCTCGTTTCGACATACCAGCAACAATTAGTATCCCTCGCTATAATATGAGCGGCGTGTTCTTCGTTTCGACATATTAGTGGCAAATATTCTTTCATCGCTATGGTATGCCAGCAGCAAGTATCATCACTCTGACATGACAGCGGCGCATCGCTTCGACGTGACAGCGGCAGGTACCATCGCTTCGACACGACAACAGCATCATCGCTTCGACATGCCAGCAGCAATATCAGGAATATATCGTTCCGCAGGCTCAATAGGTATTCCCATGCACGTGCCACTTTTCCCCGTAGGCTCAAGAGGTGACCCCCATACATGTGCACTTTGCCCATTGGACTCAAGAGGTGATCCCATTCCACACAGTCTCATCCATATCCATATGACCCTGCAACCACCATGGTTAGCAACAACATATTTCAATTATGAACACATATCATAAACGCACATAAGAAATATAGTTGTGTCACACAACACTAACTACCATCATGCATAAGTATGTGCTTCCAATTTCTATCAACATGTTCCTAGGCCCTCAACAGCCCCAAAGAGCAAATCACTGCTCTGATGCCACTAATGTAAGGAACCCCGTGCCCTTAACCCGTTATTAGTGTATTAACCCATGCATTTAGTGCATACAATCATATAATCAGGGGAAAAACCACTTGCTACCATAGCAAAACATGCCAATAATAAAATTTCTTGCATTAAACCGCTTAATGCTCAAATTCCCATACCACTCGACTCATAAGTATGCTTGCACCTTATAATACACTAACATGTTCTGTAAGGCCTCTTTACCTTAACAGTGTTATGAACAAGTAAATAGGGCTAAACATGCATTAAAAGAGAAGTTATGGTTCCGGTTGTAGCCTTGAGCTAACAGGATTACAGGCCAAAAATAAACTTCTAAAGTTAATTAATTACATTCCCAATAATGAATGTTAATGCTATAGATTTACACTACTCCTAGAGTAGAGACTATCCAAAATCCTGTATCCTAACTCTTTAATGCACCTCGTAGCTCACTGCCTCAACCCGGCCCATAGCCCTCCAATCCAAAAGGTGTACCTACAGGAACAACTCACCATGAGCATGTATGTCACTATTCAACAAAATCCAAACACATTAACATAAATAATTGCATGAGATATGTTCGTATGAATGCTCCCTGAATTACCACTTTAGCACATTTTCATTGTTGTTCCTGTTTCATAAACTCATGCACGAAGTCATTAGTTCACAATATAATGATCGATACCACGTTCCAGTTATAACCACAATATTCCACATTAATCACTAGAAATGTGACTGTTCCGATCCTGATACCACAACGGAATTTTAGGACCCCTCTCTTCGACATAGAGCGGCATCATATGATATCCATCGCTTCGACAATGACAGCGGCATGTACATCGCTTAGACATGACAGCGGCAAATATCATATTACCATCGCTTCATATGACAGCGGCAAGTACCTCCATCGCTCGGAGATAACAGCTACCGGAACATTCATCAATTCTCACACAATAATCAAACACAATAGTTGATTCCATTATCATGATATAACACTATCATTTCACATATTCCATCACATGTAAGGACTCACTATCCATGATATACATAATCAAAAGCGTAACACTGTTTTACCGTCCGATGCCCGTACTTCTCACTACGTACCTTATCTTAAAAGTGGAGAAGTTGAATAATATCTCCTTGACGTTGTTGGTACCTGGGATGGTTCAAGAATTACAAGAATGAAGTTTTTGCAAGAACTTCTCTTCCACCTTGAAGTCCCACTCAAAAATGAGAGGAGAAAATGTAGGGTTTGGAGAGTGTTGGGGATTTTAATAAAGTGGGGGTTAAAGTGAAATAAAAAGGGTAAGGTGGGGTTTTAAGAGTTGTTAATTAAATTTGCACCCCACTAATTATCATGATATATAAATACCCCAACATGGTATTTTAAAAGCATTTCACAAAAATGCACCAACTTCCACTAAATCCATATTTCCACATAATTAACAACCAATACAATTTAATCATGTTAACACCCCCATTTCCCAACATACATAACATGCACCCTGAATTGCAACCCCCGGGTCATGCATCGCCTCGTTCTAACGTTCAAATCTGGCCCAGATCGCCTCAGGCGATGGCGATCGTCCTTTGAAAATTTGCCGTAGGAACTGTTCTGGATCGCCTGGGGCGACCATGCCATCGCCTGGCGCGTAGCGTGCCATCGCCTGGGTCGATGGTGCACGGCGTGCACGCATGGCTCGGATCGCCTGAGGTGATGGCCCGGATCGCCTGAGGTGATCTGCAAGATTTCAACACTCTCAAACTTTGCATTGTTCGACCATCTTAAGCTCATTTCTGGGAAAAGTGGTAAGCATGAAACTTGTAGATCTTCCTCTTATCTAGGTGTGGACAAACGTTCATTGCATTTCATTAAGGTATGAAGAAGTTACGCCCAAAATTCTACGGCCGCTCAAACCTTGCTACAATCTGCACTTGTTATAACTTCCATGCCATTTTGCTCCATGATGCAATCCAAATTGGACTGATATGTTTGAATATGAAATCTAGAATATTGAGTTGTCTTTCCAACCTCTTTAGATTCACATTATTCAGAGCATCGAGCCAAGAGATATAATCAAAACATTGCACTGCGCTCCAGTTGGCTTCTATACGAATTTGCCCACCAACGGACCATTGGTTTGTGGGTCTTCATCCCATCATAAGAAATTGTTCAACATCATTCCACACATGTTGAAAACTTAAATTGGTTGTTCATAGATGTCATTCCTTCTCGTTCAAGCTCAATAGATTCCTTGATAAAAATCACCGCTTGTCCTATGAACTCGCATATATTATTGTATAACTTGGGTTCTCTTCCATTGGTCTTCCCAACCAATTTATCAATCTAACCCTGTACACTAAGTAGACATATTAGTACAACAAATGCAAGTTTTGTTGATCATCAAAACCCATAAATAATTCGGAGATAAATTAAGCATTAAACACAACCATGCGTTTAAGGCTCAACAAGTGGCATAATATCCCTCGCTTAAGCGGCAAATATTCTTCATTGCGATGGTATGACAACGGCACCAATACCCCTCGTTTCAACATACCAATGGCAATTAATATCCCTCGCTATAAGAGGCAAATATTCTTCATCGCGATGGTATGACAGCGGCACCAATACCCCTCGTTTCGACATACCAGCGACAATTAGTATCCCTCGCTATAATATGAGCGGCGTGTTCTTCGTTTCGACATATTAGCGGCAAATATTCTTTCATCGCTATGGTATGACAGCAGCAAGTATCATCACTCTGACATGACAGCGGCGCCATCGCTTCGACGTGACAGCGGCAGGTACCATCGCTTCGACACGACAACAGCATCATCGCTTCGACATGCCAGCAGCAATATCAGGAATATATCGTTCCGCAGGCTCAATAGGTATTCCCATGCACGTGCCACTTTTCCCCGTAGGCTCAAGAGGTGACCCCCATACATGTGCACTTTGCCCATTGGACTCAAGAGGTGATCCCCATTCCACACAGTCTCATCCATATCCATATGACCCTGCAACCACCATGGTTAGCAACAACATATTTCAATTATGAACACATATCATAAACGCACATAAGAAATATAGTTGTGTCACACAACAATAACTACCATCATGCATAAGTATGTGCTTCTCATTTCTATCAACATGTTCCTAGGCCCTCAACAGCCCCAAAGAGCAAATCACTGCTCTGATACCACTAATGTAAGGACCCCCGTGCCCTTAACCCGTTATTAGTGTATTAACCCATGCATTTAGTGCATACAATCATATAATCAGGGGAAAAACCACTTGCTACCATAGCAAAACATGCCAACAATAAAATTTCTTGCATTAAACCGCTTAATGCTCAAATTCCCATACCACTCGACTCATAAGTATGCTTGCACCTTATAATACACTAACATGTTCTGTAAGGGCTCTTTACCTTTACAGTGTTATGAACAAGTAAATAGGGCTAAACATGCATTAAAAGATAAGTTATGGTTCCGGTTGTAGCCTTGAGCTAACAGGATTACAGGCCAAAAATAAACTTCTAAAGTTAATTAATTACATTCCCAATAATGAATGTTAATGCTATAGATTTACACTACTCCTAGAGTAGAGACTATCCAAAATCCTGTATCCTAACTCTTTAATGCACCTCGTAGCTCACTGCCTCAACCCGGCCCATAGCCCTCCAATCCAAAAGGTGTACCTACAGGAACAACTCACCATGAGCATGTATGTCACTATTCAACAAAATCCAAACACATTAACATAAATAATTGCATGAGATATGTTCGTATGAATGCTCCCTGAATTACCACTTTAGCACATTTTCATTGTTGTTCCTGTTTCATAAACTCATGCACGAAGTCATTAGTTCACAATATAATGATCGATACCACGTTCCAGTTATAACCACAATATTCCACATTAATCACTAGAAATGTGACTGTTCCGATCCTGATACAACAACGGAATTTTAGGACCCCTCTCTTCGACATAGAGCGGCATCATATGATATCCATTGCTTCGACAATGACAGCGGCATGTACATCGCTTAGACATGACAGCGGCAAATATCATATTACCATCGCTTCATAGGACAGCGGCGTACCTCCATCGCTCGGAGATAACAGCTACCGGAACATTCATCAATTCTCACGCAATAATCAAACACAATAGTTGATTCCATTATCATGATATAACACTATCATTTCACATATTCCATCACATGTAAGGACTCACTATCCATGATATACATAATCAAAAGCGTAACACGTTTTACCGTCCGATGCCCGTACGTCTCACTACGTACCTTAGTCTCAAAAGTGGAGAAGTTGAATAACTTTATCTCCTTGACGTTGTTGGTACCTGGGATGGTTCAAGAATTACAAGAATGAAGTTTTTGCAAGAACTTCTCTTCCACCTTGAAGTCCACTCGAAAATGAGAGGAGAAAATGTAGGGGTTGGAGAGTGTTGGGGATTTTAATAAAGTGGGGGTTAAAGTGAAATAAAAAGGGTAAGGTGGGGTTTTAAGAGTTGTTAATTAAATTTGCACCCCACTAATTATCATGATATATAAAATACCCCAACATGGTATTTTAAAAGCATTTCACAAAAATGCACCAACTTCCACTAAATCCATATTTCCACATAATTAACAACCAATACAATTTAATCATGTTAACACCCCCATTTCCCAACATACATAACATGCACCCTGAATTGCAACCCCCGTGTCACGCCTACCGGGTGACTAAGCATATCATCAAGATAATTAATCCCAACACATAAATCCATTATCACCATAATTAATCACTTAAACATAGTTAATGCCCAAATTGCATTTAATCATTTCGGGGATATCACAATACTCCCCTACTTATAAGATTTCGACCTCGAAATCGCATGCACTTACCCAAAAACGAACTAAACATAAATCACATACCAGAAAATAGTGCCGGGTAATGCTGCACCATATGCTGCTCCGTCTCCCACATGGCCTCCTCGACACCCCTACGATCCCACTGAACCTCTACCATCGGTATAACCTGTCTCCAAAGTCTGCGATCCTCTCGATCCAGAATTCTGACGGGTCGTTCCACATAGGATACGTCTGAACCCAACTGAACCTCTGAGGGCTATAAAACATGAGATGGATCTGGCTCACACTTCCGCAACATAGAGAGATGAAAGACGTCATGTATACCGGACAATGACGGCGGTAGAGCCAAACGGTAAGCCAAAGTACCGATGCGCTGCAGTATCTCATATGGTCCAACATACCTCGGAGACAACTTCCTGCGCTTACCAAAATGAACTACACCTCAGAAAGGTGAAATCTTCAAAAAGACCTTATCCCTCACTTGGAATTCCAACGGTCGCAACCGTTTATTAGCGTAGGCCGCTTGCCTATCCTGGGCCGCTTTCATTTTCTGACGGATCACTTTGATTTTCTCTTCCATTTCTCGAATCAAATCCGGTCCTCCGACCGTCTTACTAGTCAAGTCCTCCCAGTACAACGGTGATCTACAACATCGACCGTAAAGAGCCTCGAATGGAGCCATCTGAATGCTCGCCTGGTAGTTGTTATTATAAGAGAACTCTACTAGTGGTACTGAATCTTGCCAGGGAGTATCAAACTCCAGTACACATGCCCTCAATATATCTTCGAGCGTCTGTATGGTACGCTCTGTCTGGCCGTCTGTCTGAGGGTGATAAGCTGTACTCTGTAGGGTCTTCCTACCTTAACATCATCTTATAAACATAACATGGACTAAACATGCATTCATAACATCTTAAGGGTTCCGGTTGTAGCTTTGATGTGATGTCCAGATTATTATTAATCATTTGTTGGACTAAATATGATTTGGATTTTATTTATATTTAATTTTAGAATTAATTAGAAGTGGAATTGACCAAGTGAAGGTCAACTGGCAAATTAATCGGATCATAAAATATTTTGAGATTGTAAAATATACTCCGAGAATATTTTAGAGATAAATTAATTAAAATGAAGAATTTAAGTTTTTGGTTTTTGGGGTGTGTATAAATCCCAATCGTTGTCTATAAATAATATATCAGTGCACCGGTGACACTTCGATGTACAAAACCGGGCAAGGATACAAAAATAAATATGTTATGTTGGGCATTTCCGGACACACACTGAAAACGTGTAAAATCACGCACTGAAATCCCGAACCCTTTTCCTTCGCTGCTGCTCGACCCCTCGCCGCTAAACCGCCGCGCCCGCCGCCGTCCGAGCTCCTTCCGGCGCGTCCGAACCACCATCGCCTTCGTCTCTCCCAGGCGCTTCTTTCCATACCAAGAACGCGAAGTTTCGTCGAGGATTTCGTTCGGATCTTGCCAGGAAGTGCCGCGATTCGGATTTCCGAATTCGTCCGATTTTGGGACGATTTTCTTCCGATTTGTGAGTATTTCAGTGTATATTAGTGTGTATATTATATATATACACATATATATATATATGAACTTTCCAGCTTGTGTTGGTATGAGTTAGTGTTGTATGCTCATATGTGAAGGTGTCCCAGCACATGTTAGTGGGTGTGCGTTAAAGATTTTAGTGCTGCCGGAAATCGTTACGTCTTGATTAATTACCTTTGTTATGAAGATATTAGATGAGAATTTGAATACTTGTTCTAATCTTATCATATATGTTGAAATTGATAAAAATGTGATTTTGTTGATGTTAAACTTGATACTATATATTTTAGTCGTGGAGGGTGTATGACTCGATTTTAGGGCTGTCTTGGTGGATTATAAAAGCCAACTTCAACTTGAAAATAATGCTCATAAAGTGTTTGATATAATGTTTAAGTGGAGTTCAAGTGTAACCAAAAGCTATACTAAATGTGGGAATAAATGGGTTAGATGCATGGTAGTGTAAGTTATGACATGGAACAAGATTGTGGTGATGTGTATGCTTGAATGGGCATTATGAGTTTAGATTGAAATTCAATACATATTAAATTTGTTTAAGTTGAATTTAATCAAACAAATGACTTTATGTTGGGATTAAGGGAATTGGATTAAAGGAGTAGAATCTCTTATCTACATGGACCATTTCTTTCATGTCTTGGTTTGAATCACCTCGGTGTGGGTTTGAATATTTGGAACGTGTTAATTGGCTTAATTGGATTGTTTTAGTTAGACACTAGTTGGATATTATTATGCATACACCCTTGCATTTCCTTTCCCTCTGTTGAACTGGTGTGTCTAGTGAACTACTATGTGAGTTGGGCATGATCTTGCACGTATGAGTGTGTGTATCCTGCATCATGTGTGTGATGTAGCGGATGGTGGGAGATGATGGGGTTTTGCTTTGCCAATGTAATATCATGATTCATGTGAGGATGTGTGCATCCAAAGTGTTGATTATGATTTGATTCATAATATTGAGTTATTGATTTGTGATATAGAAATGAAAGTAAGAACTATTTGATGGATGTTCATTGCTCGGATTATGAGCTAATATTGAATTGATATTCGATATAGACTCTACAGGAGACTTCAGACGTTGATGATAGCTTATTCATGTTGTCTACTATAAGGTACGTGGTGACGTACGAGCAGGTATATCTAGTATCTATACATTCATGTATACATGTAGTTTTGAATATGATGATTCAGGTAAGTGTTTGACTTTAATAATTGAGTTTCATATACGAGTTATGGGGGACACTTAGTGGTACGTGGTCCAATTTTACTTGTTGAGTAGTGATGCCGTGGGCATGAGCGATATGAGAAAGTATCGAGAATGAGATGGTGGGATAACCAGGGTTACAGTTGGGATAACCAGGTTCACATTGATGTTGAACTATTTATGTTTGAGCATAAATAATATATTGTCATTGTATTGAATTCATAAGTGTTGTTGATTATTACATTTTCAGTGACAATACTAAACTTGACATTATGAAGCGCGTGAGTTTGAAACATGAACAGTGTGTGGAAGCTATACAGATTCGTAATTGTACAGGGAGTATATTTTATGAGTTTGAATAATTTAAATTATTGCATTATGATTTTGCATGTTGATTTGTGATTGAATATTGAGTGGGAGTGTGCTCACCCTGTGTGGGGGCTGTTTCTGTTGAAACAGGTACAACAGGTACGATGCTGTTTTGGAGTACTAGGCTCGAACCTTGTTGGATGATGCTTCCAGAAGCATAGTATGTGATTGAGCCGATATACGAGGTTGAGCGGTTGGTATTTATACTAATTATGCATCCGGATGTGTATCCGTTATTCGTTGCTCTTCTGTGAGCACTTGTATCTGTATATGGACTGTATAAGGGTGTTGAAACCCACTGTTGTTGTCTTATTAGTGTGGTGTCTTCCCTGGCTGGGAATTCACTTAGTGTTTCTGTATTCTGTTTAGTATTGTGTTGTCCCTGGTCGGGAGTTATGTTATGTGATGGGTTTTTATTTCCGGATAGCTCAGTTTGTGGGGAGACTCTACCCAAATTTTTATAAAAACCCACAATGCAAAAGTGGTACAATGGGTGATGATAATTGGTGAAATATTTGAGTCTCATTCTTGTAGAAGTAATCGTATCATGTTATTATTTATGTCATGAGGGATATGTGAAGCCTGAAATGATTCTTTTTAAGGAATGGAAAAAAAAAAAGAAAAATGAGAAATTTATACATATATGACGTCATAAATGAACTAATGTCGTCTTTAAGTGTTGGGGCCTTACATTAGTGGTATCAGAGCAGTGGTTGCTCTTTGGGGCTGTTAAGGGCCTAGGAAGTTATTGATAGCACATAATTATGCATGATAGCATTAATGTTGTATGACACAACTAGTTGTTTGTGTGTTTTTGTGATATGAAAAGTGGTGTTGCTAATCATTGCAATTGCAGGAATCGTGTAGAATGCGATGGATGACATTAATGGTGATGTCTAGCACTTCATGTATTATGTGTTAAGGGATCTGATTTTGTAGGAAAATCAGGAAATGTGAGACGCACGGGCTTCGAACGGTAAAACGTGTTATACCTTTGATTATGTATATCATGGATAGTGAACCCTTACATGTGATGATATATGTGACATGATAATGATATATTGTGATAATGGAACCAATTGTTGTGTTTGATTATTGTGGTAGAATTGATGAATGTTCCGGTAGCCTTTATCTCCGAGCGAGGGAGGTACTTGCCGCTGTCATGGCTAAGCGAGGTAACATGCCGCTGTCATTGTCGAAGCGAGGGGTCCTAAAATTCCGCTGTTGTATTGGGACCGGAACAGTCACAATTCTAGTGATTAATGTGGAATATTGTGGTTATAACTGGAACGTGATATCGATCTTTATATTGTGAACTGTTGTATTAACCTGGATGCAGGTACAGGGAGCTAGTGGAAGTTCCGGTAGTTGTTATATTCGAGCAAGGGAGGTACTTGCCGCTGTCATATGAAGCGATGGTAGTATGATACTTGCCGATGTCATGTCTAAGCGAGGTAACATGCCGCTGTCATTGTCGAAGCGAGGGATATCATATGATGGCGCTATATGTCGAAGCGAGGGGTCCTAAAATTCCGCTGCTATAACAAGACCGGAGCAACCACATTATCGATATTGATAAGCGATGTCTCATTCCGCTATGTTGGTTGGCGATGGTTCATGCCGCCAAGTGTATTGATAGCGATGTCTCATTCCGCTATGTTGGTTGGCGATGGTTCATGCCACCAAGTGTATTGATAAGCGATGTCTCATTCCGCTATGTTGGTTGGCGATGGTTCATGCCGCCAAGTGTATTGATAGCGATGTCTCATTCCGCTATGTTGGTTGGCGATGGTTCATGCCGCCAAGTGTATTGATAGCGATGTCTCATTCCGCTATATTGGTTGGCGATGGTTCATGCCGCCAAGTGTATTGATAGCGATGTCTCATTCCGCTATATTGGTTGGCGATGGTTCATGCCGCCAAGTGTATTGATAGCGATGTCTCATTCCGCTATATTGGTTGGCGATGGTTCATGCCGTCAGGTATATTGATAGCGATGTCTCATTCCGCTATATTGATTGGCGATGGTTTATGCCACCGGGTACATGTATAGCGGTGCCTCTTTCCGCTATGTAAATGGCGATGGCTCATGCCGCCAGACATGTGTTTATCGATGGTGCATTCCGCTGATTCCATGGCGATGGTTCTCCGCCAATTATATATATAGCGACGTCTCATTCCGCTATTCTGTTGATGGTGAGTATATCAATTTGTGTATTGATATGAAATCATATTTTGTGGAATATTTATGTTGAGAGCAGGGACAATTTAAAAGATCAAGTGTGGATCAACTGTGTACAGTAAGTGTTATTACGTTTTGTTGTTTTAAGAATGTATATTCATTGTGATTATGGATATTATATGTATGCCAGTAGTGGCGATGAGTATTATGTACCGCCGTAGGGCGATGAAGATTGATGCATTGCTATGTGTTAGCAATGAATATTTTTAGTACCGCTATTGTGATTAACGATGACTGCTGTTGTACCGCAATTGTGTTGGAAATGAGTATTGATGATGCTTTGATTGCAGATGGCAATAGAAGTTGTGCTATGTAAGAAGGGGTGTAACCATTGTGATAGCACTCTCATATCTACGGTGTGTAGTGATGAGATATTGAAAATAGATGTTAATCACCTTGTGATGATAATTATTGTTGTGAAAGCATGCTAGTTTTGTATGTGGTGGGATTAATAATTGATTAATCACCCATTATGTTGAATGGAATACAATCAGATAGACATGAGTTTAATGAGTGTGTCACGGGATGGCATGAGTATGTCACGGGATGACGCGTGATTACTACGAATGTCGTGTGTAGACATGTGTTCATTGTGAATATTCATGATTAATGAATTATTATGTTTCGAGGATGAGTTAAAGATTGATATAAATTGCGTCATTAAAGCATGCAACTGATTCTTATGTTAAATTTCAATCACCCTATGTGATAGTGTGCAGTAGCATGTTGTGTATAGAACTGCGAGAAACTTATGATGCAGGAATTAGTGTTTGATGACAGAAACATTATTGATATCGAAATGCGTAAATGACAAGGTACGTGAAGTTTACAGTTGACTTTTATGGTAAGCATGCGTTGAAATTTCGAGGACGAAATTTTATATGTTGGGGAGAATTGTGATGTCCAGATTATTATTAATCATTTGTTGGACTAAATATGATTTGGATTTTATTTATAATTAATTTTAGAATTAATTAGAAGTGGAATTGACCAAGTGAAGGTCAATCGGATCATAAAATATTTTGAGATTGTAAAATATACTCCGAGAATATTTTAGAGATAAATTAATTAAAATGAAGAGTTTAAGTTTTGGGTTTTTGGGGTGTGTATAAATCCCAATCGTTGTCTGTAAATAATATATCAGTGCACCGGTGACACTTCGATGTACAAAACCGGGCAAGTATACAAAAATAAATATGTTATGTTGGGCATTTTCGTACACACACTGAAAACGTGTAAAATCACGCACTGAAATCCCGAACCCCTTTTCCTTCGCTGCTGCTCGACCCCTCGCCGCTAAACCGCCGCGCCCACCGCCGTCCGAGCTCCTTCCGGCGCGTCCGAACCACCATCGCCTTTGTCTCTCCCAGGCGCTTCTTTCCATACCAAGAACGCGAAGTTTCGTCGAGGATTTCGTTCGGATCTTGCCAGGAAGCGCCGCGATTCGGATTTCCGAATTCGTCCGATTTTGGGACGATTTTCTTCCGATTTTTTTGTGGGTAATCCTCGCCGTCCCTCAGTCGTTATTCACCTGAAATCCCTCGAATTTTTGATGAACTTTGGTTCGATTTTGCTGGCATTTTTCGAAGGGTTTGCTATTGTGTGTTTGAGTGTGTGCGTGTGTGTGCGTGAGTGTGTGCTGTGCGTGTATGAGTGTGTGTATTTGTGTGCTGATTACATGTATTTGTGAGTATTTCAGTGTATATTAGTGTGTATATTATATATATACACATATATATATATGAACTTTCCAGCTTGTGTTGGTATGAGTTAGTGTTGTATGCTCATATGTGAAGGTGTCCCAGCACATGTTAGTGGGTGTGCGTTAAAGATTTTAGTGCTGCCGGAAATCGTTACGTCTTGATTAATTACCTTTGTTATGAAGATATTAGATGAGAATTTGAATACTTGTTCTAATCTTATCATAGATGTTTAAATTGATAAAAATGTGATTTTATTGATGTTAAACTTGATACTATATATTTTAGTCGTGGAGGGTGTCTATGACTCGATTTTAGGGCTGTCTTGGTTGATTATAAAAGCCAACTTCAACTTGAAAATAATGCTCATAAAGTGTTTGATATAATGTTTAAGTGGAGTTCAAGTGTAACCAAAAGCTATACTAAATGTGGGAATAAATGGGTTAGATGCATGGTAGTGTAAGTTATGACATGGAACAAGATTGTGGTGATGTGTATGCTTGAATGGGCATTATGAGTTTAGATTGAAATTCAATACATATTTAATTTGTTTAAGTTGAATTTAATCAAACAAATGACTTTATGTTGGGATTAAGGGAATTGGATTAAAGGAGTAGAATCTCTTATCTACATGGACCATTTCTTTCATGTCTTGGTTTGAATCACCTCGGTGTGGGTTTGAATATTTGGAACGTGTTAATTGGCTTAATTGGATTGTTTTAGTTAGACACTAGTTGGATATTATTATGCATACACCCTTGCATTTCCTTTCCCTCTGTTGAACTGGTGTGTCTAGTGAACTACTATGTGAGTTGGGCATGATCTTGCACGTATGAGTGTGTGTATCCTGCATCATGTGTGTGATGTAGCGGATGGTGGGAGATGATGGGGTTTTGCATTGCCAATGTAATATCATGATTCATGTGAGGATGTGTGCATCCAAAGTGTTGATTATGATTTGATTCATAATATTGAGTTATTGATTTGTGATATAGAAATGAAAGTAAGAACTATTTGATGGATGTTCATTGCTCGGATTATGAGCTAATATTGAATTGATATTCGATATAGACTCTACAGGAGACTTCAGACGTTGATGATAGCTTATTCATGTTGTCTACTATAAGGTACGTGGTGACGTACGAGCAGGTATATCTAGTATCTATACATTCATGTATACATGCAATTTTGAATATGATGATTCAGGTAAGTGTTTGACTTTAATAATTGAGTTTCATATACGAGTTATGGGGGACACGTAGTGGTACGTGGTCCAATTTTACTTGTTGAGTAGTGATGCCGTGGGCATGAGCGATATGAGAAAGTATCGAGAATGAGATGGTTGGATAACCAGGGTTACATTGGGATAACCAGGTTCACATTGATGTTGAACTATTTATGTTTGAGCATAAATAATATATTGTCATTGTATTGAATTCATAAGTGTTGTTGAGTATTACATTTTCAGTGACAATACTAAACTTGACATTATGAAGCGCATGAGTTTGAAACAGGAAAAGTGTGTGGAAGCTATACAGATTCGGAATTGTACAGGGAGTATATTTTATGAGTTTGAATAATTTAAATTATTGCATTATGATTTTGCATGTTGATTTGTGATTGAATATTGAGTGGGAGTGTGCTCACCCTGTGTGGGGGCTGTTTCTGTTGAAACAGGTACAACAGGTACGATGCTGTTTTGGAGTACTAGGCTCGAACCTTGTTGGATGATGCTTCCAGAAGCATAGTATGTGATTGAGCCGATATACGAGGTTGAGCGGTTGGTATTTATACTAATTATGCATCCGGATGTGTATCCGTTATTCGTTGCTCTTCTGTGAGCACTTGTATCTGTATATGGACTGTATAAGGGTGTTGAAACCCACTTTTGTTGTCTTATTAGTGTGGTGTCTTCCCTGGCTGGGAATTCACTTAGTGTTTCTATATTCTGTTCAGTATTGTGTTGTCCCTGGTCGGGAGTTATGTTATGTGATGGGTTTTTATTTCCGGATAGCTCAGTTTGTGGGGAGACTCTGCCCAAAATTTTATAAAAACCCACAATGTAAAAGTGGAACAATGGGTGATGATAATTGGTGAAATATTTGAGTCTCATTCTTGTAGAAGTAATCGTATCATGTTATTATTTATGTCATGAGGGATATGTGAAGCCTGAAATGATTCTTTTTAAGGAATGGAAAAAAAAAAAGAAAAATTAGAAATTTATACATATATGACGTCATAAATGAACTAATGTCGTCTTTAAGTGTTGGGGCCTTACATTTGAGCTAATAAGATTACAGGTCAAAATAAAATTTCAAAAGCTAATTAATTACATTATCAATAATGAATGTTAAAGCTATAGATTTACACTACTCCTAGAGTAGAGACTATCAAAATCCTGCATCCTATATTCATCTTGCCCTTTTTAGTTCACTGGCTTAACCAGACCCTAGGCCCTTCAGTCCAAAAGTGTACCTACAGGAATAACCCATCATGAGCATGTACATCATTACTTAACATCATAAGGCAATGGCATATAAATAAATGCATGAAAATAATCGTAACATATACTTCTTGGTTAATCGTATTAACACACTTGGTTGTCCCTGTTTCATAGTCATGCATATGGGCATCTTACCCTATCGTATGGCATCTTACCATATCATAAACATCGTGTGGCATCTTACCACGTGGGCATCTTACCCTATCGTATGGCATCTTACCATATCATAAACATCGTGTGGCATCTTACTACGAGGGCATCTTACCCTATGGGCGTCTTACCCTATCGTATGACATCTTACCATATGGGCGTCTTACCCTATCGTATGGCATCTTACCATATCATAAACATCGTATCATTAAATAAACATCATATAAACATTATCATAACCTTACTTATCACAATCATCATCATAAACATCATCATCATAACCTACTTATCATAACCATCATCATAAACATCATCATCATAAAATTACTTATCATAACCATCATTATAAACATCATCATCATAAACTTACTTATCATAATCATCATCATAAACATCATATCATAAACTTACTTATCATAATCATCATCATAAACATCATATGTAGGAGTATGGTTTACCGTCCGATGCCCGTACGTTTCTTACGTACTTTAATTCCAAAAGTGGACGAGTTGGAGAACTTTATCTCCTTGATGTTGTGGGTACCTAGGATGGTTCTACATAACCATATAAATCGATATTAGAAGCTAATCATAATCCAATATCCAAAAATCCCACAAAGACATGAAAAATACACATTTTTAAACCTCGCGATCGATCGCCGCCTAGGCCCGATCGATCGCGAGATCATACTGGACGAGGCTCAAAAATTCACATCTTGGCGATCGATCACCACTTTTGGCGCGATCGATCGCCACCCTCGCCGATCGATCGCCCAAAGGTGGCGATCGATCGCCAAATGCTACTGGCGCCCACTATTGGCTCGCGATCGATCGCCAAAAATGGACGATCGATCGCCAGTCCCTGTACATCGAAAAATCGCCATTAATGAGCATTTTTCAAGCTCTACCTCCAGCCATTCGAATCAAAACTTTCCCACAATACTAACATCATCATAACCCACTAAAACCCACATAAAACACTTCAAAAATCATACCCCAAACATATATAACATATACCCAAAACAAACCCTACATAAATCACTTCAAAATCACCCCATTTCAAATCCAAACATCATCAAAACTTTAGGAAGGGTTCCATACCTCTTGAAGACTCCAAAACTTGACAAAAATCACACAAACACAAGTTTTGTGGAACTTTCCTTCTCCTTCCTTGGAGGATTTCGAAAATGGGTAAATGGTAGGGTTTTGGGAGTGGTTTGAGGATTTAGAGTGTAAAAGGGTAAAGTGAGATAAAGTGTAGGAAAAAGGTGGGTATAATGGGGGTTAAAAGTGGTTGTGTAATTTTAATTAAAATTTGTACCCCAAACTTAACATGATGTATAAAATACTCCGACATGGTATTTTAAAAGCATTTACAAAAATGCAATCAACTTCCACTAAAATCATGCTTTCCTCATAATTGGAAATCAATAAAATTAAATCATGTTAACACTTCATTACCCAACGCATAAATCAATTACCACCTAATTCATCATATAAACATCATTAATGCTCAAATTGCATATAATTTATTTCGGGGCATCACATACTCAGTCTCACCTCCGTATCCAAAGCTGACTGAAGTACACTACTCCAAGAGTAGAGACTATCCAAAATCCTGTATCGTAACTCTTTAATGCACCTCGTAGCTCACTGCCTCAACCCGGCCCATAGCCCTCCAATCCAAAAGGTGTACCTACAGGAACAACTCACCATGAGCATGTACGTCACTATTCAACAAAATCCAAACACATTAACATAAATAATTGCATGAGATATGTTCGTATGAATGCTCCCTGAATTACCACTTTAGCACATTTTCATTATTGTTCTTGTTTCATAAACTCATGCACAAAGTCATTAGTTCACAATATAATGATCAATACCACGTTCCAGTTATAACCACAATATTCCACATTAATCACTAGAAATGTGACTGTTCCGGTCCTGATACAACAGCGGAATTTAGGACCCCTCGCTTCGACATAGAGCGGCATCATATGATATCCCTCGCTTCGACAATGACAGCGGCTTGTACATCGCTTAGACATGACAGCGGCAAATATCATATTACCATCGCTTCATATGACAGCGGCAAGTACCTCCCTCGCTCGGAGATAACAGCTACCGGAACATTCATCAATTCTCACACAATAATCAAACACAATAGTTGATTCCATTATCATGATATAACAATATCATTTCACATATTCCATCACATGTAAGGACTCACTATCCATGATATACATAATCAAAAGCGTAACACGTTTTACCGTCCGATGCCCATACGTCTCACTACGTACCTTAGTCTCAAAAGTGGAGAAGTTGAATAACTTTATCTCCTTGACGTTGTTGGTACTTGGGATGGTTCAAGAATTACAAGAATGAAGTTTTTGCAAGAACTTCTCTTCCACCTTGAAGTCCCACTCGAAAATGAGAGGAGAAAATGTAGGGTTTGGAGAGTGTTGGGGATTTTAATAAAGTGGGGGTTAAAGTGAAATAAAAAGGGTAAGGTGGGGTTTTAAGAGTTGTTAATTAAATTTGCACCCCACTAATTATCATGATATATAAAATACCCCAACATGGTATTTTAAAAGCATTTCACAAAAATGCACCAACTTCCACTAAATCCATATTTCCACATAATTAACAACCAATACAATTTAATCATGTTAACACCCCCATTTCCCAACATACATAACATGCACCCTGAATTGCAACCCCCGGGTCACGCCTACCGGGTGACTAAGCATATCATCAAGATAATTAATCCCAACACATAAATCAATTATCACCATAATTAATCACTTAAACATAGTTAATTCCCAAATTGCATTTAATCATTTCGGTGATATCACAATACTCCCCTACTTATAAGATTTCGACATCGAAATCGCATGCACTTACCCAAAAACGAACTAAACATAAATCACATACCAGAAAATTGTGCCGGGTAATGCTGCACCATATACTGCTCCGTCTCCCACGTGGCCTCCTCGACACCCCTACGATCCCACTGAACCTTTACCATCGGTATAACCTTGCTTCGAAGTCTGCGATCCTCTCGATCCAGGATTCTGACTGGTCGTTCCACATATGATACGTCTGAACCCAACTGAACCTTTGATTGCTGTAAAACATGAGACAGATCGGCTCATACTTCCGCAACATAGAGACATGAAAGACGTCATGTATACCGGACAATGACGGTGGTAGAGCCAAACGGTAAGCCAAAGTACCGATGCACTGCAGTATCTCATATGGTCCAACATACCTCGGAGACAACTTCCCGTGCATACCAAAATCAACAACACCTCTGAAAGGTGAAATCTTCAAAAAGACCTTATCCCCCACTTGGAATTCCAACGGTCGCAGCCGTTTATTAGCGTAGGCCGCTTGCCTATCCTGGGCCGCTTTCATTTTCTGACGGATCACTTTGATTTTCTCTTCCATTTCTCGAATCAAATCCGGTCCTCCGACCGTCTTACTAGTCAAGTCCTCCCAGTACAACGGTGATCTACAACGTCGACCGTAAAAAGCCTCGAATGGAGCCATCTGAATGCTCGCCTGGTAGCTGTTATTATAAGAGAACTCTACCAGTGGTACTGAATCTTGCCAGGGAGTATCAAACTCAAGTACACATGCCCTCAACATATCTTCGAGCGTCTGTATGGTACGCTCTGTCTGGCCGTCTGTCTGAGGGTGATAAGTTGTACTCTATAGGGTCTTCCTACCTTAACATCATCTTATACACATAACATGGACTAAACATGCATTCATAACATCTTAAGGGTTCCGGTTGTAGCTTTGAGCTAATAAGATTACAGGTCAAAATAAAATTTCAAAAGCTAATTAATTACATTCTCAATAATGAATGTTAAAGCTATAGATTTACACTACTCCTAGAGTAGAGACTATCAAAATCCTGCATCCTATATTCATCTTGCTCTTTTTAGTTCACTGCCTCAACCCGACCCTAGGCCCTTCAGTCGAAAAGTGTACCTACAGGAACAACCCATCATGAGCATGTACATCATTACTTAACATCATAAGGCAATGGCATATAAATAAATGCATGAAAATAATCGTAACATATACTTCTTGGTGAATCGTATTAACACACTTGGTTGTCCCTGTTTCATAGTCATGCATATGGGCATCTTACCCTATCGTATGGCATCTTACCATATCATAAACATCGTGTGGCATCTTACCACGTGGGGATCTTACCCTATCGTATGTCATCTTACCATATCATAAATATCGTGTGGCATCTTACCACGAGGGCATCTTACCCTATTGGCGTCTTACCCTATCGTATGGCATCTTACCATATGAGCGTCTTACCGTATCGTATGGCATCTTACCATATCATAAACATCGTATCATTAAATAAATATCATATAAACATTATCATAACCTTACTTATCACAATCATCATCATAAACATCATCATCATAACCTACTTATCATAACCATCATCATAAACATCATCATCATAAACTTACTTATCATAACCATCATCATAAACATCATCATCATAAACTTACTTATCATAATCATCATCATAAACATCATATCATAAACTTACTTATCATAATCATCATCATAAACATCATATGTAGGAGTATGGTTTACCGTCCGATGCCCGTACGTTTCTTACGTACCTTAATTCCAAAAGTGGAGGAGTTGGAGAACTTTATCTCCTTGATGTTGTGGGTACCTGGGATGGTTCTACATAACCATATAAATCGATATTAGAAGCTAATCATAATCCAATATCCAAAAATCCCACAAAGACATCAAAAATACACATTTTTAAACCTCGCGATCGATCGCCGCCCAGGCCCGATCGATCGCGAGATCATACTGGACGAGGCTCAAAAATTCACATCTTGGCGATCGATCGCCACTTTTGGCGCGATCGATCGCCAGCCTCGCCGATCGATCGCCCAAAGGTGGCGATCGATCGCCAAATGCTACTGGCGCCCACTGCTGGCTCGCTTTCGATAGCCAAAAACGGGCGATCGATCGCCAATCCCTGTACATCAAAATATCGCCATTAATGAGCATTTTTCAAGCTCTACCTCATGCCATTCGAATCCAAACTTTCCCACAATACTAACATCATCATAACCCACGAAAACCCACATAAAACACTTCAAAAATCATACCCCAAACATATATAACATATACCCAAAACAAACCCACATAAATCACTTCAAAATCACCCCATTTCAAATCCAAACATCATCAAAACTTTAGGAAGGGTTCCATACCTCTTGAAGACTCCAAAACTTGACAAAAATCACACAAACACAAGTTTTGTGGAACTTTCCTTCTCCTTCCTTGGAGGATTTCGAAAATGGGTAAATGGTAGGGTTTTGGGAGTGGTTTGAGGATTTAGAGTGTAAAAGGGTAAAGTGAGATAAAGTGTAGGAAAAAGGTGGGTATAATGGGGGTTAAAAGTGGTTGTGTAATTTTAATTAAAATTTGTACCCCAAACTTAACATGATGTATAAAATACTCCGACATGGTATTTTAAAAGCATTTACAAAAATGCATTCAACTTCCACTAAAATCATGCTTTCCTCATAATTGGAAATCAATAAAATTAAATCATGTTAACACTTCATTACCCAACACATAAATCAATTACCACCTAATTCATCATATAAACATCATTAATGCTCAAATTGCATATAATTTATTTCGGGGCATCACATACTCAGTCTCACCTCCGTACCCAAAGCTGACTGAAGTACACTACTCCTAGAGTAGAGACTATCCAAAATCCTGTATCGTAACTCTTTAATGCACCTCGTAGCTCACTGCCTCAACCCGGCCCATAGCCCTCCAATCCAAAAGGTGTACCAACAGGAACAACTCACCATGAGCATGTACGTCACTATTCAACAAAATCCAAACACATTAACATAAATAATTGCATGAGATATGTTCGTATGAATGCTCCCTGAATTACCACTTTAGCACATTTTCATTGTTGTTCTTGTTTCATAAACTCATGCACAAAGTCATTAGTTCACAATATAATGATCGATACCACGTTCCAGTTATAACCACAATATTCCACATTAATCACTAGAAATGTGACTGTTCCGGTCCTGATACAACAGCGGAATTTTAGGACCCCTCGCTTCGACATAGAGCGGCATCATATGATATCCCTCACTTCGACAATGACAGCGGCATGTACATCGCTTAGACATGACAGCGGCAAATATCATATTACCATCGCTTCATATGACAGCGGCAAGTACCTCCCTCGCTCGGAGATAACAGCTACCGGAACATTCATCAATTCTCACACAATAATCAAACACAATAGTTGATTCCATTATCATGATATAACAATATCATTTCACATATTCCATCACATGTAAGGACTCACTATCCATGATATACATAATCAAAAGCGTAACACGTTTTACCGTCCGATGACGTACGTCTCACTACATACCTTAGTCTCAAAAGTAGAGAAGTTGAATAACTTTATCTCCTTGACGTTGTTGGTACCTGGGATGGTTCAAGAATTACAAGAATGAAGTTTTTGCAAGAACTTCTCTTCCACCTTGAAGTCCCACTCGAAAATGAGAGGAGAAAATGTAGGGTTTGGAGAGTGTTGGGGATTTTAATAAAGTGGGGGTTAAAGTGAAATAAAAAGGGTAAGGTGGGGTTTTAAGAGTTGTTATTTAAATTTGCACCCCACTAATTATCATGAAATATAAAATACCCCAACATGGTATTTTAAAAGCATTTCACAAAAATGCACCAACTTCCACTAAATCCATATTTCCACATAATTAACAACCAATACAATTTAATCATGTTAACACTCCCATTTCCCAACATACATAAATGCACCCTGAATTGCAACCCCCGGGTCACGTACCGGGTGACTAAGCATATCATCAAGATAATTAATCCCAACACAAAAATCAATTATCACCATAATTAATCACTTAAACATAGTTAATGCCCAAATTGCATTTAATCATTTCGGGGATATCCCAATACTCCCCTACTTATAAGATTTCGACCTCGAAATCGCATGCACTTACCCAAAAACGAACTAAACATAAATCACATACCAGAAAATAGTGCCGGGTAATGCTGCACCATATGCTGCTCCGTCTCCCACGTGGCCTCCTCGACACCCCTACGATCCCACTGAACCTTTACCATCGGTATAACCTTGCTCCGAAGTCTGCGATCCTCTCGATCTAGAATTCTAACGGGTCGTTCCACATGGGATACGACTGAACCCAACTGAACCTCTGAGGGCTGTAAAACATGAGACGGATCTAGGCTCATACTTCCGCAACATAGAGACATGAAAGACGTCATGTATACCGGACAATGACGGTGGTAGAGCCAAACGGTAAGCCAAAGTACCGATGCGCTGTAGTATCTCATATGGTCCAACATACGTCGGAGAGAACTTCCCGCGCATAACAAAATGAACTACACCTCTGAAAGGTGAAATCTTCCAAAAGACCTTATCCCCCACTTGGAATTCCAACGGTCGCAGCCGTTTATTAGCGTAGGCCGCTTGCCTATCCTGGGCCGCTTTCATTTTCTGACGGATCACTTTGATTTTCTCTTCCATTTCTCGAATCAAATCCGGTCCTCCGACCGTCTTACTAGTCAATTCCTCCCAGTACAACGGTGATCTACAACGTCGACCGTAAAGAGCCTCGAATGGAGCCATCTGGATGCTCGCCTGGTAGCTATTATTATAAGAGAACTCTACCAATGGTACTGAATCTTGCCAGGGAGTATCAAACTCCAGTACACATACCCTCAACATATCTTCGAGCGTCTGTATGGTACGCTCTGTCTGGCCGTCAGTCTGAGGGTGATAAGCTGTACTCTATAGGGTCTTCCTACCTTAACATCATCTTATACACATAACCTGGACAAAGCATGCATTCATAACATCTTAAGGGTTCCGGTTGTAGCTTTGAGCTAATAAGATTACAGGTCAAAATAAAATTTCAAAAGCTAATTAATTACATTCTCAATAATGAATGTTAAAGCTATAGATTTACACTACTCCTAGAGTAGAGACTATCAAAATCCTGCATCCTATATTCATCTTGCTCTTTTTAGTTCACTGCCTCAACCCGACCCTAGGCCCTTCAGTCGAAAAGTGTACCTACAGGAACAACCCATCATGAGCATGTACATCATTACTTAACTTCATAAGGCAATGACATATAAATAAATGCATGAAAATAATCGTAACATATACTTCTTGGTTAATCGTATTAACACACTTGGTTGTCCCTGTTTCATAGTCATGCATATGGGCATCTTACCCTATCGTATGACATCTTACCATATCATAAATATCGTGTGGCATCTTACCACGTGGGCATCTTACCCTATCGTATGGCATCTTACCATATCATAAACATCGTGTGGCATCTTACCACGAGGGCATCTTACCCTATGGGCGTCTTACCCTATCGTATGACATCTTATCATATGGGCGTCTTACCCTATCGTATGGCATCTTACCATATCATAAACATTGTATCATTAAATAAACATCATATAAACATTATCATAACCTTACTTATCACAAAATTCATCATAAACATCATCATCATAACCTACTTATCATAACCATCATCATAAACATCATCATCATAAACTTACTTATCATAACCATCATCATAAACATCATCATCATAAACTTACTTATCATAATCATCATCATAAACATCATATCATAAACTTACTTATCATAATCATCATCATAAACATCATATGCAGGAGTATGGTTTACCGTCCGATGCCGTACGTTTCTTACGTACCTTAATTCCAAAAGTGGAGGAGTTGGAGAACTTTATCTCCTTGATGTTGTGGGTACCTGGGATGGTTCTACATAACCATATAAATCGATATTAGAAGCTAATCATAATCCAATGTCCAAAAATCCCACAAAGACATCAAAAATACACATTTTTAAACCTCGCGGTCGATCGCCGCCCAGGCCCGATCGATCGCGAGATCATACTGGACGAGGCTCAAAAATTCACATCTTGGCGATCGATCGCCACTTTTGGCGCGATCGATCTCCAGCCTCGCCGATCGATCTCCCAAAGGTGGCGATCGATCGCCAAATGCTACTGGCGCCCACTGCTGGCTCGCGATCGATCGCCAAAAACGGGCGATCGCTCGCCAGTCCATGTACATCGAAAAATCGCCATTAATGAGCATTTTTCAAGCTCTACCTCAAGCCATTCGAATCCAAACTTTCCCACAATACTAACATCATCATAACCCACTAAAACCCACATAAAACACTTCAAAAATCATACCCCAAATATATATAACATATACCCAAAATAAACCCACATAAATCACTTCAAAATCACCCCATTTCAAATCCAAACATCATCAAAACTTTAGGAAGGGTTCCATACCTCTTGAAGACTCCAAAACTTGACTAAAATCACACAAACACATGTTTTGTGGAACTTTCCTTCTCCTTCCTTGGAGGATTTCGAAAATGGGTAAATGGTAGGGTTTTGGGAGTGGTTTGAGGATTTAGAGTGTAAAAGGGTAAAGTGAGATAATGTGTAGGAAAAAGGTGGGTATAATGGGGGTTAAAAGGGGTTGTGTAATTTTAATTAAAATTTGTACCCCAAACTTAACATGATGTATAAAATACTCCGACATGGTATTTTAAAAGCATTTACAAAAATGCATTCAACTTCCACTAAAATCATGCTTTCCTCATAATTGGAAATCAATAAAATTAAATCATGTTAACACTTCATTACCCAACACATAAATCAATTACCACCTAATTCATCATATAAACATCATTAATGCTCAAATTGCATATAATTTATTTTGGGGCATCACATACTCAGTCTCACCTCCGTACCCAAAGCTGACTGAAGTACACTACTCCTAGAGTAGAGACTATCCAAAATCCTGTATCGTAACTCTTTAATGCACCTCGTAGCTCACTGCCTCAACCCGGCCCATAGCCCTCCAATCCAAAAGGTGTACCTACAGGAACAACTCACCATGAGCATGTACGTCACTATTCAACAAAATCCAAACACATTAACATAAATAATTGCATGAGATATGTTCGTATGAATGCTCCCTGAAATACCACTTTAGCACATTTTCATTGTTGTTCTTGTTTCATAAACTCATGCACAAAGTCATTAGTTCACAATATAATGATCAATACCACGTTCCAGTTATAACCACAATATTCCACATTAATCACTAGAAATGTGACTGTTCCGGTCCTGATACAACAGCGGAATTTTAGGACCCCTCGCTTCGACATAGAGCGGCATCATATGATATCCCTCGCTTCGACAATGACAGCGGCATGTACATCGCTTAGACATGACAGTGGCAAATATCATATTACCATCGCTTCATATGACAGCGGCAAGTACCTCCCTCGCTCGGAGATAACAGCTACCGGAACATTCATCAATTCTCACACAATAATCAAACACAATAGTTGATTCCATTATCATGATATAACACTATCATTTCACATATTCCATCACATGTAAGGACTCACTATCCATGATATACATAATCCAAAGCGTAACACGTTTTACCGTCCGATGCCCGTACGTCTCACTACGTACCTTAGTCTCAAAAGTGGAGAAGTTGAATAACTTTATCTCCTTGACGTTGTTGGTACCTGGGATGGTTCAAGAATTATAAGAACGAAGTTTTTCCAAGAACTTCTCTTCCACCTTGAAGTCCCTCTCGAAAATGAGAGGAGAAAATGTAGGGTTTGGAGAGTGTTGGGGATTTTAATAAAGTGGGGGTTAAAGTGAAATAAAAAGGGTAAGGTGGGGTTTTAAGAGTTGTTAATTAAATTTGCACCCCACTAATTATCATGAAATATAAAATACCCCAACATGGTATTTTAAAAGCATTTCACAAAAATGCACCAACTTCCACTAAATCCATATTTCCACATAATTAACAACCAATACAATTTAATCATGTTAACACTCCCATTTCCCAACATACATAAATGCACCCTGAATTGCAACCCCCGGGTCACGTACCGGGTGACTAAGCATATCATCAAGATAATTAATCCCAACACATAAATCAATTATCACCATAATTAATCACTTAAACATAGTTAAAGCCCAAATTGCATTTAATCATTTCGGGGATGTCACATGTTCTCAGTTTATTTAGCAATTCATTAAATAATTGCATGCAACCCATAAATGAAGAGAGAAAGGCGCATGCCCATTATACAAACCAAATACACATATAGAAGTGCTCACATACGACCATCAAATGAATGTATGTGTATCTAATGTATAAAACACCATACAAGATACCGGTACTGGTACTTCAGTCGTGGAAGCACCTCCAATCCATAGCTCGATCTCTACGCCGGAGCTACCGTTGTACCTGTTCCACCTGCCCCAATAGAGACAGCCCCCACACGGGGTGAGCATACCAATACCACCATTCCAATAATCTAAGTACATAGTTTACAGAATATAAAACTGTAATGTAAAAGATACTCCCTGTATAGTATCGTTACCACATAGGATCCCCCGTACTGTTCCTGTTCTCAAAATAACCAAAACCATCGAATTCCCAAAACCAGTTAATCACCACATTGATTAACTAAAACCATTCCTGCCATACCAGTTTCATAATCAAATATGATTAAATCATTAAATGAAGGACCATAGATATCACATATCTCTAACCAATGATTCCATAGTTCTATTTCATCGCTCGCTCCACAATAGCGGCATTTTAACCTCACGCACGCGCAACAACAGCGGCGTCATAACCGATGTTCGCTCAATAGCGACAACATCCCAATCATTGCTCGCTCAAAAGCGGCACCATATAATTCCCAATGCCTATCCATTTTTTGCAGACATAATATACCATGCATTCAACAATTACAAAAATATAAAAGGTTATGCTCGTACGTTATACGTACCTTAGAATTCTGTAGTCCGAATCAAACCTCGCCTTAGTTCCTGTGACCCGATGAATTATGTGCTAACACATAAAATAATTCACAATTATTAATGAGCATGCAACCACGTGCCCAAGCACGTTCACAATTCCCAATTATGTCTTCAATCCATGACAATTAACCATTTTAGAAGATCCCGGGTGAAGCATGCATCGATTCCACAACACAAGGTAATTATCAAAATTCCCGACCTACCGATCGATCGCTAGGTGCCACCGATCGATCGGTAAAACCCCAAAAATACATTTTGGCTATGGCATTGCACCGATCGATCGCTCGCCTCAACCGATCGATCGCTAAATTCCATCGATCGATCGGTAATGTGATGACCTGAGATTAGGGATGTTAATCCCGGATTGTTAATAACCCGTAAAGTTGTTTTACGTGGCGATTCGGAGTTTAATCGAGGTGTCGGGCCTTCTGGGCTCATTTATTTGGGCAGTTGGGATCGTTGGATCCCGAGGTTGAGATCGTATTCTCATTTCGGTGAAAACATGTGAGTTGGGTTTTTAGTGTGACTCGGAATCTCGGGTGCTGGGTGTGGGCACCAGTAGGGGGTTTTTGAGTTAGAGAGAGAGTTTTTGAAAACAGATGATTTTTAATGAATCATGATGTATTTGTGGGGATATTAGTATTTCGGGGTATTTTTGCTATAAATACCAGTTGAACCCGAGATTTTAATTATCGGATCCATTTCAGCACCTCGTTTCTCTCTCTCCCTCCCGCGCATTCCCGATCCCCTTTTGACCCCCGCGCGTAAAAGTCGTCGGCCCGCCGCCGTCCGGCCGCCGTTCGGCGCGTGCCACCCGCCGTTGGAATCGTCTCTTCCAGGCGCTTCTATACATACCAACAATTTGAAGTTTGGTCGAGAATCGAGCTCGGATTTGCCAGAAAAGCGTAAGGTTCGAAAACTGGATTTCATCCGATTTTTGGGACGCGATTTTGGTATGATTTTGGTACGATTTTTCTGATGTTTTTGGGGCGTTTTTAAGCTGGTTTCGAGTCGATTATTTCAGACTTTTTGGTTCGAAAATATTGGTTAAATTTGGTTCGAATTTCAGCTCGATTTCGTGAGTTAGGGTTCGAATTTTGGGGATTTTTGACAAGGAGTGATGATTCTTGTTATGGATTGATTAATTCATGTTGTTGATGCATTATGATGCTTGATTGTGTTCGAAATTGAGGAATTGGATTCGAATTTAGGGCTTGAATCGAAAATTGGGGATTTTGGCTTGGGGATGATGATTTTCGTTGTTAATTGATTAATTCATGTTTTAGATGAATTATGGTAATTATTTGGGTTGGATTTGTGTTGTTAAGATTCGAAATTTGTGGGGAATTCTTGAGCAATTTTCGATAATGGTTAATTGTCGTGTGTTGACAATATTTTTGAGGGTTATGGGTGTGCTTGAGCATGGGTTGCATGATCGTGATTAATTGTGAATTAATTTATCGTGTTAGCACATCGTTCCTCGGAGCATGGAACTCGAGCAAGGTTTGGCTCGGACTTCGGAGATTAAGGTACGTTCGACGTACGAGCATTACTTTATGTGAGCAATTGTGAAATGCATAATGTGTTGTAATTGCATTAGATGATTGTGGGTATGGCT
Organism: Haberlea rhodopensis; assembly: GCA_907163345.1. Lineage (NCBI taxonomy): Eukaryota > Viridiplantae > Streptophyta > Magnoliopsida > Lamiales > Gesneriaceae > Haberlea > Haberlea rhodopensis. The sequence continues at coordinate 1,547,485 of CAJQUN010000123.1, read as the reverse complement.
ATATATATATATATGTGACGATATGACAATGGAACGACCTAGTCTTGATATCGCTGCCACAAGTGTACGTAATACTAGAGTAGTATGACCTTATAAGAGGTATGGGGTACTGGGTTTATTTGACTATTGTAAGACATGTGAGATGTCTAAGTATAAATGAGAATTTGTAAAATAAAGGGCAGGGCATTTGAGATGCCTGAGAATGATCGTGGGATCATGTATTCATTGAAAGACATGTGAGATGTCTTCGTTAGGAGACATGTGAGATGTCTAAGTGAAATAGAGAATTTGTAAAATAAATGCTAGGCATTTGAGCTATCTGTGATTGGTAGCAAAGTTGAAAATCAGTGTTAGATATCGAGATATCTACGTTTGCATGTATAATGAATTTGGAATCATTAATTATTGATACTTGAAAATCAGGCATGCTATGAGTTAAATCAATGTGTTGATTTACTGATTTATGAGATTTGATGAGTTTGATGATTGTGAGAACAGGGACAGTACACGGAATCCCGGATGAGGATGTTGCCATCCAGGGAGTATCATTTAAATTCATTAATATTTACTTGTGTTGTAAATTATGAATTTCATTATTGTGATTATGAGATTTTGTGTATTGGTATGCTCACCCCGTTGGGGGCTGTCTCTGTTGGGGCAGGTGAACAGGTGCATCGATGGCTATGGAGCTGGGCTCGAGCTGTTGATTGGATGTACTCACAGGATCGTGGTACCAGGGCTTGATGCAGCACGGTATCGTATATAGTACTTATATACACCCGAGATTTATATACACATTTATGATGCTCGCATGTGAGCACGGATATTCTTGGATATAGGTTGTATATAAAGGCATGAGCCTTTCTCTCTTTCATTATATGTTGCATGCAATTGTGGTAGAATTGCTAATGATATGAGAGTCGTTAGTGTATTGTGTGGGTGTTGAGACCCATTTATGTCGTCATATGTGTGGTGTCTTCCCTGGCTGGGAATTTACTTGTGTACTATATTCTGTTGAGTATTTTGTATTCCCTGGCCGGGAATTATATTATGTGATGTGCTTGTGTTTTGGGATAACTCAATTTATGGGGAGACTCTGCCCAAATTTTTATAAAAGTCCACAATGTGAAAAGTGGCAAAATGGGGATGGTAATGGGCAACTCTATGAGTCTATATGTTAGTAGAGATGATCTTATAGCGTTGAACATTAAAGAAATTTTGTAGTTGCCATTCAATGGTAAAGTATCATCTGAGCTTCCCGATTGGCTTTTTATTGAAAGCATGTGCCACACATAGTGGTTAATACACTAATTAAGGGTTAAGGGCTTGGGGTCCTTACATTAGTGGTATCAGAGCAGTGGTTAGCTCTTTGGGGCTGTTAAGGGTCTATGAAGTTATTGATAGCACATATTTATGCATGATGGCATTAATGTTGTATGTTGCTAATCATTGTGATTGCAGGAATCGTGTAGCATGAGATGGGATGGCATTAATGGTGATGTCTGGCCCTTCATGTATTATGTGGAAAGGTGAGACGTACGGGATTCGGACGGTAAAACGTGTTACACCTTTGATTATGTATATCGTGGGTAGTGGACCCTTACATGTGATGGTATATGTGCAATGATAGTGATATATTGTGATAATGGAATCAACTGTTGTGCTTGATTATTGTGATAGAATTGATGAATGTTCCGGTAGCCTTTATCTCCGAGCGAGGGAGGTACTTGCCGCTGTCATGACTGAGCGAAGTAACATGCCGCTGTCATTGTCGAAGCGAGGGGTCCTAAAATTCCGCTGTTGTATTGGGACCGGAACAGTCACAATTCTAGTGATTAAAGTGGAATATTGTGATTATTGTGGAATATTGTGGTTATAACTGAAAAGTGATATTGATCATTATATTGTGAACTGTGGTGTTAACCTGGATGCAGGTACATGGAGCTAGTGGGAGTTCCGGTAGTTGTTATATTCGAGCGAGGGATGTACTTGCCGCTGTCATATGAAGCGATGGTAATATGATATTTGCCGCTGTCATGTCTAAGCGAGGTAACATGCCGCTGTCATTGTCGAAGCGAGGGATATCATATGATGCCGCTATATGTCGAAGCGAGGGGTCCTAAAATTCCGCTGCTACAACAGGACCGGAACAACCACATTATCTATATTGATAGCGATGGTTCATGCCGCTATATCAATTGGCGATGGTTCATGCCGCCAGATATATTGATAGCGATGGTTCATGCCGCTATATTGACTGGCGATGGTTCTTGCCGCCATGGATATTGATAGCGATGGTTTATTCCGCTATATTGACTGGCGATGGTTCTTGCCGCCATGGATATTGATAGCGATGGTTTATTCCGCTATATTGATTGGCGATGGTTCATGCCGCCAGATATATTGATAGCGATGGTTCATGCCGCTATATTGACTGGCGATGGTTCTTGCCGCCATGGATATTGATAGCGATGGTTTATTCCGCTATATTGATTGGCGATGGTTCTTGCCGCCGGATATATTGCTAGCGATGCCTCTTTGCGCTATTATGTGGACGATGATTCATGCTCAGGTGTATAGCGAGGTTTCATGCCACTTATTATATGACGAGGTATCATGCCGTCGATTCTATAGCGATGGATTGTGCCGCTATGTGCTCAGCACAGGATTTTGCCGCCTTCGAGCGATGGGTGCTGACTACGCACTATTATCGAGCGACGGAGACAGGTATGCCGCTATATTGATAGCGATGAGGTATGGCATATTACTGTTTATTTAGCACTATTGTGGATAGTATGTGTTGATTTGCTATATATGCCATGCATTTGATGATGAGATTATAGATGTCGTGTATTGACAGGTAACGTCGTATGTTTACAATGTTAATTGAATGTCATGTGTTGACATATGCCGTCACGGGATGACGATGACATAGTGGATGTTCTATGTAGACGTGTAGCGTCGTTTTGATGATTAATACATTTATGTTATGTATTTAGTTGTATAGTTGAGTGCCGATGGTGAGCACATGGTAGAGTCTGGGTCACTAGTTGACGAGACCTTTCGTCGAGCAATGATACCCTTGAGTATGCTCGTTAATTTGGCTAGGGCCAAGTGATTGGTGGTAAGAGTAGTCATTGAGGAAACTACTCGCTTGTGTTGTGATGTAGGGTAGACATGGTTGCACCCACCCTGAGGGTGTGGGATAAGTCTTATCGGACTATGATTGTATCATAAGTGAGCAAGGACACCGGGTTGTCCATTGTGCTTGGTATTTTATAGGTATGTTGGGCGATGACCCATTACTCTAACAGTTTGTACGGTATGGCATACCGAGATGGAACATATGGTTTGTTGGTGGACCTGATATGAACCTATGGAGACAGCACTTTGCTAGCCAGATATCGTAGTGATGATATAGTGTGCTTGTTGTGGCCATGATACTGCTCGTTGGAATCAGGTTTGGCAAATCGTAAAGTGATACGATGTGGATTATGGTGGACTTTAGTAGTCACCACGTCATTTGAGGTTGAGGTTGTGCATGCCTCACTGAAACGTGTATACGTTGATGTTAAATCTTGGTGAGACTTGTCTGGGACAGCTCATAATGTTGAAGTACCAACAAGAGAGTCATCAAGTCGTTGTTGACTCGATCTAGGGAATCCGTGTACTTGGGATGCAATGGGTGTTATTGTATCCAGTTTTTCTTTCCGAACGGTGGTTCGAGACTTGTGGATCTCGAGTTCGATGGCTCTTCCCTTGTGTGGAAGGAGGTAGTATTATACCTATTTGGGAATCTTTGAAAGATTCGGTAAGTTGGTACGTGTGGTGTTGATTTTGGGAATCACGCCGTGTTATTGATCGTCGATTATCATTCTCCACTGCAATGGAATGACTCAGAATTGACAGTTGTGTTTGGGGCTTGGGGGTATGTTGGAGATACCCGAGCCAAGTGCATTGAGTATGCATGTGATGCTAGTTTTTGATTCCCTTTTTGTCAAGCATAGAGTTATGCTATTTTGGATGACTAAATCTCTGATGAGAGATATTGAACACCTTGAGATTGGGAATCTCCATGTCACGATAATTATGAGAATCAATCGTGTAGTTAGTTGACCCCCTTTGAGGAGGGATTATCTTGTGTGGGTTGAGGTGTTTCCTGGTTGGTGTTTCCTCCGAGTTATGCGATAGCCTTCCCAAGTTTGGATTGTTAAATCCTGGGATTATCAAGGGATGGCAGGAATTCAGAATTTATTGAGTGTCGCTGTCGACACAAGCGTTGAGGATGCAATGTGTTTATTGCATGTCCTTTCAGAATTTGAACTCTGTGGAGTCTCGATGGGTCACTTATGATCAGGATGTGATCCTTGGAATATCCGGAGGTGGACATCTTGTGAGATGTCTCTTCTGTGAATCTGTGGCCGTGAGTTGCCAAGTTGAGTTGCAATGATACGACTGCTCATTTGATGGAGGAGGTTTGAAAGTGGAAACTAGGTCTGGTATGGATATACCGTGGAATGCTAGTGTTTTCCTCGTGATGATGGGTGTTAGACACCGTGAGTCATGATAGGGATGTCTTTGAATGATATCTACGATAGAATCGGGAGCGATTCGAATCCTTGCAGTTTCAGTTGACTAACTGCTTTTGGACTGTTAGCGTTGAGTTGTGCTGACGCTCTTCGACGTTATGATGGATATGGGAGTCTATTTCACTCCAGAGTTTGACACGAGGTCAACGTTCTCACGGTTGAGGTGTCATCCAGGATGCGTTCTTACTAGTTGTATTAGAACTAAGGATGACTGTCCGATCTACGGTCGTAAGTATTTGTTGTTTTGCAGTCATGAGGGACTGACTTTTGGGATGAACCGCATCGAGGTACGTTTTGCCTCTTGGGTGATGAGTTGGTGTTGGTTTTGGTATGTCGCTCTGTTTCAGAGTTCGATGTGAGATAAGTATCCTCGCGGTTCTTAAGACAATTCTGATATGGTCAGGAATCGAGGTTATGGCTTCATGTTGTTGTGTAGCCCGGGTGTTACGTGATACACCGGTCCTAATTTCGAGGACGAAATTCTTTTAGTGGGGGATATTGTGATGACCTGAGATTAGGGATGTTAATCCCGGATTGTTAATAACCCGTAAAGTTGTTTTACGTGGCGATTCGGAGTTTAATCGAGGTGTCGGGCCTTCTGGGCTCATTTATTTGGGCAGTTGGGATCGTTGGATCCCGAGGTTGAGATCGTATTCTCATTTCGGTGAAAACCTGTGAGTTGGGTTTTTAGTGTGACTCGGAATCTCGGGTGCTGGGTGTGGGCACCAGTAGGGGGTTTTTGAGTTAGAGAGAGAGTTTTTGAAAACAGATGATTTTTAATGAATCATGATGTATTTGTGGGGATATTAGTATTTCGGGGTATTTTTGCTATAAATACCAGTTGAACCCGAGATTTTAATTATCGGATCCATTTCAGCACCTCGTTTCTCTCTCTCCCTCCCGCGCATTCCCGATCCCCTTTTGACCCCCGCGCGTAAAAGTCGTCGGCCCGCCGCCGTCCGGCCGCCGTTCGGCGCGTGCCACCCGCCGTTGGAATCGTCTCTTCCAGGCGCTTCTATACATACCAACAATTTGAAGTTTGGTCGAGAATCGAGCTCGGATTTGCCAGAAAAGCGTAAGGTTCGAAAACTGGATTTCATCCGATTTTTGGGACGCGATTTTGGTATGTTTTTGGTACGATTTTTCTGATGTTTTTGGGGCGTTTTTAAGCTGGTTTTGAGTCGATTATTTCAGACTTTTTGGTTCGAAAATATTGGTTAAATTTGGTTCGAATTTCAGCTCGATTTCGTGAGTTAGGGTTCGAATTTTGGGGATTTTTGACAAGGAGTGATGATTCTTGTTATGGATTGATTAATTCATGTTGTTGATGCATTATGATGCTTGATTGTGTTCGAAATTGAGGAATTGGATTCGAATTTAGGGCTTGAATCGAAAATTGGGGATTTTGGCTTGGGGATGATGATTTTCGTTGTTAATTGATTAATTCATGTTTTAGATGAATTATGGTAATTATTTGGGTTGGATTTGTGTTGTTAAGATTCGAAATTTGTGGGGAATTCTTGAGCAATTTTCGATAATGGTTAATTGTCGTGTGTTGACAATATTTTTGAGGGTTATGGGTGTGCATTGAGCATGGGTTGCATGATCGTGATTAATTGTGAATTAATTTATCGTGTTAGCACATCGTTCCTCGGAGCATGGAACTCGAGCAAGGTTTGGCTCGGACTTCGGAGATTAAGGTACGTTCGACGTACGAGCATTACTTTATGTGAGCAATTGTGAAATGCATAATGTGTTGTAATTGCATTAGATGATTGTGGGTATGGCTATATATATATATGTGACGATATGACAATGGAACGACCTAGTCTTGATATCGCTGCCACAAGTGTACGTAATACTAGAGTAGTATGACCTTATAAAAGGTATGGGGTACTGGGTTTATTTGACTATTGTAAGACATGTGAGATGTCTAAGTATAAATGAGAATTTGTAAAATAAAGGGCAGGGCATTTGAGATGCCTGAGAATGATCGTGGGATCATGTATTCATTGAAAGACATGTGAGATGTCTTCGTTAGGAGACATGTGAGATGTCTAAGTGAAATAGAGAATTTGTAAAATAAATGCTAGGCATTTGAGCTATCTGTGATTGGTAGCAAAGTTGAAAATCAGTGTTAGATATCGAGATATCTACGTTTGCATGTATAATGAATTTGGAATCATTAATTATTGATACTTGAAAATCAGGCATGCTATGAGTTAAATCAATGTGTTGATTTACTGATTTATGAGATTTGATGAGTTTGATGATTGTGAGAACAGGGACAGTACACGGAATCCCGGATGAGGATGTTGCCATCCAGGGAGTATCATTTAAATTCATTAATATTTACTTGTGTTGTAAATTATGAATTTCATTATTGTGATTATGAGATTTTGTGTATTGGTATGCTCACCCCGTTGGGGGCTGTCTCTGTTGGGGCAGGTGAACAGGTGCATCGATGGCTATGGAGCTGGGCTCGAGCTGTTGATTGGATGTACTCACAGGATCGTGGTACCAGGGCTTGATGCAGCACGGTATCGTATATAGTACTTATATACACCCGAGATTTATATACACATTTATGATGCTCGCATGTGAGCACGGATATTCTTGTATATGGGTTGTATATAAAGGCATGAGCCTTTCTCTCTTTCATTATATGTTGCATGCAATTGTGGTAGAATTGCTAATGATATGAGAGTCGTTAGTGTATTGTGTGGGTGTTGAGACCCATTTATGTCGTCATATGTGTGGTGTCTTCCCTGGCTGGGAATTTACTTGTGTACTATATTCTGTTGAGTATTGTGTATTCCCTGGCCGGGAATTATATTATGTGATGTGCTTGTGTTTTGGGATAGCTCAATTTATGGGGAGACTCTGCCCAAATTTTTTTAAAAGTCCACAATGTGAAAAGTGGCAAAATGGGGATGGTAATGGGCAACTCTATGAGTCTATATGTTAGTAGAGATGATCTTATAGCGTTGAACATTAAAGAAATTTTGTAGTTGCCATTCAATGGTAAAGTATCATCTGAGCTTCCCGATTGGCTTTTTATTGAAAGCATGTGCCACACATATTGGTTAATACACTAATTAAGGGTTAAGGGCTTGGGGTCCTTACAGGTAAAATGTCGGAATTAAACCCATCGCTACGCACTTGCACCGATCGATCGGTAAGATGCTACCGATCGATTGGTCGCTGTACAAACCCGAAAACAACCATTTTTAAAAGATTAAAAACCTCAACAAACCATACCCAACTCCTTCCAACTCCAACCAACAACAATTAAAATACTCTTAGACATCCAATAAGGGTTAAAACACATTTTAAAACAAGAATCCAAGATTCTCCAAAATTCCCAAAATCCAAACCCAACTCTAAACTCAACCAAAAACCACAATACAACAATCAAAACGAAGATAAATGCGAGGGAAAGAACAATACCTTATTATCTTCGAGAAATCTCGCTCCGAGATCAGCCTTGCTCGATTCTTCCATGGGAGGAGAAAAGGGTGAAAGGGGAAGGGGAATCGCTGGAAAGGGAAGAGAGAGAGAAGAATGAACCAATCCCTAACACCGAGTCCACTTGGTATATTTATAGTACCAAGGCTTAAAAATCCCGAGTCCCCCACAAATACATCAAAACTCATTAAAAATCATCTGTGTTCAATAAATATCTCTCAATCTCAATTTTCATTACCAGCCCCAACTCAAAGCACCCCGCATCCCAGATCCCACCAAAACCAAATTCCAAGGTTTATCACCACGATGAGAATACAATCTCAACCCTTGGATCCAAGGATGCCAAATACCGGATTTAAAATCCCCGGGAGTCCCAACACCGCAATTAATTCATAATTGCCACAATTAAAATCCACTAAGAAACATCACCACACCGGGATTAATAACATTAATTTCTGGACATCACCCAACACCATTAAACCATTAATCCTCAACATAAACACCATCCTTAGACATACCAATCCAAAAATCTTTAAAATCCAAAAACTTAAACCCAACTCAAAACTCAACCAAATACCACAATACTACAATCAAATCAAAGATAAAGAAGAGGGGAAGCGTATTACCAAATTATATTCAAGAAATCCGGCTCCCAAGTCGAGCCTCCATCGATTTTGCTCCAAGGAAGAAAATAGGGGAAAAGGGAGGGGAGATTGGCGTGAAAGAGAGAGAAGAGAAGGCCTGAACACCGAGTCCACTTGGTATATATATATACCAAGGCTCAAAAATCATGAGTCCTCCACAAATACATCATGACTCATTAAAAATAATCTGTGTTCAATAATTACCTCTCAATCTCAATTTCCATTACCAGCGCTAACTCAAAGCACCCCAGACCCCAGATCCCACAAAAAACCCAATTCCAAGGTTTATATGGTTAATTGGTGGTAGTTAATTGTGACATCCCCGAAATGATTAATTGCTAATTGGTGCATTAATTGTGTTTATATGATTAATTGGTGGTAGTTAATTATGTGTTGGAATTTATTTACCTTATGGAAATGCATGGTCATGTGGATAGGGTGACCGGGGGTTGCATTTCAGGGTGCATGTGGTGCATGTTGGGTAAATATTATTGGAAGCATGATTTATTTGCCATTAGTAGCAATTGATTAGAAATCATGTGTTTGATTGATATTTGGTGCATTATGAGTAAATGCTTTGAAAAATATCATGTTGGGGTGTTTTATACACCATGGAATTATTTTAGTATGCTTTTTAATTAATTAACCAACACATTTTATTACCCCAACCCCACCATACACTCTCACTCTTACTTTACCAAAATCACCACCCAAACCCTTCCCCCCTTTCCATTTTCGAGTTGGAGCAAAAAGGTGGGGAGAAAACCTTCCAAAAGTCTTGATTTGTGAAGTTTATTGGGTGATTTGAGGTCCCCAAGAGGTATGGATGCCTCATTATCATTTTTATTGTGTTTGGTTTAGTTTTGGAAGGGTTTTTAATGATTTTGAAATGGGTTTTGTTGGGTTGTTGTGGTTTTGGTTAAGGGTTGGATTTATGGTTGTTTTAAGGTGTATTTTGGTGGTTTATGTTGATATTTATGTTGTTGGTTGGTTGGTTTAAGTGTTGGAATGGATTGGAATGGTATTGAGGTGCAAAAATGGAGTTTTTCGGGTAACAGAGGTTGGCGATCGATCGCCCCTTTCCAGGCGATCGATCGCGCCCAGGCAGTGAGTTTTGCAAGCGTTTGGCGATCGATCGCCACTCTTGGGCGATCAATCGGCGCGGCTGGCGATCGATCGCGCCAAGGGTGGCGATCGATCGCCGAAGGGTGCAAATTTTTGATTCTCGGACAGTGAGGATTGGCGATCGATCGCCGTGAGGGGCGATCGATCGCGAAAGCCAAAATTTGGTTTTTTTGGATTTTTGTAGGATTTTTGGTATTGGACTATTATTGGGTTCTAATATTGATATTTGTGAATGTGTAGAACCAACCCAGGTGGCAACACAGCCAAGGCATTGAAGTCCTACCATACCCTACATTTTGGAAAGGTACGTAGTGGACGTACGGGCACCCAACGGTAACATGTATTTTATATACTCATTGTTTATGCATTGTGGATGCGAGTATATATGTGGTATTGCATTGTGGATGCATATACATGTTGATTTATGCATATTGATGATAGATGCATATGATGATTATTGGATGCACATCCCATGAGTCGTGGTCATCCTTTGATGATTTTAATGCTTGCCGCTATTTGTATTGGTTCCGCTAAATGTGAAGCGAGGGGTGGGAGCGCCGCATGTCACATTTGAGCGTGGTTGTCATATGGGGCGAGGAAAGGGTATTTGCCGCTCTCTGTGAGGCGAGGGGTGGGAGTACCGCATGTCAATTGAAGCGAGGTTATCCTATGCCGCCCATATAAAAATAAGCGAGGGGCATTAAAATACACTGTAATGGACAGACTAGGGAATGGTGACCAATATTTGGTTTTGTTGAGATGGTATGATGTCATGACATGTTTAGACCATTGAAAAATAATCTATTGATTATACTCATGAGTTATGGTACAGGGACAACCAAACGGGAAGCGTTTGAAATGCATGGGGAAAACAGGAAGTGTTTTATTATGATTATGCATTTACGCTTTATCTTCATATTGTGTTGAATATGAATGATTATTATTGCTCATGTTTGGGGGTTGTCCTTGTAGGTACCTTTTTGGCATGATAGAAGGGCTTGAACGGGTTGAGGTGGTGAGCTTGACGAGCATTCTATTGAGGATGAAAGGACAGGATTATTTTTGGATAGTATCTACTCTAGGAGTAGTATAAAAATAGTTGCACACATTCTTTTGATTGGAATGTAATTAATCCATTTGGCAGTCCTTGTTTTTGGCATGTAATGCTTAAGCTCATAGACTCAACATGTTCTTTTAGACTCTGATTTGTTTATTTTAGCTCTATTATGCCTTGATTCCGCACTTAAGGATTAGGGTCCTTACATTAGTGGTATCAGAGCAGTGGTTAGAGAACCCGGGAACGAGTGAAGGGTAGCCTTAGCATGGTTGGCTAGGTGCTTACATTTGAAGCATGTTTATGCATGTGGTGCATATTTTGTATATCCTATTATACTAACGTGCTTATTCTCATTCCTGTTATCTAACAGCATAACATATATATTGCTTTGGAATTGTTGTTAACATTTGTGTTACAGCATGGCTGCTAATGAGGAAGTCGGTGATATGGGGAGCATGAATGCTAGTGTTGGACAGACAAACCCTCTACCTCCACCGGCTGTGGGAATGGAACCAGTGGTTCAGTTATTGCTACCGGGTGAGATTAGCTTGACACAGTTTCTATCTTACCATCCGCCCCGGTTTGAGGGGACAGAGTCCGGAGAAGAGGCTGAAGAGTGGTTGGAAAGACTTGAGCAGATCTTTGTATCGGCTCCTTGTGCTTTGACAGCTTGGCTGAGGCTGGCAGAGTTTCAATTAGCCAAGAAACCTCTGATGTGGTGGAGGAGCACAGTAATGGAGATGAGAGCACTGGGTGCTGTGATCGACTGGACACTCTTCAGTACTAGGTTTTTGAATCGGTACTTCTCCGCAGCAGCAAGACAGACAAAGGAGGATGAATTTACAAGTCTGAGGCAGGGGAACATGACAGTGGCAGACTATGCCACACGGTACTCTTCATTGCTGAGATACGTTCCCCACATTGCCACCAGTGGGCACGCTAAGATGAGGAACTTTATGAAAGGGTTGCGACCGGAGCTCTATGACCGGGTTATCACAAATAACCCAACTTCTTTTGATGATGCTCTCACAAGAGCGGAGCTTGCTGAGCTAGGAGTGGGAGCTTACGCCATGCCACCACCAGTACCGCAACAGAGGCAGACTAGTGACAGCTTGAGGCCTCGGGGTGAGCCATTTAAACCCCGTGGTGCCTCTTCATCTTCACGGTATGGTGGAAAGAAACACTTTGGTCAGAAACAGGATGGCAAGAAGGGCAATTGGACGGCCAATAGAGGATCTTCACAAGGGGATAGGCCGGGAGAGCCAAGGTGCAACAATTGTGGAGGGCCACATTCTTCAAACAAGTGTCCTGCATGTTATGTCTGTGGCAAGATGGGCCACATTGCTCGGTATTGCCCCACACGGGGAGGACAGTCAGAGTATCAGGGCAGTAGGCCGAGGTTTGAGGATAGGATAGTGCAGCAGAGGCAGCAGTTTGGGCCTCGACCATCGGTAGGTCAGGCAGTAGGACCACCCCAGGGGCAGGTATATGCACTGACCAGGGAGCAGGCCCAGGCAGCCCCAGAGGAGGTGATTGCCGGTACGTGTCATTTATTTACGTACCCTGCTTTTATTTTGATCGATACAGGTGCCTCCCATTCGTTTGTATCGGTGGGTTTTGTGGAAAGACACCATATGCGCACATCTTCTTTACCCCACGCCTCTCCTTGTCTCGACACCCACTGGAAGAAATGTCGTTGCGGATCAGTTTATGGCAGACTGCCTCATTTATTTTGAGGGCAACGAGTTGAGATCAGACTTGATTGTGCTGGGTATGTCAGACTTCGACTGCATCTTGGGTATTGATGTTCTGAACAGATATCAGGCAGTGGTAGATTGCCGACAGAGGACAGTGAAGTTCAGACCTGAGTTGGGCAGTCAGTGGACTTTCTATGGCAACGGTTCTCGTGCGAAGATTCCGTTGATTTCAGCGATCAAGATGACTCAGTTGTTGGAACGTGGTCACACGGGCTATCTTATTTATGCCGTGGACACGTCTGGGAAGAGTAAGGAACTAAGAGTTGAGGATGTGCCAGTAGTGGCAGAGTTCGCTGATGTATTCCCAGAAGAGATCCCAGGATTCCCACCGGCTAGGGAAGTTGAGTTTGGGATCGAGTTGTTGCCAGGGACATCCGCTATCTCTCGTGCACCTTATAGGATGGCACCGGCTGAGTTGAGAGAGTTGAAAGAACAGTTGCAGGATCTCTTGGACAAGGGATATATACGCCCGAGCGTGTCGCCATGGGGCGCACCAGTTCTCTTTGTGAAGAAGAAGGACGGTTCGATGCGGTTGTGCATCGATTACCGGCAACTGAATAAGGCTACGGTGAAGAACAAGTATCCTCTCCCAAGGATAGATGACTTGTTTGATCAGTTGCAAGGTACCAGGGTGTATAGCAAGATTGATTTGAGATCCGGGTATCATCAGATTCGGGTCAGAGAGGAAGATGTGCAGAAGATAGCGTTCCGGACCCGATATGGACATTATGAGTTCCTAGTGATGCCGTTCGGCGTGACGAATGCTCCAGCAGTCTTCATGAGTCTGATGAACAGAGTGTTTCAGCAGTATCTTGATCAGTTCGTCATTGTATTTATTGACGACATTCTCATCTACTCCCGGAGCGAGGAGGAGCATGTGAAACACTTGAGGACAGTGCTTCAGATTCTCAGAGAGCATCAGTTATATGCTAAGCTCAGTAAGTGTGAATTTTGGCTGAGCAGTGTAGTGTTTCTGGGGCATGTCATATCGAGCAGCGGGATATCTGTCGATCCCAAGAAGATTGAGGCTGTGATGGAGTGGGCTGCCCCCACTTCTGTGCCTGAGATCCGGAGTTTTCTTGGTTTGGCTGGGTATTATCGACGCTTCCTCGAGGGCTTTTCAAAGATTGCCAAGCCGTTGACTCAGTTGACTCAGAAGGGTGTACCTTTCTTTTGGTCAGAAGCTTGTGAGGAGAGCTTCCAGGAATTAAAGCACCGCTTGACGACGGCGCCAGTGTTAGTGATCCCGACGGAGAACTCCAGATTTGTTCTATACACTGACGCATCACTGCAGGGCCTTGGGTGTGTTCTGATGCAAGATAAGCATGTGGTAGCTTATGCATCGAGGCAGTTGAAGCCGTATGAGACCAGATATCCAGTTCATGACTTGGAATTGGCGGCTATCATCTTCGCCCTGAAGATCTGGAGACATTACTTATATGGGACTTCATTCACCATATACACGGATCACAAGAGCCTCAAATTTTTATTCACTCAGGCAGAGCTGAACATGAGGCAGAGGAGATGGATGGACCTACTCAAGGACTATGATTGCGAGATCGAGTACCATCCGGGAAAAGCCAATTTGACAGCAGACGCTTTGAGCCGGAAAGTGAGGAGTTCTGCTGAGGACGTCATTCAATTGTCTGCTATGATGACCTCCTATTGTCATTTGGGCTATGACTTTGACATTGATGCATCGCCTGTATATGTATCGACCTTGTTAGCTGAGCCAGACATCTATGAGGATATCAGGAGAGCTCAGAGGTCAGACGATGAGGTTCAGAGGTGGTTATCTTTAGTACATCTTGGTCAGCCAACGAAGTTCAGAGTGGCCGATGACGGGTCTTTGAGATTGGGTGACCGATGGGTGGTTCCAAGTACGCCGGAGTTGCGTAAGGGGATCTTGGAGCGAGCTCACAGTAGCAGACTTAGCATCCACCCAGGCGGGAAGAAGATGTACAGAGATCTGCGTGGTCAGTTTTGGTGGAAAAGGATGAAATCTGATGTCGTCGCTTTTGTAAAGAGATGTTTGATCTGCCAGCAGGTTAAGGCAGAGAGACAAAGACCTGGCGGCGAGTTGAGAAGCTTGGAGATACCGAAGTGGAAGTGGGAGCACATTTCCATGGACTTCGTGACTCATTTGCCGAGGAGTGCTTCAGGCTTCGATGCTATTTGGGTGATAGTGGACAGATTGACCAAGGTAGCTCATTTTATCCCCTATAGCATGACGTTCACCTTTTTGAGGATGGCGCAATTGTATATTAGAGATGTGGTGAGATTGCATGGGATCCCCGTTTCCATAATGTCAGATCGAGATCCGCGATTCACATCTCATTTCTGGGAAGGCCTTCAGTCAGCTTTGGGAACTGAAGTCAGATTGAGCACTGCTTATCATCCTCAGACGGATGGCCAGACCGAGCGCACTATTCAGACGCTCGAGGACATGCTGAGAGCTTGTGTTTTGGAGTTCGATGCCTCTTGGCAGGATTCAGTGCCTTTGGTAGAGTTTTCGTATAACAATAGCTACCAGGCAAGTATTCAGATGGCTCCGTTTGAAGCTCTTTATGGCAGACGTTGTAGATCACCCTTGTGTTGGGATGATTTGGACCGCAGATCGGTCGGAGGACCGGAATTGACTCGGGAGATGGAAGAAAAGATAAAGACGATAAGGCAGAAAATGAAAGCGGCCCAGGACAGACAGGCAGCTTATGCAAATAAACGGCGGAGACCGTTGGAATTTCAGTTGGGAGATAAGGTCTTTTTGAAGATCTCGCCTTTCAGGGGCGTTGTGCGATTTGGGATGCGCGGGAAACTGTCTCCGAGGTATGTTGGACCGTACGAGATCTTACAGCGCATTGGCACCTTAGCTTACCGACTGGCTTTGCCGCCTTCTTTATCTGGTATACATGATGTGTTTCATGTATCGATGCTGCGGAAGTATGAGCCGGATCCGTCTCATGTGTTACAGCCTTCCGAAGTTCAGTTAGAGTCCGATATATCTTATGTGGAACGGCCTGTCAGGATTCTGGATCGAGCAGACCGTAGACTTCGGAACAAAGTGATACCTATGATCAAGGTTCAGTGGGATCGCAGGGGTGTCGAGGAGGCTACGTGGGAGACGGAGCGGCATATGGTGCAGCACTACCCGGAACTATTCTCTGGTATGTGTTTATGTTTAGTTTCCTTTTGGGGTAAGTGCATGTGATTTCGAGGACGAAATCTTATAAGTAGGGGAGTATTGTGACATCCCCGAAATGATTAATTGCTAATTGGTGCATTAATTGTGTTTATATGATTAATTGGTGGTAATTAATTATGTGTTGGAATTTATTTACCTTATGGAAATGCATGGTCATGTGGATAGGGTGACCGGGGGTTGCATTTCAGGGTGCATGTGGTGCATGTTGGGTAAATATTATTGGAAGCATGATTTATTTGCCATTAGTAGCAATTGATTAGAAATCATGTGTTTGATTGATATTTGGTGCATTATGAGTAAATGCTTTGAAAAATATCATGTTGGGGTGTTTTATACACCATGGAATTATTTTAGAATGCTTTTTAATTAATTAACCAACACATTTTATTACCCCAACCCCACCATACACTCTCACTCTTACTTTACCAAAATCACCACCCAAACCCTTCCCCCCTTTCCATTTTCGAGTTGGAGCAAAAAGGTGGGGAGAAAACCTTCCAAAAGTCTTGATTTGTGAAGTTTATTGGGTGATTTGAGGTCCCCAAGAGATATGGATGCCTCATTATCATTTTATTGTGTTTGGTTTAGTTTTGGAAGGGTTTTTAATGATTTTGAAATGGGTTTTGTTGGGTTGTTGTGGTTTTGGTTAAGGGTTGGATTTATGGTTGTTTTAAGGTGTATTTTGGTGGTTTATGTTGATATTTATGTTGTTGGTTGGTTGGTTTAAGTGTTGGAATGGATTGGAATGGTTTTGAGGTGCAAAAATGGAGTTTTTCGGGTAACAGAGGTTGGCGATCGATCGCCCCTTTCCAGGCGATCGATCGCGCCCAGGCAGTGAGTTTTGCAAGCGTTTGGCGATCGATCGCCACTCTTGGGCGATCGATCGCCACTCTTGGGCGATCGATCGGCGCGGCTGGCGATCGATCGCGCCAAGGGTGGCGATCGATCGCCGAAGGGTGCAAATTTTTGATTCTCGTACAGTGAGGATTGGCGATCGATCGCCGTGAGGGGCGATCGATCGCGAAAGCCAAAATTTGGTTTTTTTGGATTTTTTGTAGGATTTTTGGTATTGGACTATTATTGGGTTCTAATATTGATATTTGTGAATGTGTAGAACCAACCCAGGTGGCAACACAGCCAAGGCATTGAAGTCCTACCATACCCTACATTTTGGAAAGGTACGTAGTGGACGTACGGGCACCCAACGGTAACATGTATTTTATATACTCATTGTTTATGCATTGTGGATACGAGTATATATGTGGTATTGCATTGTGGATGCATATACATGTTGATTTATGCATATTGATGATAGATGCATATGATGATTATTGGATGCACATCCATGAGTCGTGGTCATCCTTTGATGATTTTAATGCTTGCCGCTATTTGTATTGGTTCCGCTAAATGTGAAGCGAGGGGTGGGAGCGCCGCATGTCACATTTGAGCGTGGTTGTCATATGGGGCGAGGAAAGGGTATTTGCCGCTCTCTGTGAGGCGAGGGGTGGGAGTACCGCATGTCCATTGAAGCGAGGTTATCCTATGCCGCCCATATGAAAATAAGCGAGGGGCATTAAAATACACTGTAATGGACAGACTAGGGAATGGTGACCGATATTTGGTTTTGTTGAGATGGTATGATGTCATGACATGTTTAGACCATTGAAAAATAATCTATTGATTATACTCATGAGTTATGGTACAGGGACAACCAAACGGGAAGCGTTTGAAATGCATGGGGAAAACAGGAAGTGTTTTATTATGATTATGCATTTACGCTTTATCTTCATATTGTGTTGAATATGAATGATTATTATTGCTCATGTTTGGGGGTTGTCCTTGTAGGTACCTTTTTGGCATGATAGAAGGGCTTGAACGGGTTGAGGTGGTGAGCTTGACGAGCATTCTATTGAGGATGAAAGGACAGGATTATTTTTGGATAGTATCTACTCTAGGAGTAGTATAAAACTATAAGTTGCACACATTCTTTTGATTGGAATGTAATTAATCCATTTGGCAGTCCTTGTTTTTGGCATGTAATGCTTAAGCTCATAGACTCAACATGTTCTTTTAGACTCTGATTTGTTTATTTTAGCTCTATTATGCCTTGATTCCGCACTTAAGGATTAGGGTCCTTACTATCACCACGATGAGAAAACAATCTCAACCCATGGATCCAAAGACCCCAAATATCGGATTTTAAAATCCTCGGGAGTCCCAACACCGCAATTAATTCGTAATTGCTACCATTAAAATCCATTAAGGATCATTACCACACCGGGATTTACACCATTAATTCCCGGGCATCACAATTATCCCCCACTAATAAAATTTCATCCTAGAAATTTGCACAGGCGTACTCCAGGTACTGTCAATACCTCTTAATCCAATCAGATCCACGACATCGATTCATGAACGCATCTGATCGAAACACCAACCGCGAGGACACAGACCTCGCGCCAAAACCTGGAATTGAGTAAACCTCCCAAACCATTACAATCTAAAGAAAACGTCAACATGCCTCGATGCTAAACACCCAAAAGCAGTCAGTCAACCATAATTGCTAGTTACTCGAATCATCCCTTATTCCAATGTAGATATCACTTCCATGATATCTCCACCACTTAGTCTACGATGTCAAACACACATCGTTACGACGGAGACTACTAGTATACCACAGTATACACATACAGAACCCGATTTCTGCTCTCCAAATCCATCTCCGTCGAGGGAGTAGTTGCACCATTTGCAACTCGGATAGGGCAACTCACGGCCACCGATCAACACAAACACATCTCCAAAGATTCCTACATCCGTGTTTTCCAAGAAATCATATCTCGGTCCAAACACACCATCGAGACTCCACAATGCCTCAAGTTTCCATAGAGGGCATGCAAAAAAAATCGATTGCATTCTCGCCACGTGTGTCGACAACGACACCCAACAAATCCAATCCTAGCCATCCCTCGTTTACCAAAGGGTTCAACAATCCTAACACAGGGATGCTATCGAATTACCCAGTAATGAACTACCCTGGCCTCAACACGCGACAATCCCTCTTCACGGGAGTCAACCAGACCTCACTATCATTCCTCAGAATCAATCATCCCATCGAGATTACCATCTCAAGGTGCCACAATCTCTCACCAGAGATTCATCCATCGAAGCATACTAATCTGATACCCAGCAAGTACCAAAATGATGGCATTCGTATACTCATACGGGTGTACATGCCTAAGCACCAACACCACATGCATACTCCATGCACTCGGCTCGGGTATTTCCAATCATATCCATAAGCCCCAAATACAACTGTCAATCATCGGTTATTCTCACACAATGGAGAATGGTGATTGACGAACCAACGATCAATGGTGTGATTCCAACATCAACACCACACAAAGCGACTCTTCGAATCTTCCAAGGATTCCCAATTGGTAGGTATATCAATACCGCATTCCTCAAAAGGAAAGTGTCATGAACCCATGACCCTCCAACCTCGAACCATCATTCGGAAAACCTGGATATATTTATACCAAAATATATCCCGAAACTAATAAATACACAACTGGTTCAAAACAGTGCATCATTGTCACTATTACCAATCCAAAAACCGTATACACGAGGTATACCCACTCTAATGATGCTCTGTACTAATACCATAGTACTCCACGTCTCGAGCATATCCCCAGAGACATCTCCTCGTACGTTTCACCAAAAATATAAAGCCATTACTCAGTCCAACACCAGTAATGCTTACCATGGCTGATTCACAACCAACCCTCGACCAATACCAGCTGTCTCTATGACAGTAAGTTCCAAATCGCTCCAAGAGATACAATCAATATAGTAGTGTCACCCCACTAATTATATCCCACAATTCCAATTGCATCCCCCATTGCATTCCATATGCAATGATTCTCAACTAGCGCTAACGACTTGTTGACACTCACGTTGGTACTCCCAACAAAACTGAGCTGTCCCAGTACAAGTCCCCCAAAACATTTAACGTATAAACGTCCTCGTGAGGCATTCCCTACCTCAAACTTTATGCAACATAGTGACTACACGAGTCCCCATAAACCCTCATCGTATCATCATACGATTCACCAAACTCGATTCCAACGAGCAAGATAATGGCTACGTCAAGTTCACTATAACACTGCAACAATACCTGGCTAGCAGATCGCTGCCTCCTGAGGTTTATATCAAACCTACCAACGTATCATACGTTCCACCCCGGTATACCATACCGTACCATCAATTAGAGTAGTGGGTCATCACCCAATATTTCTCTAATACAAACGCACAACAGACATCCCAGTGTCCTTGCTCAACCACAATGCAATCCTAATCCATTAGGATTTATTCCACACCTTCATGTGTGGGTGTGACCATGTCACCATACATCACATCGGTATATGCAAGTAGTTTCCTCAATAATTACTCCTACCACCAGTCACTTGGCCATAGCCATCCCAACGAGTATACCCAAAGGTACCACTACTCCTAAAATATTTACCTCAAATACATGATGCGGTACGTTTACCTGTACCGCGCATCCATTTTATTCATCGAGCAAACCTGCTCGGCATAATGGTCTCGTCAACCGGTGACGTAGACACCACCTTGTTCCTGTAAGGAATCCAACAAGCAAATACGCAGCGGAAAATAAAATTTGGATTCCTACCATGGACCTATACAAAGTAATCATATCGAGATTGATAAGAATCATACCCTTGTAGCGTGTTTGAAGCAGAACCCTCGTTCCAACACGTCGAGTCACGAACAAAGATTTGCACCTTTGTCTCTACGGTATCCACACGATCAAATCGAAAGGGGTGTTCAAGAACAAGTTGCTAGACTCGTTCTTAAACCAAAACTAAACTCATGGTTCAAAACCGATCAACGACGGCCGTTAAACAACCAAGAAACGGCGGCGGCCGTGAGGTTCACGGCTATGGAGTGAGGCGGCCGAGAGCTTAAATGGCTACTAGGTTTGTTTTAAAAATTAACTCTTAATTACTTAATCAAAACCTTGTTAGTTTATTATATATTAGATTTAATTAAAAGGCTTTCAAAAAGCCTCATTGGCCCATACCCAATATATTAATTAAATCCATATATCTAATATTTGTAATTAAGACTCTTCTTAATTAATTAATCCATCCAATGAATTTTATCTCCTTTTATTGATTTAATCTTTTGTGCGACCCGATAGGATCTTGCAATGTTGGTAGTGACATAAAATCTACTTTTATGTCACAAGCAATGAGCGGTATCTAGCAACACATCAAGGCTACCCAAATTACAAGAATGTCATTGACTCGACATAACCTACGGACTGTGATAATATTAACCATGTAACTTAATTCCTTTGTCCATTGGGTTTAGATTGAACACGAGTCATGGAATAGTCATACTCGTATATTCAATCTTTTATTTCTTGATCCCCAAGTAGAACTAGAATAAACGAATAAGCTCGATATCACATATCGACTCATTCGAGCATGGCCATGCATTTTAGTCTTACTTGATCAAGGGCCCAAACACTTCTCCTGTTATATAGGAGGGACAAATCCTTTATTGATCACTCAACATCCCTCTACATAATTCGTGGTGTATCCAATGATTGTCTTTATAGTTTACCCTGTTACAGGTAACGTTTGACAATATCAAGATACATGACTCCTTATGTTGGGATCTCTGGTGATCTCAAGTCGTAAGGATTACATACATTATTATCACTATGAGAATTGCTTATGACGTTCATATAACTATCCATGTAGCATTCTCATGGTGGGTCTGTCCAGTACATCGTTCTCTAACATGCACCCATGTGTTGATTTGATATCTCATATCTATGAACAATTCATCAATCAAAACATACTAGTCTCAATGCATTATCATTATCCCGATTCATGATAATACTTGACTAGGGACAATCTCTAAGAACAATACAATATTATTCTAAGGACATTAACTCATATATTAATTCATGTTACACAGATACTCGAATAATATATAATAATGAACTGTCATTAATAAAACCATAATACACTATATGTCATAAACAATCATCTAATGAGTTGTCTTAGGGCATATCCCAACAGTTCCCACCATTGGCACTCAAACCATACGACTAAATACATAAACCTAAATGTATTATTTATCGTAGTGACGACACACTTCTACATAGAACATCCACTATGTCATCATCTTCCTGTGACGGTACATGTCAACATATGACATCCACAATAATATCATCAAACTGTGACGGTACATGTCAATACATGACATCCACAATAACATCGTCAACCCGTGACGGTACATGTAAATACATGACATCTACAATAACATCGTCAACCCGTGACGGTACATGTTTTTAAACAATTAATTCCAGTGTAGCGATTTTATACCGCGAGTGCATGGTGTCAAGTTTTAGTATAGTGATTTAGAAATAAGGATGTCGTACCCAGACTAACGTATAAGTACCAAATAAAATTAGAAAAATTATATTTAGCCTACGAAATATATGAATAATTAACTAATCAAAAATGAAAACTTAAAAACTTAAAATGAAATCAACTCCTTTGAAGATGCGAAAGAATTTCACTCGAGAAATTTATCAAGATGCCGGTTCAATTGTGTTATCGTCAATGATTTGTTTGTAAAAACAATTGCTAACCAATTTGTGATGCCTGGGAATTAATGGTGTTAATCCCGGAGTGGTAATGATCTTTAATGGATTTTAATTGTGGCAATTATGAATTAATTGCGGATTTGGGACTTCCGGGGATAATAAATCTGGTATTTGGAGTCGTTGGATCCAATGAATGAGATTGTATTCTCATCGTGGTGATAACCTTGGAATTTGGTTTTTGGTGGTATCTGTGGTCCGGGGTACCTTGTATGGGGGTTGGCATGGGAAATGGAGATTGGAGAGATAATTATTGAAAACATATGGTTTTTAATGAATCATGATGTATTTGTGGAGGTATTGGTATTTTGGAGCCTTAGTGCTATATATACCAAACGGACTCGGTATTCCGTCATTATGCGGAATCTCTTCTCTCTCTCCTCTCCCTCACGACACTCTCTCACCCCAAACCCTTCCCCCTTTCCCTTTGATGAGCAAAATCGATGGAGGCTCATCCTAGGAGCCGGATTTCTCGAAGATAAGTTGGTAATTTTCTTCTCCTCACTTTTTGCTTCGATTTGATTATGGTATTGTGTGGTTTGGTTGTGATTTGAGTTGGTTTTGAGTTTTGGGAATTTTAAAGAATTTTGGGTTGGTTGGTTTGAGGTGTTTTTATGGTGTTTATTTTGAGGTTTAATGTTGTATGGGGTGTGAGGGTTGTTATGTGGGAATATTTTGCAAGAAAAACGCCATTTTTGGCTGGAACAGGTCGAGGCGATCGATCTCTAGGGCGGGGCGATCGATCGCAGCATCGTTTGTCAAAATTTGAAGAAGATGAATAGTGAGGCGATCGACCGCCTCAAATGAAGCGATCGATCGCCAAGGGGCAGCGAGCGTTTTGAATAGTGAGGCGATCGATCGCCTCAAAGGAAGCGATCGATCGCCATGAGGCAGTAGCCATATGCATTGAGGGGCGATCGATCGCCTGGTTTGTAGCGATCGATCGCCAAAGCCATTTTGATGGTAAATTATTTTGGGTCGTGTTTTCGATGCATGCTTCGCCCGAGGGTCTTTTAAAAGGGTTAATTGTCATGGATTGACAATGTATTGGAGGTTATAGACATGCTTGGGCACGTGGTTGCATGCTTGTGATTAATTTGTGAGTTCTTTGATGTGTTTAGCACATATTTCTCGGGGCATGGAACTCAAGCAAGGTTTGATTCGGTCTACGAAATTATAAGGTACGTATAACGTACGAGCATAGCCTGTTATAATGTTGCAAATGCATAGTATATGGTATTTGCAATAAATGGATAGTCAAATGCTTGGTATATGGTACTTGCAATAAATGGAAATTGAAATGCATGGTATATCAGATTCTCAATGTACCCAATCATCTTGAGCACATGAGTTCCAACTATGCTTCCCTCTACCATCCTGCACTGGAACAACGCTTTAGAGACGTCATACCTCTCTGGTCTAGCTTGCTGTTGGTACAATTGCTTTAAGTGTTCGATCATATCGAACACCTCCATTTCCTCATGTTGCTTCTGAAGCTCAGAGTTCATGGTGGCAAGCATAAGGCAGCCAACATCAAGTGCGTCATTCTGATGCTTCTTGTAAGCATCCTTATCTGCTCTCGTAGCCGTCAGGGGAGGTTCCTCAATAGGTAAGGGTTCCTCTAGGACATATTGTTTCTTTTCTTGTTTGAGGACTATCCTCAGATTCCTATACCAGTCTAGGAAGTTTGTCCCATTTAATTTGTTCTTCTCAAGGACCGATCGCAGTGATAATGTGCTTGTTGTATTGTTAGTTGCCATGTATATCTACAATATAAATATGCAAAATAAGTTTATGATTTAATCATTTAACATGGTCTTATATTAAATGATGCTCCCACTATTTTGTTTAAAAAATATCAACCCTCGAAACTCTTTAGTGGGCCAAGATCCATATTTCGCCTAATCTTGAGTTAGCTTTGGCTAATCGCCCAAGACTCGGTTATTTAGGTAGACAACACTTTGTCAATTTCATCACATGCAATTCTTGGATAGTTGGACGAACAAGGCTTTGTTCAATTCATCAAATGAATTATTATCCAACCCATGCCTCTAGGTTCTCAATCCTATTGAGATAACCTAGTTAAGTCGTACCCAATTTAAAGTATAACGGATATCACTTTTATCCTTTCGCGCCTTACTAAGATTGCCACGGTGCTTTGCTTTGGCAAACCCACACATGTACAATCGAAGTTATTGACGAGTACTTTTAATTTTGGAAGGCATCTAAAACTTAATATTTTAGAGGGATTTATTGATCTCTTGATTAGTTTGATAATTTAAAATATGTCCACTACATATAGTTGTATACATATCTACATATATGTGTAATACAATTATCAATCTAAAACATAAGATAAATCATGCATCAACATACATAATTAAACGTGACATGGTTATAGCCCCTACTAGCGATTTTCTCAAGCCAATGAGAAAATCCTAAGAGTCAACCTAAGGTAACTTCACAAGCACCTTCCTTTGGCTCCAATTTGTGAATGACCTCCTCATCCCGGCACGATGCTCCATCTTCATTGATCACCATCAACAAATAAACTATACTATTTACAAGATATAGAATTCCTCGATTCACATTCGAGGGGAACATAGGGGAGGGATAACATTTAGAATAAAACAGAGAAGGCACGACACGCAGGTCGTATTATAAATTACAAACATTCACAAATCCTATCTAATAGGTCAAAGGGCTATAACCATGCACCATGCTCAAACAACACATAAAACATGCTTTAACATTTAATTAATTAAATTCTAAACATTTTAAAATTTAATTCTAATTAAAAACTACAAAATAATTTTTGAAAAATTATCGTACGCTCGGGACATCACATGCCACGAACTTAATGCGACTTAGTTACGAACCACGATGGTACGAACCAACCATACACCACGGCTGGACCAATTATGGGCCTAGGGTTCGAAACCTGAGCCCACGACTTGGTCCGAGTCGTTGGCTTGGGTGCGGCACCGCTAGGGTTCCAAACCCTAGCCGCCTTGCACCATGTTGGTTTCTATCGAGCCAACTTGTTCGAAACGCCAAAATTCATGAGCCACGAGCCACGCTCCAACCATGCACGGTTCATGACGGTAGCGGCTCAACCATCTCGAGCCAAGGGTTCGAAAACCTTAGCCCTCATGTGGTGTAGCCGCCAAACCGTATGATTTTGAGAACCATGGTCCGAACCATCGACTTTATCGAGCCAAAAGAGTTCAAAACTCTAACCATGTCTCAACACCTCCATGCACGAACATGAGCCACAACGACTAGGCCATCTCGAGCCAAGGGTTCGAAAAACTAGCCCTCACGTGGCTAAGCCGTGGGTCATGTGTACTAGGTGGTGGCCGAAACATCATGTAGTTCATTCGATTTTGCGCATTCGTGTATCGTATACAATTATTCGCCAATTATATCAAATACAATTTTACGATGATTTTCACAAACTCTTAATCATATCATATATGATTATATACAGTTTTTATAGCATGCAATATTATCCTAATATGATTAAAACAATTTAACCACATAAATCCGATATGAGCCTTGTACACGGCTCTGATACCACTGTTAGTAATCCAACATGCATAGCAACGCAGCGGAATAAAATTTATATGGATTACTAGACACCGTATCTATACATAGGTTGTCAAATCGGATAAAGGAATTACAAAAGTCTCACCCTTGTAGCGTGTTTGAGCAGATTCCACGAAGCATCACCACGTCCAACGCCTCCTTCGAGTCACTAGCAAAACTTATCAAGTTTTGCCTCAACGGTATCCACACGATCAAATCGAACAAAGGGATAGTTTAAGAACAAGTTGCTAGACTAGTTCTTAAACCGGAACCGAAAACTCACTCGATTCACAATCAAGAATGATCGCCGAAATCACAAAACTCACTTAGGTTATGAAGAAAACTGTGAGAGCAAAATGAAGCGGCGGCCGTGAGCTTTTTTTTGCTAGGTTTTATGATATAAAGTGTTCATTAAATTAAACACCTTGTTAACAAATTATATATGATTTAATTAAAGGCTTTCTCAAAGCCTTATGGGCTCAAACCCATGATATAATTAAATCCTTATAATTATTTAATTAAGACTCTTCTTAATTAATTAATTCATCCAATGAATTTAATTCCCTTATCGATTTAATCTTTTGTGCGACCCGATAGGATCTTGTAATGTTGGCAGTGACATAAAATCTCATTTTACGTTACAAGCAAAGAGCGGTGTCTAGCAACACATCAAGGCTACCCAAATTACAAGAATGTCATGACTCGACATAACCTTTAGAACTTGTGATAATATTAACCATGTAACTTAATCCCTTTGTCCTTTGTGTTTAGATTGAATACGAGTCATGGAATAGTCATACTCGTATATTCAATCTTTATTTCTTGATCCCCAAGTAGAACTAGAATAAACGAATAAGCTCGATATCTCATATCGACTCATTCGAGCATGGCCATGCATTTTAGTTCTCACTTGATCAAGGGCCAAACAAATCTCCTATTATATAGGAGGGACAAATCGGGTTTATGCCGCTGGGTTTCTATATAGCGATGGTTTATTCATCTAGTTTATTGGCGATGGTTTATGCCGCCGGGTATCTATATAGCGATGGTTCATTCCGCTAGTTTATTGGCGATGGTTTATGCCGCCGGGTATCTATATAGCGATGGTTCATTCCGCTAGTTTATTGGCGATGGTTTATGCCGTCGGGTATCTAGATAGCGATGGTTCATTCCGCTACATCTATTGGCGATGGTTCTTGCCGCCAGGTATTATATAGCGATGGTCATTCCGCTACATCTATTGGCGATGGTTCTGTAAGTAATCCAACATGCATTGCAACGCAGCGGAATTTAAAAATTTGGATTACTAATACACCGGATCTATACATAGGTTATCATATCGGATAAAGGATCAAAAGTGTCTCACCCTTGTAGCGTGTTTGAGCAGATTCCACGAAGCAGCACCATGTCCAACGCCTCCTTCGAGTCATTAGCAAAACTTATCAAGTTTTGCCTCAGCGGTATCCATACGATCAAATCGGGAAGGGATAGTTTAAGAACAAAGTGCTAGATTTGTCCTTAAACCATATACACGAAGCACACTCGATTCACAATCGAAAGATGGCCAGAAATCACAAGAAACAATTCGACTATGATGAAGCCGATCGCTTAAGTGAGAGGCGGCCGAGAGCTTCTCAAGCTTTGGTGGCTAGGTTGTGTTATGAAAAGTCTCATTAACAATTAATCAAAACCTTGTATTTATATTATAAGACTTTAATTAAGGTTCAAGACTTTCTTAAAGTCTTATGGGCCCAAACCCATGATTTAATTAAATCCTTATAATCATTTAATTAAGACTCCTCTTAATTATTTAATTCATCCCATGAATTTAATTTCCCTTATTGATTTAATCTTTTGTGTGACCCGATAGGATCTTGTAATGTTGGCAGTGACATAAAATCTCATTTTATGTCGCAAGCAATGAGCGGTATCTAGCAACACATCAATGCTACCCAAATTACAAGAATGTCAATGACTCGACATAACCTAGGAACCGTGATAATATTAATCATGTAACTTAATCCCTTTGTCCTTTGTGTTTAGATTGAACACGAGTCATGGAATAGTCATACTCGTATATTCAATCTCTATTTCTTGATCCCCAAGTAGAACTAGAATAAACGAATAAGCTCGATATCTCATATCGACTCATTCGAGCATGGCCATGCATTTTAGTCTCACTTGATCAAGGGCCAAACACATCTCCTGTTATATAGGAGGGACAAATCCTATCTCGATCAATCAACATCCCTCTACATAATTCGTAGTGTATCCAATAGTCGCCTCTATAGTTTACCCTGTTACGGGTAACGTTTGACAATATCAAGATACATAACTCCTTATATTGGGATCTCTGATGATCACAAGTCGTAAGGATTACATACATTATTATCACTATGAGAATTGCATATGACAATCATATAACTCCTTGTTGCATGGGTCTGTCCAGTACATCGTTCTCTAACATATACCCATGTGTTGATTTGATATCTCATATCAATGAACAATTCATCAATCAACACATACTAGTCTCAATGCATTATCATTATCCCAATTCATGATAATACTTGACTATGGACAATCTTTAAGAATAATACAATATTATTCTAAGGACATTAACTTATATATCAATTCATATTGCACAGATATTCGAATAATATATAATAATGATTTGCCATTTATAAAATCATAAACATTGTATGTCCAAACAATCATCCAATGACTTGTCTTAGGGCATATCCAAACCAATCTCCTACTTGCAATAAGACCAATCAGACATATACCTAATGTCTAGAGATCTAGTATGACGATCATGCTTCTGCTGTGACAGTGGCTTCGTCAATGGGTCAGATACATTATCATCTGTTGGTACTTTGCATATCTTAGGCAAAAACACATATCCTGATTGCGATCGAAAATCATCTTTGTCGGTTTGGAAGCTTGCATCAGTGTAACTCATTACATTGAGCTCTTCCTCACCTCCATAAATCAAGAATGTATCCTTAGTCCTTCTCAAGTACTTCAGGATGTTCTTGACTGCAATCCAGTGACCTTCACCTGGATCAACTTGATATCTGCTCGTCATGCTCAAAGCATACGATGCATCGGGACGAGTACATATCATGGCATACATGATAGATCCAATAGCTGACATATGGAATCTTACTCATGCGTTGTCTCTCATCTGGTGTTGAAGGACACTGTTCCTTCGAGAGATAAATTCCATGTGTCATAGGCACGAATCCTTTCTTTGATTCTTGCATGCTAAACTTTTTAAGCACATTGTCTATGTATGTACTTTGACTTAGGCCAAGAAGCCTTCTCGATCTATCTCTATAGATCTTGATTCCTAATACATAGGTGGCTTCTCTCAAGTCTTTCATCGAAAACAATTCCCTAGCCAAATCATTACAGATTGTAAGGCAGAGATATCATTCCCAATGAGAAGTATGTCATCTACATACAATATTAGGAAGATAATTATGCTCCCACTGACCTTCTTGTAGACACAAGGTTCATCTACGTTTTTGATGAAACCAAACTCTTTGACTGCATCATAAAACGAAGATTCCAACTCGGAGAAGCTTGCTTCAATCCATAAATGGATCGTTGTAGCTTGCATATCTTTCCAGCATCCTTTGGATCAACAAAACCCTCGGGTTGTGTCATGTACACATCCTCAAGCAGATTTCCATTAAGGAAAGCTGTTTTGACATCCATCTGCCAGATTTCATAATCATGAAATGCAGCTATTGCAAGTAAGATCCTTATGGATTTAACCATGGCCACTGGTGAAAAGGTTTCATCATAGTCAATACCATGAATTTGTTTGAATCCTTTTGCAACCAGTCGACCTTTATAGGTTTGTACATTACCATCCATGTCGGTCTTTTTCATGAAAATCCATTTGCACCCTATGGGTCGTACCCCTTCAGGTGGATCAACCAAAGTCCATACTTGGTTTGCATACATGGATTCCATCTCAGATTTCATGGCCTCTTGCCATTTTTCAGAATCAGTGACCCATTATAGCTTGTTGATAAGATGACGGCTCATCCTCATCAATAAGTAGTAAGTCACCTGTTGAGTCACAAGAAATCCATATCTTTGTGGCTCCCGGTGTTCTCTTACAGACCTACGCTGGGCTTGTGTCTCTTGAGCAGGTACTTTTTCCACAACAGCTTGCGGTGTCTGCTCTGTTTCCATCTCAATCTCAGGTTCAGTGTTTTCTTGCGGTTGAACTTCACTAAGTGCTATTTGTCTCCCACTGATTTTTCTAGAAATAAATTCTCTTTCAAGAAATACACCAGTTCGAGCAACAACTACTTTGTTCTCGGTGGGATAATAGAAATAGTATCCTTTAGTTTCCTTAGGATACCCCACAAATAAACACTTATCTGATTTGGGTCCAAGTTTGTTAGTGGCATGACGTCTAACGTAAGCCTCACAACCCCAAATCTTCATAAAAGACATACTAGGACGCTTCCCAGTCCATATCTCATATGGTGTCTTTTCCACTGATTTAGATGGAACACGGTTCAGTATGAAAATCGCTGTTTCTAAAGCGTGTCCCCAAAACGATATCGGAAGATCTGCATGACTCATCATTGATCTAACCATGTCCAACAAGGTTCGATTTCTCCTCTCGGATACACCATTCCATTGTGGAGTATACTGAGGAGTGAGTTGTGGGACTATCCCACACTCCTTTAGATAGTCATGAAATTCTTGGCTTAAGTATTCACCTCCTCGATCTGATCGAAGGATTTTGATACTTTTGCCAAGTTGGTTTTGTACTTCATTCTTGAAATCTTTGAACTTTTCAAAGTTTCATGCTTATGCTTCATTAGGTACACATACCCATATCTACTAAGGTCATCAGTAAATGTAACGAAGTACTGAAAACCACCTCTAGCTTGTGTACTTATTGGTCCACATACATCATTATGTATTAGTCCCAATAACACATTTGCCCTTTCAACATGTCCCTTGAAAGGGGCTTTAGTCATGTTGCCCATTAAACAAGATTCGCATGTTTCATATGATTCAAAATCAAATGAATCTAATACTCCATCCTTATGAAGTTTAGATATGCGGTTCTCGTTTATATGGCCCAAGCGACAATGCCAGAGATAAGTCGGATTACAATCATTATTTTTAATCCTTTTAGTATTTATGTTATAGATAGGCATATCAAGATTTAATAAATAAAGACCATTCACCATTTGTGCACTAGCATAAAACATATCATTTAAATAAATAGAACAACAGTTGTCCTTTATCATAAATGAAAATCCATACTTGTCCAAACAAGAAATAGAAATAATGTTTTTTGTAATAGAAGGCACAAAATAACAGTCTTTTAAAATCAACGATAAACCAGAAGGCAAAGATAAATGATAATCTCCTATAGCTAATGCAGCAACTCTTGCTCCGTTTCCAACTCGGAGATCAACTTCGCCTTTCGCCAATAACCTACTCTTTTTGAGCTCCTGCACATTTACACAAATGTGAGATCCACATCTAGTATATAATACCCATGATGAAGAAGTAGATAAATTGGCTTCTATACCAAAAATACCTGAAGTGGAAGTCACACTTCCTTTCTTGAGATCCTCCAGATATACTTTGCAGTTTCTTTTCCAATGACCGGTCTCACCGCAATGGAAACAGTTCCCTTCCTTGGTTATTCCTCCCTTTGGCTTCAGTGAAGAAGACTTTGGCTTAGGTTTAACGAAGACCTTCTTTGCTTTCTTATTGCCCTTAGCTTTGGCCTTTCCTTTGCTCTTATTCACAATAAGAATATTTGTGGCCTTGGTCTTCTTTGTGTTCGCTTCATATGTTCTCAACATACCAAGTAACTGTGGTAGAGTCTTTTCAATTTCAATCATATTGTAATTCAAGACAAATTGACTGAAGCTTTCAGGCAACGATTACAAGATCACGTCAGTGGCCAACTCTTGGTCCAAAGGAAAACCCAGCTTCTCCAGATTCTCAATATACCCAATCATCTTGAGTACATGAGCTCCAACTAGACTTCCTTCTACCATTCTACACTGGAACAACGCTTTAGAGACGTCATACCTCTCTTGTCTTGCTTGTTGTTGGTACAGTTGCTTAAGGTGCTCGATCATATCGAACGCCTCCATTTCCTCATGTTGCTTCTGAAGCTCAGAGTTCATGGTGGCAAGCATAAGGCACCCAACATCAAGTGCGTCACTTTGATGCTTCTTGTAAGCATCTCTATCGGCTCTAGTAGCCGTTAGGGGAGGTTCCTCAGCAGGTAAGGGTTCCTCTAGGACATATTGCTTCTTTTCTTGTTTGAGGACTATCCTCAGATTCCTATACCAGTCTAGGAAGTTTCTCCCATTTAATTTGTCCTTCTCAAGGACCGATCGCAGTGATAATGTGCTTGTTGTATTGTTAGTTGCCATGGATATCTACAATATAAATATGCAAAATAAGTTCATGACTTAATCATTTAACATGGTCTTATATTAAATGATACTCCCACTATTTTGTTTAAAAATATCAACCCTCGAAACCTTTAGTGGGCCAAGATCCATATTTCGCCTAATCTTGAGTTAGCTTTGGCTAATCGCCCAAGACTCGGACTATTTAGGTAGACAACACTTTGTCAATTACATCACATGTAATTCTTGGATAGTTGGACGAACAACGCTTTGTTCAATTCATCAAATGAATTATTATCCAACCCATGCCTCTAGGTTCCCAATCCTATTGAGATAACCTAGTTAAGTCGTACCCAATTTAAAGTATAGCGGATATCACTTTTATCCTTTCGCGCCTTACTAAGATTGTCATGGTGCTTTGCTTTGGCAAACCCACATATGTACAATCGAAGTTTTGATACTTTTAATTTTGGAAGGCATCTAAAACATAATATTTTAGAGGGATTTATTGATCTCATGATTAGTTTGATAATTTAAAATATGTCCACTACATATACGTGTATACATATCCACATATATGTGTAATACAATTATCAATCTAAAACATAAGATAAATCATGCATCAACATACATAATTAAACGTGACATGGTTATAGCCCCTACTAGCGATTTTCTCAAGCCAATGAGAAAATCCTAAGAGTCAACCTAAGGTAACTTCACAAACACCTTCCTTTGGCTCCAATATGTGAATGGCCTCCTCATCCCGGCACCATGCTCCATCTTCATTGATCACCATCAATAAATAAACTATACTATATAACATTTACAAATATAGAGAATTCCTCGATTCACATTCGAGGGGAACATAGGGGAGGGATAACATTTAGAGAAAAATAGAGAAGGCACGACTCGCAGGTCATATTATAAATTACAAACATTCACAAATCCTATCTAATAGGTCAAAGGGCTATAACCATGCACCATGCTCAAACAACACATAAAACATGCTTTAACATTTAATTAATTAAATTCTAAACATTTTAAAATTTAATCTAATTAAAACTGAAAAATAAAATTTTGAAAATTATCGTACGCTCGGGACATCACATGCCACGAACTTAATGCGACTCAAACCATTAACCAAATGTGTCCGACCAATCTAACCACACGACTGTACCATGCATGGGCCTAGGGTTCGAAACCCTAGCCCAAGCCATGGTTCGAGCACGTGCGGCACCTAGGGTTCCAAACCCTAGCCGCCGCCGTGTGGTTTTTCATGTTCTTCGAGCCAAATGGTTCGAAGTTCTTAGCCACGAGCCACGGTCCAACCATGCACGGTTCATGACGGTGGTGGCTCAACCATCTCGAGCCAAGGGTTCGAAAACCCTAGCCCTCATGTGGTGTAGCCGTCGACCCTCATAATTCCGTGGACCATGATCAAACCATCTTGCACCGCCTCAATGCTTTATCGAGCTAATAGAGTTCAAAACCTAGAAAGTGCAACGGCTCGGCGCATGCTCGAGCCAAGGGTCCGAACCCTAGCTCTTGAGCGGCGGCCTAGAGTTATGGTATGAAGTGGTCGAACCACCTTGATCCAACGCCTCGACTTTACGCATCCTTGTATCATATACAATAAACCTCAATTATATCAAATATAATTTTATGATAATTTCAAAAACTCAATTTAATCATATCATATATGATATATACAGTTTTTATAGCATGCAATATAATCCTAATATGATTAAAAAAAATTAATCACATAAATCCGATATGAGCCTTGTACACGGCTCTGATACCACTGTAAGTAATCCAACATGCATTGCAACGCAGCGGAATTTAAAAATTTGGATTACTAATACACCGGATCTATACATAGGTTATCATATCGGATAAAGGATCAAAAGTGTCTCACCTTTGTAGCGTGTTTGAGTAGATTCCACGAAGCAGCACCACGTCCAACGCCTCCTTCGAGTCACTAGCAAAACTTATCAAGTTTTGCCTCAACGGTATCCACACGATCAAATCGGGAAGGGATAGTTTAAGAACAAAGTGCTAGATTTGTCCTTAAACCATATACACGAAGCACACTCGATTCACAATCGAACGATGGCCGGAAATCAAAAGAAACAATTCGACTATGATGAAGCCGATCGCTTAAGTGAGAGGCGGCCGAGAGCTTCTCAAGCTTTGGTGGCTAGGTTGTGTTATGAAAAGTCTCATTAACAATTAATCAAAACCTTGTATTTATATTATAAGACTTTAATTAAGGTTCAAGACTTTCTTAAAGTCTTATGGGCCCAAACCCATGATTTAATTAAATCCTTATAATCATTTAATTAAGACTCCTCGTAATTATTTAATTCATCCAATGAATTTAATTTCCCTTATCGATTTAATCTTTTGTGTGACCCGATAGGATCTTGTAATGTTGGCAGTGACATAAAATCTCATTTTATGTCCAAAGCAATGAGCGGTATCTAGCAACACATCAATGCTACCCAAATTACAAGAATGCCAATGACTCGACATAACCTAGGAACCGTGATAATATTAATCATGTAACTTAATCCCTCTGTCCTTTGTGTTTAGATTGAACAGGAGTCATGGAATAATCATACTCGTATATTCAATCTCTATTTCTTGATCCCCAAGTAGAACTAGAATAAACGAATAAGCTCGATATCTCATATCGACTCATTCGAGCATGGCCATGCATTTTAGTCTCACTTGATCAAGGGCCAAACACATCTCCAGTTATATAGGAGGGACAAATCCTATCTCGATCAATCAACATCCCTATACATAATTCGTAGTGTATCCAATAGTCGCCTTTATAGTTTACCCTGTTACGGGTAACGTTTGACAATAGCAAGATACATAACTCCTTATGTTGGGATCTCTGATGATCATAAGTCGTAAGGATTACATACATTATTATCACTATGAGAATTGCATATGACAATCATATAACTATCCATGTTGCATTCTCATGGTGGGTCTATCCAATACATCGTTCTCTAACATGTACCCATGTGTTGATTTGATATCTCATATCAATGAACAATTCATCAATCAACACATACTAGTCTCAATGCATTATCATTATCCCAATTCATGATAATACTTGACTAGGGACAATCATTAAGAATAATACAATATTATTCTAAGGACATTAACTTATATATCAATTCATATTGCACATATATTCGAATAATATATAATAATGATTTGCCATTTATAAAATCATAAACATTGTATGTCCAAACAATCATCCAATGACTTGTCTTAGGGCATATCCCAACAGGTTCATGCCGCCAGGTATTATATAGCGATGGGTCATTCCGCTACATCTATGGCGATGGTTCATACCGCTGAATATCTATAGCGATGTTTTATGTCGCTGACTCTATGGCGAGGGATCATGCCGCTGATTCTATAGCTATGGGTTATACCGCTATGTAGGTAGCACTGGATTACACCGCCTACGAGCGATGGGTGCGACTTGCGTACCACTGTTGGGCGATGGATACAGGTATGCCTCTATCTTGTTAGCGATGAGGTATGGTATATTACTGTTTTATTAGCATTAATGTGGATGTCATGCGTCGATATACATGTACCATCACGAGTTGACGATGTTATTTTGGATGTCATATGTTGACATGTACTGTCACTAGTTGACGATGTTATTTTGGATGTCATATGTTGACATGTACCGTCACGAGTTGACGATGTTATTTTGGATGTCATGTGTTGACATATACCGTCACGGGATGACGATGACATAGTGGATGTTCTATTTAGACGTATAGCGTTGTTTGATGAATAATATGTCTGGGTGTCTGTATTTAGTCATATGATTTGAGTGCCGATGATGAGCACAAGGTGGTGTCTACGTCACCGTTTGACGAGACCGTTACGCCGAGCAGGTTTGCTCGATGAATTATTGGATGCATTGTACCGGTGAGTGTACGGCATCATGCATTAGAGGTAAATATTTTACGAGTAGTGGTACCTTTGGGTATACTCGCTGGAATGGCTAAGGCCAAGTGATTGGTGGTAAGAGTAGTTATTGAGGAAACTACTCGCTTTTGTTGTTGTGACGTGGGGTAGACATGGTCACACCCACCTTGAGGGTGTGGAATAAGTCCTAATGGATTAGGATTGCATCGTGGTTGAGCAAGGACACCGGGATGCCCATTATGCTTTGGTGTTTTAGAGAAATATTGGGTGATGACCCACTACTCTAATGGTTTGTACGGTATGGCATACCGGGATGAAACGTATGATACGTTGGTAGGTTTGGTATAAGTCTATGGAGGCAGCGATTTGCTAGCCAGGTATTGTTGCAGTGATATAGTGTGCTTGTTGTAGCCAGTATACTGATCGCTGGAACCGAGTTTGGTGAATCGTATGATGATACGATGAGGGTAATAGTGGACTCTAGTAGTCACTATGTCGCATGAGGTTTGAGGAAGGGGATACCTCACAGGGACGTTTATACGTCAAGTGTTAAGGGACTTGTACTGGGACAGCTCAATTTTGTTGGGAGTACCAACGCGAGTGTCGACAAGTCATTTTTGGCTCTGGTTGAGCATCTTGCATATGGCATACAATGGGGGACACAATTGGATTGTGAGATATAGTTAGTGGGGTGACACTACTATATTGATTTTATCTCTTGGAGAGATTTGAATTGTACTGTCATGGAGACAACTAGTGTTGTTCGAGGGTTGATTGTGAATCAACCATGGTAAGCACTACTAATGTTGGAGTAGGTGACGACGTTCGAGGAGGCGTCTCTGAGGAGATGCTAGAAATTGTGGAGTACGATGGTATTAGTACAGAACATCGTTAGATGTGTATACGTTGTGTATACGGATTTCGATTTGGTAATAGTGGCATTGAGGCACTATTCTGAACTAGTTATGTATTTGTTGGTTCCGGGATATATTTTGGTATAAATATATCCAATTTCCGAACGGTGGTTCAAGGTTGGAGGATCATGGATTCATGACACTTTCCTTATGAGGAAAGCGGTATTGATATACCTACCGGTCGGGAATCTTTGGGAGATTCGTTGAGTCGGTTTGTGCGGTGTTGATGTCGGAATCACACCATTGGTCGTTGGTTTGTCAATCATCATTCTCCATTGAGTGAGAATAAGTGAGAATTGACAGTTGAGATTGGGATTTTTGGGTATGATCAGTGATACCCGAGTCGATTGCATTGAGTATGCAGGTAGTATTGGTGCTTAGGCATGTATACCATTGTGAGTATACGAATAACAGCATCTTCTTAGTACTCGTCGAGCATCGGGTTAATATGCTTGGATGAATGAATCTCCGGTGAGAGATTGTGGCACCTTGAGATTGGTAATCTCGATGGCATGATGTATTCTGAAGAATGATCGTGAGGTTTGGTTGACTTCCTCCGAGGAGGAATTGTTGTATTTTGGGATCATGGTAATTCTTTACTGGTTAGTTCGATAGCCTCCCTGTGTAAGGATTGTTGAATCCTGGTGTAAACGAGGGATGACCAGAATTCAGATTTGTTAAGTGTCGTGGTTGACACGTGTGGCGGAAATGCAATTGATTGTTCTTGCAAGTCCTTTTGATAACTTGAGACCTTGTGGAGTCTCGAGAGTGTGTTTGGACCACGATGGCAATTCTTGGAACACACGATAGTAGACATCCTTGGAGATGTGTTTTGTGTATATCGGTGGCCGTAAGTTGCCCGATCCGTGTTGCATGGTGGTGCAACTACTCCTCTGTTGGAGATGGATTTGGAAAATGGAAACCGGATGTAGTTTAGGTACACTGTTGTGTACTGGTGGTCACTTTGGTAACGATGTATGTTTAACATCGTTGGCTATGTCATGGAGATAGGACGATATCTATTTTGGAATTACGAATGATTTGTTTGGTTAGCAGTTAGGATTGACCGACTGCTTTTGGGTGGTTAGCATTGGGGTATGCTGACGTTCTGTTGAGGTTGTGAT
This sequence comes from Haberlea rhodopensis, assembly GCA_907163345.1. Lineage (NCBI taxonomy): Eukaryota > Viridiplantae > Streptophyta > Magnoliopsida > Lamiales > Gesneriaceae > Haberlea > Haberlea rhodopensis. The sequence goes on along the minus strand of CAJQUN010000123.1, from coordinate 1,508,938 downwards.
GGTTTGGGAGGTTTACCCCATTCCATGTTTTGGTGCGAGGTCGGTATCCTCGCGGTTGGTGTGTCGTTCATGACATGTTAATGATTCGACGATGTAAGTTTGGATTTTGTAGTCTCGGCAATGCGTGGAGTACGCCGTGCAAATTTCGAGGACGAAATTTTATTAGTGGGGGATAATTGTGATGCCCGGGAATTAATGGTGTTAATCCTAGAGTGGTAATGATCTTTAATGGATTTTAATTGTGGCAATTATGAATTAATTACGGATTTGGGACTCCCGGGGATATTAAATCCGGTATTTGGAGTCGTTGGATCCAAGGGATGAGATTGTATTCTCATCGTGGTGATAACCTTGGAATTTGGTTTTTGGTGGTATCTGGGGTCCGGGGTACCTTGTACTGGGGTTGGCATGGGAAATGGAGATTGGAGAGATAATTATTGAAAACAGATGGTTTTTAATGAATCATGATGTATTTGTGGAGGTATTGGTATTTTGGAGCCTTGATGCTATATATACCAAACGGACTCGGTATTCCGTCATTATACGGAATCTCTTCTCTCTCTCCTCTCCCTCACGCCACTCTCTCACCCCAAACCCTTCCCCCTTTCCCTTTGACGAGCAAAATCGATGGAGGCTCATCCTAGGAGCCGGATTTCTCGAATATAAGTTGGTAAATTTCTTCTCCTCACTTTTAGCTTCGATTTGATTATGGTTTTGTGTGGTTTGGTTGTGATTTGAGTTGGTTTTGAGTTTTGGGAATTTTAAAGAATTTTGGGTTGGTTGGTTTGAGGAGTTTTTATGGTGTTTATTTTGAGGTTTAATGTTGTATGGGGTGTGAGGGTTGTTATATGGGAAGATTTTGCAAGAAAAAACGCCATTTTTGGCTGGAACAGGCCGAGGCGATCGATCCCTAGGGCGGGGCGATCGATCGCAGCGTCGTTTGTCAAAATTTTGAAGAAGATGAACAGTGAGGCGATCGATCGCCTCAAATGAAGCGATCGATCGCCAAGGGGCAGCGAGCGTTTTGAATAGTGAGGTGATTGACCGCCTCAAAGGAAGCGATCGATTGCCATGAGGCAGTAGCCATATTCATTGAGGGGCGATCGATCGCCTGGTTTGTAGCGATCGATCGCGTAAGCCATTTTGATGGTAAATTATTCGTGTTTTCGATGCATGCTTCGCCCGAGGGTCTTTTAAAAGGGTTAATTGTCATGGATTGGCAATGTATTGGAGGTTATAGACATGCTTGGGCACGTGGTTTGTAAGGACCCTAGTTCCTTAAGTGCGGATTAAAGGCATAAACAGAGCTATCATGCATAAACAGAGTATAAAAATTCGTGTTGATGCCTTAAGCTATTAGATTACAGTGCCAAAATAAAGTTCCAAAAGGGATTAATTACATTCTCAACCAATTGAATATTAATCCTATAGCTTTACATACTCCTAGAGTAGAGACTATACAAAAGAATTTAGCCTGCTATGCCAAAAGCACTCCTCACTAGCTCACCGCATCAACCCGCCTTAGCCCGTCCGCCCAAAAGTACCTACAGGAACAACCCCAAAACCATGAGCATGTATATAAATCATATTCTCAATAATATGATTGTAATTCAAATGCATAAACCGTAAATGCGATTCACTTCCTGTAGTTAATACATTTAAAAGCTCCCTTTTGTTTTCCTTGTACCCCAATCAGAATCAATGGATTATAATACCAATAATGTATGTCATGACATGCACTCATTCCATGTATACCAATGGCCAGTTCCAGTCTTATTATATCAGTGGCATAATACCCCTCGCGTTTACATGACAGCGGCATTAATACCCCTCGCGTTTACATGACAGCGGCATTAATACCCCTCGCTTCGACATATTAGCGGCATAATATCCCTCGCATCAATATGACAGCGGCATTATCCTTCGCTTCGACATATTTGCGGCAAATATTCTTCATCGCTATAATATGACAGCGGCAAGTATTCTATCATCGCTTCGACATGAAGGCGGCAAGTATTCTTCATCACTGGAATATAATCTCGAATCACAATCACATGCACCAATGCATCCAGTATACACATGCAACCATAATGCATATCCAAGCCATGTATGCAACCATAATGCATAACTAAGACCATGTATGCAACCATAATGCATAATCAATTCAAAGCGTAATAAATACGTTTTACCGTCCGATGCTCGTACGTCTCACTACGTACCTTAGTCCCAAAATGTGTTGTGTCGTGGACTTTATCTCCTACGCTGTGTGGCCACCTGGGATGGTTCTACACATTCACACAAACTAATATTAGGAGCCAATAATAGTCCAATACCAAAAATTCAACAAAATTATGCAAAAATCCATATTTTTGTGTCTCGCGATCGATCGCCTCGAGGGCCCGATCGATCACGAGACCTCTCTGCCCGTTACCAAAATTTTCTTCCTTCGGCGATCGATCGCCACATTTGGCGTGATCGATCGCCAGCCTCACCGATCGATCGCCCAAAAGTGGCGATCGATCGGCAACTTCTACTGGAGCGCACTGGTGGCTCGCGATCGATCGCCAGAAACGGGCGATCGATCGCCGATCCCTGCACTTCAAAATCCACCATTTTTTAACACCATTTTCTTCCCAAACCACACCAACACTTATACTTTCAAACCACCAACATAAAACACATAATAAACCTTCAAAATACACCTTTAAACAACCCAAAAAACCAACATCCAACCAAAACCATACCAACCAAAAACAAACCCATTTCCAAATCAACCAAAACCATTTCAAACCCAAACCAAACACTATAAAAACAACAATGAGGTATCCATACCTCTTGGGGACTCCAAATCACACAACAAATCCCACAAATCAAGTTTTTGCAAGGATTTCTCCTCCTCTTTGAAGTCAAACTCGAAAATGGTGAGGGTTAGGGTTGGGGAGAGTGAGTTGGGGATTTTGGTAAAGTGATGGTAGAGTGGGGGTATAGTGGGTTAAATGGGTTTAAATTAAAATTGCACCCCAACAATTACCATGATGTATAAAATACCCCAACATGATAATTTAAAAACATTTTTACCAAAATGCACCAAAACCCCAATTAAAACCATGCTTTACCAAATAATTATCAATTACCGTAATCAAACCATAATAACCCCCAATTTCCCAACATGCATAACATGCACCCTGAAATGCACCACCGGGTCACGCATACCATGTGACTAAGCATTTCACCAAGATAATTAATTCTAACACATAATTTAATTATCACCCAAAAAAAATCACATGAACATAATTAATGCCCAAATTGTAATTAATTATTTCGGGGATATCACAATACTCCCCCTACTTATAAGATTTCGCCCTGAAATCGCATGCACTTACCCAAAACAAAACCAAACATAAATCACATACCAGAAAATAGCTCCGGGTTGTAAGGACCCCCGTGTCCTTAACCCACTATTAGTGTATTAATCCATACCATTAGTGCATATAATCATACTATCATGGGGAAAAGCCATATGCAAGTACAACACCATATGCTATCCAGAAAATTTCTTGCATTTGATCCACATAATATTCAAATTCCCCAACCAAGATTACATCTACAACATGCACCCTCATAATACACTAACATGCTCTCAGTTCATTTAGCAATTCAATATTTAATTGCATGCAAACCATAAATGAACAGAGAAAAGTTGTAGCCCATTTATACATTTCATATACACGTAAAATGTACTCACATAAGAGTACCCAATGAATAAGCGTGTACCTGATGTATAAAACACTCTACCGGATACCGTTACTGGTACTTCAATCCTGGAAGCACCTCCCAAGCACAACTCGATCTCAACTCTAGATCTATGCACTTATTCAACCAGCTCTGGTACCTCGATCCGGGAAGTACCTCTAATCAACAACCCGAGCGTAATTCCAAAGCTGCTGCTACACCTGTAACACCTGTGTGATATCCCCGAAATGAATATGTGATTTTAAATATTAATTATGTTATGAGGATTATGGTATTAATTCATTGGATTGAATCAATTATATTGGGGAAAGTTATTTCAGGGTGTATGTGTTATATGTTGGGAATTTGGGGTTGTGGCATGATTAATTTGGGGTGAGTGTTAATTATTTTGGTGAAGCATGTTTAAATGGGATTTGAAGTATTTTATTGATTAAATACTATAAAATATCATGTGAGGATATTTTAATACATCGTGCTAAATACCGGGACCAAAATATAACACATCATACCACCCAACACCCAACCCCCCCCCCCCCCCCCAACCCATGCTGCAAGTGGCTGATTGCCCATGCCTCTTTCCCCTTCTCCCACTCCACCTCCCCATTGATGGAACTCTTCCCTTTCTCTCCCAAAAATCATCCATCAGCTGCTAAACACATAGGAAGGAAGAAACTTCAAAATTCCTTGCAAGAAACCTTCCAAAAATCGGAGCAAAAGAGGAGCCTTCACAGATAGCTACACAAGGCAGGGGATAGAGTCTTTCAACACACCATATTTTGGAAAGGTACGTAAGCGACGTACGGGCACCCAACGGTAACATGTATTTTATGTCTGTTCATTTGACACATGATAGATGCAAAGTTGTGCATTAAGAGTATGATACATGTTGTTATGCATTGTTGTTGCATATGTATGTTGTGGAATAAATGGTGTGTATTCCACGAGTCAGGATTATCCCAGTGATGATTTCAATTCTTACCGCTTATACCGCTAAAAATGTGGAGCGGGAGGGGGGAGGCTCGCTTGCACATGGAGGCGAGGTATGCCATACGAAGCGAGGAAGAGATACCCCTTGTATGAAGAAGCGAGGAAGAAGTACCGCTTGTTAAGAAAATTACGAAGCGAAAGTGCATTAAAATACACTGATGATAAACTGACTAAGAAAGATTTAAGATTTAAGAAGTGAAGTTATGTGATGTCCTGGGATTATTGGTATTAATCCCGGAGGGTTATTAATCTTTAATGTTTTCTTTTTAATGTGGCAATTAGGAATTAATTGTGTTTATATGATTCTTACGGTGATAATTAATTTATGTGTTGGAATTAATTATCTTGGAAAACAAAAATACTTAGTCACATGGTATGAGTGACCTGGTGCATTTCGGGGTGCATGTTATGCATGTTGGGAAATTAGGGGTGATTATGGCTTGATGGTGAAATTGATAATTATTTTCGGAAAAGCATGGTTCTAATTGGGATTTTGATGCATTTTGGTAAATTCTTTTAGAATATCATGTTGGGGTGTTTTATACACCATGCTTTTGTTTAAGTTTATATAATTGATTTCCATATGATATAAGATAGAGCCACTTGCATCCCTTTACATCCCATCCACCTCACATCAGCTTTTTGGTCCCTAAACCCCCTCCACTCATCCATAAGCTGCTATTTTCGTTAACAAGAAAAGGAGGTGAAGGCTTTGAAAAAGCGGTCATTTTGTGATTCCTTGCTAAAAACTTGAAGCTCAAGTGGTAAGCTTTGATTATTGTAAAGTTTTGTTGAGCATTGGTTGGTTTTGATGTTGTATCTTGGGGTTCAAGGGGTAGATCTTGTTCTATCATTGTTGTTTATGTTGGGAGTTAGGTTTTGTAGTGTTTGGATGGTTTTTGGTTGGTTTTTATGTTGTAAATTGAAGTGGGTTTGAGTTGTAGGTGATTTGGTGTTGAAAGGAACTCATTCTTGGAGGTTTCTCGCGTTTACAGGGCTGCTCGATCGATCCGAAAATATTTTCGATCGATCGAGCATGGCAGTATATGTTTTGTGGCGTTGGAACAGTGGACCGATCGATCGGAGGGTGGTTCTCGATCGATCGAGATGAAATTTTGATCGATCGAGATGGCCAGTATGTTGGTGCCCCTTTTTGTTGTTCTTGGCTCTTTTTGGGTGTCTTGCATGCTTCGCCCCGGGTTATTTTAAAAGGTTAATTGTCTTGGATTGACTATAGTTTTGGGGTATTATGCATGCTTAGCCGGGAACTTTTATAATTTGGTTATCGTCATGGATTGACGATATGTTTGGGAGTTTTTTGAACGTGCTTGGGCACGTGGTTGCATACTTATGCTTGATTGTGGGTTGTTTATGTGTTTTAGCACATGTTTCACGGGGCATGGAACTCAAGCCAGGCTTGACGTGGACTACAGAATTCTAAGGTACGTATGACGTACGAGCATAGCCTATTATAATGTTGCAACTATAAAATGCATGGTATGTGGTATTTGGTTAAATGGATATGGAAATGTATGGCGTGTGGTATTTGGTTAAATGGATATGGAAATATGTGGCATGTGGTAATTGCATCGAATAGGTATTGAAATGCATGGTGCATGATACTTGCTATAAATGGCTAGCGATATGTATGATAAATGGTATTTGCGTTAAATGGTTATATATGGGAATCATATGGTGCCGCTATTGAGAGAGTAATGATTAGGGATGTTGTCGCTGTTGAGCGACCATCGGTTACGACGCCGCTATTGTTGAGCGTGCGCGGGGTTTAGAATGCCGCTATTGCGGAGCGAGCAATGAAATAGGAACATGGAATCATTGATTTGATATATGTGATATCTACGGTCTTTTATATAATGATTTTACCATATTGATTATGGAACTGGCATAATAGAACGGTATTAGTTAATATATGTGGTGATTAACTGGCTTTGGGAATTTGATGAGTTTGGTTATTTTGAGAACAGGGACAACACAGGGGATCCCGGATGAGGGTGATACCATCCAGGGAGTATCATTTAAATTATGGCATTTACGTTCTGTAAATTATGAATTGTAATATTATGATTATTTGGATTGGTGGTATTGGTATGCTCACCCCGTGTGGGGGCTGTCTCTGTAAGGACCCTAGTTCCTTAACAGCGAAATCAAGATATAAACAGGGCTAAATATGTATTAGAGACATCTTAGAGTTCTGGTTGTTATGTGAGCTCAATGTAATTACAGGCCAAAAATAAAACTTCGATAGTTAGTTAGTTACATTCCCAAAATGAATGCTAAGACTAACAAAAAATCCTGTATTATATCTTCTTTCATGTCTCCTTCAGCTCACAGCTCAACCCAACCCTTAGCCCCTTTGGTCCAAAAGCGTACCTACAGGAACAACTCACCATGAGCATATATATATATACACTTAACACAATTCAACTTAATACAATAATTAAGCGCATGCGACAAATAATAGATATGCTCCTCAATTACCACATTTGTACATTTCACTGTTGTTCCTGTTTCACAAACTTATGCACAAAATCATTAGTTCACAATATAATGATCGATAACGCGTTTCCATTTATATCCACAATATTCCACATTAATCACTAGAATTGTGACTGTTCCGGTCCCAATACAACAACGAAATTTTAGGACCCCTCGCTTCGACATATAGCGGCATCATATGATATCCCTCGCTTCGAAAATGACAGCGGCATGTTACTTCACTTAGACATGACAGCGGCAAATATCATACTACCATCACTTCATATGACAGCGGCAAGTACCTCCCTCGCTCGGAGATAAAGGCTACCGGAACATTCATCAATTCTACCACAATAATCAAACACAATTGATTCCAATATCATGATATGACACTATCATTTCACATATTCCATCACATATAAGGACACACTATTCACAATATGCAACATTAAAGTTGTAACACGATTTACCGTCCGATGCTCGTACGTCTCACTATGTACCTTAGTTTCAAAAGTGGAGAAGTTGTATAACTTTATCTCCTCGATGTTGTTGGCACCTGGGATGGTTCTACACAACCATACAAATCAATATTAGAAGCCAAATAATAGTCGAATAACAAAAATTCGTCAAAAGAAATCATTTTTCAAAATTCCACAGCTGGCGATCGATCGCTTCGCTAAGGCGATCGATCGCCTCAAATTTTTCTTCGCGGCGATCGATCGCGCCAAATATGGCGATCGATCGCCTACCCCTTGAATTGGCTACTGCCTCTCGGCGATCGGTGGCCTCATTTCAGGCGATCGATCGCCTGCCCTGCAATTTGGCTACTGCCCATAGGCGATCGGTCGCCTCTTTTCAGGCGGTCGATCGCCTCGCAAAGACACGCGATTTTTCACCATTTTTGCACCAAAATTCCTTCCAACCCATACCAACACTTAAACCATCAAACCAACAACATAAATAACAACATAAACCTTCAAAATACACCTCAAACAAACATAAATCCAACCCTCAACCAAAACAACACCAACCCACAACAAACCCATTTCAAAATCATTCAAAACCATTTCAAAACTAAACCAAACACAACAAAAATGACATGGAGGCATCCATACCTCTTGGGGACCTCAAATCCCCCAATAAACTCCACAAATCAACTTTTTGCAAGAATTTCTCTTCACCCTTAAGCTCAAAAACGAAAATGAAGAGAAAGGAAGGGTTTGGGTGGTGGTTTGGTAAAGGTAAAGTGATTTGGTAAAGGTGGGGGTTGGGGTATAAGGGTTTGAGTTTAATTAAAATGCATTCCACAATCCCATGGTGTATAAAACACCCCAACATGATATTTTTTTTAAAAGCATTAATCCAAAATGCACCAAAATATCAATTAAATGCATGTTTCACAAAATAAATGAATACCAACACATGTAAGCCATTAGAACACCCAATTACCCAACATGCATAACATGCACCCTGAAATGCTCTACCAGCCCACATGACCAAGCATTTCCACATGGCAAACACATAAGGCAATTACCACCATAATTAATCATATTTAAACATATGAACACAATTAATGACTTAAACACAATTAATCATTTCGGGGACATCACAATACTCCCCTACTTAGAAGATTTCGTCCTCAAAATCGCATACACTTACCCCAAAAGAAACTAAACATAAACACATCCCAGAGAATAGTTCCGGGTAGTGCTGCACCATGTGCCGTTCCGTCTCCCACGTGGCCTCTTCGACACCCCGACGATCCCACTGAACCTTGACCATCGGTATAACCTTGCTTCGTAGTCTGCAATCCTCTCGATCCAGAATTCTGACTGGCCGTTCAACATAGGATACATCTGAACTCAACTGAACCTCTGAAGGCTGCAACACATGAGACGGGTCTGGTTCATACTTCCTCAACATAGATACATGGAAGAAATCATGTATACCAGACAAGGACGGCGGTAGGGCCAAACAATAAGCCAAAGTGCCGATGCACTGTAATACCTCGTACGGCCCAACATATCTCGGAGACAACTTCCCGCGCATACCGAAACGAACTACACCTCTGAAAGGTGAGATTTTCAGAAAGACTCTGTCTCCCACTTGGAATTCCAATGGTCACCATCGTTTATTAGCATAGGCCGCTTGCCTATCTTGAGCCGCTTTCATTTTCTGACGGATCACTTTGATTTTCTCTTCCATTTCACGAATCAATTCCGGTCCTCCGACCGTCTTACTAGTCAAATCTTCCCAATACAACGGTGACCTACATCGTCGACCGTAAAGGGCCTCGAATGGAGCCATCTGAATGCTCGCCTGATAACTGTTGTTATAAGAGAATTCCACTAGTGGCACTGAATCTTGCCACGGAGTATCGAACTCCAAAACACATGCCCTCAATATGTCCTCAAGCGTCTGTATGGTACGCTCTGTCTGACCATCTGTCTGAGGGTGATAAGCCGTACTCAGCCTCACTTCTGTACCCAAAGCCGATTGAAGACCCTCCCAAAAGTGCGATGTGAACCGCGGGTCTCTATCAGACACAATCGAGACTGGGATGCCATGCAATCTCACCACGTCTCGTACATACAACTGGGCCATCTTTAAGTATGTCAAAGTCATACAATATGGGATGAAGTGAGCCACCTTCGTCAGTCGATCTACAATCACCCAGATCGCATCAAATCCCGAGGCAGTCCTTGGCAAGTGGGTCACGAAATCCATAGAGATGTGCTCCCACTTCCACTCTGGTATCTCTAAACTCTTCAACTCGCCTCCGGGCCTCTGCCTTTCTGCTTTCACTTGTTGGCAAATCAGGCACTTCTTAACGAATGATATAACGTCTCCCTTCATCCGTCTCCACCAAAATTGATCACACAAGTCCTTGTACATCTTTCTCCCACCTGGATGGATGCTAAATCTGCTACTATGAGCACGATGCAAGATTCCTTGACGCAACTCTGGTGCCCTCGGCACTACCCAACGGTTACCAAGCCTCAAGGAACCATCGTCTGCTACTCTGAACTTCGATAATTGACCCAGACGTAAATATGATAACCATCTCTGTACCTCAACGTCTGTCACCTGAGCTTTCCTGATAAGTTCAAAGATGTCCGGTTCTGCCAATAGGGTCGATACCAGCACCGGCGATACTTCTAAATCAAAGTCATATCCCAAATGACAACAAGAGGTCATCAAGGCCGTTAACTGAATAACATCATCTGCCGTATACTTCACCTTCCTACTTAAGGCGTCAGCTGTCAGGTTCGCCTTCCCTGGATGGTACTCTCTCGCAATCATAGTCCTTGAGCAAGTCCATCCACCTCCTTTGCCTCATATTCAGTTCCGCTTGGGTAAATAGGAACTTCAAGCTCTTATGGTCCGTGTAAATGGTAAAAGAAGTACCATAAAGATAATGCCGCCAAATTTTCAAAGCGAAAATAATGGCCGCCAGTTCCAAATCATGAACTGGGTACCTGGTCTCATGAGGCTTCAACTGCCTCGATGCATAAGCCACCACATGCTTATCTTGCATCAGTACACAGCCCAATCCCAGCAGTGACGCATCCGTGTACAAAGCAAACCTTTCGTTCTCCGAGGGGATCACCAGAACAGGTGTTGTGGTCAACTCTTGGAAGCTTTGCTCACATGCCTCAGACCAAGAAAACAGAACACCCTTCTGAGTCAACTGCGTCAACGGCTTAGCGATCTTAGAGAATCCCTCGACGAAACGTCGGTAATAACCCGCTAAACCGAGGAAGCTACGGATCTCGGGCACAGATGTAGGCGCAGACCAATTCATCACTGCCTCCACTTTCTTGGGATCCACAGATATCCCATCACTAAAGATCACATGCTCCAAAAATACCACGCTGCTCAGCCAAAATTCACACTTGCTCAGCTTTGCATACAACTGATTGTCCCTCAGAATCTGGAGCACTGTCCTCAAATGATTCCTGTGATCTTCCTCGCTCCGAGAATAGATAAGTATATCGTCAATAAATACGATGACGAATTGATCCAAATAGGGTTGGAACACTCGATTCATCAAGCTCATAAACACAGCCGGGGCGTTTGTCACTCCAAACGGCATGACCAAAAACTCATAGTGACCATAACGGGTCCGGAAGGCTGTCTTCTGCACATCATCCTCTCTAACTCGGATCTGGTGGTACCCCGACCTCAAATCAATCTTACTGTACAACCTCGTGCCCTGCAACTGATCAAACAAGTCATCGATCCGTGGAAGAGGGTATTTATTCTTCACTGTGGCCTTATTCAATTGCCTGTAGTCGATGCACAATCTCATCGACCCATCTTTCTTTTTCACAAATAACACAGGCGCACCCCAAGGTGATACGCTGGGGCGTATGTAACCCTTATCAAGTAGTTCCTGTAGCTGCTCTTTCAGCTCTCTTAACTCCGCTGGTGCCATCCTGTAAGGGGCACGAGAAATAGCGGATGTCCCCGGTAATAATTCGATCCCGAACTCAACTTACCTAACCGGCGGGAATCCGGGAATCTCCTTCGGAAATACATCGGCAAACTCGGCAACCACGGGTATATCTTCGACTCTTAACTCTTCTTTCTTTCCAGCAATGTCAATGGCATAAATAAGATAACCCTCATGCCCTCGTTCCAATAACTGAGTCATCTTTAAGGCCGATATCAACGGAATTCTTGAGCGGGAACCATCCCCATAAAAAGTCCACCGAACCCCTAAATCAGATTTGAACCGTACTGTCCTCTGACTGCAGTCCACTACTGCCTGATATTTGTTCAACACATCAATACCCACAATGCAGTCGAAGTCCGACATTCCCAGAACAATCAAATCAGACTTCAACTCGTTGCCCTCAAAATAAATGAGGCCGCCATCAACAAACTAATTTGCAATCACACTCTTTCCAGTGGGTGTTGAAACCACAAGAGGGGTGGGTGACGGAGTCGTGCATATACGCTGCCTCTCCACAAAACTCATCGACACAAAGGAGTGTGACGCACCTGTATCTATCAAAATATAAGCAGGGTGCGTAAATAAATGACACGTACCCGCTATCACTTCCTCTGGAGGTGCTGTAGCCTGCTCCCTGGTTAGGGCGTACACTTTCCCTTGAGGTGGCCCCAACGGGTGTCCTCCCAATGGCCTCGGTGCAAATGGTGGTCTCTGCTGTGCTGGCCTGTCTGAAGGTCTCCCCATAGTATTCTGTGGCCCTCCCCGGTTAGGACAATTTCGGGCCAAGTGACCATGTTTGCCACATTCATAACAAGCAGAGCATCCTTTCACTGAATGGGGTCCCCCGCACAGAAAACACTTAACCTTCTCAAAATTGCTAGCCTGAGATTGTCCCCTATGAGACGGAGCATTACTTCTACGACCACCCCTTCCACGAGTATCTTGCCATCTACCACTGAATCTGGAAGATGATGAGTTTCCCTTTGACTTAAAATGGTCGCCCCTTGGTTTCAAGTTTTAAGGGGTCGGTCTCTGTGATGGTGCTGGAGGCGGTGCCATAGTCGGATATGCACCCAATCCTAATTCTGCCAGTTCAGCTCGTGCTAGGGCGTCATCAAAACAAGTAGGGCCATAAGTGATCACCCTATCATACAACTCCGGCCTCAAGCCTTTCATAAAGTTCCTCATCTTTGCTTGGGTGCTAGTGGCAATATGAGGCACATATCTAAGTAAGGAGCAGTACTGGAGAGCATAGTCAGACACCGGCATAATACCTTGCCTCAAGCTAGTGAATTCATCTTCTTTAGCCTGTCGTGCCGCTGCTGAGAAGTATCGGGTCAGAAATCGAGTCCTAAAAAGCTTCCAGTTTATTTCCTGACCTTGAGCCTCCTGTTCAATCACTGTGGTCTTCCACCACATCAGCGCCTTTTTGGCCAATTGAAACTCTGCTAGCCGTATCCAAGCTGTCTTTGCGCACGGGGCAGCTACAAATATCTGCTCCAACCTCTCTAGCCATTCCTCAGCCTTCTCCCCTGTTTCAGTCCCTTCAAAAGTCGGGGGTCGATAAGCTAGAAATTGAGTCAAACTCAGCTCTCCCGGCAATAACTGCTGTTCGGACGGCTCTTCGCCCAAGGCTGGCGGCGGTAGGGGATTTGTATGCCTAGCACTAGAATTTACACTTACTGCATCACCAACATCGACATTTGCTGCCATACTGCAACACAAGGGTTAACAACAATATACAAAACAATTCACATAATACATCGTTAGAAAACCATAACACGTTAGCATAACAGTCACATGCTTCATATGCGCACAACATGTTTAAAAGTAGACGCCTAGCCAACTTATTGCTAAGGCTACCCTTCACTCGTTCCCGGGTTCTCTAACCACTGCTCTGATACCACTAATGTAAGGACCCTAGTTCCTTAACAGCGAAATCAAGATATAAACAGGGCTAAATATGTATTAGAGACATCTTAGAGTTCTGGTTGTTATGTGAGCTCAATGTAATTACAGGCCAAAAATAAAACTTCGATAGTTAGTTAGTTACATTCCCAAAATGAATGCTAAGACTAACAAAAAATCCTGTATTATATCTTCTTTCATGTCTCCTTCAGCTCACAGCTCAACCCAACCCTTAGCCCCTTTGGTCCAAAAGCGTACCTACAGGAACAACTCACCATGAGCATATATATATATACACTTAACACAATTCAACTTAATACAATAATTAAGCGCATGCGACAAATAATAGATATGCTCCTCAATTACCACATTTGTACATTTCACTGTTGTTCCTGTTTCACAAACTTATGCACAAAATCATTAGTTCACAATATAATGATCGATAACGCGTTTCCATTTATATCCACAATATTCCACATTAATCACTAGAATTGTGACTGTTCCGGTCCCAATACAACAACGAAATTTTAGGACCCCTCGCTTCGACATATAGCGGCATCATATGATATCCCTCGCTTCGAAAATGACAGCGGCATGTTACTTCACTTAGACATGACATCGGCAAATATCATACTACCATCACTTCATATGACAGCGGCAAGTACCTCCCTCGCTCGGAGATAAAGGCTACCGGAACATTCATCAATTCTACCACAATAATCAAACACAATTGATTCCAATATCATGATATGACACTATCATTTCACATATTCCATCACATATAAGGACACACTATTCACAATATGCAACATTAAAGTTGTAACACGATTTACCGTCCGATGCTCGTACGTCTCACTATGTACCTTAGTTTCAAAAGTGGAGAAGTTGTATAACTTTATCTCCTCGATGTTGTTGGCACCTGGGATGGTTCTACACAACCATACAAATCAATATTAGAAGCCAAATAATAGTCGAATAACAAAAATTCGTCAAAAGAAATCATTTTTCAAAATTCCACAGCTGGCGATCGATCGCTTCGCTAAGGCGATCGATCGCCTCAAATTTTTCTTCGCGGCGATCGATCGCGCCAAATATGGCGATCGATCGCCTACCCCTTGAATTGGCTACTGCCTCTCGGCGATCGGTGGCCTCATTTCAGGCGATCGATCGCCTGCCCTGCAATTTGGCTACTGCCCATAGGCGATCGGTCGCCTCTTTTCAGGCGGTCGATCGCCTCGCAAAGACACGCGATTTTTCACCATTTTTGCACCAAAATTCCTTCCAACCCATACCAACACTTAAACCATCAAACCAACAACATAAATAACAACATAAACCTTCAAAATACACCTCAAACAAACATAAATCCAACCCTCAACCAAAACAACACCAACCCACAACAAACCCATTTCAAAATCATTCAAAACCATTTCAAAACTAAACCAAACACAACAAAAATGACATGGAGGCATCCATACCTCCTGGGGACCTCAAATCCCCCAATAAACTCCACAAATCAACTTTTTGCAAGAATTTCTCTTCACCCTTAAGCTCAAAAACGAAAATGAAGAGAAAGGAAGGGTTTGGGTGGTGGTTTGGTAAAGGTAAAGTGATTTGGTAAAGGTGGGGGTTGGGGTATAAGGGTTTGAGTTTAATTAAAATGCATTCCACAATCCCATGGTGTATAAAACACCCCAACATGATATTTTTTTTTAAAAGCATTAATCCAAAATGCACCAAAATATCAATTAAATGCATGTTTCACAAAATAAATGACTACCAACACATGTAAGCCATTAGAACACCCAATTACCCAACATGCATAACATGCACCCTGAAATGCTCTACCAGCCCACATGACCAAGCATTTCCACATGGCAAACACATAAGGCAATTACCACCATAATTAATCATATTTAAACATATGAACACAATTAATGCCTTAAACACAATTAATCATTTCGGGGACATCACAGTCTCTGTTGGGGCAGGTGTTACAGGTGTAGCAGCGGCTTTGGAGTTGAGCCCAGGCTGTTGATTAGAGGTACTTCCAGGATCGAGGTACCAGAGCTGGTTGGATATGCACATAGATCCAGAGTTGAGATCGAGTTGCGCTTGGGAGGTGCTTCCAGGGTCGAAGCACCAGTAACGGTATCTAGTAGAGTGTTTTATACATTAGATACACGCGTGTTCATTGGGTGCTCTTACATGAGTACATTTTACGTGTATACGGAATGTATAAATGAGCTACGGCTCTTCTCTATTCATTTATGGTTTGCATGCAATTAAATATGGAATTGCTAAATGAACTAAGAGCATGTTAGTGTATTATGAGGGTGCATGTTATATGAATAATTTTGGTTGGGGAATTTGAATATTATGTGGATTAAATGCAAGAAATTTTCTGGATAGCATATGGTGTTGCACTTGCATATTCCCCCTGATAGTATGATTTATGCACTAATGGTATATCTTAATACACTAATAACGGGTTAAGGGCACGGGGGTCCTTACATTAGTGGTATCATAGCAGTGGTTAGCTCTTTGGGGCTGTTGAGGGCCTATGAAAATGATAATGGGAATGAGAAGCACATACTTATGCATGATGGTAGTTAGTGTTGCGTGGCACAACCATATTGCTTATGTGCATTTATGATATGTGTTCATAATTGGAATATGTTATTGCTAACCATGGTGGTTGCAGGGTCATATGAGACATGGACTATGCATTACGATTGCATAGATATACATCGGAGTGATTAACTTAATGCTTTGCCGCTAAATGTTGGAGCGATGTGCATTAAAATACACTCATGGCGATGATTATTGGAATACGGGTTATGCATTACGGTTGCATGCACTTCGAAGCGATGATGCCGCTGTCGTGTCGAAGCGATGGTAAATGCCGCTGTCATGTCGAAGCGATGATGCCGCTGTCGTGCCGGAACAATTATTGGAACACGGGTTATGCATTACGGTTGCATGCACTTCGAAGCGATGATGCCGATGTCGTGTCGAAACGATGGTAAATGCCGCTGTCACGTCGAAGCGATGATGCCGCTGTCGTGCCGGAACAATTGTTGGAATATGGGTTATGCATTACGGATGCATACATGGCGTAGCGATGTGAATACTTGCCGCTGTCATATTATAGCGATGAAGAATATTTGCCGCAAATATATCAAAGCGAAGGATAATGCCGCTGTCATATTATTATCGCGAGGGATATTATGCCGCTAATATGTCGAAGCGAGGGGTATTTCCGCTGTCATGCCGGAACGATGGTAAATGCCGCTGTCGTGTCGAAGCGATGGTAAATGCCGCTGTCACGTCGAACCGATGGTACCACCGTCATGTCGAAGCGATGATGCCGCTGTCGTGTCGAAGCGATGATGCCGCTGTCGTGTCGAAGCGATGATACATACCGCTGTCACGTCGAAGCGATGATGTCGCTGTCATGACGTAGCGATGCGATCGGGAACAAAGTACTACATGGGTGTGAGTACCTCTTGAGTCCGCGATTATTCCGCCGGGTATTATATTGGCGATGGTTCCGCCGCGTATTCTATGGGCGATGGTTCCGCCGGGTATTCTATGGGCGATGGTTCCGCCGGGTATTATATTGGCGATGGTTCCGCTGGGTATTCTATTGGCGATGGTTCATACCGCCGGGTATTCTATGGCGATGGTTTATGCCGCTAGGTATCATATAGCGATGGTACATTCCGCTACATCTATTGATAATGATTCATGCTGCCGGATATCTATAGCGATGTCTTATGCCACTGATTTTATGGCGAGGGATCATGCCGCTGATTCTATAGCGATGGATTATACCGCTACGTGCGTAGCACTGGATTATGCCGTCTACGAGCAATCGATGCTACTTGTGTACCGCTGGTGAATGATGGATACAGGTATTCCGCTATCTTGATAGCGATGAGGTATGGCATATTACTTTTGTTATCATTATTGTGAATATTATGTGTTGTTTTATACTGTCATGTGTTTGACGATGAGATTATGAGTGTCGTGTATCGACGGGTACCGTCATGTGTTTGACGATGTTATTTGAGATGTCTATGTGGACGCGTGGCGTCGTTTTGGTGAATAATACATTCGTGTTTATGTATTTGGTTGTATGGTTTGAGTGCTGATGCTGAGCACATGGTAGAGTCTGGGTCACTAGTTGACGAGACCTTTTTGCCAAGCAGGTTTGCTCGAGGGAGCAGTGAATGCATTGTACCGGTGTGTATACAGCATCATGTTGTGTAGGTAAATATTTGTCGAGCAATGATACCCTTGGGTATGCTCGTTGGATTGGCTAGGGCCAAGAGATTGGTGGTAAGAGTAGTCATTGAGGAAACTACTCGCTTGTTGTTGTGATGTGTGGTAGGCATGGTCACACCCACCCTGAGAGTGTGGGAGAAGTCCTAATGGATTATGATTGCTTTGTAGTTGAGCAAGGACATCGGGATGTCCGTTATGCTTTGGTGTTTTAGAGATGCGTTGGGTGATGACCCACAACTCTAATGGTTAGTACGGTATGGTATACCGGGATGAGACGTGTGTCACGTTGATAGGTTGGTATAAGCCTATGGGACCAGAGAATCGCTAGCCAGGTATTTGTGGCAGTGCCTTAGCGTGCTTGTGATAGCCGTTATACTGCTCGTTGGATTCGAGTTCGGTGAATCGTATGATGATACGATGATGGTTTATAGTAGACTCTTGTAGTCTCTGTGTAGCTTGATGTTGAGGTAGAGAATACCTCATGGGGACTTTTTTACGTCTTATGTTTCGAGGGACTTGTACTGGGACAACTCAAGGTATTACCAACGTGAGTGTCAACAAGTCGTTGTTAGCTCTAGCTGAGCATCCTTGCATATGGCATGCAATGGGAGTCACAATGGTTTGTGAGACATAGTTAGTGGGGTGACACTACTATATTGATTTTGTCTCTTGGAGAGATTCGGATTGTACTGTCTTGGAGACAGCTTACATCGGTCGTGGATTGATTGTAAATCAGCCATGGTAAGTATTTCTGGTGTTGGACCGAGTAATGGATTTCTTACCTTGGTGAGACGTTTGAGGAGACGTCTCCGAGGAGATGCTCGATTGTGGAGTACTATGGCATTAGTACAGAGCATCATTGGGATGTGTATACATGGCGTATACGGATTTTGGATCGGGTAATGGTGGTATTGATGCACTACTCTAACCAGTTGTGTATTTCTGGGTTCCGGGATATGTTTTGGTATAAATATACCCAAGTCTTCCGAACGGTGGTTCGAGGATTAGAGGATCATGGATTCATGACTTTTTCCTTAAGAGGAAGGCGGTATTATGATACCTACCGGTTGAATCTTTTGGGGAGATTTGTTATTTTGGTTTGTGTGGTGGTGATGTTGAAATCACACCCTTTGGTTTTGGTTTGTCAATCATTATTCTCCGTGTAGTGAGAATAATCGAGGTTTGGCAGTGGTTTGGAATTTTGGGTATGTTTGGAGATACCCGAGTCTATTGCATTGAGTATGCATTTTGTGTTGGTGCGTGGGCATGTATGCCGTGTGTGTATACGAATGCCAACTTTATTTTGTTCCTTGTTGAACGTCGAGTTTGTATGCTCGGTTTGGTGAATCTCCGCTGGGAGATCGTGGCAATTTGAGATTGGTAATCTCGATGGCACGATGCATTCTGAGGAATAGTCGAGAGGTTCGTTTGACTCCCCTTGAGGGGACTTGTCGTGCTTTAGGACCGTGGTAATTCTTGCTGGTCGATTTGATAGCCTCCCTGTTTTAGGATTGTTGAATCCCAAGATAAACGTGGGGTGGCCAGGATTCAGATTTGTTTAGTGTCACGGTTGACACGTACTTAGGAATGCAATTGTTGTCTTGCATGTCCCCTATGGAACTTGAGACCTTGTGGAGTCTCGATAGTGTGTTTTGGACCAAGATGGGATTTCTTGGAACGCATGGATGTGGACATCTGTAGCGATGTGTTTTGTGTGGATCAGTGACCGTGGGTTACCCGATCCGGGTTTCAAGTGGCGCAACTACTCCTTTGGAGGAGATGGACTGGGAAGCGGAAATCGGATTTTCTGTGAGTTTATTGTTGTATGCTAGTGGTCCCCATCATAACGATGCGTGTTAAACATCGTGGGCAAGTGGTGAATTACATGGAGAGATATCCATGTCAGAACCAAGAGAGATTTGGTTGATTTACAGTCGTGGTGGACTGACTTCTGGGACGATTCACATCGAGGTATATTGTTATCTTTCGGGTTTGTATAGGTTTTGGTGTTTGCTCTATTTTAGAGCTTGGTGCGAAATTGGTGTTCTCGCAGTTGATAATTCGATTCTAATGTGGTCCAGAATCGGGGTTGTGACTTTGTCTTGTTTGTGTAGTCCTGGTGTTACGTGGAGTACACCGGTGCAAATTTCGAGGACGAAATTTTATTAGTGGGGGATAATTGTGATGTCCTGGGATTATTGGTATTAATCCCGGAGGGTTATTAATCTTTAATGTTTTCTTTTTAATGTGGCAATTAGGAATTAATTGTGTTTATATGATTTTTACGGTGATGTGTTGGAATTAATTATCTTGGGAAAAAAAATGCTTAGTCACATGGTATGGGTGACCTGGGGTGCATTTCGGGGTGCATGTTATGCATGTTGGGAAATTAGGGGTGATTATGGCTTGATGGTGAAATTGATAATTATTTTCGGAAAAGCATGGTTCTAATTGGGATTTTGATGCATTTTGGTAAATGCTTTTAGAATATCATGTTGGGGTGTTTCATACACCATGCTTTTGTTTAAGTTTATATAATTGATTTCCTTATGATATAAGATAGAGCCACTTGCATCCCTTTACATCCCATCCACCTCACATCAGCTTTTTGGTCCCTAAACCCCCTCCACTCATCCATAAGCTGCTATTTTCGTTTTGAAACAAGAAGAGGAGGTGAAGGCTTTGAAAAGGGGTCATTTTGTGATTCCTTGCTAAAAACTTGAAGCTCAAGTGGTAAGCTTTGATTATTGTAAAGTTTTGTTGAGCATTGGTTGGTTTTGATGTTGTATCTTGGGGTTCAAGGGGTAGATCTTGTTCTATCATTGTTGTTTATGTTGGGAGTTAGGTTTTGTAGTGTTTGGATGGTTTTTGGTTGGTTTTTATGTTGTAAATTGAAGTGGGTTTGAGTTGTAGGTGATTTGGTGTTGAAAGGAACTCATTCTTGGAGGTTTCTCGCGTTTACAGGGCTGCTCGATCGATCCGAAAATATTTTCGATCGATCGAGCATGGCAGTATATGTTTTGTGGCGTTGGAACAGTGGACCGATCGATCGGGATTTTGACCAATCGATCGGAGGGTGGTTCTCGATCGATCGAGATGAAATTTCGATCGATCGAGATGGCCAGTATGTTGGTGCCCCTTTTTGTTGTTCTTGGCTCTTTTTTTGGGTGTCTTGCATGCTTCACCCCAGGTTATTTTAAAAGGTTAATATTCTTGGATTGACTATATTTTTGGGGTATTATGCATGCTTAGCCGGGAACTTTTATAATTTGGTTATCGTCATGGATTGACGATATGTTTGGGAGTTTTGAACTTGCTTGGGCACGTGGTTGCATACTTATGCTTGATTGTGGGTTGTTTATGTGTTTTAGCACATGTTTCACGGGGCATGGAACTCAAGCCAGGCTTGACGTGGACTACAGAATTCTAAGGTACGTATGACGTACGAGCATAGCCTATTATTATGTTGCAACTGTAAAATGCATGGTATGTGGTATTTGGTTAAATGGATATGGAAATGTATGGCGTGTGGTATTTGGTTAAATGGATATGGAAATATGTGGCATGTGGTAATTGCATCGAATAGGTATTGAAATGCATGGTGCATGATACTTGCTATAAATGGCTAGCGATATGTATGATAAATGGTATTTGCGTTAAATGGTTATATATGGGAATCATATGGTGCCGCTACTGAGCGAGTAATGATTCGGGATGTTGTCGCCATTGAGCGACCATCGGTTACGACGCCGCTATTGTTGAGCGTGCGCGGGGTTTAGAATGTCGCTATTGTGGAGCGAGCAATGAAATAGGAACATGGAATCATTGATTTGATATATGTGATATCTACGGTCTTTTATATAATGATTTTACCATATTGATTATGGAACTTGCATAATAGAACGGTATTAGTTAATCTATGTGGTGATTAACTGGCTTTGGGAATTTGATGAGTTTGGTTATTTTGAGAACAGGGACAACACAGGGGATCCCGGATGAGGGTGATACCATCCAGGGAGTATCATTTAAATTATGGCATTTACGTTCTGTAAATTATGAATTGTAATATTATGATTATTTGGATTGGTGGTATTGGTATGCTCACCCCGTGTCGGGGCTGTCTCTGTTGGGGCAGGTGTTACAGGTGTAGCAGCGGCTTTGGAGTTGAGCCCAGGTTGTTGATTAGAGGTACTTCCAGGATCGAGGTACCAGAGCTGGTTGGATATGCACATAGATCCAGAGTTGAGATCGAGTTGCGCTTGGGAGGTGCTTCCAGGGTCGAAGCACCAGTAACGGTATCTAGTAGAGTGTTTTATACATTAGATACACGCGTGTTCATTGGGTGCTCTTACGTGAGTACATTTTACGTGTATACCGAATGTATAAATGAGCTACGGCTCTTCTCTATTCATTTATGGTTTGCATGCAATTAAATATGGAATTGCTAAATGAACTAAGAGCATGTTAGTGTATTATGAGGGTGCATGTTATATGAATAATCTTGGTTGGGGAATTTGAATATTATGTGGATTAAATGCAAGAAATTTTCTGATAGCATATGGTGTTGCACTTGCATATGGTTTTCCCCCTGATAGTATGACTTATGCACTAATGGTATAGCTTAATACACTAATAACGGGTTAAGGGCACGGGGGTCCTTACAAGTTATGTCATGACATTTATTTAAAGAAGCCATAATTTCATATAATGACTTGATTATGAGTTATGGTACAGGGACAACCAATTGGCGTTTTATATGCATTGGAAATACAGGAAGTATTTTATATCTATGATTATGCATTATGCTTTACATTCATATTATGTTGAATATGAATTATGATGTGCTCATGTGTTGGGGGTTGTCTTTGTAGGTGCATTTGATACAGAGAACAAGGGTCGGGGTTGACACGTTGAGCTTTAAGGAGTGCTACAGGATTAGCAGAACAGAGTTTCATTTTGTATAGTTTCTACAAGGAGTGTAGTAGAACTATAGTCTTACACGCTGTTACTAAGAAATGTAACTAATCCCTTTTGAAATTCTTTTGGTACTGTAATCTCTATAAGCTCAGGATATCAACACGACCAAACCCTCTGATGAATATGATTAGTTCTCTTAATTGCACCTTATATTGTTGATTAGATAACGGGGTCTCACATTTAGTGGTATCAGAGCAGAGGTTAGATAACCAGGGAACGAGTAAAGGGTAGCCTTTAGAAACAAGTTGGCTAGGTATTCATTGGTAGGCATGTTTATGCATGTGGTGCATATTTTTGTATAAGTTGTTATACTAACATGCTTTTGAATATGATTACTCTTGTTATCTAATGGCTTATGTTATGAACTGCTTTTGGTATTGTTGTTAACCCCTGTATTACAGCATGGAGGCTATTAATCTGGAGAACCTCAATGAATGGGTGGGAGATGTAGGCAATATTAATGCTAGTATTGCTCAGTCAAATCCTCTACCGCCACCTGCTGTAGGCGTGGAGCCTATTGCACAGATACTGCTACCAGAGGAGATAAGTCTGACCCAGTTCTTGAGCTATCACCCACCGTTATTTGAAGGGACTGAGACTGGGGAAGCAGCCGAGGAATGGCTAGAGAGATTAGAGCAGATATTTGTATCGACACCCTGCGCACGGACTGCCTGACTGAGGTTGGCAGAGTTCCAGTTAGCGAAGAAGTCTTCCATGTGGTGGAAGACAACAGTTATGGAGCTGAGGGCTCAGGGTATGACAGTAGAATGGACTGTATTCAGGACCCGGTTCCTTAACCGGTACTTTTCTGCAGCTGCCAGACAATTAAAGGAAGATGAGTTCACTAATTTGAAGCAGGGCGGCCTGTCAGTGTCAGATTATGCTATGCAGTATTCCTCACTGTTGAGGTATGTACCTCATATCGCTGTGAGCAGTCATGCCAAGATGAGGCATTTCCTGAAGGGACTGAGGCCAGAGTTATTTGATCGGGTTGTCTCCAACAACCCCAACTCATTTGATGATGCCCTGACTAGGGCAGAGCTGGCAGAGATTGCAGTTGGTGCGTACAAGGAAGGTGTACCCCCTTTCGTACCACCTCAGAGACCAGTTGTTGACATCCTGAGGCCACGAGGAGACCAGTTTAAGTTTCGTGGGGCCTCTTCATCTTCTAGATTCAGTGGGAAGATCTCAGAGTCAGAAGCAAAGCAATCGGGCACCAACACAGGGGAGTAAGACAGGCGGGAACAGGTGTGACCACCGTGGAGGATTTCATTTGTCACGTGACTGCCGACGCTGTTATGTTTGCACCTCGACCACAGGGAGGTTAGGCGGCAGGACCGCCGCAGGGTCAGGTGTATGCACTGACTCGGGAGCAGGCTGAGGCAGCCCCGGAGGAGGTTATTGCTGGTACGTGTTATTTACTTACGTACCCTACATTTATTTTGATAGATACAGGTGCTTCCCACTCTTTTTTATATGCTGCTTTTGTGGAGAGATACAACTTGTGCTCGTCTCCGTTGCCCACGCCTCTCATGGTCTCGACACCCACGGGAAAGCATGTGATTGCGGATCGACTGTTATCTGATTGCCTCATTTATTTTGAGAGCAATGATCTGAGGGCCGATCTGATTTTGTTAGAGATGACAGATTTTGACTGCATTGTCGGCATTGATGTGTTGAGCAGATACCAGGCCGTGGTTGATTGCTGGCAGAGGATGGTATGTTTCCTGTCTGATCAGGGGTTCCAGTGGACCTTTTATGGGGACAGTTCTCGTCCAAAGATTCCAGTGATCTCAGCAGTTAAGATGTCGCGGTTGTTGGAACGCGGTCACACGGGCTACATTATTTATGCCGTGAACGTATCTGAGGAAAAGGAAGAATTGAGGATCGAGGATATACCGGTCGTGGCGGAATTCATTGATGTGTTCCCGGATGAGATTCCAGGATTTCCGCCGATTAGAGATGTGGAGTTTGAGATTGAGTTACTGCTAGGGACATCAGCCATTTCCCGTGCCCCATACAGGATGGCGCCGGCAGAGCTGAGGCAGCTGAAGGTGCAGTTACAGGAACTCCTCGACAAGGGATACATTCGTCCTAGTGTATCGCCTTGGGGTGCACCAGTCTTGTTCGTAAAGAAAAAGGATGGTTCGATGAGCCTGTGCATCGATTACCGTCAATTGAATAATGTGACAATTAAGAACAAGTACCCCCTTCCGAGGATTGATGACTTATTTGATCAGCTTCAGGGCACAGAGCTTTACTCGAAGATTGATTTGAGGTCAGGCTACCACCAGATACGAGTTAGAGCTGATGACATACAAAAGACAGCCTTTCGAACTTGGTATGGGCACTACGAGTTCTAGGTGATGCCATTCGGGGTGACGAATGCCCCTGCAGTATTTATGAGCTTGATGAACAGAATATTTCAGAGGTATCTTGATCAGTTCGTCATCGTGTTCATTGACGACATTCTAGTTTATTCAAGAAGTAAGGAGGAGCATGCCAATCATTTGAGGACGGTACTTCAAATCCTCAGAGATCATCAGTTGTACGCCAAGCTCAACAAGTGTGAGTTCTGGCTGAGCAGTGTAGCGTTCTTGGGTCATATTATCTCTCGAGAGGGGATATCAGTAGATCCCAGGAAGATAGAGGCAGTTATGGATTGGCCTGCGCCAACTTCAGTCACTGAGATCCGAAGTTTCCTTGGTTTGGCTGGGTATTAACGCTTTGTCGAAGGGTTTTCAAAGATTGCCAAGCCATTGACGCAACTAACTCAGAAGGGAGTTCCATTCTTTTGGTCGGAAGCTTGTGAGTAGAGCTTCCAGGAGTTGAAGCATAGATTGACTTCCGCACCAGTATTGGTGATTCTCAGGGAGAACAAGGGGTTCGTTCTCTATACTGACGCATCACTTCAGGGTTTAGGATGCGTACTGATGCACGATGAGCACGTTGTGGCTTACGCTTCGAGACAATTGAAGCCACACGAGACGAGGTATCCAATCCACGATTTGGAACTAGCAGCTATAGTGTTTGCCTTGAAGATATGGCGGCACTACTTATACGGTACCTCATTCACTATCTTCACTGATCACAAGAGCCTGAAGTTCTTGTTTACACAGGCTGAGCTGAATATGAGATAGAGGAGATGGATGGACCTGCTGAAGGACTATGATTGTGAAATCGAATACCATCCGGGAAGAGCAAATTTGACAGCCGACGCTTTGAGTCGGAAAGTGAAGAGCACGACAAAGGATGCCATGTGTCTATCAGCTATGATGGGATCCTATTGCCAGTTGGGATTTGATTATGATGTGTCTACTTCACCGGTACAGGATTTGACCTTATTAGCTGAGCCCGTTATTTATGATCACATCAGGAAGGCTCAGGAGACCGACGAGGAAGTTCAGAGATGGTTGTCAGTGGTTCGTCTGGGTCAGTCGTCGAAGTTCAGGACGGCTGAGGATGGTTCCTTGAGGTTAGGTGATCGATGGGTGGTTCCGAATACGCCCGAGTTGCGTCAGGGAATATTACAGCGAGCTCATTGCAGCAGGATGAGTATCCACCCGGGCGGAAAGAAAATGTATAAGGACTTATGCAGCCAATTTTGGTGGAGATGAATGAAACAAGATGTCACCACATTCGTCAAGAGATGTCTGATTTGTCAGCAAGTGAAGGCCGAGAGACAGAGGCCTGGTGGTGAGCTTCGAAGTTTGGAGATAGCAGAATGGAAGTGGGAGCACGTATCCATGGACTTCGTGACCCACTTACCGAGGACTGTTTCGGGTTTTGATGCTATCTGGGTAGTCGTGGATAGACTGACTAAAGTGGCTCACTTCATTCCATACTGCATGACCTTCACGTACTTGAGGATGGCTCAGTTATATGTCAGAGATGTGGTAAGACTGAATGGGATCCCTATTTCGATTGTGTCTGATCGAGATCCGAGGTTTACATCGCACTTCTGGGAAGGTCTTCAGTCAGCTCTAGGTACAGAGTTGAGGTTGAGCACAACCTATCATCCCCAAACGGACGGACAAACTGAGCGTACCATACAGACGCTCGAAGATATGTTACGGGCTTGTGTGTTGGAGTTCGATACTTCTTGGCAGGACTCAGTAGCCTTAGTGGAGTTTTCTTATAACAATAGCTACAAAGCGAGCATACAGATGGCTCCTTTTGAGGCTCTTTACGGTAGACGTTGTAGGTCACCGTTATATTGGGATGATGTGGACCGTAAATCGGTCGGAGGAACAGAGTTGGTCCAAGAAATGGAAGAAAAGGTTAAGGTGATCAAAAGGAAAATGAAAGCAGCCCAGGACAGACAGGCAGCGATGCTAATCAACGGCGCTGGCCGTCGACAGGGTCTTTTTGAAGATCGCACCTTTCAGAGGTGTAGTACATTTTGGTATGCGGGGGAAGTTATCCCCGAGATATGTTGGGCCGTATGAGATCTTACAGCGTGTTGGTACTCTGGCATACCGATTGGCTTTACCGCCCTCTCTATCTGGCATACACGATGTGTTTCATGTGTCTATGTTGCGGAAGTACGAGCCAGATCATTCTCATGTGTTGAAACCTTCTGAGGTTCAGATAGAGTCCGATGTTTCCTATGTGGAGCGGCCTATCAGGATTCTGGATCGGGCAGATCGCAGACTACGACAAAAAGTTATTCCTATGGTCAAAGTTCAGTGGGATCGTAGGGGTGTCGAGGAGGCCACGTAGGAGACGGAGCGACACATGGTGCAGCACTATCCAGAACTATTTTCCGGTATGTGATTTATGTTTTGTTTTATATTGGGTAAGTGCATGCTGATTTCGAGGACGAAATCTTATAAGTAGGGGAGTATTGTGATATCCCCGAAATGAATATGTGATTTTAAACATTAATTATGTTATGAGGATTATGGTATTAATTCATTGGATTGAATTAATTATATTGGGGAAAGTTATTTCAGGGTGCATGTGTTATATGTTGGGAATTTGGGGTTGTGGCATGATTAATTTGGGGTGAGTGTTAATTGTTTTGGTGAAGCATCTTTAAATGGGATTTGAAGTATTTTATTGATTAAATACTATAAAATATCATGTGAGGATATTTTAATACATTGTGCTAAATACCGGGACCAAAACATAACACATCATACCACCCAACACCCAACCCCCGCCCCCCCAAACCCATGCTGCAAGTGGCTGATTGCCCATGCCTCTTTCCCCTTCTCCCACTCCACCTCCCCTGTAATGCCTCGATTTGTTTTATACACGTGTGATATGATTCTGGTGTAAGTATATCACTTGGCAGTATGATAATGGGGGTTCGGGTGGAACCAAGAATGGTGTATAATAAGTTGAAGAGTAACATATCAAGTAACATGAACTAGTAGGCCTTTGATTATGCATGTGAATTTCATTGAAATTGGAGTTGCATTTTTGAAATTGAATTTCATTTCATGTACATGTTATTTCACATGTCATTAACTTCAAGTGATTTAGGGAGCTAATGACCATGTATCAAAGTGACTTAGCATGATGATTAAGTGAAGTGCTTTTTATTAAGGGATACCAAGTGAAATCACATACTTCACCTAAACACACCTACTAAAATCCTACACAAGCTCCTCTCCATCTCTTTCAAGTTCTTTGTGGTTTGAGCTTGGGATTCACTTGTAAATTGAGCTAGGAAGTTGTGTGAAGTGCCTTCTTAATATCTTGGTAAGGAATTCATGGTTTTACACTTGAATTATGTAATTGAAGTTGATGTATGAGAAGTGGAATATAAAATGTTCATGTGAAGAATTATAACATGTTTATATGCCAATAATTGGATTCTAAGATGGTGGAAACATGTTTGTATGGTATTAGAGAATGCATGAAACTTGTTGACATGTTAAATTTCGAGTTGTAGGAGAAGAGCTAGGAAGATAAGCTCAAAATCGCCATGTTCTGAACTTTCTGGACATCGGCGATCGATCGCAAGCTTTGTAGCGATCGATCGCCGAGACAGGGCAAAAGATAAGGCAGTTTATACATGTAGCGATCGATCGGTGAAAATGTGGCGATCGATCGCAAGCAACAAAACACTTTGGCGATCGATCGCGAGGTATTGCGATCGATCGTGAGGGGGCAGAACAGTATGGCGATCGATCGGTGAGAAATAGCGATCGATCGCCAGAGCCAGAATGTTGAAAAAATGTTATATTTTTGTAGAATTTGATTTTAATGCCTATGATAACATGATATATTGTTGGCATTGTTGTAGCATCATCTCAAGGGACGGGACAACGAGGCACTTAGCCAGTGACGCCTAATTTATCTCGTTTGTGTCGCAGTACAGGTACGTATTGACGTACGGAGTATAGATATTGTGTGATGATGTTATAAGATTGATATCATATGAATTGTGTTATGTTAGTATCATATGATTGGTAGTATCATATGCCTGTACATTCATGGATATCATATGTATTTGAAATATACGCCTGGTATTGGGTATATGCTTGATTATGTTACATAGAGATATACGCCTGGTTTGGGTATATGCTCGGTTATGTGACAGAGAGATATACGACTGGTTTGGGTATATGCTCGGTTATGCTATATAGAGATATACGCCGGTTTTTGGGTATATGCTCTGTCTATTATCATTTGAGGACGGTACTATGATATGTGCTGCTAATATGAAGATGTGAGGTGGTTCCACTGACATATTGAGCTGAATAGACATATCATTTTGGTCTCGTGATAATAGGGTAATTGTTGAGACATGTCATGACATGGTGCATTTGTGGATGCATGATACAGAACATTCACATTAGATGATGTATTGTGCTTTATCATTGTTATTGATATTGTGTTTTGATATCGCACTGAGATAGTTGTTTATCTATACTCACGTTTTGTGAATATTTCTGTAGGATTTCATAGACGTGGGAATCGTGAGTCTTATTCCGCTGCGAGGTGAACCACTGCATAGGAGTTGTACTGGCTTAGGTTGTTAATTTTACATGTAATGTATATGTAGAAAAAGTTAGTTGGTTTTTGTACTAGTGGTTTGGTACATCTGTAACAACTTAACTAGTAAGTTACTCTTAATCAGTGCATGTTATTACTTAATTCAGACTCACATATGTATGTTAACATGATACATAATGAATTAAGTAACGAGGACCCCACATTAGTGGTATCAGAGCAGTGGTTCGAGAACGGGATGAACATGGGTAGAGGAAGTGTATTAGGGAGTTACCTAAACACTTTAAGAATGGTAATAGCATGTTAGGATTTGGAATATGATGTTATTCTAACATGTTATATAATTGTGAATGTTATTGTTAACCCTTGATCTACAGCTATGACAGACAGAGGGTATCATGAGGATGTTGGGGATGCCATGAGTGACAATGCTAGTGTGAGGATGGTGCCTGTGCCACCACCACCGATTGAGCAAGGGCCAGTGGAACAGGTAATGTTGCCTGGAGAATTGACTTTGATGCAATTTCTGAGTTATCAGCCACCCAGGTTTGAGGGGACTGAATCAGGTGAACTAGCAGAGGAGTGGCTAGAACGCGTGGAACAGATATTTGTATCAGCACCATGTGCCAAGACTGCTTGGTTACGCTTAGCTGAATTCCAGTTAGCTAAGAAAGCTATGATGTGGTGGAAATCCACAGTGCTTGAGTTGAGGGCTCAAGGACAGACAGTTAACTGGGATGTGTTTAGAACGAAGTTCCTGGAGCATTATTTCTCTGTTACTGCAAGGCAGAGGAAAGAGGATGAATTTACAAATTTCAGACAGGGATCAATGACAGTATCTGACTATGCTGTGCATTATTCTTCTTTGCTCCGGTATGTGCCACATATCGTTGTAAACACAAAAGCAAAGATCAGACAGTTCGTGAAAGGTTTGAGGCCTGAATTATTTGATAGGGTAATGTCCAATAACCCTACATCATATGAAGAAGCGTTGACTAGAGCCGAGATGGCTGAGATTGCAGTAGGAGTATATAAAGATGTTGGACAAGCCCAACCACCTACATCTGAAAGTATGAGACCTAGAGGAGAACCATTTAAATCACCACGAGGTGGTGCATCTTCATCTAGGTTTAGTGGGAAACGTTTTGGACCACGGAAAGGGGATGACCGAAGAACAAAGGGACAGTTCCAAAGTAGTAGTAGTGGCGGTGGTGTGATGACCAGAAATTATGGATGTTAATCCCGGAGTGTTAATAACCCGTAAAGTTGTTTTACGTGGCAATTGGAGTTTAATCGAGGTGTTGGGCCTTCCGGGCTCGTCTAATTGAGTAGTTGGGATCGTTGGATCCCGAGGTTGAGATCGTATTCTCATTTCGGTGAAAACCTGTGAGTTGGGTTTTTAGTGTGACTCATAATCTCGGATGCTTTGTGTGGGCACCGGTAGGGGGTTTTTGAGTTAGAGAGAGAGTTTTTGAAAACAGATGATTTTAAATGAATCATGATGTATTTGTGGGGCTATTAGTATTTCAGGGTATTTTTGCTATAAATACTAGTTGAACCCGAGATTTTAATTATCGGAACCATTTCAGCACCTCGTTTCTCTCTCCTCGCGCGCAGCCCATTCCCGATCCCCTTTGACCCCCGCGCGTAAAAGTCGTTCGCCCGCCGCCGTCCGGCCGCCGTTCGGCGCGTGCCACCCGCCGTTGGAATCGTCTCTTCCAGGCGCTCCTATCCATACCAACAATTCGAAGTTTCGCCGAGAATCGCGTACGGATTTGCCAGAAAAGCGTAGGGTTCGAAAATTGGAGTTCATCCGATTTTTGGGACTCGATTTTGGTATGATTTTGGCACGATTATTCTAGTGTTTTTGGGGCGTTTTAAGCTGATTTTGAGTCGATGATTTCAGACTTTTGTGGTTCGAAATAATTGTTGCATTTGGTTCGAATTTCAGCTCGATTTTAATGAGTTAGGGTTCGAAAAATTGGGGCTTTTGACAAGGAGTGATGATTCTTGTTAGTAATTGATTAATTCATGTTTTAGATGCATTATGATGCTTGATTGTGTTCGAAATTGAGGAATTGGATTCGAATTTAGGGCTT
The DNA here is from genome assembly GCA_907163345.1 of Haberlea rhodopensis. Lineage (NCBI taxonomy): Eukaryota > Viridiplantae > Streptophyta > Magnoliopsida > Lamiales > Gesneriaceae > Haberlea > Haberlea rhodopensis. Next base: position 1,477,003 of record CAJQUN010000123.1, on the reverse strand, counting down.
TGAATTCGAATTTTGGGGTTTTGGCATGTGGGGCGATTATTCATGTTGTTGATTGATTAATTCATGTTTAGATGAATTATGGTGTTTAATTGGGTTCGATTTGTGTTGTGAAGGTTCGAAAATTTGTGGGGAATTCTTGAGCAATTTTCGATATTGGTTTATTGTCGTGTGTTGACAATATTTTTGAGGGTTATGGGTGTGCTTGAGCATGGGTTGCATGTTCGTAATTAATTGTGAATTAATTTATCGTGTTAGCACATCGTTCCTCGGAGCATGGAACTCGAGCAAGGTTTGGCTCGGACTTCGGAGATTTAAGGTACGTGCGACGTACGAGCATTACTTTATATGAGAGCATTTGTGAAATGCATAATGTATATTGACTTCATCGATGGTTGTGCGCATGGCTATATTTATGTGTTGATATATATGGGGTACTGGGCCTATATGACTATGGTACGGCATTTGAGATGCCTGAGAATGATCGTGGGATCATGTACTCATTATAAGACATGTGAGATGTCTAGGTATAATGGAAAATTGGTAAAATAAATGCTAGGCATTTGAGCTATCTATGATTGATAGCGAAATTGAGAAATCAGTACTAGATATTGAGATATCTATATTTGTATGTATAATGAACTTGGAATCATTGATTATTGATACTTGAGAATCAGGCATGCTATGAGTTAAATCAATGTGTTGATTTACTGATTTATGAGATTTGATGAGTTTGATGATTGTGAGAACAGGGACAGTACACGGAATCCCGGATGAGGATGTTGCCATCCAAAGAGTATCATTTAAAATTCATTAATATTTACTTGTGTTGTAAATTATGAATTTCATTATTGTGATTATGCGATTTTGTGTATTGGTATGCTCACCCCGTTGGGGGCTGTCTCTGTTGGGGAAGGTGAACAGGTGCATCGATGGCTATGGAGCTGGGCTCGAGCTGTTGATTGGATGCACTCACAGGATCGTGGTACCAGGGCTTGATGGAGCACGGTATCGTATAGAGTACTTATATACACCCGAGGTTTATATACACATTTATGATGCTCGCTTGTGAGCATGGATATTCTTGTATATGGGTTGTATATAAAGGCATGAGCCTTTCTCTCATTCATTATATGTTGCATGCAATTGTGGTAGAATTGCTAATGATATGAGAGTCGTTAGTGTATTATGTGGGTGTTGAAACCCACTTTTGTCCTCTTATGTGCGGTGTCTTCCCTGGTTGGGAATTTACTTTGTGTTCAGTATTCTGTTGGGTATTGTGTATTCCCTGGCCGGGAATTATATTATATGATGTGCTTTTGTTTTGGGATAGCTCAATTTACGGGGAGACTCTACCCAAATTTTTATAAAAGTCCACAATGTGAAAAGTGGCAAAATGGGGATGGTAATGGGCAACTCTATGAGTCTATATGTTAGTAGAGATGACCTTATAACGTTGTATATTAAAGGAATTTTGTAAGCATCATTTGAGCTTCCCGATTGACTTTTTATTGAAAGCATGTGCCACACATAATGGTTAATACACTAATTAAGGGTTAAGGGCTTGGGGTCCTTACATTAGTGGTATCAGAGCAGTGGTTAGCTCTTTGGGGCTGTTGAGGGCCTGGAACATGCTGATAGGGATGAGTAGCACATATTTATGCATGATAGTAGTTAGTGTGGTGTGACACAACTATTTTGCTTATGTGCATTTGTGATATGTGATCATAGTGAAACGATTATATGTCATGACATCTATAGAATCATAATATAACTTGTTGATTATGATTGTGAGTTGTGACACAGGGACAACCAAGTGGAGCATTTTGAAATGCATTGGGATACAGGAAGTACTTTGTACTCATAGTTTATGCATTTACTCATTATAATCATATTGTGGGGAATATGGATTATCGTATGCTCATGGTTTGGAATTGTTCCTATAGGGACACTATGACGTGGAAAGGCTAAGGCCATGGTTGAAAAGACACGAAACGGTAACCTGCATTTTATATACATCCTGGAGTTATGCATTGTGGTTGCATGTATACATGTAGTGATGATTTTAATGCTTTGCCGCCAAATGTTGAAGCGAGGGGTGGGAGTACCGCATGTCGCATTTGAGCGAGGTGCATTAAAATACACTCATGATGATGTATGTTGGTATATGGATTATGCTTTGTGATGCAGGTATGGATGAAATACTTGGTGAATATCCCATGAGTCATTGTTATGGATGAGTGATGATTTTAAATGCTTGCCGCTATTTAATATTTTTGTGCCGCTAAAATGTGAAGCGAGGGGTGGGAGCGCCGCATGTCACATTGAAGTGTGGTTAGCATATGAGGCGAGGAAAGAATATTTGCCGCTAAAATGTGAGGCGAGGGGTGGGAGTACCGCATGTCCATTTAAGCGAGGTTATTCTATGTAAGGACCCCAAGCCCTTAAACCTTGATTAGTGTATTAACCACTATGTGTGGTACATGCTTTCTATAAAATGTCAATCGGGAAGCTCTGATGATACTTAATCATTGCCTGTCAATGAAAGACTCATATGTTTGCCCTTTACCAACCCCTTGGTGCCACTTTTAACATTGTAAAACTTTTATAAAAATTTGGGCAGAGTCTCCCCATAAATAGAGCTATCCCAAAAAAAGAGTACAACACATAACCAAATTCCCGGCCAGGGAAAGCATAATACTCAACAGAAAGCAGTAATACAAGTAGATTCCCAGCCAGGGAAGACACCACACATATGTCAACAAAAGTGGGTTCCAACACCCACATAATACACCAATGACTCTCATATCATTCTAGCAATTCAACCTAATTGCATGCAACCTTAAATGAAAGAGAGAAAGGCTCATGCCTTTATATACAATCCATATACAAGTATAATCGTGCTCACATGCGAGCATCATGAATATGTATAAATCCTCAGGTGTATACATAGGTACTCTATACGATACCGTGCTCCATCAAGCCCTGGTACCACGATCCTGGGAGTACCTCAAATCAACAGCTCGAGCTCAGCTCCATAGCCATCGATGTACCTGTCCACCTGTCCCAACAGAGACAGCCCCCAACGGGGTGAGCATACCAATACACAAAATCCCATAATCATAATAATGAAATTCATAATTTACAACACAAGTAAATACTAATGAATTTAAATGATACTCCCTGGATGGCAACATCCTCATCCGGGATTCCGTGTACTGTCCCTGTTCTCACAACATCAAACTCATCAAATCTCATAAATCAGTAAATCAACGCATTGATTAACTCATCGCATGCCTAATCCTCGAATATCAACATATAGTGATTACAAATTCATTAAACATGCAATTACAGATATCACAATATCTAATACTGATTTCACAACCTTGCTATCAATCACAGATAGCTCAAATGCCTTAGCATTTATTTTACCAATCCTTCATTATACTTAGACATCTCAAGTGTCTTATAATGAATACATGAGTCTACAAACCTAGACATCTCAAATGTCTTATAATGAATACACGATTCTACGAACTTAGACATCTCAAATGTCTTACGAAGAATACATGATTTTACGATCATTCCCAGGCATCTCAAATGCCCTAATATAGTCAAATAAACCCAGTACCCCATATATCATGCAAGAGTCATCCTACTCTAGTGTCACGCATGCTACAAGCGGCGATATCAAGATTTGGGTCATTCCTTGGCTATATCAACATATATATATATAATCCTCATGCGCGATTATTCAATGAAATCAAATTTTCATTATGCATTCACATATGCCTTAAAATATAGAAATGCTCGTACGTCGCACGTACCTTAAATCTCCGAAGTCCGAGCCAAGCCTTGCTCGAGTTCCATGCCCCGAGGAATGATGTGCTAACACGATAAATAATTCACAATTATTTACGAACATGTAACCTATGCTCAAGCACACCCATATCCCTCACAACATTGTCAATACACGACAATTATCCTCTTAAAAGACCCGGGGCAGGGTACATGCAGGGAAGGAAAAAAAATGAGACAATATCGAAATTTGTTCAAGAATGCCCTACAAAAATCGAACCCTAATCTCACAATTTCGAACCCAATTAAATACCATAATTCATCTAAAATGTCAATTAAGCTATCCAAGCAAGAATCAACATCCCTTGACAAAAACTCCCCATTTTCGAACTCAACCCCCTTAAAATCGAACCCAAACAAGCCTTTAAATCCCAACTCTTAAAATTCTTCAAATTCGAACCAAAGCTTCTCAATTCGATCTCAATCCAGCATCATAATACTCTTAAAACATGCAATAATCGATCAATTGCACGAAATAATAACCCTGCCAAAAACCCCCAAATTTTCGAAATCAAACCCTACAATTTTCGAAAATTATTTCGAACCTTAACCACCGAATAAAGCAGGGAAATGCACGAAAAAGACGAACAAGGGTAAGGGAGATTACCCAACGAAAATCGGAAGCAAAATCGTTCAAAATCGATGAACCCTAACTTTTGGGGATCGACGCCTTTCTTCAAAATCCGAACGAGAAACGCGACGAAACCTTCAATTGGCAGAGGGGAAAGGAGCGCCTCGTCGAGACGAAGCCGTGGGTAGGTCGCACGCGCCGATCGGCGGCCGGACGGCGGCGGGCGCACCGCTTGAAGCGGCGGGGGTCCTGTAGCAGCGGGAGTCGCATCGCGGGAGAGAGGGGGAAGAATTGGGGCTGAAATGATATTTTCTTAAAATTCTCGGGTTCAACTTGTATTTATAGCAAAATACCCCGAAAAACTAATAGCCCCACAAATACATCATGATTCCTTAAAAATCATCTGTTTTCAAAAACTCTCTCTCTAACTCCAAAATCCCCTACCGGTGCTCACACAGCACCCGAGATTCCGAGACACATCAAAAACCCAACTCTTAGGTTTTACACCGTAATGTGAATACAATCTCAACCTCTGGATCCAACGATCCCAACTGCCCAAATAAACGAGCCCAGAAGGCCCAATACCTCAATTAAACTCCAAATCGTCACGTAAAACCACTTTAGGGATTATTAATACTCCGGGATTAACACCTATAATCCCTGGTCATCACATTCTATGCCGCCTATATGTGAAGCGAGGGGTGGGAGTACCGCATGTTTTTACTTGAGCGAGGGGCATTAAAATACACTACCGTGACAATGACTAGGGATCGGCTATATTGACTGGCGATGGTTCTTGCCGCCATGTATATTGATAGCGATGGTTCATGCCGCTATATTGACTGGCGATGGTTCTTGCCGCCAGGTATATTGATAGCGATGGTTCATGCCGCTATATTGACTGGCGATGGTTCTTGCCGCCATGGATATTGATAGCGATGGTTTATTCCGCTATATTGACTGGCGATGGTTCTTGCCGCCATGTATATTGATAGCGATGGTTCATGCCGCTATATTGACTGGCGATGGTTCTTGCCGCCATGTATATTGATAGCGATGGTTCATGCCGCTATATTGACTGGCGATGGTTCTTGCCGCCATGGATATTGATAGCGATGGTTTATTCCGCTATATTGACTGGCGATGGTTCTTGCCGCCATGTATATGGATAGCGATGGTTCATTCCGCTATATTGATTGGCGATGGTTCTTGCCGCCGGATATATTGCTAGCGATGCCTCTTTCCGCTATTATGTGGACGATGATTCATGCTCAGGTGTATAGCGAGGTTTCATGCCACTTATTATATGACGAGGTATCATGCCGTCGATTCTATAGCGATGGATTGTGCCGCTATGTGCTCAGCACAGGATTTTGCCGCCTTCGAGCGATGGGTGCTGACTACGTACTATTATCGAGCGACGGAGACAGGTATGCCGCTATATTGATAGCGATGAGGTATGGCATATTACTTGTGTTAGCATTATTGTGGATACTATGTGTTGCTATATATATGCCATGTGTTTGACGATGAGATTAATAATGTCGTGTATTGCCATGTACCGTCGTATGTTTGACGATGTTAGTTGGATGTCATATGTTGACATATGCCGTCACGGGATGACGATGACATAGTTGATGTTCTATGTAGACGTGTGGCGTCGTTTTGATGATTAATACATTTATGTTATGTATTTGGTTATATGGTTTGAGTGCCTTGGTGGGCACATGGTAGTGTCTGAGTCACTAGTTGACGAGACCATTATGCCGAGCAAGTTGCTCGAGGAACTTGTGATGCCCCGAAATTAATTAATGGTAACCTGGACATTCATTATGTTTATATGATGAATTATTATGATGTTTGAGTCATGTTTGGGAAATGAAGAAGTAACATGATTTAAGGATGTTAATTTTAAGTATGAGGATGATGTGGGTTTAATGAAGTTGATTGCAATTTGTAAATGCTTATCATGTTAATGTATTTTAAATACATCATGTTGTTATTGGGGTACAAATTAAAAGTAAGACATAACCCACCACTTTTACCTCACCTCACTTTTACACTCAAACTCCCAAAAAATCACTTTCCCAAATCCCCTTTCCCTTATTTTCGATTTTTACCCTAAAGGTGGGAAGGAATCCTTGTAAAAGTTTTATTCTTGCACTTCTTGGTAAGATTTAGTGCTTATGATGTTTATGTATCACTTAATGATGTTATTGAAGTGTTGTTTGAGTTTTGGAAGGTTTTAAAAAGGGTTTGAAATGGGTTTGTTTGGGTTAGTGTGATTCTTGGTGGGATGTTGGATTTTTAATGGTTTTATGATGTGTATTGAAGGTTTTGAGTGTTTTAATGTTTTTAAGTTGTTGGAATAAATGATGGTTGAGGTTGGTGAGGTTTAAAGGTGCAAAAATGGAGATTTTCGATGTGCAGAGGCTGGCGATCGATCGCCCGTTTTTGGCGATCGATCGCGAGCAGGCAGTAGGCTCCAGAAGCCTTTGGCGATCGATCGCCACTTTTGGGCGATCGATCGGTGAGCTTGGCGATCGATCGCGCCAAAAGTGGCGATCGATCGCCGAATGCATAATTTTGTTGATGCGGGCAGTGTGATCTCGCGATCGATCGGGACGACTTGGCGATCGATCGCGAGACACACAAAAGTGTGTTTTTGGCATTTTTGTGGGGATTTTGAATATTGGACTATGATTAGCTTCTAATATTGAATTGTATGGTTGTGTAGAACCATCCCAAGGACCCACAACTTCGAGACGATAAAGTATTACGACTTCGCCACATTTTGAAAAGGTACGTAAGAAACGTACGGGCATCAACGGTAACTTATCCCTAAACCATGACTTGCATCGATTTGCATAAGTATTTATGATGATGATTATGATGATATGGTGATAAACAAAGATGATTAATGTTACGATGATAATTTTGATATGATGATGATGTTTGAAATGATGATCCTTATAAGATGATGACGCATGTTTGACTATGCTATTTAGAGTGGTCGAATGTCCGGTGACTATTATGGGCAAGCGAGGAAGGTCTTGCCGCTCACATAACTGAGCGATGGGGTACATCCGCTAGGTGTAGCGATGGGTATCATCCGCTGAGCGATGGGGTACATCCGCTAGGTGTAGCGATGGGTATCATCCGCTGAATAAGGGATACATCCGCTATCAAGGCGTAGCGATGGGTATCATAAGATGTGTTATGTCGAGCGAGGGGGCCAATTGTGCCGCTGTCATAATAGAATCCGGACAGTCCCATTTCTAATTAACATGGATTGTGAGCTTATATACGAAATATGATGTTATTCACTCATGTCTTGAGCTAATGATTATATGCGTAATTATGATACAGGAACAACCAAGGAAGGATAGTACTATTAAACAGGAAGTATATGTTATCAATTATTTCCATGCATTATTTGTACGCCATTAATTCATGATGATAAGTAACGAGGTACATGCTCACGATGAGTTGTTCCTGTAGGTACACTTTTGGATCGAGACCAAGGGTCGGGTTGAGATAGTGAGCTAAAGGAGCATAAGAAGATAGATACAGGATTTTTGTTAGCCTTAACATTCTTTTTGGGGAATGTAATTAACTAATTATTGAAGTTTCATTTTGGCCTGTAATTACATTGAGCTCACATAATCACCAGAACCTTAAGATGTCTCTAATGCATGTTTAGTTATTGATACGCTATTAAAATCAGATTCAGTGGTAGGAAGACCTTACATTAGTGGTATCAGAGCAGTGGTTAGATAACCCGGGGATGAGTGAAGGGTAGCCTTAGCAGTAGGTTGGCTAGGCGCTTACTTTTGACATGCTATGTTACACATGAAGTATATGACTGTTATGATAACATGTTATGGTTTTCTAACGATGTATATATGAACTGCTTTTGGATTTTGTTGTTAACCCTTGTGTCGCAGTATGGCAGCAAATATCGACATTGGTGATGCTGTAAGTGTGAACGCTAGTGCGGGGCGCACGAATCCCCTACCCCCGCCAGCCCTAGGCGAGGAGCCGTCCGAACAACAGCTATTGCCGGGGGAGTTGAGTCTGACTCAGTTTCTAGCGTATCGGCCCCCAACATTCGAAGGGACTGAAACAGGGGAGCGAGCCGAGGAATGGCTAGAAAGAATAGAACAAATATTTGTGGCAGCCCCGTGTGCAAAGACAGCCTGGATAAGGCTAGCAGAATTCCAGCTAGCCAAGAAAGCACTGATGTGGTGGAGGACCACCGTGATTGAACAAGAGGCACAGGGTCAAGAAGTAAACTGGAAGCTGTTCAGAACTAGATTCCTGGCCCGTTACTTCTCAGCGGCTGCCCGTCAAGCTAAAGAGGATGAGTTTAATAAGTTGAAGCAAGGTACCATGCCGGTGTCAGATTATGCCCTCCACTACTGTTCTCTACTCAGGTATGTGCCTCATATCGCTGCCGACACTCAAGCTAAAATGAGGAACTTTATGAAGGGCTTGAGGCCAGAACTCTACGATAGGGTGATTACATATGGCCCCACTTGCTTTGATGATGCACTTAACCGGGCGGAGTTGGCCGAACTAGGGGTTGGTGCATACCCTGATGTTGTACCACCTCCAGCACCCCCTCAGAGATCTACTCCCGACAATTTAAGGCCAAGGGGTGATCGGTTCAAGCCCGGGGGGAACACTTCGGCGTCCAGATTCAGTGGTAGGAGGCCCGATAACCGATGGAAGGGAAACCGCAGGAATGACGCTCCACCAAGAGGAGGACAGTCTCGGGGAGGAGGCAGTGTTGGAGAGGTACAATGTTCTCTTTGTGGACAGCCCCATTTGACGAAGAATTGTGTCGGATGTTATGTTTGCGGCGAGAGAGGCCACTTTGCTCGACAATGTCCCAACAGGGGAAGGCAGCAAAATTCTACTGGGAGGTCTACGGACAGAGCAGCACCACACAGGCCCCCATATGTACCGAGGCAGTTTGGAAGTCAGCCTACGGGGCCACCTCAAGGACAAGTGTATGCATTGACGAGGGAGCAGGCTACAGCGGCTCCAGAGGAGGTCATAGCGGGTACGTGTCTTTTATTTACGCACCCTGCCTTTATATTGATCGACACAGGTGCGTCACACTCCTTTGTGTCGACGAGTTTTGTGGAAAGACACCACTTATGCACTGCTCCGTCGCCCACGCCTCTTGTAGTCTCGACACCCGCCGGAAGAAGTTTGATTGCTGATCAGATTGTCTATGATGGCCTCATTTATTTTGAGGATAACAAGTTAAGGTCGGATTTGATCGTTCTGGGAATGTCAGACTTCGACTGTATATTGGGTATTGACGTTCTGAATAGGTACCAAGCGGTTGTGAACTGCAGACAAAGGACAGTCCGATTCAGATCTGGTGAAGGAGTTCAGTGGACGTTCTATGGAGATGGTTCTCGTTCAAAAATTCCGTTAATATCCGCGATCAAGATGACACAATTATTGGAACAAGGCCATACAGGATATCTCATTTATGCTATTGATATTTCTGGAAAGAAGGGGGAACTAAAAGTTGAAGATGTACCCGTAGTGGCGGAATTTCCTGATGTATTTCCTGAAGAGATTCCTGGATTCCCACCGGCGAGAGAGGTCGAGTTTGGAATCGAATTATTACCGGGGACGTCAGCCATTTCTCGTGCCCCGTACAGAATGGCACCAACAGAATTAAAGGAGTTAAAGGTTCAGTTGCAAGAACTCCTTGACAAGGGCTATATACGACCTAGCGTATCGCCCTGGGGTGCACCAGTTTTGTTTGTCAAGAAGAAAGATGGCTCGATGCGTTTGTGCATCGACTACAGACAGCTGAACAAAGCCACAGTAAAGAACAAGTATCCACTTCCGAGGATCGATGATTTATTTGATCAGTTGCAGGGTACGAGGCTCTACAGTAAGATCGATCTGAGGTCGGGGTACCATCAGATTCGAGTAAGGGAAGATGACGTTCAGAAGACAGCCTTCAGGACTAGGTATGGGCACTATGAATTCCTAGTCATGCCTTTTGGGGTGACAAACGCCCCGGCTGTTTTCATGAGTTTGATGAACAAGGTGTTCCAGCCATTTTTGGACCAATTCGTCATAGTTTTCATTGACGATATACTCATCTACTCTCGGACTGAAGAAGAACATGTTGAGCACTTGAGGACAGTACTTCAGATCCTTAGGGATCATCAATTATATGCAAAGCTTAGCAAGTGCGAGTTTTGGTTGGACAGTGTGGTGTTCTTGGGTCATGTAATATCCAGCCGTGGAATATCTGTGGATCCCCGTAAGATTGAAGCTGTTATGGAGTGGGCTGCACCCACTTCGGTGCCCGAGATAAGGAGTTTCCTCGGTTTAGCGGGCTATTACCGACGTTTTGTCGAGGGATTCTCTAAGATCGCTAAACCGTTGACCCAGCTGACTCAGAAGGGAGTTCCGTTCTATTGGTCCGAAGCTTGTGAGGAGAGCTTCCAAGAGTTGAAACGTCGCTTGACGACAGCGCCAGTATTGATAATCCCTTCTGAGGATAAGAAGTTCGCTTTGTATACGGATGCATCATTGCAAGGTTTGGGTTGTGTGTTGACGCAAGATAAGCATGTGGTGGCGTACGCTTCGAGGCAACTGAAGCCTCATGAGACCAGATACCCAGTCCATGACCTGGAGCTGGCAGCCATCATCTTCGCCTTGAAGATTTGGCGTCATTATCTTTATGGTACGACGTTTACCATCTTTACAGACCATAAGAGCTTGAAATTCTTATTCACCCAAGCAGAACTGAATATGAGGCAACGAAGATGGATGGACTTACTCAAAGATTATGATTGTGAAATAGAGTACCATCCGGGTAAAGCAAACATGATAGCAGATGCCTTAAGTCGAAAGGTGAAGAGCACCGCTGAGGATACTATGAGCTTATCAGCTATGATGGCTTCCTATTGCCATTTAGGCTATGATTTCGATGTGGACACGTCGCCGGTGCGAGTGTCAACCTTATTGGCTGAGCCGGATGTATTTGAGGCAATCAGGAAAGCCCAGAGGTCGGATGATGAAGTTCAGAGATGGACATCAATAGTACTTCGAGGTCAGCCAACAAAGTTTAGAGTGGCCGAAGATGATTCTTTAAGATTGGGCAACCGATGGGTGGTCCCAAATGCGCCGGGATTACGTAAAGGAATTTTAGAACGGGCTCACAGTACCCGGTTCAGTATCCACCCAGGAGGAAGAAAGATGTACAAGGACCTATGTGGTCAATTTTGGTGGAGACGCATGAAGCGTGAAGTAATTGCTTTTGTCAAGAGGTGTCTGATCTGCCAGCAAGTAAAAGCAGAAAGACAGAGGCCTGGTGGTGAGTTGAAGAGCTTAGAGGTACCTAAATGGAAGTGGGAACATATATCTATGGACTTCGTAACTCACTTGCCAAGGTCGGCCTCTGGATTTGATGCGATCTGGGTGATCGTGGATAGGCTGACGAAAGTAGCTCATTTCATTCCTTACAGTATGACTTTCACATATCTAAAGATGGCCCAATTGTATGTGCGGGATGTAGTGAGGTTGCATGGTATTCCAGTTTCAATAGTGTCTGACAGAGACCCGAGGTTCACTTCACATTTCTGGGAGGGTCTCCAATCAGCGTTGGGCACAGAGATAAGACTGAGTACAGCCTATCACCCTCAGACAGACGGTCAGACAGAGCGTACCATACAGACGCTCGAAGATATGCTGAGGGCATGTGTTTTGGAGTTTGATACTCCGTGGCAAGAATCTATACCACTGGTAGAGTTCTCCTACAATAACAGCTATCAGGCGAGCATTCAAATGGCCCCTTTTGAAGCTCTGTACGGACGACGATGTAGATCACCGCTATATTGGGAGGACTTGACTAGTAAGGCGATTGGAGGGCCGGATATGATTAGAGATATGGAAGAGAAGATAAAGACGATACGCTTAAAGATGAAAGCGGCCCAAGATAGACAAGCGGCCTATGCCAATAAGCGGCGACGACCGCTAGAATTCCAAGTCGGAGATAAAGTTTTCTTGAAAATCTCACCCTTCAGGGGTGTGGTTCATTTTGGTATGCGGGGGAAGTTATCTCCGAGATATGTGGGACCGTATGAGATATTACAACGCATCGGTACTTTGGCCTACCGTTTGGCTCTATCACCGTCCTTATCCGGTATTCATGATGTTTTCCACGTTTCCATGTTGAGAAAGTATGAACCCGATCCGTCTCATGTATTGCAGCCTTCGGAGGTTCAGTTGAGTTCAGATGTATCCTATGTTGAACGACCGATTAAAATCCTTGATCGTGAGGATCGCAGGCTACGAAGTAAGATTATACCGATGGTCAAAGTTCAGTGGGATCGCCGGGGTGTCGAGGAGGCTACGTGGGAGACGGAACGGCATATGGTGCAGCACTACCCGGAACTATTTTCTGGTATGATTTATGTTTAGTTTCTTTTTGGGTAAGTGCATGCGATTTCGAGGACGAAATCTTATAAGTAGGGGAGTAATGTGATGCCCCGAAATTAATTAATGGTAACCTGGACATTCATTATGTTTATATGATGAATTATTATGATGTTTGAGTCATGTTTGGGAAATGAAGAAGTAACATGATTTAAGGATGTTAATTTTAAGTATGAGGATGATGTGGGTTTAATGAAGTTGATTGCAATTTGTAAATGCTTATCATGTTAATGTATTTTAAATACATCATGTTGTTATTGGGGTACAAATTAAAAGTAAGACATAACCCACCACTTTTACCTCACCTCACTTTTACACTCAAACTCCCAAAAAATCACTTCCCAAATCCCCTTTCCCTTATTTTCGATTTTTACCCTAAAGGTGGGAAGGAATCCTTGTAAAAGTTTTATTCTTGCACTTCTTGGTAAGATTTAGTGCTTATGATGTTTATGTATCACTTAATGATGTTATTGAAGTGTTGTTTGAGTTTTGGAAGGTTTTAAAAAGGGTTTGAAATGGGTTTGTTTGGGTTAGTGTGATTCTTGGTGGGATGTTGGATTTTTAATGGTTTTATGATGTGTATTGAAGGTTTTGAGTGTTTTAATGTTTTTAAGTTGTTGGAATAAATGATGGTTGAGGTTGGTGAGGTTTAAAGGTGCAAAAATGGAGATTTTCGATGTGCAGAGGCTGGCGATCGATCGCCCGTTTTTGGCGATCGATCGCGAGCAGGCAGTAGGCTCCAGAAGCCTTTGGCGATCGATCGCCACTTTTGGGCGATCGATCGGTGAGCTTGGCGATCGATCGCGCCAAAAGTGGCGATCGATCGCCGAATGCATAATTTTGTTGATGCGGGCAGTGTGATCTCGCGATCGATCGGGACGACTTGGCGATCGATCGCGAGACACACAAAAGTGTGTTTTTGGCATTTTTGTGGGGATTTTGAATATTGGACTATGATTAGCTTCTAATATTGAATTGTATGGTTGTGTAGAACCATCCCAAGGACCCACAACTTCGAGACGATAAAGTACTACGACTTCGCCACATTTTGAAAAGGTACGTAAGAAACGTACGGGCATCAACGGTAACTTATCCCTAAACCATGACTTGCATCGATTTGCATAAGTATTTATGATGATGATTATGATGATATGGTGATAAACAAAGATGATTAATGTTACGATGATAATTTTGATATGATGATGATGTTTGAAATGATGATCCTTATAAGATGATGACGCATGTTTGACTATGCTATTTAGAGTGGTCGAATGTCCGGTGACTATTATGGGCAAGCGAGGAAGGTCTTGCCGCTCACATAACTGAGCGATGGGATACATCCGCTAGGTGTAGCGATGGGTATCATCCGCTGAGCGATGGGGTACATCCGCTAGGTGTAGCGATGGGTATCATCCGCTGAATAAGGGATACATCCGCTATCAAGGCGTAGCGATGGGTATCATAAGATGTGTTATGTCGAGCGAGGGGGCCAATTGTGCCGCTGTCATAATAGAATCCGGACAGTCCCATTTCTAATTAACATGGATTGTGAGCTTATATACGAAATATGATGTTATTCACTCATGTCTTGAGCTAATGATTATATGCGTAATTGTGATACAGGAACAACCAAGGAAGGATAGTACTATTAAACAGGAAGTATATGTTATCAATTATTTCCATGCATTATTTATACGCCATTAATTCATGATGATAAGTAACGATGTACATGCTCACGATGAGTTGTTCCTGTAGGTACACTTTTGGATCGAGACCAAGGGTCGGGTTGAGATAGTGAGCTAAAGGAGCATAAGAAGATAGATACAGGATTTTTGTTAGCCTTAACATTCTTTTTGGGGAATGTAATTAACTAATTATTGAAGTTTCATTTTGGCCTGTAATTACATTGAGCTCACATAATCACCAGAACCTTAAGATGTCTCTAATGCATGTTTAGTTATTGATACGCTATTAAAATCAGATTCAGTGGTAGGAAGACCATACAGAACTATTGGGTGCGCCGTATAGGAATTATACCGCAGCACATATTCGAAGTATATATTTGTCGAGCAATGATACCCTTGGGTATGCTCGTTGGTTTGGCTAGGGCCAAGTGATTGGTGGTAAGAGTAGTCATTGAGGAAACTACTCGCTTGTGTTGTGATGTAGGGTAGACATGGTTGCACCCACCCTGTGGGTGTGAGATAAGTCTTAACGGATTATGATTGCATCATAAGTGAGCAAGGACACCGGGTTGTCCATTGTACTTGGTATTTTAGAGATATGTTGGGCGATGACCCATTACTCTAACGGTTTGTACGGTATGGCGTACCGAGATGGAACGTATGGTTTGTTGGTGGGCTTGAGGTGAGCCTATGGAGACAACGCTTTGCTAGCCAGATATTGGGGGAATGATATAGTGTGCTTGTTGGAGCCATGATACTGCACGTTGGAACCGGGTTTGGTGGATCGTATGATGATACGATGAGGACTTTTGGCAGGCTTTTGATTGTCTCTTTGTAGTATGATGTTTGAGGCATGTGACACCCCATGAGAACGTTTATACGTCTATTGTTTTGAGAGACTTGTCTGGGACAGCTCATAATGTTGAAGTGCCAACAAGAGAGTCATCAAGTCGTCGTTGACACGATCTGAGGAATTCGTGTACTTGGGATGCAATGGGTGTTATTGTATACAGTTTTTCCGAACGGTGGTTCGAGACTAGTGGATCTCGAGTTCGATAGCGCTTCCCTTGTGGGGAAGGAGGTAGTGTTATACCTATTTGGAATCTTTGAAAGATTCGGTAAGTTGGCGCGTGTGGTGTTGATCTTGGGAATCACACCGTGTTGCTGATCGTCGATTATCGTTCTTCACTGGATAGGGAATGACTCAGAATTGACGGTTGTGTTTGGGGCTTAGGGGTATGTTGTAGATACCCGAGCCGAGTGCATTGAGTATGCATGCGATGTTAGTGCTTAGGCAGGTATACTGTGAGTATACAGATGCCAGTTATTGATTTCCTTTCTGTCAAGCATAGAGTTATGCTACTTTTGGATGGTTAAATCTCTGATGAGAGATATGGAACACCTTGAGATTGGGAATCTCCATGGCACGATTATTATGAGAAACAATCGTGAAGTTGGTTGACTCCCTTTGAGGAGAGATTATCTTGCGAGGATTGAGATGTTTCCTTATTGGCGTTTTCCTCCGAGTTATGCGATAGCCTTCCCAAGTTTGGATTGTTAAATCTTAGGATTGCCAAGGGATGGCAGGAATTCGGATTTTTTGGGTGTCGCTGTCGACACAAGCGTTGAGGATGCAATGAGTTTATTGCATGTCCTTTCAGAATTTGAACTCTGTGGAGTCTCGATGGTTTATTTATGATCAGGATGTGATCCTTGGAATATCCGGAGGTGGACATCTTGTGAGATGTCTTTTGTGTGAATCTGTGGCCGTGAGTTGCCCAAATTGAGTTGCAATGATGCGACTGCTCATTCGATGGAGGAGGTTTGAAAGTGGAAACCAGGTTTGGTATGTGTGAACCGTGGTATGCTAATGTTTCCCTCGTAACGATGTATGTTAGACATCGTGAGTCATGATAAAGACATCATTGGACGATATCTACGATGGGATCGGGAGCGATTCGAATCCTTGCAGTTTCAGTTGCCTAACTGCTTTTGGATTATTAGCGTTGAGTGGTGCTGACGCTCTTTGACGTTATGATGGATTTTGAAGTTTATTCCACACCAGAGATTGACACGAGGTCAACGCTCTCACGGTTGAGGTGTCATTCAGGGTGCGTTCTTACTAGTTGTATTAGAACTGAGGATGACTGTCTGATTTACAGTCGTAAGTATTGGTTGTTTTGCAGTCATGAGGGACTGACTTTTGGGGATGAACCGCATCGAGGTATGTTTTGCCTCTTGGATGATATGTTGGTTTTGGTATGTCGCTCTGTTTCAGAGTTTGATGTGAGATAAGTATTCTCGAGGTTTTTAAGACGATTCTGATATGGTCAGGAATCGAGGTTATGACTTCTTGTAGTTGTGTAGCCCGGGTGTTACGTGATACACCGGTGCTAATTTCGAGGACGAAATTCTTTTAGTAGGGGATATTGTGATGACCAGAAATTATGGATGTTAATCCCGGAGTGTTAATAACCCGTAAAGTTGTTTTACGTGGCAATTGGAGTTTAATCGAGGTGTTGGGCCTTCCGGGCTCGTCTAATTGAGTAGTTGGGATCGTTGGATCCCGAGGTTGAGATCGTATTCTCATTTCGATGAAAACCTGTGAGTTGGGTTTTTAGTGTGACTCAGAATCTCGGATGCTTTGTGTGGGCACCGGTAGGGGGTTTTTGAGTTAGAGAGAGAGTTTTTGAAAACAGATGATTTTTAATAAATCATGATGTATTTGTGGGGCTATTAGTATTTCGGGGTATTTTTACTATAAATACTAGTTGAACCCGAGATTTTAATAATCGGAACCATTTCAGCACCTAGTTTCTCTCTCCTCGCGCGCAGCCCATTCCCGATCCCCTTTGACCCCCGCGCGTAAAAGTCATTCGCCCGCCGCCGTCCGGCCGCCGTTCGGCGCGTGCCACCCGCCGTTGGAATCGTCTCTTCCAGGCGCTCCTATCCATACCAACAATTCGAAGTTTCGTCGAGAATCGCGTTCGGATTTGCCAGAAAAGCGTAGGGTTCGAAAACTGGAGTTCATCCGATTTTTGGGGCTCGATTTTGGTATTATTTTGGCACGATTATTCTAGTGTTTTTGTGGCGTTTTTAAGCTGATTTTGAGTCGATGATTTCAGACTTTTGTGGTTCGAAATAATTGTTGCATTTGGTTCGAATTTATCAGCTCGATTTTCATGAGTTAGGGTTCGAAAAATTGGGGCTTTTGACAAGGAGTGATGATTCTTGTTAGTAATTGATTAATTCATGTTTTAGATGCATTATGATGCTTGATTGTGTTCGAAATTGAGGAATTGGATTCGAATTTAGGGCTTTGAATTCGAATTTTGGGGGTTTTGGCATGTGGGGCGATTATTCATGTTGTTGATTGATTAATTCATGTTTAGATGAATTATGGTGTTTAATTGGGTTCGATTTGTGTTGTGAAGGTTCGAAAATTTGTGGGGAATTCTTGAGCAATTTTCGATATTGGTTTATTGTCGTGTGTTGACAATATTTTTGAGGGTTATGGGTGTGCTTGAGCATGGGTTGCATGTTCGTAATTAATTGTGAATTAATTTATCGTGTTAGCACATCGTTCCTCGGAGCATGGAACTCGAGCAAGGTTTGGCTCGGACTTCGGAGATTTAAGGTACGTGCGACGTACGAGCATTACTTTATATGAGAGCATTTGTGAAATGCATAATGTATATTGACTTCATCGATGGTTGTGCGCATGGCTATATTTATGTGTTGATATATATGGGGTACTGGGCCTATATGACTATGGTACGGCATTTGAGATGCCTGAGAATGATCGTGGGATCATGTACTCATTATAAGACATGTGAGATGTCTAGGTATAATGGAAAATTGGTAAAATAAATGCTAGGCATTTGAGCTATCTATGATTGATAGCGAAATTGAGAAATCAGTACTAGATATTGAGATATCTATATTTGTATGTATAATGAACTTGGAATCATTGATTATTGATACTTGAGAATCAGGCATGCTATGAGTTAAATCAATGTGTTGATTTACTGATTTATGAGATTTGATGAGTTTGATGATTGTGAGAACAGGGACAGTACACGGAATCCCGGATGAGGATGTTGCCATCCAAAGAGTATCATTTAAAATTCATTAATATTTACTTGTGTTGTAAATTATGAATTTCATTATTGTGATTATGCGATTTTGTGTATTGGTATGCTCACCCCGTTGGGGGCTGTCTCTGTTGGGGAAGGTGAACAGGTGCATCGATGGCTATGGAGCTGGGCTCGAGCTGTTGATTGGATGCACTCACAGGATCGTGGTACCAGGGCTTGATGGAGCACGGTATCGTATAGAGTACTTATATACACCCGAGGTTTATATACACATTTATGATGCTCGCTTGTGAGCATGGATATTCTTGTATATGGGTTGTATATAAAGGCATGAGCCTTTCTCTCATTCATTATATGTTGCATGCAATTGTGGTAGAATTGCTAATGATATGAGAGTCGTTAGTGTATTATGTGGGTGTTGAAACCCACTTTTGTCCTCTTATGTGCGGTGTCTTCCCTGGTTGGGAATTTACTTTGTGTTCAGTATTCTGTTGGGTATTGTGTATTCCCTGGCCGGGAATTATATTATATGATGTGCTTTTGTTTTGGGATAGCTCAATTTACGGGGAGACTCTACCCAAATTTTTATAAAAGTCCACAATGTGAAAAGTGGCAAAATGGGGATGGTAATGGGCAACTCTATGAGTCTATATGTTAGTAGAGATGACCTTATAACGTTGTATATTAAAGGAATTTTGTAAGCATCATTTGAGCTTCCCGATTGACTTTTTATTGAAAGCATGTGCCACACATAATGGTTAATACACTAATTAAGGGTTAAGGGCTTGGGGTCCTTACAGGTGGTGTGCAATGCTTTAAATGTGGTGGACCACATTTGAAACGAGATTGTCCTCAATCAAATCCAGTAGTGTGATGACCAGGGATTATAGGTGTTAATCCCGGAGTGTTAATAACCCGTAAAGTTGTTTTACGTGGCGAATTGGAGTTTAATCGAGGTGTCGGGCCTTCTGGGCTCGTCTATTTGAGTAGTTGGGATCGTTGGATCCCGAGGTTGAGATCGTATTCTCGTTTCGGTGAAAACCTGTGAGTTGGGTTTTTAGTAGGACTCAGAATCTCGGGTGCTGTGTGTGGGCACCGGTAGGGAGTTTTTGAGTTAGAGAGAGAATTATTGAAAACAGATGATTTTTAATGAATCATGATGTATTTGTGGGGATATTAGTATTTCGGGGTATTTTTGCTATAAATACCAGTTGAACCCGAGATTTTTATTATCGGAACCATTTTCTTCCCCTCCTTCTCTCTCCCCGTAGCCGCGCCATTCCCGATCCCCTTTGACCCCCGCGCGTAAAAGTCGTCGGCCAGCCGCCGTCCGGCCGCCGTTCGGCGCGTGCCACCCGCCGTTGGAATCGTCTCTTCCGGGCGCTTCTTTACATACCAACAATTTGAAGTTTGGTCAAGAATCGAGCTCGGATTTGCCAGAAAAGCGTAGGGTTCAAAAACTGGATTTCATCCGATTTTGGGGCGCGATTTTGGTATGATTTTGGTACGATTTTTCTGATGTTTTTGGGGCGTTTTTATGCTGCTTTTGAGACGATGATTTCATACTTTCATGGGTCGAAAATTTGTTGCTTATGGTTTCGAATTTGAACACTGATTTCGTGACTTAGGGTTTCGAAAATTTGGGTTTTTGGTATGAGGATGATGATTCATGTTGTTATTCGATTATTTCATGTTTAAATGCATTATGATGCTTGATTGTGTTCGAAATTGAGGAATCGGATTTGAAGTTAGGGCTTGAATTCGAATTTTGGGGGTTTTGGCATGTGGGGCGATTATTGTTGTTGTTAAATGATTAATTCATGTGTTAGATGAATTATGGTGATTATTCGGGTTTGATTTGTGTTGGTTGGGTTCGAATTATTGAAGGTGTTCTTAGGCAATTTTTCGATATGCCGCATTCGTTTTCCCTCCCTGCATGTACCCTGCCCCGGGTCTTTTAGATGTTTAATTGTCGTGTGTCGACAATATTTTGAGGGTTATGGATGTGCTTGAGCATGGGTTGCATGTTCGTAAATAATTGTGAATTATTTACCGTGTTAGCACATCGTTCCTCAGGGCATGGAACTCGAGCAAGGTTTGACTCGGACTTCGAGGATTTAAGGTACGTTTAGCGTACGAGCATAGTTTAAATGATGTTTTACAAGTATGATGCATGATCTAAAACACATGAAATGCTTTACTATGATGGTACCGGGACTTGATTACCTTATGATGATTCACATGGTGAAATGCTTAGTGCCGCTATGAAGCGAGCCAATGATGAGGTGTGGTTGCTATGGAGCAAACACCCATAGTATGACGTTACCTTGAAGTAAGAAATGAAAATGTGGTATTTGATTAGATATCTAGGATATCTGTATTTTATTCCCTATGGGTAATAATAGGAACAGAGACGTAGTTAATCAGAGAAGTGATTAACCAATATCGGAAGTTAAGAAAATCTCAATACGATATCTAGAATTATGATCATTGCTAGATTAAGTAAGATGTTATGAAACGATGTTATGAAAAGATGTTATGAAACGATGTTATGAAAAGATGTTATGAAACGATGTTATGAAATGATGTTATGAAATGTTACCAATCATTGCCAAATAAAGTAAGATGTTATGAAAGGTTACTGATTTGAGACTGGCTAGGGTTAACCAATATGATGATTAACTGCATATTCAAGATTTGATGATTTATCTGTTTTGAGAACAGGGTTATACAGGGGTACGCCATGATGAGGATGATACCATCCAGGAAGTATCACATATGTTCCACAATATTTACATTTTCGTAAATTATGTATTATGTCATTATGATTATGAAATTGTGGAATTGGTATGCTCACCCCGTTGGGGGCTGTCTCTGTTGGGGCAGGTTAACAGATACATCGATGGCTTTGGAGATGAGCTCGAGCTGTTGATTGGATGTACTCCCAGGATCGTGGTACCAGGGCTTGATGGAGCACGGTATCGTATAGAGTACTTATATACCCATGAGGGTTATATACATATTCATGATGCTCGCATGTGAGCAAGATTACTTGTATATGCGTTGTATATAAAGGCATGAGCCTTCCTCTCTTTCATTATATGTTGCATGCAATTGTGGTAGAATTGCTAATGATATGAGAGTCGTTAGTGTGTTATGTGGGGGTTGAAACCCACTTTGGTTGTCATATGTGTGGTGTCTTCCCTGGCTGGGAATTTACTTGTATTACTGCTTTCTGATGAGTATTGTGTATTCCCTGGCCGGGAATTATATTATGTGATGTGCTTGTGTTTTGGGATAGCTCAATTTTATGGGGAGACTCTGCCCAAATTTTTATAAAAGTCCACAATGTGAAAAGTGGCAAAATGGGATGGTAATGGGCAACTCTATGAGTCTATATGTTAGTAGAGATGATTCTATAACGTTGATCATTAGAGAAATTTTAGAGTTGCCATTCAATGGTAAAGTATCATCTGAGCTTCCCGATTGGCTTTTTATTGAAAGCATGTGCCACACCTAATGATTAATACACTAATCAAGGGTTAAGTATATGGGGTCCTTACATTAGTGGTATCAGAGCAGTGGTTGCTCGTTGGGGCTGTTGAGGGCCTAGGAAGTTATTGATAGCACATCTTTATGCATGATGGCATTAATGTTATACGACATGACTAATTGTTTATGTGCTTTTATGTTATGAAAAGTGGTATTGCTAACCATTGTGGTTGCAGGAATCGTGTGGAACACGATAGGATGACATTCATAGTGATGTCTAACACTCTATATGCTACGTGCCGAGGAACCTGTTTTTGGAAGAAAATCAGGGAAAAGAAAGATATGACGTATTGTCTGAGGACAGACTGGGTAGACAACCGACAGTGGATTACTTCGGTATGGTCTCAATTATTATTGAATATACTAATGTGTTTGTTCATATAATGTTCAAGCAAGGAAAGTACGTAAGAAGCGTACGGCATCGGACGGTAACACACTCCTAACTTTGACTATGCATTGGATGCATAAGTATTTATGATGTTTATGATGATGATGATTATGATGATAATGTTATGATGATAATGATTTTGATAAGTAGGTTTATGACGAATATGCTATGATGACGATGTTTATGACAAGTGAGATTATGATGATGTGTTACGATGTTATGATGTGGTAAGATGCCCATATGGTAAGAGGCCATACTCCTATATTATGATCATACTATGACTGCATGAGAATTTACGATGCCATGATGATGTGTTTAATGAATGAAAAAGTGATAAGATGTTTAAGATGATGTTATGATAAGTAAGTTCACGGTGAAGATGATTTTATAATGAATAAAGATGACAAGATACTTACGATGATGTTATGATAAATGAAGATGATATGACGTTTACGATGACGACTATGATAAGTAATGATGATGTTAATATGATGTTTATAGAATGATATGATGTTTATAAGGTGGTAAGATGCCACAGGGTAAGATGCCCATATGCATGAATATGAACTAGGGAAAATGAAAAGAAGTTAATGAATAACCAGCAAGCTTACTCAACTATGATTTCGTACATTTACTGTTTTATCTCTAAGATAATGATGCTATAAGATGATGATGCTTATATGATGATGATGTTACAAGATGATAATGTATGTTTCACTATGTTACTTAGAATGGTTGAATGTCCGGTGGTTATTATGGGCAAGCGAGGAAGGTCTTGCCGCTCACATAGCTGATGAGCGATGGGGTACATCCGCTATCAAGGTGTAGCGATGGGTATCATCCGCTGATGAGCGATGGGGTACATCCGCTATCAAGGTGTAGCGATGGGTATCATCCGCTGAGCGATGGGGTACATCCGCTATCAAGGTGTAGCGACGGGTATCATCCGCTGTATAAGAGATACATCCGCTATCAAGGCGTAGCGATGGGTATCATACGATGTGCTATGTCGAGCGAGGGGGCCAATTGTGCCGCTGTCATAATGGAACCGGGACAGTCCCATTTCTAATTAACATAGTTTGTTGTGAGTATATATGTGATATGATGATTATGATGATGTTTATGATGATAGCGATGCCTCATTCCGCTATGTTACGATGACACACTCTTTTACGAGGATTGGCGATGATTTATGCCGCCGGATATGATGATAGCGATGCCTCATTCCGCTATGTTACTATGACACACTCTTTTACGAGGATTGGCGATGGTTTATGCCGCCGGATATGTTAATAGCGATGTCCCATTCCGCTATTATGTGGATTTACGATGACTCATTCTTCTATGAGGATTGACGATGATTGGTGCCACCAGATATGTTGATAGCGATGCCTCTTTCCGCTGTTATGTAGACGATGATTCAGGCTCAGGTGTATAGCGAGGTTTCATGCCACTTATTATATGACGAGGTATCATGCCGTCGATTCTATAGCGATGGATAGTGCCGCTATGTACTCAGCACAGGATTATGCCGCCTTCGAGCGATGAGTGCTGATTTCGCACTATTATCTAGCGACGGAGACAGGTATGCCGCTATCTTGTTAGCGATGAGGTACGAGATATTGCTATTCTATTAGCTTTATTGTAGCTGTATTGCGTTGATATACATGTTTTATTATGCCTATTTTACTAGCATGATGGTGGATGACATACGCTGATGTGCATGGACCGTCACGAGTTGACCGGGTTGTTTAGATGTCATTGTTGACATGTATTGTCACTAGTTGGCAATGCCTTAGATACCATGAGTTGGCCTGTGTCGTCACAAGATGACGATGACGATAGTGTAGGAGATGTCTTATTAGACATGCATCATCATTACGATGAACAATGCGTTGAGTATACGTTTTCAGTTGTATGCCTTGGGTGCCAATGTCGGGCACAAGGTGGTGTGTGCGTCACCGATTAACGTGGCCCTTATACCGAGCGGGTTGCTCGAGGAATGGATGGACGCACTGTACATGTGATTGTACCGCAGAAATTGTTTGAAGTAATCGTATTTCGAGTGGTGATACCCTTGAGGTAGGCTCGTTGGAATGGCTTTTGGCCATGTTTTTGACGACAGGAGTAATCGTGGAGGAATTACTCGCTTGCTATTGATAGGACATATGGTAGACATGGTCACACCAACCATGAGAATGTAAGATGGGTCCTAGGGAAGTAGGATCAGGTTATGTTAAGTGCATGGGGACATTGGAGTGTCCAGGGTATTTCAGCATTGGAGGAATGTTGGGTAAAGACCCACTACTCTATTGATTTTCTTCCCATGGTATGGTATGCCGTGCGGAAACGTCCATCTGATTGGTAGGTTTGAGGTGAAACCTAGTGAGGCAGCGACTAGTTTGTCTGCCGCGTGTATGCAGCACCGTGATGGGCTTGCTAGAGCCGTTATACTGCTCGTTGGAACCAAGTTTGGTAAATCGTAAGGTTATACGAGGTGGATTGTGGTGGACTCTGGTAGTCACCACATCATTTGAAGTTGAAGTTGAGTATGCCTCACTGAACGTATAGATGTTTATGTTTAAATCTTGGTGAGACTTGTCTGGGACAGCTCATGATGTTGAAGTACCAACAAGAGAGTCATCAAGTCGTCGTTGTTTTGGCCTGGGAATCCATGTATTTGGGATGCATTGGGTTTATTGCATGTCCTTTCAAATTTGAAACTCTGAGGAGTCTCGATTGTTTATTTATGATCAGGATGTGATTCTTAGGATATCCGGAGGTGGACATCTTGTGAGATGTCTTTTATGTGAATCTGTGGCCGTGAGTTGCCCAAGTTGAGTTGCAATGATGCGACTGATCATTTGATGGAGGAGGTTTGGAAGTGGAACCAGGCTTGGTATGTGTACACCGTGGTATGCCAATGTTTCCCTCGTAACGATGTATGTTAGACATCGTGAGTCATGATAAGAGATGTCATTGAATGATATCTACGATGGAATCGGGAGCGATTCAGATCCTCGCAGTTTCAGTTGACTAACTGCTTTTGGATTGTTAGCGTTGGGTTGCGCTGACGCTTTTTGACGTTATGATGGATTTGGAAGTCTATTCCACTTCAGAGTTGACACGAGGTCAACATTCTCACGGTTGAGGTATCATTCATGATGCGTTCTTACTAGTGGTATTAGAACGAAGGATGACTGTCCGATCTACGGTCATAAGTATTGGTTGTTTTACAGTCATGAGGGACTGACTTTCGGGATGAACCGCATCGAGGTACGTTTTGCCTCTTGGGTGATGAGTTGGTGTTGGTTTTGTTATGTCGCTCTGTTTCAGAGTTTGATGTGAGGTATTCTCAAGGTTTTTAAGACGATTCTGATATGGTCAGGAATCGAGGTTATGGCTTCAGGTTGTTGTGTAGCCTGGGTGTTACGTGATACACCGGTGCTAATTTCGAGGACGAAATTTTTTTAGTGGGGGATAAAATGTGATGACCAGGGATTATAGGTGTTAATCCCGGAGTGTTAATAACCCGTAAAGTTGTTTTACGTGGCGAATTGGAGTTTAATCGAGGTGTCGGGCCTTCTGGGCTCGTCTATTTGAGTAGTTGGGATCGTTGGATCCCGAGGTTGAGATCGTATTCTCGTTTCGGTGAAAACCTGTGAGTTGGGTTTTTAGTAGGACTCAGAATCTCGGGTGCTGTGTGTGGGCACCGGTAGGGAGTTTTTGAGTTAGAGAGAGAATTATTGAAAACAGATGATTTTTAATGAATCATGATGTATTTGTGGGGATATTAGTATTTCGGGGTATTTTTGCTATAAATACCAGTTGAACCCGAGATTTTTATTATCGGAACCATTTTCTTCCCCTCCTTCTCTCTCCCCGTAGCCGCGCCATTCCCGATCCCCTTTGACCCCCGCGCGTAAAAGTCGTCGGCCAGCCGCCGTCCGGCCGCCGTTCGGCGCGTGCCACCCGCCGTTGGAATCGTCTCTTCCGGGCGCTTCTTTACATACCAACAATTTGAAGTTTGGTCAAGAATCGAGCTCGGATTTGCCAGAAAAGCGTAGGGTTCAAAAACTGGATTTCATCCGATTTTGGGGCGCGATTTTGGTATGATTTTGGTACGATTTTTCTGATGTTTTTGGGGCGTTTTTATGCTGCTTTTGAGACGATGATTTCATACTTTCATGGGTCGAAAATTTGTTGCTTATGGTTTCGAATTTGAACACTGATTTCGTGACTTAGGGTTTCGAAAATTTGGGTTTTTGGTATGAGGATGATGATTCATGTTGTTATTCGATTATTTCATGTTTAAATGCATTATGATGCTTGATTGTGTTCGAAATTGAGGAATCGGATTTGAAGTTAGGGCTTGAATTCGAATTTTGGGGGTTTTGGCATGTGAGGCGATTATTGTTGTTGTTAAATGATTAATTCATGTGTTAGATGAATTATGGTGATTATTCGGGTTTGATTTGTGTTGGTTGGGTTCGAATTATTGAAGGTGTTCTTAGGCAATTTTTCGATATGCCGCATTCGTTTTCCCTCCCTGCATGTACCCTGCCCCGGGTCTTTTAGATGTTTAATTGTCGTGTGTCGACAATATTTTGAGGGTTATGGATGTGCTTGAGCATGGGTTGCATGTTCGTAAATAATTGTGAATTATTTACCGTGTTAGCACATCGTTCCTCAGGGCATGGAACTCGAGCAAGGTTTGACTCGGACTTCGAGGATTTAAGGTACGTTTAGCGTACGAGCATAGTTTAAATGATGTTTTACAAGTATGATGCATGATCTAAAACACATGAAATGCTTTACTATGATGGTACCGGGACTTGATTACCTTATGATGATTCACATGGTGAAATGCTTAGTGCCGCTATGAAGCGAGCCAATGATGAGGTGTGGTTGCTATGGAGCAAACACCCATAGTATGACGTTACCTTGAAGTAAGAAATGAAAATGTGGTATTTGATTAGATATCTAGGATATCTGTATTTTATTCCCTATGGGTAATAATAGGAACAGAGACGTAGTTAATCAGAGAAGTGATTAACCAATATCGGAAGTTAAGAAAATCTCAATACGATATCTAGAATTATGATCATTGCTAGATTAAGTAAGATGTTATGAAACGATGTTATGAAAAGATGTTATGAAACGATGTTATGAAAAGATGTTATGAAACGATGTTATGAAATGATGTTATGAAATGTTACCAATCATTGCCAAATAAAGTAAGATGTTATGAAAGGTTACTGATTTGAGACTGGCTAGGGTTAACCAATATGATGATTAACTGCATATTCAAGATTTGATGATTTATCTGTTTTGAGAACAGGGTTATACAGGGGTACGCCATGATGAGGATGATACCATCCAGGAAGTATCACATATGTTCCACAATATTTACATTTTCGTAAATTATGTATTATGTCATTATGATTATGAAATTGTGGAATTGGTATGCTCACCCCGTTGGGGGCTGTCTCTGTTGGGGCAGGTTAACAGATACATCGATGGCTTTGGAGATGAGCTCGAGCTGTTGATTGGATGTACTCCCAGGATCGTGGTACCAGGGCTTGATGGAGCACGGTATCGTATAGAGTACTTATATACCCATGAGGGTTATATACATATTCATGATGCTCGCATGTGAGCAAGATTACTTGTATATGCGTTGTATATAAAGGCATGAGCCTTCCTCTCTTTCATTATATGTTGCATGCAATTGTGGTAGAATTGCTAATGATATGAGAGTCGTTAGTGTGTTATGTGGGGGTTGAAACCCACTTTGGTTGTCATATGTGTGGTGTCTTCCCTGGCTGGGAATTTACTTGTATTACTGCTTTCTGATGAGTATTGTGTATTCCCTGGCCGGGAATTATATTATGTGATGTGCTTGTGTTTTGGGATAGCTCAATTTTATGGGGAGACTCTGCCCAAATTTTTATAAAAGTCCACAATGTGAAAAGTGGCAAAATGGGATGGTAATGGGCAACTCTATGAGTCTATATGTTAGTAGAGATGATTCTATAACGTTGATCATTAGAGAAATTTTAGAGTTGCCATTCAATGGTAAAGTATCATCTGAGCTTCCCGATTGGCTTTTTATTGAAAGCATGTGCCACACCTAATGATTAATACACTAATCAAGGGTTAAGTATATGGGGTCCTTACAAGTAGTTTGTTTCCGTTGTGGAAGGCCAGGACATGTGATCCGTGATTGTCCTAAAGTGGGTGGACAACAGAGGAGAGGACCCATTTCAGAGACTACAGTACAACAGAGACCACAGGGTGTACCACAGTCTGGTGGAGGACAGAGGACAGGACCACCTCAGGCTCAGGTGTATGCACTGAACAGGGAGGAAGCAGAGGCAGCTCCTGATACTGTGATAGCGGGTAAGTGTACTTTGTTTACTTATCCTGCTTTACTTTGATACTGGTTCATCACATTCTTTTATTGCACAAGCTTTTATTGATCAGTATCATATATGATCGTCTCCACTGTTGATGCCTCTTTATGTTTCGACACCCATGGGAACTACTGTGATGACTTGTCAGAGTGTATCTGATTGTGATATTCAGTTTGAGACTGAGGGTAGATTACATGCTGATTTGATTGTATTAGACATGATAGATTTTGATTGCATCCTTGGAATTGATGTGTTGAGTAAATATCAGTTTGTTGTGGATTGTAGTCAGAAGCTTGTGAGATTTCAGTCTGATACTGGACATCAATGGTATTTCTATGGCCAGGGATCGAGGGCAAGAATTCCTTTGATATCAGCACTTCGAATGTCACGTTTGTTAGAACGTGGACATGCGGGTTATTTGAATTATGCCCTTGATGTAACTGAACAGAAAAGAGAAAGGAAAGTGGAGGAGATACCAGTGGTTGCAGAATATGCGGATGTGTTTCCAGATGAGATACCTGGATTTCCACCGAGTCGAGAAGTAGAATTTGGTATTGATTTGATACCTGGTACTTCTGCAATTTCACGAGCTCCTTATCGGATGGCACCAACTGAATTGAAAGAATTAAAAACTCAATTACAAGACTTATTGGACAAGGGGTACATACGTCCTAGTGTATCGCCTTAGGGTGCTCCGGTTTTATTTGTTAAGAAGAAGGATGGGACAATGCGACTGTGTATTGACTATCGACAATTGAACAAGGTAACAATAAAGAATAAATATCCTCTTCCTCGTATTGATGATTTGTTTGATCAGTTGCAGGGATCAAGGATTTATTCTAAGATTGATTTGAGGTCAGGATATCATCAAATACGTGTGAGGGAATGAGATATACAGAAGACAGCATTCAGAACTCGCTATGGACATTATGAGTTTCTAGTGATGCCATTTGGAGTGACAAATGCTCCCGCTGTCTTTATGAGTTTAATGAATCGTGTGTTTCAGGAATACCTTGATCGATTTGTCATTGTCTTTATCGATGATATACTAATCTATTCGCAGAGTAATGCAGAACATGTTCAACATTTGCATATGGTATTGCAATTGTTGAGGACACATCAGTTGTATGCCAAACTCAGTAAGTGTGAGTTTTGGTTGACTAGTGTCGGCTTTTTGGGGCATGTAATTTCAGAAGAAGGTATATCAGTTGATCCAAAGAAAGTGGAAGCAGTGTTGAATTGGTCAGCACCTACATCTGTGCCAGAGATTCGTAGTTTCTTGGGTTTGGCCGGATATTATAGACGGTTTGTTGAAGGATTTTCAGCGATCGCCAAACCATTGACACATTTGACACAGAAGGGAGTATCATTTCAATGGTCAGAGGCTTGTGAGCGTAGTTTTCAGGAATTAAAACATCGATTGACTACAGCTCCAGTCTTGATCATTCCATCGGAGCATGACAGGTTTGCATTATATACTGATGCATCTTTACTTGGTTTGGGTTGTGTATTTGTAAGGACCCTAATCCTTAAGTGCGGAATCAAGGCATAATAGAGCTAATAAAAATGATCAGAGTGAGAAATAACGTGTTGAGTGTATGAGCTTAAGCATTACATGCCAAAAATAAGGACTACCAAAAATTGATTAATTACATTCCCCATCAAATGAATGTTATCAACTAGTTTTACACTACTCCTAGAGTAGACACTAGGCAAAACAATCCTGTCCTTCAATTCACAAAAGCATCCTCAAGCTCACTGTCTCAACCCGTCTAGCCCTTCTATCATGCCAAACGTGTACCTACAAGGACAACCCCCAAACATGAGCAATAATAATCATTCATATTCAACACAATATGAAGATAAAGCGTAAATGCATAATCATAATAAAACACTTCCTGTTTTCCCCATGCATTTCAAACGCTTCCCGTTTGGTTGTCCCTGTACCATAACTCATGAGTATAATCAATAGATTATTTTTAATGGTCTAAACATGTCATGACATATACCAGCTCATCAATACCAAATACTGATCACCAATCCCTAGTCTGTCCATCACAATGTATTTTAATGCCCCTCGCTTATTTACATATAGGCGGCATAGGATAACCTCGCTTCAATGGACTGCGGGACTCCCACCCCTCGCCTCTCATTGAGCGGCAAATACCCTTTCCTCGCCCTATATGATAACCACGCTCAAATGTGACATGCGGCGCTCCCACCCCTCGCTTCACATTTAGCGGAACCAAACCAAATAGCGGCAAGCATTAAAATCATCAAGGGATGACCACGACTCATGGGATGTGCACCAATAATCATATGCATCTATAAACATCATGCATAACATGTACTTGCATCCACAATGCAATACCACATATATACTTGCATCCACAATGCATAACAATAAGTATATAAGATACATTTACCGTTGGGGTGCCCGTACGTCCACTACGTACCTTTCCAAAATGTAGGATATGGTAGGACTTCAATGCCTTGGCTGTGTTGCCACCTGGGATGGTTCTACACATTCACACAAATCAATATTAGAACCCAATAATAGTCCAATACCAAAAATCCTACAATAAAATCCAAAAATACCAAATTTTGACCTTCGCGATCGATCGCCAAACCTCACTGTCCGAGAACCAACATTTTTCACCCTTCGGCGATCGATCGCCACCCCTGGCGCGATCGATCGCCAGACCCGCCGATCGATCGCCCAAGAGTTGCGATCGATCGCCAAATGCTTGAAAAGCCCACTGCCTGGTCGCGATCGATCGCCTGGAATGGGCGATCGATCGCCAACCCCTGTTACCCGAAAAAACCTCCATTTTTGCACCTCAAAACCATTCCAACCCATTCCAACACTTAACCATCAAACCAACAAGTCAAATAACAACATAAACTTTCAAAATATACTTCAAAACAAGTATAAATCCAACATATAACCAAACCCACAACAACCCAACACAAACCCATTTTAAAATCCTTCAAAATCAACCCAAACTTAAACAAAACCTTACAAAATTAACCATGAGGTATCCATACCTCTTGGGACCTCAAATCACCCAACAATCTCCACAAATCAAGATTTTTGAAAGGTTTCTCTTCACCCCAAAGCTTGAGCTCGAAAATGGAAGGAAGAAGGGTTTGTGGATTTGATTTTGGTAAAGTTAAAAAGTGATGGATGGTAAGGTGGGGTTGGGGATAATAAAAGGTGAGTTTATTAAAATGCATACCAAAATATCCCATGGTGTATAAAACACCCCAACATGATATTTTCCAAAGCATTAAACCAAATGCACCAAAATATCAATTAAACACATGATTTCTAATTAATTGCTAACCAAGGCAAATAAATCATGTTTCCAACAATAATTCCCAACATACCCAACATGCACCCTGAAATGCTATCCCGGGTCACTTTAACACATGACTAAGCATTTCAACATAATAATTTCAACACATAATTAGTCATATAAACACAATTAATGCACCAAATTACAATTAATCATTTCGGGGATATCACAGTATTGATGCAGGACAAACATGTAGTGGCTTATGCATCACGACAGTTGAAGCCACATGAAATGAGATATGCAGTGCATGATCTGGAATTGGCTGCCATTGTCTTTGCATTGAAGATATGGCGACATTATTTATATGGTACGTCGTTCACCATATATACAGATCATAAGAGTTTAAAATTTCTATTCACTCAAGCAGAGTTGAATATGAGGCAAAGAAGATGGATGGATCTATTGAAAGATTATGATTGTGAGATTGAATATCATCCAGGAAAGGCTAATCTTACAGCAGATGCTTTGAGTCGAAAGGTACATCATACGGCTGATGAGATGATTCATTTATCCGCATTGATGACTTCTTGTTGTACTTTGGGTTATGATTTTGATGTGGAAATAGTGCCAGTATGGGTATCAACATTGTTGGTTGAACCCGACATTTTTGAGAAAATCAGAACGGTACAACTGACTGATGATGAAGTACAACAGTGGAAGGAAAGGATAAGTCAATGACAAACATCTCAATTTGTACTTACAAATGATGGAACTTTGAAGTACAGAAACTGTTGGGTAGTACCTACTTCATTAGGACTACGTCAAGAACTACTACAACGTGCTCATTGTAGTAGATACAGTATACATCCTGGAGGAAAGAAAATGTATCATGATTTACGTACCCAATTTTGGTGGAAACGTATGAAACAGGATGTGTTGAACTTTGTGAAACGGTGTTTAATCTGTCAACAAGTGAAAGCGGAAAGACAGAGACCAGGAGGTGAATTACATAGTTTGGAAATTCCTCAGTGGAAATGAGAACATATCAAGATGGATTTTGTGACCCATTTGCCACGGACGTCTTTT
Organism: Haberlea rhodopensis; assembly: GCA_907163345.1. Lineage (NCBI taxonomy): Eukaryota > Viridiplantae > Streptophyta > Magnoliopsida > Lamiales > Gesneriaceae > Haberlea > Haberlea rhodopensis. Next base: position 1,443,573 of record CAJQUN010000123.1, on the reverse strand, counting down.
GGTTGCGATGCTATTTGTGTGATCGTTGATCGACTCACCAAAGTATCTCATTTCGTGCCATATTGTATGACGTTTACATATCTGAGAATGGCACAGTTGTACATTCAATATGTAGTGAGACTACATGGTATTCCAGTTTCCATTGTATCGGATAGGGATCCGAGATTTACTTCTCATTTCTGGGAAGGGTTACCGACAGCGTTGGGAACTGAAGTGCGGTTGAGTACATCATATCATCCTCAAACAGATGGACAAACAGAGCGTACGATATAGACGCTTGAGGATATGTTGCGTGCCTGTGTATTAGAGTTTGATACCTCTTGGCAAGAGTCGTTGCCATTAGTGGAATTTTCATATAACAACAGTTATCAGTCTAGTATACAGATGGCACCATTTGAAGCTTTGTATGGGCGACGATGTAAATCGCCATTGTACTGGGATGATGTGGATCAGTCTACTTTACATGGACCGGATATGATTCATGAAATGGAAGAGAAAGTGAAGTTAATTCGATTAAAACTTAAAGCTGCTCAGGACAGACAGGCTGCTTATGCCAATAAGCGACGTAGACCACTTGAATTTCAAGTTGGTGACCGTGTGTTCTTGAAAATCTCACCTTTTAAAGGTGTAGTACGGTTTGGTAAACGTGGAAAATTGTCTCCACGGTATGTGGGTCCATATGAGGTATTGCAACGTATTGGTACGTTGGCATATCGATTGGCACTACCACCGGCCTTGAGTAGTATTCATGATGTCTTTCATGTTTCACTGTTGAGGAAGTATGAACCAGATCCGAGTCATGTATTACAGTTACCTGATGTACAGTTGGATACAGATGTGTCGTATGAGGAACGACCGGTTATGATCTTTGATCGAGCTGAACACGGGTTGCGGAATAAAGTGATTCCTATGGTTAAGGTACAGTGGGACAAACGGGGTGTCGAAGAGGCAACGTTGGAGACGGAGCAGCATATGATGAAACGGTATCCGGATTTGTTTTCTGGTATGTTGATATGCTATTTATCTTATGTTGTATATCTCATATGCATGTATTATGTTTGTATATGCAATTTCAAGGACGAAATTCATTGAGTGGGGGAGAATTGTAATGCCTCGATTTGTTTTATACACGTGTGATATGATTCTGGTGTAAGTATATCACTTGGCAGTATGATAATGGGGGTACGGGTGGAACCAAGAATGAATGAATACATGTATGAAATGATATATGGTAAAGAATGAAACATGGTGGTGTATAATAAGTTGAAGAGTAACATATCAAGTAACATGAACTAGTAGGCCTTTGATTATGCATGTGAATTTCATTGAAATTGGAGTTGCATTTTTGAAATTGAATTTCATTTCATGTACATGTTATTTCACATGTCATTAACTTCAAGTGATTTAGGGAGCTAATGACCATGTATCAAAGTGACTTAGCATGATGATTAAGTGAAGTGCTTTTTATTAAGGGATACCAAGTGAAATCACATACTTCACCTAAACACACCTACTAAAATCCTACACAAGCTCCTCTCCATCTCTTTCAAGTTCTTTGTGGTTTGAGCTTGGGATTCACTTGTAAATTGAGCTAGGAAGTTGTGTGAAGTGCCTTCTTAATATCTTGGTAAGGAATTCATGATTTTACACTTGAATTATGTAATTGAAGTTGATGTATGAGAAGTGGAATATAAAATGTTCATGTGAAGAATTATAACATGTTTATATGCCAAGAATTAGATTCTAAGATGGTGGAAACATGTTTGTATGGTATTAGATAATGCATGAAACTTGTTTACATGTTAAATTTCGAGTTGTAGGAGAAGAGCTAGGAAGATAAACTCAAAATCGCCATGTTCTGAACTTTCTGGACATCGGCGATCGATCGCAAGCTTTGTAGCGATCGATCGCCGAGACAGGGCAAAAGATAAGGCGTTTTATACATGTAGCGATCGGTCGGTGAAAATGTGGCGATCGATCGCGAGCAACAAAATACTTTGGCGATCGATTGCGAGGTATTGCGATCGATCGCGAGGGGGCAGAACAGTATGGCAATCGATCGGTGAGAAATAGCGATCGATCGCCAGAGCCAGAATGTTGAAAAAATGTTATATTTTTGTAGAATTTGATTTTAATGCCTATGATAACATGATATATTGTTGGCATTGTTGTAGCATCATCTCAGGGTACGGGACAACGAGGCACTTAGCCAGTGACGCCTAATTTATCTCGTTTGTGTCGCAGTACAAGTACGTATTGACGTACGGAGTATAGATATTGTGTGATGATGTTATAAGATTGATATCATATGAATTGTGTTATGTTAGTATCATATGATTGGTAGTATCATATGCCTGTACATTCATGGATATCATATGTATTTGAAATATACGCCTGGTATTGGGTATATGCTTGATTATGTTACATAGAGATATACGCCTGGTTTGGGTATATGCTCGGTTATGTGACAGAGAGATATACGACTGGTTTGGGTATATGCTCGGTTATGCTATATAGAGATATACGCCGGTTTTTGGGTATATGCTCTGTCTATTATCATTTGAGGACGGTACTATGATATGTGCTGCTAATATGAAGATGTGAGGTGGTTCCACTGACATATTGAGCTGAATAGGCATATCATTTTGGTCTCGTGATAATAGGGTAATTGTTGAGACATGTCATGACATGGTTCATTTGTGGATGCATGATACAGAACATTCACATTAGATGATGTATTGTGCTTTATCATTGTTATTGATATTGTGTTTTGATATCGCACTGAGATAGTTGTTTATCTATACTCACGTTTTGTGAATGTTTCTGTAGGATTTCATAGACGTGGGAATCGTGAGTCTTATTCCGCTGCGAGGTGAACCACTGCATAGGAGTTGTACTGGCTTAGGTTGTTAATTTTACATGTAATGTATATGTAGAAAAAGTTAGTTGGTTTTTGTACTAGTGGTTTGGTACATCTGTAACAACTTAACAAGTAAGATACTCTTAATCAGTGCATGTTATTACTTAATTCAGACTCACATATGTATGTTAACATGATACATAATGAATTAAGTAACGAGGACCCCATGTCCCCATTACTGGAACTCTTCCCTTTCTCTCCCAAAAATCGTTCATCAGCTGCTAAACACATAGGAATGAAGAAACTTCAAAATTCCTTGCAATAAACCTTCTAAAAATCGGAGCAAAAGAGGAGCCTTCACAGATAGCTACACAATGCAGGGGATAGAGTCCTGCAACACACCATATTTTGGAAAGGTATGTATTCCACAAGTCAGGATTATCCCAGTGATGATTTTAATGCTTACCGCTTATACCGCTAAAAATGTGGAGTGGGAGGGGGGAGGCTCGCTTGCACATGGAGGCGAGGTATGCCATACGAAGCGAGGAAGAGATACCGCTTGTATGAAGAAGCGAGGAAGAAGTCACCGCTTGTTAAGAAAATTACGAAGCGAGGGGCATTAAAATACACTGATGATAAACTGACTAAGAAAGATTTAAGATTTAAGAAGTGAAGTTATGTCATGACATTTATTTAAAGAAGCCATAATTTCATATAATGACTTGATTATGAGTTATGGTACAGGGACAACCAATGGGCGTTTTAAATGCATTGAAAATACAGGAGGTATTTTATATCTATGATTATGCATTATGCTTTACATTCATATTATGTTGAATAAGAATTATGATGTGCTCATGTGTTGGGGGTTGTCTTTGTAGGTGCATTTGATACAGAGACAAGGGTCGGGGTTGACACGTGAGATTTAAGGAGTGCTACAGGATTAGCAGAACAAAGTTTCATTTTGTATCGTTTCTACAAGGGGTGTAGTAGAACTATAGTCTTACACGTTGTTACTAAGAAATGTAACTAATCCCTTTTGAAATTCTTTTGGTACTGTAATCTCTATAAGCTCAGGATATCAACACGACCAAACCCTCTGATGAATATGATTAGTTCTCTTAGTTGCACCTTATATTGTTGATTAGATAACGGGGTCTCACAACCTGTCCCAACAGAGACAGCCCCCACATGAACATACCAATACCACCAACCCAATAATCATAATATTGCAGTTCATAATTTACAGAATGTAAATGCCATAATTTAAATGATACTCTCTGGATGGCATCATCCTCATCCGGATCCCCTGTATTGTCCCTGTTCTCAAAATAACCAAACTCATCAAATTCCCAAAGCCAGTTAATCGCCACATAGATTAACTATTACCATTCCTATTATGCCAATTCCATAGTCAATATGGTAAAATCATTATATAAGAGACCGTAGATATCACATATATCTAGCCAATGATTCCATGTTCCTATTTCATTGCTCGCTCCACAATAGCGGCATTCTAAACTCCGCGCACGCTCAACAATAGCGGCGTCATAACCGATGGTCGCTCATTGGCGACAGCATCCCAAATCATTGTTCGCTCAATAGCAGCACCGTATGGTTCCCAATGCATGTCCATTTAACGCAATACCATTTACCATGCATATCAATATCCATTTATTGCAAATACTACATACCATGCATTTCAATGCCCATTTAATGCAATTACCACATACCATGCATTTTACAGTTGCAACATTATAATAGGTTATGCTCGTACGTCATACGTACCTTATAGTTCCGTAGTTCGAGTCCGACCTCGCCTGAGTCCCACGACACGATGAATTATGTGCTAACACATAAATAGTTCACAATTAAACACAAGCATGCAACCACGTGTCCAATCACGTTCATAACCCCCAAAAATATCGTCAATCCATGACGATTAACAAAATAAAAGCCCCCCGGCTAAGCATGCATAATACCCAAAATATACCATTTTATAAGTTTACTAGATAGCCAAGGACTCAACCGAGAATCCCATTTTATTAATCTTTGGCTCCAACCAATCCATTTTAAAAGTATAACATTCATATTGGAATGTAGACATTGCCCAGCGAACGGGCTACTCAAACCCCGATTCCAAAATCCAGACATTTTTCCAAAATTTCCAAAAAAACACAACCTTATGGGCGGCGATCGATTGCCTCTTTCAGTGCGATCGATCGCCCCTGTCCAGTGGGCAAAAACGCCTACACGCGATCGATCGCCACCCCTCGCGATCGATCGCCAACATGCTTGAGATCGATCGCCTAGACCATGCGATCGATCGCCTGCACTGTTCATCGCCATCAAAATTTGAACTGCTCGTCGCGATCGATCGCCCCTTCTCGGTGATCGATCGCCACCTGCGATTTTCCGAAAAATTCGAGCTTCCATGGTGTTTTTCACACCCAAACTCAAAACAACACCCCATACACCTTCAACACCTCAAATTCTCCATTTAATGCCAATAAAAACTCCAAAAGCTCAACATTGGATTTTAAGCAAAAATCCCCAAAACCCATAACCAACCAAAACCTCAACCAAAAACTACCATACCACAACCAAATCGAAAATAATGGCGAGGGGAAGATGAATACCTGATTATCTTCAAGAAATCGGACTCCCAAGACGAGCCCCCAACGATTTTGCTTCCAAGAGCAAAAAGAGGGAAATGGGGGGGGGGGGGGGGGGGGGGGGAAGGGCTTGAGCGAAGAGAGGGAAGAGAGGGAAATGTTCCGTGCCAAAATGACAGAATACCGAGTCCACTTGGTATATATAATACCAAAACTCCAAATTACCAATCCTTTCACAAATACATCACGACTCATTAAAAATCATTTGTTTTCAAAAATCATCTCTCTAACCTCAATTCCCATTATCAGCCCCAGTACAAAGTACTCCGGACCCCAAATCCTACCAAAGACCAAATTCCAAGGTTATCACCACGATGAGAATACAATCTCATCCCTTGGATCCAACGACTCCAAAAGTCGGATTTACAATCCCCGAGATTCTCGAAACCGCAATTAATTTATAATTGCACAATAAAATCCATTAAGGATTATTACCACACCGGGATTAACACCATTAATCCCCGGGTATCACAATTATCCCCCACTAACAAAATTTCGTCCCCGAAATTTGCACGACGTACTCCACGTAATGCTGAAAATACGCAATCCAAACGGATCCACGATGTCGAATCATGAACATAACATGAACGACACACCAACCGCGAGGATACCGACCTCGCACCAAACCTGGAATGGAGTAACCTCTCCAACCGACACAAATCCACGAAAAGCATCAGCATTCCCCAATGCTAATCATCTCAAAGGCAGTCAACCAAACGTAACTGCTGATCAAACGAATCATACGCGATTCCAAAATAGATATCGTCTCGATGATATCCTTATGATCTAGCCTACGATGTTAATCATACATGTTACCCAGAAAACCACCAGTACACTATAGTGTACTTATACCAAATCCGGTTCCCACTTTCCAAATCCATCTCCATCAAAGGAGTGGTTGCACCACATTGCAACACGGATTGGGCCACAACACGGCCCCGATCAATACGAAACACATCTCCAAAGATGCCTACATCCGTGTGTTCCAAGAAATCACATCTTGGTCCAAACACACAATCGAGACCCCACAAGGTCTCATATTCCCAAAAGGACATGCAATAACAATCCATTGAATTCCCGCCATACGTGTCAACCACGACACTAAACAAATCCGAATCCTGGCCATCCCTCGTTTATCCTGGGATTCAGCAATCCTAAAACAGGGAGGCTATCGAATTAACCAGCAAGAATTACCATGGTTCCAAAACACGACAATCCCTTCTCAGGGGAAGTCAACAGGACCTCACGATTATTCCTCAGAATACATCGTGCCATCAAGATTACTAGTCTCAAGGTGCCACAATCTCACTGCAGATCCATTCATCAAAGCATATAAATCCGATGCTCGATGAGTACCGAAACACGGGCATTCGTATACACATACATGCCCAAGTACTACACAACATGCATACTCAATGCAATACACAACATGCATACTCAATGCAATAGACTCAGGTATCTACAAACATACCCAGAGTCCCATAACCAACTGTCAATCCCCAGCTATTCTCACCTCGCGGAGAATAATGATTGACAAACCAAAACTAAAGGGTGTGATTTCAACATCAACACCACACAAACCAAATCAACGAATCTCCCAAGAGATTCGATCGGTAGGTACATCAATACCGCCTTCCTCAGAAGGAAAGTGTCATGAATCCATGACCCTACAACCTACCTGGATATATTTATACCAAAATATTACCCGCAACCTAGAAATACACAACTGGTTAGAATAGTGCATCAATGCCACTATTACCAATCGAAACCCGTATACACCACGTATACTCATTCTAATAATGCTATGTACCAATGCCATAGTACTCCATAAACCTCAAGCATCTCCCAGAGACGCCTCCTCGTACGTCTTACTGGAAATATAAAGCCATTTCCCAGTCCATCATCAGTAATGATTACCATGGTTGATTTACAATCAACCCTCGATCGATACCAACTGTCTCCATGACAGTACAATCCAAATCTCTCCAACAGATAAAATCAATATAGTAGTGTTACCCCACTAACTATATCCCACAATTCCAAATGTAACTCCCGTTGCATTCCACATGCAAGGATGCTCAGCCCGAGCTAATAATGACTTGTCGACACTCACGTTGGTATTCCCAACAAAATTGAGTTGTCCCAGAACAAGTCCCTTAACATTGACACATAAACGTCCCTGTGAGGCATTCCTGCCTCAAACCTCATACGACATAGAGACTACAAGAGTCTATCATAAATCTTCATCATATCACCGTACGATTTACCAAACTCGATTCCAACGAGCAGTATAATGGCTACAACAAGCACACTATATCACTGCAACAGTACCTGGTTAGCAATACGCTACCCCCATATGCTTACACCGAGCCTACCAACATATCATAAGTTCCATCCGGTATTCCATACCGTACAAACCATTAGAGTAGTGGGTGATCACCCAATATTCCTCTAGAACACCAAAGCATAATGGACATCCCGGTGTCCTTGCTCAACCACGGTGCAATCCTAATCCAATAGGACTTATTCCACACGCTCAGGGTGGGTGTTATCAAGTCTACCACACATCACAACCACAAGCGAGTAGTTTCCTCAATGAGTACTCTTACCACCAATCACTTGGCCTTAGCCATCCTAGCGAGTATACCCGAAGGTATCACTACTCGAAAAATATTTACCTCAATTACATGATGCGGTACACTCATCGGTACAATGCATCCAATAATCCATCGGACAAACCTGCTCGGCGTAACAGTCTCGCCAACCAGTGACGTAGACATCGCCTTGTGCCCATCCACAGCACTCAAACCATATGACTAAATACGTACACCCAGACGTATTATTCGTCATCACGACACTACTTGTCTACATAGAATATCCGCTATGTCATCGTCATCCCGTGACGGTATATGCCAACATATGACATCCCCAATCCCATCGTCAACTCATGACGGTACATGTCGATACACGACATCCACATTCTCATCGTCAAACACATGACAGTATATATAACAACACATGGTATTCACAATAATGCTAGTAAAACCATAATACACCATACCTCATCGCTAACAAGATAGCGGCATACCTGTATCCATCGCCCACCAGTGGTACACAAGCAGCACCCATCGCTCGTAGGCGGCATAATTCAGTGCTACGCACGTAGCGGTATAACCCATCAATATAGAATTAGCGGCATGATCCCTCGTCATAGAGTCAGCGGCATAAACATCGCTATAGATATCCGGCGGTATGAACCATCGTCATAGATGTAGCGGAATGACCCGTCGCTATATAATACCCGGCGGCATGAACCATCGCCAATAGAATAGCGGAATGAACCATCCCTATATAGATACCCATCGGCATGAACCATCGCCAATAGAATACCCGGCGACATGAACCATCGCCAATAGAATAGCGGAATAAGCCATCGCTATGAATACCCGGCGGCATGAACCATCGCCAATAGAATAGCGGAATGAACCATCCCTATATAGATACCCATCGGCATGAACCATCGCCAATAGAATACCCGGCGACATGAACCATCGCCAATAGAATAGCGGAATAAGCCATCGCTATGAATACCAGGCGGCATGAACCATCGCCAATAGAATACCCGGCGGCATGAACCATCGCCAATAGAATAGCGGAATAAGCCATCGCTATGAATACCCAGCGGCTTGAACCATCGCCAATAGAATACCCGGCGGCATGAAACATCGCCAATAGAATAGCGGAATAAGCCATCGCTATGAATACCCGATGGCATGAACCATCGCCAATAGAATACCCGGCGGCATGAACCATCGCCAATAGAATAGCGGAATAAGTCATCGCTATGAATACCCATTGACATGAACCATCGCTAATAGAATAGGGGAATAAGCCATCACTATGAATACCCGGCGGCATGAACCATCGCCAATAGAATAACGTCATGATATCCCTCGCTAAGAAGCGGCAAATATCCCTCTTCGCTACTTCGCTTCGACATACCAGCGGCATAATATCCCTCACTTAAGCGGCAAATATCCTCCGTCGCTATCATATGACAATGGAAAGCTCATCGCTACGCCATATTAGCGGTATAATATCCCTCGCTTAAGCGGCAAATATTCTTCATCGCGGTGGTAGTCAAGCGGCGCCACTACACCTCATTTTATCATGACAGTGGAAATACCACTCGCTTTACATGACAGCGGAAATACCCCTCGCTTCAACAATACGAGCGGAAAATAATATCCCCCGCTAAGATATGACAGCGGTCGTGTTCTTCCCTTCATATCAGTGGCAAATATTCTCTCATCGCTACGGTAAGACAGCGGCAAGTATTCACATCGCTACGCCATGCATGCAACCGTAATGCATAACCCGTATTCCAATAAACATCGCCATGAGAGTATTTTAATGCACCTCGCTTCAAATGTGACATGCGGAATTTTACCATCGCTTTAACATTTAGCGGCAAAGCATTAAAATCATCACCACGGTATATATATGCAACCGTAATGCATAATCCATGTCTCATATGACCCTGCAACCACCATGGTTAGCAACAACATAATCCAATTATGAACACATATCATAAACGCACATAAGCAATATAGTTGTGCCACACCACACTAACTATCATCATGCATACGTGTGTGCTACCCGTTCCTATCAGCATGTTCCAGGCCTTAAACAGCCCCAAAGAGCAAACCTGGCTCTGATACCACTAATGTAAGGACCCCCGTGCCCTTAACCCGTTATTAGTGTATTAATCCATACCATTAGTGCATATAATCATACTATCATGGGGAAAAGCCATAGGCAAGTACAACACCATATGCTATCTAGAAAATTTCTTGCATTTGATCCACATAATATTCAAATTCCCCAACCAAGATTACATATACAACATACACCCTCATAATACACTAACATGCTCTCAGTTCATTTAGCAATTCCATATTTAATTGCAAGCAAACCATAAATGAACAGAGAAAAGTTGTAGCCCATTTATACATTCCATATACACGTAAAATGTACTCACATAAGAGCACCCAATGAATAAGCGTTTATCTGATGTATAAACACTCTACCAGATACCGTTACTGGTACTTCAATCCTGGAAGCACCTCCCAAGCAAACTCGATCTCAACTCTGGATCCATGCACTTATTCAACCAGCTCTGGTACCTCGATCCAAGAAGTACCTCTAATCAATAGCCCGAGCGTAATTCCAAAGCTGCTGCTACACCTGTAACACCTGTCCCAACAGAGACAGCCCCCACACGGGGTGAGCATACCAATACCACTAATCCAATAATCATAATATTGCAGTTCATAATTTACAGAATGTAAATGCCATAATTTAAATGATACTCCCTGGATGGCATCATCCTCATCCGGATCCCCTGTATTGTCACTGTTCTCAAAATAACCAAACTCATCAAATTCCCAAAGCCAGTTAATCGCCACATAGATTAACTATTACCATTCCTATTATGTCAGTTCCATAGTCAATATGGTAAACTCATTATATAAGAGACAGTAGATATCACATATATCTAGCCAATGATTCCATGTTCCTATTTCATTGCTCGCTCCACAATAGCGGCATTCTAAACCCCGCGCACGCTCAACAATAGCGGCGTCATAACCGATGGTCGCTCATCGGCGACGGCATCCCAAATCATTGTTCGCTCAATAGCAGCACCGTATGGTTCCCAATGCATGTCCATTTAACGCAATTACCATTTACCATGCATATCAATATCCATTTATTGCAAATACTACATACCATGCATTTCAATGCCCATTTAATGCAATTACCACATACCATGCATTTTACAGTGGCAACATTATAATAGGTTATGCTCGTACGTCATACGTACCTTATAGTTCCGTAGTTCGAGTCCGACCTTGCCTGAGTCCCACGACACGATGAATTATGTGCTAACACATAAATAGTTCACAATTAAACACAAGCATGCAACCACGTGCCCAAGAACGTTCATAACCCCCAAACATATCGGCAATCCATGACGATTAACAAAATAAAAGCCCCCCGGCTAAGCATGCATAATACCCAAAATATACCATTTTATAAGTTTACTAGATAGCCAAGGACTCAACCGAGAATCCCATTTTATTAAACTTTGGCTCCAACCAATCCATTTTAAAAGTATAATATTCACATTGGAATGTAGACATTGCCCCGGAAACCGTCTACTCAAACCCCGATTCCAAAATCCTGACATTTTTCCAAAATTTCCAAAAAAACACAACCTTACGGGCGGCGATCGATCGCCTCTTTCAGTGCTATCGATCACCCCTGTCCAGTGGGCAAAAACGCCTACACGCGATCGATCGCCACCCCTCGCGATCGATCGCCAACATGCTCGCGATCGATCGCCTAGACCACGCGATCGATCGTGTAAGGACCCTAATCCTTAAGTGCGGATTAAAGGCATAATTAGAGCGAATATAAATGATCAGAGTAAATTAATCGTGTTGAGGCTATGAGCCTTAAAAGTTACATGCCAAAATGAGGACTATCAATGGATTAATTACATTCCCCATCAAAAGAATGTTATCAACTATAGTTTTACACTACTCCTAGAGTAGACACTATACAAAATAATCCTGTCCTTCATCTACCAAAAGTGCTCTTCAAGCTCACTGTCTCAACCCGTATTAGCCCCCTTCATATCATGCCAAAAGTGTACCTACAAGGACAACCCCCAAACATGAGCAATAACATCATTCATATTCAACACAATATGAATATAAAGCGTAAATGCATAAATCACAATAAAACACTTCCTGTTTTCCCATGCATTTCAAAATGCTTCCAGTTTGGTTGTCCATGTACCCTAACTCATGAGTATAATCAATAGATTATTTAATGGTCTAGACATGTGTGATGACCAGGGATTATAGGTGTTAATCCCGTAGTATTAATAATCCCTAAAGTGGTTTTACGTGGCGATTTGGGATTTAATCGAGGTGTTGGGCCTTCTGGGCTCGTTTATTTGGGCAGTTGGGATCGTTGGATCCAGAGGTTGAGATTGTATTCACATTACGGTGTAAAACCTAAGAGTTGGGTTTTTGATGTGTCTCGGAATCTCGGGTGCTATGTGAGCACCGGTAGGGGATTTTGGAGTTAGAGAGAGAGTTTTTGAAAACAGATGATTTTTAAGGAATCATGATGTATTTGTGGGGCTATTAATTTTTCGGGGTATTTTTGCTATAAATACCATTTAAACCCAAATTTTAGACATAATTTCATTTCAGCCCCAATTCCTCCCCCTCTCTCCCGCAGCCGCGATTCCCGTCGCCCCTGCACCCCCGCCGTTTCAGGCGCTCCGCCAGCCGCCGTCCGGCCGCCGATCGGCGCGTGCGACCTACCGCCGTCTTCGTCTCGACGAGGCGCTTCTTTCCCCTCCATCAATTCGAGGTTTCGTCGCGTGTGGAAGTCGAATTTGGCAGAAAGGCGTCGATCCCCAAAAGTTAGGGTTCATCGATTTTGAACGATTTTGCTTCCGATTTTCGTTGGGTAATCTCCCTTACCCCTTGTTCGTTATTTTCGTGCAATTCCCTGCCATTTTTGTGTTCGATTTGTTCGGATTATTGTTGTTGGTGGGATTGGTTCGAAATTTTGGGTTGTATGCTTGAAGTGGGTTCGAATTTTGGGGGTTTTGGAAGGGTTGTGGTGATTCTTGTTATGGATTGATAAATTCATGTTGTAGATGCATTATGATGCTTCTTGGATTTCGAATTTTAGGGATTTGGATTTCAAATTTGGGGGTTTGGCATGTGGGATGATTATTCATGCTATGGGTTGATTAATTGACATTTTAGATGAATTATGGTATTTAATTGGGTTCGAAATTGTGAGATTGAGGTTCGATTTTTGTAGGGCATTCTTGAACAAATTTCGATTGTCTCATTTATTCCTTCCCTGCATGTACCCTGCCCCGGGTCTTTTAAGAGGATAATTGTCGTGTATTGACAATGTTGTGAGGGATATGGGTGTGCTTGAGCATAGGTTACATGTTCGTAAATAATGGTGAATTGTTTATCGTGTTAGCACATCATTCCTCGGGGCATGGAACTCGAGCAAGGCTTGGCTCGGACTTCGGAGATTTAAGGTACGTGCGACGTACGAGCATTACTATATATATGTGAAATGCATAAGGTGTTTTTGATTGCATTGAATGTTTTGCGTATGGTTATACATATATGTTGATATAGCCAAGGAATGACCCAAATCTTGATATCGCCGCTTGTAGCGTGCGTGACACTAGAGTAGGATGACTCTTGCATGATATATGGGGTACTGGATTTATATGACTATATTATGAGACATTTGAGATGTCTAGGTTTGTAGAATCATGCATTCTTCGTAAGACATTTGAGATGTCTAGGTTCGTAGAATCATGTATTCATTATGAGACATTTGAGATGTCTAGGTTTGTAGACTCATGTATTCATTATAAGACACTGAGATGTCTAAGTATAATGAAGGAATGGTAAAATAAATGCTAAGGCATTTGAGCTATCTGTGATTGATAGCAAGGTTGTGAAATCAGTATTAGATATTGTGATATCTGTAATTGCATGTTTAATGAATTTGTAATCACTATATGTTGATATTCGAGGATCAGGCATGCGATGTGTAAATCAATGTGTTGATTTACTGATTTATGAGATTTGATGAGTTTGATGTTGTGAGAACAGGGACAGTACACGGAATCCCGGATGAGGATGTTGCCATCCAGGGAGTATCATTTAAATTCATTAGCATTTACCTTTGTTGTAAATTATGAATTTCATTATTATGATTATGGGATTTTGTGTATTGGTATGCTCACCCCGTTGGGGGCTGTCTCTGTTGGGACAGGTGGACAGGTACATCGATGGCTATGGAGCTGAGCTCGAGCTGTTGATTTGAGGTACTCCCAGGATCGTGGTACCAGGGCTTGATGGAGCACGGTATCGTATAGAGTACCTATATATACACCTGAGGATTTATACATATTCATATTCATGATGCTCGCATGTGAGCACGATTATACTTGTATATGGATTGTATATAAAGGCATGAGCCTTTCTCTCTTTCATTTAAGGTTGCATGCAATTAGGTTGAATTGCTAGAATGATATGAGAGTCATTGGTGTATTATGTGGGTGTTGGAACCCACTTTTGTTGACATATGTGTGGTGTCTTCCCTGGCTGGGAATCTACTTGTATTACTGCTTTCTGTTGAGTATTATGTGTTCCCTGGCCGGGAATTTTGTTATGTGTTGTACTCTGTTTTGGGATAGCTCTATTTATGGGGAGACTCTGCCCAAATTTTTGTAAAAGTTTACAATGTGAAAAGTGGCACCAAGGGGTTGGTAAAGGGCAAACATATGAGTCTTTTATTGACAGGCAATGATTAAGTATCATCAGAGCTTCCCGATTGACATTTTATAGAAAGCATGTACCACACATAGTGGTTAATACACTAATCAAGGTTTTAAGGGCTTGGGGTCCTTACATTAGTGGTATCAGAGCAGTGGTTGCTCATTGGGGCTGTTAAGGGCCTAGGAAGTTATTGATAGCACATATTTATGCATGATGGCATTAATGTTGTATGACATAGCAAATTGTTTATGTGCTATTATGATATGAAAAGTGGTATTGCTAACCATTGTGGTTGCAGGAATCGTGTGGAACACGATAGGATGACATTTATGGGGATGTCTGGCACTCCGTGTGTTATGTGCCAAGGAAGCTGGTTTTAAGAAAATCAGATAAAGGGATATTTCCGAGGTAACATGTATTTTACGTTGTCTTGTTGACACATGATGAATGCAAAGTGGTGCATTGAGGTTATGATATATGTTATTGTGCATTGTTTTTGCATATGCATGTCTTGAGTCAAAGTTATCTTAGTAAGGATTTTAATGGCTTATGCTAAAGTCCATATGAAGCGATGAAGAGTCCCGCTTATATGGAGTAGCAACGCTAAAGTCCATTGGAAGCGATGAAGAGTTCCGCTTACATGGAGTAGCAACGCTAAAGTCCAGTGGAAGCGAGGAAGAATTCCGCTTTCCTGGAGTAGCAAGAAGCATTAAAATGTACTAATGATAAGGGCTCAGGATGAAATAAGGATTTAAAGAAGGATATCATGACATTTATTTGTGAAACCATACATTCTCATAATGTGTTTTTATTATGAATTGAATGTGGATGCATAGCGTATATGGCTATTGTTGTTAACCCTGATGGTTGCAGGTTACAGGAAATATGGAGTATAAAAAGGAATGATGATTATGCATTCCAGGAGTCCTGCTTATGACAGTGAGAATTTTTATACTTATGCTTGACCGCTAAAAATGTGGAGCGGGCGGGGATGCTCGCTTGCACATGGAGGCGGGGTATTCCATACGAAGCGAGGATGATATACCGCTTGTATGAAGAAGCTTATGCTTGTACCGCTAAAAATGTGGAGCGGGCAGGGATGCTCGCTTGCACATGGAGGCGGGGTATGCCATACGAAGCGAGGATGAGATACCGCTTGTATGAAGAAGCGAGGATGAGATGCCGCTTGTTAGGATGATGATTCATTCCTATGTGATGACACGGATGATAGCGGTGATGTGTCCCGCTGTGTCGATTTATATTCATTTCTCTATGAGGACACGGTTTATAGCGACGGTTCATTCCGCTATATTTATTGGCGATGGTTCATTCCGCCAGGCGTATTTATAGCGACGGTTCATTCCGCTATATCTATTGGCGATGGTTCATTCCGCCAGGTGTATTGATAGCGATGGTTCATTCCGCTATATCTATTGGCGATGGTTCATTCCGCCAGGTGTATTGATAGCGACGGTTCATTCCGCTATATCTATTGGCGATGGTTCATTCCGCCAGGTGTATTTATAGCGACGGTTCATTCCGCTATATCTATTGGCGATGGTTCATTCCGCCAGGTGTATTGATAGCGATGGTTCATTCCGCTATATTGATTGGCGATGGTTCATTCCGCCAGGAGTATTTATAGCGATGGTTCATTCCGCTATATCTATTGGCGATGGTTCATTCCGCCAGGTGTATTGATAGCGATGCCTCTTTCCGCTACTATGTGGACGATGATTCATACTCAGGTGTATAGCGAGGTTTCATGCCACTTATTATATGACGAGGTGTCATGCCGTCGATTCTATAGCGAGGGATTTTGCCGCTATGTACTCAGCACAGGATTTTGCCGCCTTCGAGCGATGGGTGCTGATTACGCACTATTATTGAGCGACGGAAACAGGTATGACGCTATATCACTAGCGATGAGGTATGAGATATTGCTATTTTATTAGCTTTATTGTAGCTGGCATGCATTGATATACATGTTTTATTATGCCTATTTTACTAGCATGATAGTGGATGACATACGCTGAGGTACATGTATCGTCACTAGTGGGCAATGTTTTAGATGCCATGAGTTGGCATGTGTCGTCACGGGATGACGATGACGATGGTGTAGGAGATGTCTTATTAGACATGCATCATCGTTACGATGATCGATGCGTTGAGTATACGTATTCAGTAGTATGCCTTGGGTGCCAGTACTGGGCACAAGGTGGTGTGTGCGACACCGATTGACGTGACCCTTATACCGAGCGGGTTGCTCGAGGAATGGATGGATGCGCTGTACATGGGATTGTACCGCAGCTTACGATTGGGGCGATCATATTACGAGTGGTGATACCCTAGAGGTATGCTCGTTGGAGTGGCTTTTGGCCATGTGATTTGACGACAGGAGTAATCATGGAGGAAAGTACTCGCTTTCTGTCGATGTGACATGTGGTAGACATGGTCACACCACCCTTGAGGGTGTAGGATGGGTCCTAAAGGAGTAGGATCAGGTTATGTTAAGTACATAGGGACATTGGAGTGTCCAGGGTGTATCGGCATTGAGGAATGTTGGATAAAGACCCACTACTCTATTGAGTTTTCTTCCCATAGTATGTTATACCATGTGGAAACGTCCGTCTTATTGGTAGGTTTGAGGTAAACCTAAAGAGGCAGAGACTAGGTTGTCTGCCGCGTGTGTGTAGCACCATGATGGGCTTGCTAGAGCCGTTACACTGCTCGTTGGAACCAAGTTTGGCAAATCGTAAGGTGATACGATGTGGATTGTGGTGGACTCTAGTAGTCACCATGTCATTGAGGTTAAGGTTGTTCGTGCCTCGCTGAAACGTGTATACGTTTATGTTTAATCTTGGAGACTTGTCTGGGACAGCTCAGGATGTTGGAGTACCAACAAGAGAGTCATCAGGTTGTTATTGACTCAATCTAAAGGAACCCGTATATTGGGATACAATGGGTGTTATTGTATCCAGTTTTTCCGAACGATGGTTCGAGACTTGTGGATCTCGAGTTCGATGGCATTTCCCTTGCGAGGAAGGAGGTAGTATTATACCTATTTGGGAATCTTTGAAAGATTCGTTAAGTTGGTGCAAGTGGTGTTGATTTTGGGAATCACACCGTGTATTATTAATCGTCGATTATCATCCTCCACTGAGTAAGGAATGACTCAGAATTGACGGTTGTGTTTGGGGCTTAGGGATATGTGGTAGATACCCGAGCCGAGTGCATTGATTATGCATGCGATATCAGTGCTTAGGCAGGTATACCGGTGAGTATACGGATGCCAGTTATTGATTTCCTCTCTGTTAAGCATAGAGTTATGCTATTTTTGGGATGGTTAAATCTCTGATGAGAGATATGGAACACCTTGAGATTGGGAATCTCCATGGCACGATGATTATGAGGAATGATCGTGAAGTTAGTTGACTCCCTTGAGGAGGGATTTTCTTGTGAGGGTTAAGGTATTTCCCTTGTTGGTGTTTTCCTTCGAGTTATGCGACAGCCTTCCCAAGTTTGGATTGTTAAATCCGAGGATTTTCAAGGGATGGCAGGATTTCGGATTGGTTGAGTGTCGCTGACGACACAAGCGTTGAGGATGCAATGGGTTTATTGCATGCCCCTTAAGAATTTTAAACTCTGCGGAGTCTCGGTTGTTATTTATGATCAGGACGTGATTCTTGGAACATCCGGAGGTGGACATCTTGTGAGATGTCTTTTCTTTGAATTTGTGGCCGTGAGTTGCCCAAATTAAGTTGCAATGAGGCGACTACTCCTTCGATGGAGGAAGTTTGAAAGTGGAAACCAGGTTTGGTATGTGTACACCGTGGTTGTACTAGTGTTTCCTTCGTAACGATGTATGTTAGACATCGTGAGTCTTGATAGAGATGTCATGGAATGATATCTACGATAGAATCAGGAGCGATTCGAATCCTTGCAGTTTCAGTTGACTAACTGCTTTTGGACTGTTAGCGTTGAGTTGTGCTGACGCTCTTCGACGTTATGATGGATTTGGAAGTCTATTCCACTCCAGAGTTTGACACGAGGTCAACGTTCTTACGGTTGAGGTGTCATTCAGGATGTGTTCGTACTGTTGTATTAGGACGAAGGATGACTGTCTGATCTACAGTCGTAAGTATCAGTTGTTTCGCAGTCATGAGGGACTGACTTTTGGGATGACCCGCATCGAGGTACGTTTTACCTCTTGAGTGTTATGTTGGTTATGGTATGTCGCTCTGTTTCAGAGATTAGATGAGAGGTAAGTATCCTCGCGTTTATTAATACGATTCTGATATGGTCAGGAATCGATGTTATGGCTTCATGTTGTTGTGCAGCCTGGGTGTTACGTGATACACCAGTGCTAATTTCGAGGACGAAATTCTTTTAGTGGGGGATATTGTGATGACCAGGGATTATAGGTGTTAATCCCGTAGTATTAATAATCCCTAAAGTGGTTTTACGTGGCGATTTGGGATTTAATCGAGGTGTTGGGCCTTCTGGGCTCGTTTATTTGGGCAGTTGGGATCGTTGGATCCAGAGGTTGAGATTGTATTCACATTACGGTGTAAAACCTAAGAGTTGGGTTTTTGATGTGTCTCGGAATCTCGGGTGCTATGTGAGCACCGGTAGGGGATTTTGGAGTTAGAGAGAGAGTTTTTGAAAACAGATGATTTTTAAGGAATCATGATGTATTTGTGGGGCTATTAATTTTTCGGGGTATTTTTGCTATAAATACCATTTAAACCCAAATTTTAGACATAATTTCATTTCAGCCCCAATTCCTCCCCCTCTCTCCCGCAGCCGCGATTCCCGTCGCCCCTGCACCCCCGCCGTTTCAGGCGCTCCGCCAGCCGCCGTCCGGCCGCCGATCGGCGCGTGCGACCTACCGCCGTCTTCGTCTCGACGAGGCGCTTCTTTCCCCTCCATCAATTCGAGGTTTCGTCGCGTGTGGAAGTCGAATTTGGCAGAAAGGCGTCGATCCCCAAAAGTTAGGGTTCATCGATTTTGAACGATTTTGCTTCCGATTTTCGTTGGGTAATCTCCCTTACCCCTTGTTCGTTATTTTCGTGCAATTCCCTGCCATTTTTGTGTTCGATTTGTTCGGATTATTGTTGTTGGTGGGATTGGTTCGAAATTTTGGGTTGTATGCTTGAAGTGGGTTCGAATTTTGGGGGTTTTGGAAGGGTTGTGGTGATTCTTGTTATGGATTGATAAATTCATGTTGTAGATGCATTATGATGCTTCTTGGATTTCGAATTTTAGGGATTTGGATTTCAAATTTGGGGGTTTGGCATGTGGGATGATTATTCATGCTATGGGTTGATTAATTGACATTTTAGATGAATTATGGTATTTAATTGGGTTCGAAATTGTGAGATTGAGGTTCGATTTTTGTAGGGCATTCTTGAACAAATTTCGATTGTCTCATTTATTCCTTCCCTGCATGTACCCTGCCCCGGGTCTTTTAAGAGGATAATTGTCGTGTATTGACAATGTTGTGAGGGATATGGGTGTGCTTGAGCATAGGTTACATGTTCGTAAATAATGGTGAATTGTTTATCGTGTTAGCACATCATTCCTCGGGGCATGGAACTCGAGCAAGGCTTGGCTCGGACTTCGGAGATTTAAGGTACGTGCGACGTACGAGCATTACTATATATATGTGAAATGCATAAGGTGTTTTTGATTGCATTGAATGTTTTGCGTATGGTTATACATATATGTTGATATAGCCAAGGAATGACCCAAATCTTGATATCGCCGCTTGTAGCGTGCGTGACACTAGAGTAGGATGACTCTTGCATGATATATGGGGTACTGGATTTATATGACTATATTATGAGACATTTGAGATGTCTAGGTTTGTAGAATCATGCATTCTTCGTAAGACATTTGAGATGTCTAGGTTCGTAGAATCATGTATTCATTATGAGACATTTGAGATGTCTAGGTTTGTAGACTCATGTATTCATTATAAGACACTGAGATGTCTAAGTATAATGAAGGAATGGTAAAATAAATGCTAAGGCATTTGAGCTATCTGTGATTGATAGCAAGGTTGTGAAATCAGTATTAGATATTGTGATATCTGTAATTGCATGTTTAATGAATTTGTAATCACTATATGTTGATATTCGAGGATCAGGCATGCGATGTGTAAATCAATGTGTTGATTTACTGATTTATGAGATTTGATGAGTTTGATGTTGTGAGAACAGGGACAGTACACGGAATCCCGGATGAGGATGTTGCCATCCAGGGAGTATCATTTAAATTCATTAGCATTTACCTTTGTTGTAAATTATGAATTTCATTATTATGATTATGGGATTTTGTGTATTGGTATGCTCACCCCGTTGGGGGCTGTCTCTGTTGGGACAGGTGGACAGGTACATCGATGGCTATGGAGCTGAGCTCGAGCTGTTGATTTGAGGTACTCCCAGGATCGTGGTACCAGGGCTTGATGGAGCACGGTATCGTATAGAGTACCTATATATACACCTGAGGATTTATACATATTCATATTCATGATGCTCGCATGTGAGCACGATTATACTTGTATATGGATTGTATATAAAGGCATGAGCCTTTCTCTCTTTCATTTAAGGTTGCATGCAATTAGGTTGAATTGCTAGAATGATATGAGAGTCATTGGTGTATTATGTGGGTGTTGGAACCCACTTTTGTTGACATATGTGTGGTGTCTTCCCTGGCTGGGAATCTACTTGTATTACTGCTTTCTGTTGAGTATTATGTGTTCCCTGGCCGGGAATTTTGTTATGTGTTGTACTCTGTTTTGGGATAGCTCTATTTATGGGGAGACTCTGCCCAAATTTTTGTAAAAGTTTACAATGTGAAAAGTGGCACCAAGGGGTTGGTAAAGGGCAAACATATGAGTCTTTTATTGACAGGCAATGATTAAGTATCATCAGAGCTTCCCGATTGACATTTTATAGAAAGCATGTACCACACATAGTGGTTAATACACTAATCAAGGTTTTAAGGGCTTGGGGTCCTTACAACATGTCATGACATATTACCAGCTCATCAATATCAAATACCAATCACCAATCCCTAGTATGTCCATCACAATTGTAAGGACCCTAATCCTTAAGTGCGGAATCAAGGCATAATATAGCTATTATAAATGATCAGAGTGAGAAATAACGTGTTGAGTTTATGAGCTTAAGCATTACATGCCAAAAATAAGGACTACCAAAAAGGATTAATTACATTTCAATCAATGAATGTTCAATTATAGTTTTATACTACTCCTAGAGTAGATACTATCCAAATAATCCCGTCCTTCAAGTCCCAAAAGCATCCTCAAAAGCTCACCATCTCAACCCGTCTAGCCCTTCTATCATGCCAGACGTGTACCTACAAGGACAACCCCCAAACATGAGCAATAATAATCATTCATATTCAACACAATATGAAGATAAAGAGTAAATGCATAATCGTAATAAAACAGTTCCTATTTTCCCATGCATTTCAAACGCTTCCCGTTTGGTTGTCCCTGTACCATAATTCATGAGTATAATCAATAGATTATTTTTAATGGTCTAAACATGTCATGAACATATACCATTTCATCAATACCAAATACTGATCACCAATCCCTAGTCTGTCCATCACAATGTATTTTAATGCCCCTCGCTTATTTACATATAGGCGGCATAGGATAACCTCGCTTCAATGGACTGCGGGACTCCCACCCCTCGCCTCTCATTGAGCGGCAAATACCCTTTCCTCGCCCTATATGATAACCACGCTCAAATGTGACATGCGGCGCTCCCACCCCTCGCTTCACATTTAGCGGAACCAAACCAAATAGCGGCAAGCATTAAAATCATCAAGGGATGACCACGACTCATGGGATGTGCACCAATAATCATATGCATCTATAAACATCATGCATAACATGTATTTGCATCCACTATGCAATACCACACAATGCATAAACAATAAGTATATAAGATACATGTACCGTTGGGGTCCCCTTACGTCCACTACGTACCTTTCCAAAAGTGGAATATGGTAGGACTTCAATTCCTTGGCTGTGTTGCCACCTGGGTTGGTTCTACATATTCACAAATACCAATATTAGAACCCAATAATAGTCCAACACCAAAAATCCCACAAAATTAACCAAAAACACCATTTTTGGTGTCTCGCGATCGATCGCCATAAAGCCCCGATCGATCGCGAGACCTCACTGTCTCGGGCAACAAATTTAAGCAATCCGCGATCGATCGCTGAGTTAGCGCCGATCGATCGCGGCCTCGCCGATCGATCGCGCCAAACTCGCGATCGATCGCTGAAGCTCACTGCCTCAGCTCTGTTGCTCGCGATCGATCGCGAGAAGGCGCCGATCGATCGCCGAGCTCTGGGCATGCGGGGTTTGGGCACTATTCACCCATCTTCAACCCCAACTCATACATACCCACATACACCAACATCAACCAAACCCAACAACTCAAAACCAACAATAAACATCTACATAAACTCATATATGTAACATCCAACCAAAATAATACCAAAACTACAACAACCCGACACAAACCCATTTTAAAATCCCTCAAACCATATCAAACTTAAACAAAACCTTACAAAAATAACCATGAGGTACCCATACCTCTTGGGGATCTCAAATCACCCAACAATCTCCACAAAACAAGATTTTGCAAGAACTTCTCTTCACCCCAAAGCTTGATTTCGAAAATGAGGGGAAAGGGAGGGTTTGTGGATTTGATTTTTGGTAAAGTTAAAAGTGATGGATTGGTAGAGTGTGGGGTTATAAAAGGGGATATAAAGTTGGGTTAATTAAAATATATACCAAAAGAATTCCATGGTGTATAAACACCCCAACATGATATTTTTCAAAGCATTTACTCATAATGCACCAAATATCAATTAAACACATGATTTCCACAATTTGCTAACCAAGGCAAATAAATCATGTTCCCAACCATAATTCCCAACATGCACCCTGAAATGCTACCCCGGGTCACTCTAACATGTGACTAAGCATTTCCGCATAATAATAAATAAATCCAATGCATAATTAATTACCACATAATTAATCATATAAACACAATCAATGCACCAAATTGCAATTAACCATTTCGGGGATATCACAATACTCCCCTACTTATAAGATTTCGTCCTCGAAATCACATGCACTTACCCCAAAAAGGAAACTAAACATAAACACATACCAGAGAATAGTTCCGGGTAGTGCTGCACCATATGCCGCTCCGTCTCCCACGTAGCCTCCTCGACACCCCTGCGATCCCACTGAACCTTGATCATAGGTATCACTTTGTTCCGAAGTCTACGGTCTGCTCGATCCAGAATTCTGACAGGCCGCTCCACATAAGATACATATGATTCTAACTGAACTTCGGAAGGCTGTAACACATGCGACGGATCCAGCTCATACTTCCGCAGCATAGACACATGAAACACATCATGTATACCAGATAAAGAAGGTGGCAAAGCCAGTCGGTAAGCTAAGGTGCCAATGCGCTGCAAAATCTCGTACGGTCCAACATACCTCGGAGACAGTTTCCCGCGCATTCCAAATCGCACAACGCCCCTGAAAGGCGAGATCTTCAAAAAGACCTTATCTCCCAACTGAAATTCCAACGGTCTCCGCCGTTTATTTGCATAAGCTGCCTGTCTGTCCTGGGCCGCTTTCATTTTCTGCCTTATCGTCTTTATCTTTTCTTCCATCTCCCGTATCAATTTCGGTCCTCCGACCGATTTGCGGTCCAAATCATCCCAACACAAGGGTGATCTACACCGTCTGCCATAAAGAGCTTCAAACGGAGCCATCTGAATACTCGCCTGGTAGCTATTGTTATACGAAAACTCTACCAAAGGCACTGAATCCTGCCAAGAGGCATCGAACTCCAAAACACAAGCTCTTAACATGTCCTCGAGCGTCTGAATAGTGCGCTCGGTCTGTCCATCCGTCTGAGGATGATAAGCAGTACTCAATCTGACTTCAGTTCCCAAAGCTGACTGAAGACCTTCCCAGAAATGAGATGTGAATCGCGGATCTCGATCTGACACTATGGAAACGGGGATCCCATGCAATCTCACTACATCTCTAATATATAACTGCGCCATCCTCAAAAATGTGAAAGTCATGCTATAGGGGATAAAGTGGGCTACCTTAGTCAATCTGTCCACAATCACCAAAATAGCACCGAAGCCTGAAGCACTCCTCGGCAAATGAGTCACGAAGTCCATGGAAATGTGCTCCCACTTCCACTTCGGTATCTCCAAGCTTCTCAACTCGCCGCCAGGTCTCTGCCTCTCTGCCTTAACCTGCTGGCAGATCAAACACCTCTTCACAAAAGCGACGACATCTGATTTCATCCTTTTCCACCAAAACTGGCCACGCAGATCTCTGTACATCTTCTTCCCGCCTGGGTGGATGCTAAGTCTGCTACTGTGAGCTCGCTCCAAGATTCCTTTACGCAACTCCGGCGTACTCGGAACCACCCAACGGTCACCCAATCTCAAAGACCCGTCATCGGCCACTCTGAACTTCGTCGGCTGACCAAGATGTACTAAAGATAACCACCTCTGAACCTCATCGTCTGACCTCTGAGCTCTCCTGATATCCTCATAGATATCTGGCTTGGCTAGCAAAGTCGATACATACACAGGCGATGCATCTATATCAAAATCATAGCCCAAATGACAATAGGAGGTCATCATAGCCGACAGATGAATGACGTCCTCAGCAGAACTCCTCACTTTCCGGCTCAACGCGTCTGCTGTCAAATTAGCTTTCCCCGGATGGTACTCTATCTCGCAATCATAGTCCTTGAGTAGGTCCATCCACCTCCTCTGCCTCATGATCAGCTCTGCCTGAGTGAATAAAAACTTGAGGCTCTTGTGATCCGTGTAAATGGTAAACGAAGTACCATACAAATAATGCCTCCAAATCTTCAGGGCAAAGATGATAGCCGCCAATTCCAAGTCATGAACTGGATATCTGGTCTCATGCGGCTTCAACTGCCTCGATGCATAAGCTACCACATGCTTATCTTGCATCAAAACACATCCAAGGCCCTGCAGTGATGCATCAGTATACAGAACAAATCTGGAGTTCTCCGTAGGGATCACTAACACTGGCGCCGTCGTCAACCGGTGCTTTAATTCCTGGAAGCTCTCCTCACAAGCTTCTGACCAAAAGAAAGGCACACCCTTCTGGGTCAACTGAGTCAGCGGCTTGGCAATCTTCGAAAAACCCTCGACGAAGCGTCGATAATACCCGGCCAAACCAAGAAAACTCCGGATCTCAGGCACAGAAGTGGGGGGGGGGGGGGCAGCCCACTCCATCACAGCCTCAATCTTCTTAGGATCTACAGATATCCCGCTGCTCGATATGACATGCTCCAGAAACACTACACTGCTCAGCCAAAATTCACACTTACTGAGCTTAGCATACAACTGATGCTCTCTGAGAATCTGAAGCACTGTCCTTAAGTGTCTCACATGCTCCTCCTCGCTCCGGGAGTAGATAAGAATATCGTCAATAAACACAATGACGAACTGATCAAGATACTGTTGAAACACTCTGTTCATCAGACTCATAAAGACTGCTGGAGCATTCGTCACGCCGAACGGCATCACTAGGAACTCATAATGCCCGTATCGAGTCCGGAATGCTGTCTTCTGCACATCTTCCTCTCTGACCCGAATCTGATGATACCCGGATCTCAAATCAATCTTGCTATTCACCCTGGTACCTTGCAACTGATCAAACAGATCGTCGATCCTTGGAAGAGGATACTTGTTCTTCACTGTAGCCTTATTCAGTTGCCGGTAATCGATACACAACCGCATCGAACCGTCCTTCTTCTTCACAAAGAGAACTGGTGCGCCCCATGGCGACACGCTCGGGCGTATATATCCCTTGTCAAGGAGATCTTGCAACTGTTCTTTCAACTCTCTCAACTCAGCCGGTGCCATCCTATAAGGTGCACGAGAGATAGCGGATGTCCCTGGCAACAGCTCGATCCCAAACTCAACTTCCCTAGCCGGTGGAAATCTTGGGATCTCTTCTGGGAATACGTCAACAAACTCTGCTACCACTGGTACATCCTCAACTCTTAGTTCTTTACTCTTCCCAGACGTGTCCACGGCATAAATGAGATAGCCCGTGTGGCCACGTTCCAACAACTGAGTCATCTTGATCGCTGAAATCA
Source organism: Haberlea rhodopensis (assembly GCA_907163345.1). Taxonomy (NCBI): domain Eukaryota; kingdom Viridiplantae; phylum Streptophyta; class Magnoliopsida; order Lamiales; family Gesneriaceae; genus Haberlea; species Haberlea rhodopensis. The sequence goes on along the minus strand of CAJQUN010000123.1, from coordinate 1,416,401 downwards.
ACGGAATCTTCGCACGAGAACCGTTGCCATAGAAAGTCCACTGACTGCCCAACTCAGGTCTAAACTTTGCTGCCCTCTGCCGGCAATCTACCACTGCCTGATATCTGTTCAGAACATTAATACCCAAGATGCAGTCGAAGTCTGACATACCCAGCACAATCAAGTCTGATCTCAATTCGTTGCCCTCAAAATAAATAAGGCAGTCTGCCATAAACTGATCAGCAACGACATTTCTTCCAGTGGGTGTCGAGACAAGGAGAGGCATGGGTAAAGAAGACGTGCGCATATGGTGTCTTTCCACAAAACCCACCGATACAAAAGAATGGGAGGCACCTGTATCGATCAAAATAAAAGCAGGGTACGTAAATAAATGGCACGTACCGGCAATCACCTCCTCTGGGGCTGCCTGGGCCTGCTCCCTGGTCAGTGCATACACCTGTCCCTGGGGTGGTCCTACTGTCTGACCTCCCGATGGTCGAGGCCCAAACTGCTGCCTCTGCTGCACTGTCCTATCCTCAAACCTCGGCCTGTTGCCCTGAAACTCAGACTGTCCTCCCCGTGTGGGGCAATACCGAGCGATGTGGCCCATCTTGCCACAAATATAACATGCAGGACACTTGTTTGAAGAATGTGGCCCTCCACAATTGTTGCACCTCGGCTCTCCCGGCCTATCCCCTTGTGAAGACCCTCGATTGGCCGACCAATTACCCTTCTTGCCATCCTGCTTCTGACCAAAGTACTTCTTTCCACCATACCGTGAAGATGAAGAGGCACCACGGGGTTTAAATGGCTCACCCCGAGGCCTCAAGCCGTCACTAGTCTGCCTCTGTTGCGGTACTGGTGGTGGCATAGCGTAAGCTCCCACTCCTAGCTCGGCAAGCTCCGCTCTTGTGAGAGCATCATCAAAAGAAGTTGGGTTATTGGTGATAACCCGGTCATAGAGCTCCGGTCGCAACCCTTTCATAAAGTTCCTCATCTTAGCGTGTCCACTGGTGGCAATGTGGGGAACGTACCTCAACAACGAAGAGTACCGTGTGGCATAGTCTGCCACTGTCATGTTCCCCTGCTTCAAACTTGTAAATTCGTCCTCCTTTGTCTGTCTCGCCGCAGCGGAGAAATATCGATTCAGAAACCTAGTCCTGAAGAGTGTCCAATCAATCACAGCACCCAGTGCTCTCATTTCCATTACTGTGCTCCTCCACCACATCAGAGGTTTCTTGGCTAATTGAAACTCCGCCAGCCTCAGCCAAGCTGTCACAGCACAAGGAGCCGATACAAAGATCTGCTCAAGTCTTTCCAACCACTCTTCAGCCTCTTCTCCGGACTCTGTCCCCTCAAACCGGGGTGGATGATAAGATGGAAATTGTGTCAGACTGATCTCACCCGGTAGCAATAACTGAACCACTGGTTCCATGCCTACGGCCGGTGGAGGTAGAGGGTTCGCCTGTCCGATACTTGCATTCACACTACCAACATCTCCAACTTCCTCATTAGCAGCCATGCTGTAATACAAATGTTAACAACAATTCCAAAGCAGTATATATGTTATGCCGTTAGATAACAGGAATGGGAATAAGCACGTTAGTATAACAGAATATACATCAATATGCACCACATGCATAAACATGCTTCAAATGTAAGCACCTAGCCTATCATGCTAAGGCTACCCTTCACTCGTTCCCGGGTTCTCTAACCACTGCACTGATACAACTAATGTAAGGACCCTAATCCTTAAGTGCGGAATCAAGGCATAATAGAGCTAATATAAATGATCAGAGTGAGAAATAACGTGTTGAGTTTATGAGCTTAAGCATTACATGCCAAAAATAAGGACTACCAAAAAGGATTAATTACATTTCAATCAATGAATGTTCAATTATAGTTTTATACTACTCCTAGAGTAGATACTATCCAAATAATCCCGTCCTTCAAGTCCCAAAAGCATCCTCAAAAGCTCACCATCTCAACCCGTCTAGCCCTTCTATCATGCCAAACGTGTACCTACAAGGACAACCCCCAAACATGAGCAATAATAATCATTCATATTCAACACAATATGAAGATAAAGCGTAAATGCATAATCATAATAAAACAGTTCCTGTTTTCCCATGCATTTCAAACGCTTCCCGTTTGGTTGTCCCTGTACCATAACTCATGAGTATAATCAATAGATTATTTTTAATGGTCTAAACATGTCATGAACATATACCATTTCATCAATACCAAATACTGATCACCAATCCCTAGTCTGTCCATCACAATGTATTTTAATGCCCCTCGCTTATTTACATATAGGCGGCATAGGATAACCTCGCTTCAATGGACTGCGGGACTCCCACCCCTCGCCTCTCATTGAGCGGCAAATACCCTTTCCTCGCCCTATATGATAACCACGCTCAAATGTGACATGCGGCGCTCCCACCCCTCGCTTCACATTTAGCGGAACCAAACCAAATAGCGGCAAGCATTAAAATCATCAAGGGATGACCACGACTCATGGGATGTGCACCAATAATCATATGCATCTATAAACATCATGCATAACATGTATTTGCATCCACTATGCAATACCACATATATACTTGCATAAACAATAAGTATATAAGATACATGTACCGTTGGGGTGCCCGTACGTCCACTACGTACCTTTCCAAAAGTGGAATATGGTAGGACTTCAATTCCTTGGCTGTGTTGCCACCTGGGTTGGTTCTACATATTCACAAATACCAATATTAGAACCCAATAATAGTCCAACACCAAAAATCCCACAAAATACACCAAAAACACCATTTTTGGTGTCTCGCGATCGATCGCCATAAAGCCCCGATCGATCGCGAGACCTCACTGTCTCGGGCAACAAATTTAAGCAATCCGCGATCGATCGCTGAGTTAACGCCGATCGATCACGGCCTCGCCGATCGATCGCGCCAAACTCGCGATCGATCGCTGAAGCTCTGTACGTCCTCTACGTACCTTTCCAAAAAGTAGGTGTGGTAGGACTTCAATTCCTTGGCTGTGTCGCCACCTGGGATGGTTCTACACATTCACACAAATCAATATTAGAACCCAATAATAGTCCGATACCAAAAATCCTACAATAAAATCCAAAAACACCATATTTTATGACTCGCGATCGATCGCGGCAAAGGGCCGATCGATCGCGAGAACACACTGCCCGAACATAAATTTTTGTTCCTTCGGCGATCGATCGCGCCAAATGTGGCGATCGATCGCCACCCTCGCCGATCGATCGCCCAAACGTGGCGATCGATCGCCAAATGCTTCTGGAGCGTACTGCCTCTTCGCGATCGATCGCCAAAAACGGGCGATCGATCGCCGAGCCCTGTATCGCGAAAAATCGCCATTAATGCTCCAAAACTTCATTCCAACCCATTCCAACTCCCCTACCAACAAACCAACAACATCAAATACATAATAACCTTCCATAAACACTTTAAGCACCTCAAAAATCCAACATTCACCCAAAACCACAACAACCCAAAACAAACCCATTTAAACCATTTCCAAAATCAAATAAAACACTACAAAATCAACAATGAGGTATCCATACCTCTTGGGGACTTCAAATCTCCCAATAAACTCCACAAATCAAGATTTTTGGAAGGGTTTCTCTCCACCTTTATGCTCCAACTCGAAAATAAGGGGGAAAGGGTTTGTGGGAAGTGATTTGGGGAGAGTGAGGTAAAGGTAGGGTGGGGTTGGGGTATAAAGGGGTTGGGTTAATTAATTAAAATGCATTCCACAATCCATGGTGTATAAAACACCCCAACATGATATTTTTAAAAGCATTAATCCAAAATGCAACAAAATATCAATTAAACTCATGACTTCCAATTAATTGCTACCCATGGCAAATAAATCATGCTAATAACCATTTTCCAAACATGCACAACATGCACCCTGAAATGCCCTCCCGGGTCACTCTATCATGTGACTAAGCATTTCAATAAGATAAATAATTCCAGCACGTAATTAATTACCACCATAATTAATCATATAAACACAATTAATGCCCAATTGCAATTAATCATTTCGGGGATATCACAGATCGCCTGCACTATTCATCGCCATCAAAATTTGAATTGCTCGTCGCGATCGATCGTCCCTTCTCGGCGATCGATTGCCACCTGCAATTTTCCGAAAAATTCAAGCTTCCATGGTGTTTTTCACACCCAAACTCAAAACCAACACCCCATACACCTTCAACACCTTAAATACTCCATTTAAAGCCAATAAAAACTCCAAAAACTCAACATTGGATATTAAGCAAAAATCCCCAAAACCCATAACCAACCAAAACCTCAACCAAAAACTACCATACCACAACCAAATTGAAGATAATGGCGAGGGGAAGATGAATACCTGATTATCTTCAAGAAATCGGACTCCCAAGTCGAGCCCCCAACGATTTTGCTTCCAAGAGCAAAAGAGGGAAATGGGGGGGGGGGGGGGGGGGGAGGGCTTGAGCGAAGAGAGAGGGAAGAGAGCGAAAGGTTCCGTGCCAAAATGACGGAATACCGAGTCCACTTGGTATATATAGTACCAAAACTCCAAATTACCAATCCTTTCACAAATACATCATGACTCATTAAAAATCATCTGTTTTCAAAAATCATCTCTCTAACCTCAATTCCCATTATCAGCCCAGTACAAAGTACTCCGAACCCCAAATCCTACCAAAGACCAAATTCCAAGGTTATCACCATGATGAGAATACAATCTCATCCCTTGGATCCAACGACTCCAAAAGTCGGATTTAAAATCCCTGAGATTCTCGAAACCGCAATTAATTTATAATTGCACAATAAAATCCATTAAGAATTATTACCACACCGGGATTAACACCATTAATCCCTGGGTATCACACGGGTAGTGCTGCATCATATGCCGCTCCGTCTCCCACGTGGCCTCCTCGACACCCCTGCGATCCCACTGAACCTTGACCATCGGTATCACTTTGTTCCGAAGTCTGCGATCAGCCCTATCCAGAATCCTGACTGGCCGTTCCTCAAAGGATACATCAGAATTTAATTGTACCTCAGAAGGCTGTAACACATGTGACGGATCCGCCTCATACTTCCGCAACATAGATGCCTGGAACACGTCATGAATACCAGACAACGACGGTGGCAGTGCCAAACAGTAAGCCAATGTACCGATGCGCTGTAAAATCTCATATGGTCCCACATACCTCGGAGACAATTTCCCACGCATACCAAACCGAACCACACCTCTGAAAAGTGAGATCTACAAAAAGACCCTGTCTCTTAACTGAAACTCCAACGGTCTCCGCCGTTTATTCGCATAGGAAGCCTACCTGTCCTGGGCTGCCTTCATTTTCTGACGGATAACCTTTATTGTGTGTCCGGAATAATTATTAATTGTCAAATGGATTTAATTATGATATTTATATGATGTGTCGGGAATTAATTCTTTGGTATCGGATTTTGGTCCTGGTTGGAATAAATAATTCCGGGTTGAACTTGTGGTGTAAATTAAATTCGTGGAAATTCCTTCTATATTATTGAGTGAAATTTAAATTAAAATAGGAATCAAGGGTTAAGATGATATAATTGTAGGGTGGAGATTTAACCTAGGGTTATACATTAAAAACCCAATTTTCCCCACATGGAGCCGCCTACCCTCTTCTCTTCCCACACTATCGCGTCGCCTTCTTCCTTGCCGCAAGAAGCGATTTTCTCTTTGTTTTCCAGGCATGATTCTTGCTCAAACTTGTGGGGGTATGCTACTACATTATTTCTTAACTCATCATTCTGCGTATTCTTCGATTTATGCATGATTTTGAAGCGATTTTGTGCTGAGTTTGGTTCAAAAATGTGGGTTCTGATTCGAAAATCTTGCAGCTGTTTGGGTTCGAAATTCCTGCTGTATTTTGCCTTGAAATCTGCTGCTATTAGTCGAAAAAAATATGATGCTCTTGGGTTCGATTTCTAACTGAATCTTGGTTCGATTTTAGGATGTTCTAAGATCAAAAATATGCAGTATCTGGGTTCAAAAATATGCAGCATTTTGGTTCGAAAAACCTGTTGTTATGCTCGAAATTAGGCTGATTTGTGGTTCGAAACCTTACTGTTTTGTGCTCGATTTTCTGCACTATTTGGTTGATTTTTGTTGCTGCGTATGACTTGACTTCCCTGCTGTATATTGTTAGAAAATCATGCTAGTTTTGGGTTTGTGAAATATGCTGTTGTTTGGGTTGAAAAGGATTGCTGAAAATGAATTGTTGTGTTTTGTCTTGGCTTAGTATTATTGTTGGTTAAAAGATGAAGACAAAATCATGCTCATGAGTTGTTTGATAATATGTCTAAATGGTGTTCAAGTGTTGGCCTAAAGCATTGATCATTTGGTGGTGAAAATCCTACACTTCCCAGCTTAAAAGCATTATAGTGTCTTGGTGAGTGATTGGGCAATGATATGAGATGTTTGTGAGTTGTGTGTGAATATATGAGATAAAAGTTGGGAATCTTGTTCTAACCTTATAATGGATATTAAAAATTGAATTAAATGAATATTTATGACTTGCGCGCTCATTTTATATGATGATTATGTTTTGAGGAATTCTTGAACAATGAGTTAAGGTTATATATTTTGAACCTTAGTAATATAAATATTACATACTTGAGTTAGTGATAACTCGAATAATGGAAGGTAATGGGTTGTTTGTGTGGTATATGGGGTATGATAATTGAGATTGAGTATAATGGCGAAATTATATTGAATTGAAGTTGAAATGCATATAAATGATATCAATTGTATTATTAATGAATTAGTTGTTGAATTGATATTCAACATAGATACTCCACGGTCTCAGGGCGTCAAGGGTGGTTTATTCACGTCGTCGACGATAATGTACGTTGTGACGTACGAGCAGGTATACCCAGTATTTACATATTCATGTATGTATTTTGAATGTGAGGTCTAAGGCTAAGTGATTGAGTTTGGTAGTTGAGTTTAATATACCTGGAATGGTGGATACGTAGAGGTACGTGATCCGGGTATACTAGTTGAGTATTGATGCCTTGGGCATGAGCGATATGAGAAAGTGTCGAGAATGAGATAGTGGGATAACCAGGTTTACATTGATGTTGAATTATTTATGTTGAGCATAAATAATATATTGTTGTTGTATTGAATTCATAGTGCCGTTGAGTATCATGTTTCAATGATAATACTAAACTTGACATTATGAATGTGCGTGAGTTCGAAACAGGAACAGTGCGTGGAAGCTATACAAACTAAGAATTGTACAGGGAGTATATTTTATGAGTTTTGAATAATCTAAACTGTTGCATTATGATTTTGTATATCGATTTGTGATTGAATATTGAGTTGGAGTATACTCACCCTGTGTGGGGGCTGTTTCTGTTGAAACAGGTACAACAGGTACGATGTTGCCTTGGGGTGCTAGGCTCGAAACCTTGTTGGATGATGCTTCCAGAAGCGTAGTATGAGATTGAGCTGATATAAGAGGTTGAGCTGAGGGTATATCGTAATTATGCATCTGGATGAGTATCTGTTATTCGTTGCTCTTCTTTGAGCACTTGTGTCTGTATATGGACTGTATAAGGGTGTTGAAGCCCACTTTTGATGTCTTATTAGTGTGGTGTTTTCCCTGGCTGGGAATTTACTTAGTGTTAGTATTATATTTTAGTATTGTGTTTGTAATGCCTCGATTTGTTGTATACACGTAGGATATGATTATGGTGTAATTATATCAATTGGCGATATGATAATGGGGGTTCGAGTGGAACCAAGAATGAAGTAAATACATATATGGAAATAAGTCTAATAAGGAAGGAAACATGGTGTCTCATGATTTGAATTATGCCATATGAAGCACTTAGGCATTTGCCTTTGCCTTTCATTAGGTGCATTAAAAATGTGCATGTGAATTTACTTGTAATGGGAATTGCATTTGAATTTGGAGTTCATTTCATGTACATGTTATTTAACATGTAATTATCCCTAAATGGCATGATAGCAAGTGAATTAAGGGACTAATGATCTATATCAAGTGGATAAGGGAGGTGTAATCACATAACACACCATATTACACCTACAAATCTCTACCAAGCTCCTCTCCATCTCTTTCAACTTCCTTGTGGTTTGAGCTTGAGAGTCACTTGTAAAGTGAGCTAGGAAGGTGTGTGAAGTGGAATTGTACCATCTTGGTAAGAAAATCATGGTTTTATACTTGTTTTTGTCATTGGTGTTGCTATATGAGAAATAGCATATGAAATGTTTATGTGGAGAATCATAACATGTGTATATGCTATGAATTGGATTCTTTAATGATAGAATCATGTTATTATGTTCCTAGAGATTGCAAGAAACAGGTTGACATGGTTTAAAATGAATTAGAGGAGAAGAACCATGAAGATAAGCTTGAAAACGCCATGCTCTCACTTTTCTGGGCATCGGCGATCGATCGGTGCGAGTGAGCGATCGATCGCCGATGACAGTTACATTTTAAGGCGGTGAAATTGGATGGCGATCGATCGCTGAAATTGTCGCGATCGATCGCGATGAACAGAGCAATGTGGCGATCGATCGCCAAGTTGTTGCGATCGATCGCGAGGGGGCAGAGAGTTTTGGCGATCGATCGGTGCTGATGGCGATCGATCGCCAGTGCTCAAATATTGAAAAATAAAATATTTTTGTAGAATTTGATTTTAATGCCTATGATAACATGATATATTGTTGGCATTGTTGTAGCATCATCTCAGGGGACAGGACAACGAGGCACTTAGCTATTGACAACTGCTTTATCTCGTTTGTGTCGCAGTACAGGTACGTGTTGACGTACGGAGTATAGATATTGTGTGATGATGTTATGAGATTGATATCATATGAATTGTCTTATGTTGTTATCATATGATTGGTAGTATCATATGCTTGTACATTCATGGATATCATATGTATGTGAGATATACGCCTGGTTTGGGTATATGCTCGGTTATGCATTTGAGATATATGCCTGGTTTGGATATATGCTCGGCTATGTGACATAGAGATATATGCCTGGTTTGGATATATGCTCGGTTATGTGACAGAGAGATATACGCCTGGTTTGGGTATATGCTCGGTTATGCGATATAGCGATATATGCCGGTTTTTGGATATATGCTATGGCTATTATCATTTGAGGACGGTACTATGATATGTGCTGCTAATATGAAGATGTGAGGTGGTTCCACTGACATATTGAGCTGAATAGGCATATCATTTTAGTCTCGTGATAATAGGGTATATGTTGAGACATGTCATGACATGGTGCATTGGTGGATGCATGAGACAGAACATTCACGTTATGTTATATGATTTATTGTGCTTTATCATTGATATTGATATTGTGTTTTGATATTGCACTGAGATAGTTGTTATCTATACTCACGTTGTGAATGTTTCTGTAGGGACTCATAGACGTGGGGAGCGTGAGTCATGATTTCCGCTGCGAGGGGAACCACTGCCTAGGAGTTCTTTTGGATTAGGTTGCTTATGTATATGTCGTGTTTATGTAGAAAACATATTTAGTTGGTTTTTGTACTCAGGATTTGGTACTGTAACAACTTATCTAGTATGAACTCTTAATCCGTGCATGGTATATTACTTAATTCAGACTCACATATGTATGTTAACTGGATACATAATGGATTAAGTAACGAGGACCCCACAGTGTTTGTCCCCAGTTGGGAGTTATTACTAGTGATGTGTTTTTATCCCGGGATAGCTCAGTTTATGGGGAGATTCTGCCCAAATTTCTATAAAAACCCACAATATAAAAGTGGTGTAATGGGGATGGTAATGGGCGAAATCTTTGAGTCTATTTGTTAGTAGAGATGATCATATAATGTTGAACATTATTTATGTCATGGGATTATGGGAAACATGTAATGATTCTTTTTAAAGAATGAAAAGAAAATAAAAAAAATAATTTATACACATACGACGTCATAAATGAACTAATGACGAGTTAAGGGGTTGGGGCCTTACATTAGTGGTATCAGAGCAGTGGTTAGCTCTTTGGGACTGTCAAGGTTGGTAGCACATATTTATACATGATGGTATTAATGTTGTGTGACACAACTAATTGCTTATGTGCTTTTACGATATGGAAAATGGTACTACTAATCAATGTGGTTGCAGGAATCGTGTAGAGTGCGATGGGATGGCATTAACGGTAATGTCTGGCACTCCATATGTTATGTGCTAAGGAATCTGATTTTGTAGGAAAATCAGGAAATGAGAAACATGATGTGCTGTCTAAGGACAGGAATGATTGACAGCAGACAGTGGAATATTGTGGTATGATTTCAATGGTTATTGAATATGCAATGTGTTACATTAGCGTCCTACTACGGGTATATCATCAGCGATGGATCATAATATTTGCCGCTGTCATGTCGAAGCGATGTACATGCCGCTGTCATTGTCGAAGCGAGGGATATTATTGAGCCGCCGATATGACGTAGTAGGATTTGTGAACTGTTGTGTTAACCTTGTTACAGATATATAGAGCTAGTGGAAGATTCCGGTGGTTGTTATATTCGAGCGAGGGAGGTACTTGCCGCTGTCATATGAAGCGATGGTAGTATGATATTTGCCGCTATCATGTCGAAGCGATGTACATGCCGCTGTCATTGTCGAAGCGAGGGATATCATATGATGCCGCTATATGTTGAAGCGAGGGGTCCTAAAATTCCGCTGTTATAACAAGACCGGAACAGCCACATTATCGATATTCGAGCGAGGAATGAAGTACATACCACCGTCATGTCGAAGCGATGATGCCGCTGTCGCGTCGAAGCGATGATACATGCCGTTGTCACGTCGAAGCAATGATGCCGCTGTCATGACGTAGCGACGCGATCAGGAACAAAGTGCTGCATGTAATGTGAGCCACCTCTTGGGTCCAAAAGGAAAAAAGTGCTACATGCATGTGAGTACCTCTTGAGTCCTTGATCTGTTCCGCTGATTTTATGGCGATGGTTCATGCCGCCAGGTATATCGAGCGATGGTTCATGCCGCTATCTTATTGGCGATGGATATTCCGCTAGGTGCGTGTATAGTGATGCCTCTTTCCGCTATCTTATTGGCGATGATTCATGCCGCCAGGTATATCGAACGATGGTTCATGCCACTATATTATAGGCGATGGTTATTCCACCAGGTACGTGTATAGAGATGCCTCTTTCCGCTATGTTATTGGCGATGGCTCATGCCACCGGACATGTGTTTAGCGATGGTGCATTCCGCTGATTCCATGGCGATGGTTCTTGCCGCCGATTATATATATAGCGACGTCTCATTCCGCTATTCTGTTGATGATGAGTGTGATGTCCCCGAAATGATTAATTGCTTTTAAGGCGTTAATTATGTTCATATGATTAATTATGGTGATAATTGCTTTATGTGTTAGAATTAATTATCATGTAGAAATGCTTAGTCACATGTGGGTGTGACCCGGCAGAGCATTTCAGGGTGCATGTTATGCATGTTGGGTAATTGGGTGTTTTAATTGCTTAAATGTGTTGGTGATAAATTATTTGGTGCAACATACATTTAATTGGGATTTTGGCACATTATGGTGAAATGCTTTTAAATACCATGTTGGGGTATTTTATACATCATGCTAATTGTTGGGGTGAAAATTTAATTAAACTCTTATAACCCCCACCTTTTATTCACTTTACCTTTACACTCAAAAATCCCAAAATCATTTCCCCAAACCCTCATTTCCCTTCATTTTCGTTTTCGGCTTCAAAGTGGAAGAGAAGTTCTTGCAAAAGCTTTACTCTTGTGATTCTTGGTAAGATTTAAGGCCTAGGAAGTGTATATACCACTCCTTATTGTTTTTGTAGTGTTTGGTTTGAGTTTGGAATGGTTTTGAAGGGTTTTGAAATGGGTTTGTTGGGTTGGTGTGATTTTTGGTTGGGTGTAAGATTTTAAGGTTGTTTAATGATGTGTATTGAAGGTTTAAAGTGTTTTAATGTTTTTGAGTTGTTGGTATAAGTGTTGTTGAGGTTGGTGAAGGTTTTAATGTGCAAAAATGGTGATTTTCGATGTTCAGAGGCTGGCGATCGTTCGCCCATTTTTGGCGATCGATCGCGAGCCAGCAGTAGGCTCCAGAAGCCTTTGGCGATCGATCGCTACTTTTGGGCGATCGATCGGTGAGGCTGGCGATCGATCCCGCCAAATGTGTCGATCGATCGTCGAAGGCCTAATTTTTCAGAATCGGACAGTGTGATCTCGCGATCGATCGGGGCATCTTGGCGATCGATCGCGAGACACACAAATGTGTGTTTTTGTGTATTTTATGGAACTTTTGGACATTGGACTATAATTGGCTTCTAATATTGATTTGTATGGTTGTGTAGAACCATCCCAGGTACCAACAACGTCAAGGAGATAAAGTTATACGACTTCTCCACTTTTGAGACTAAGGTACGTAGTGAGACGTACGGGCATCGGACGGTAAAATGTGTTTCACTTTTGATTATGTATATCATGAATAGTGAGTCCTTACATGTGATGGAATATGTGAAATGAAAGTGTTATATCATGATAATGAGATCAACTATTGTGTTTGATTATTGTGTGAAAACTGATGAATGTTCCGGTAGCCTTTATCTCCGAGCGAGGGAGGTACTCGCCGCTGTCATATGAAGCGATGGTAGTATGATATTTGCCGCTGTCATGTCTAAGTGAGGTACATGCCGCTGTCATTGTCGAAGCGAGGGATATCATATGATGCCTGTGGGGTCTCCCCACCTTAACAGTGATCAATAGACATAAGAAGGACTAATCATGCATTAATAACATCTTAGGGTTCTAGTTGTTACATGAGCTAACAGAATTACAGGCCAATTAAAACTTTAAAGCTTATTAGTTACATTCCCACAATGAATGTTAATATGTTAGGTTTATACTACTCCTAGAGTAGATACTAAACAGAAGCTGAATCCTATACGTTCATGTGTTCCTCGTAGCTCACTGCCTCAACCCGACCCTTAGTCCTTTAGTCCAAAAGTGTACCTACAGGAACAACCCATCATGAGCATGTACATCGTTACTTAACATCATAAGGCAATGTCATATAAATAAATGCATGAAAATAATTGGTAACGTATACTTCCTGGTTAATCGCATTAGCCCTCTTTAGTTGTCCTTATTTCATAGCCATGCATAAAAATCATTAATTCTTGACATGAATGATTAAAATCATCAACTTATAAATATCATCGTCTTATAACATCATCATCATATAAGTATCATCATCTTGTAAATATCATCATCTTATAACATCATCATCATATAAGCATCATCATCTTATAACATCATAACAAAATATAACAGTAAATGTACGACATCTTAGTTAAGTGCACAAGCTGGTTATTCGTTACCTTCTTCTTGTTGTTCCTGATTCATAATCATGCATATGGGCATCTTACCCTGTGGCATCTTACCACATTATAAACATCGCATGACCTCTTACCATGTGGGGCATCTTATCTTTTCCCAGATTTTCGAGCATATAGTTTCATAACAAGAAATCTATCACATAAATCATGTAAAAAGCTCGAACAACCATGCTAGTAGTTACATAATACTACCATGTAAGCATCCCTACCAAGGTTCCACCCAAACTTATACCTATTATGCAATAAAACCTCCCACCAAAACCAAACCCCAAACAAAACTCTGAAAAACAGAGTATTAAACTTTACCCCTCTTCTTTGGTAGGCTTTTGCACTCAAAATTACAAGCTTAATCCTCCTCCTACAAGCAGCTTACTCCACCGATTTTGAGAGGGAAAGAGAGGGAGAAGGAGGTGGAGGGGAGTTGATTGCAAGCCAATGAGTGGAGCATGGGTTGAGAAGGGATGGGTTGCCAAGTGGGTTGCCAAGTGGGGGGGATGGGTGGTGGCCGAGTGGTGGGGGTGGGGTGGTGTGGTTGGGGTGCCATGTGGTGTTTAATTGTGTCCCGGTATTTATTACGATGTATTAAAATATCCTCACTCGATATTTTCTAACTTCATTTAAATTAATACATCCTTTAAAACACCTATCATGCCCCCTAAATCATATCATCATATCGTAATTATATTCCCCCAAATTAATTACACCACAACCCTTAAACATAACATAAATCGTCATCATAGCACATAATCATATAACATTTCGGGGGTATTACATTACTCCCCTACTTACAAGATTTCGTCCTCGAAATCCACAAGCATCATCATATCGAAACTAAACATATAAAAACATACCAGAGAATAGTTCCGGATAGTGCTGCACCATATGCCGTTCCGTCTCCCATGTAGCCTCCTCGACACCCCGACGATCCCACTGAACTTTGACCATCGGTATAACCTTGCTTCGTAGTGCGATCCTCGAATTTTGATTGGTCGTTCTACGTAGGACACATCTGAGTCTAACTGAACTTATGTAGGCTGTAAGACATGAGACGGGTCTGGCTCATACTTCCGTAACATAGAGACATGAAAAACATCGTGTATGCCAGATAAAGACGGCGGTAGAGCCAAACGGTAGGCCAATGTACCGATACGCTGTAAACTTCATACGGCCCAACATACCTCGGGGATAACTTCCCCCGCATACCAAGACGAACTACACCCCTGAAGGGTGAGATTTTCAAGAAGACCCTGTCTCCTACTTGGAATTCTAGCGGTCGTCACAGCTTGTTGGCATAGGCTGCTTGCCTATCCTGGGTCGCTTTCATCTTTTTGGCGTATCTACTTAATCTTTCTTTCCATAACCTTCATCATATCCGGTCCTCCGACCGCTTTACTAGCCAAGTCCTCCCAATACAGCGGTGATCTACATCGTCGTCCATACAGAGCTTCAAAAGGAGCCATTTGAATGCTCGCCTGATAACTGTTAATACAGGAGAACTCCATCATTGGCACTGAATCTTGCCACGGAGTATCAAACTCCTAAACACATGCCCTCGAGTGTCTGAAGGGTACGCTCTGTCTGGCCGTCTGACTGAGGGTGATAAGCTGTACTCAGTCTCACATCGGTGCTCAAAGCTGTCTGGAGACCCTCCCAGAAATGAGAAGTAAACCTTGGGTCTCTGTCAGACACAATCGAGACTGGAACTTCATGCAACCTCACTACATCCCGCACATATAATTGAGTCATCTTTTGGTACGCAAAAGTCATACAGTAGGGGATGAAGTGAGCTACCTTCGTTAGCCTATCCACGATCACCAGATCGCATCAAATCCAGAGGTCGTCCTTGGTAAGTGGGTCACAAAGTCCATAATGATATGCCTCCACTTCCACTTAGGTACCTTCAAGCTCTTCAGCTCGCTACCAGGCCTCTGCCTTTCTGCCTTTACCTGTTGGCAGATCGAACATCTTTTCACAAACGTGATCACATCGTGCTTCATGCGTCTCCACCAGAACTGACCACTTAGGTCCTTATACATTTTTCTTCCTCCTGGGTGGATATTGAACCGACTACTAAGAGCCCGTTCCGATATTCCTTTAAGCAATTCCGGCGTATCTGGGACTACCCATCGGTTGCCCAGCCTCAAGGAATCATCTTCTGCCATTCTGAACTTTGATGGCTGTCCTCGAAGTACTAAAAACGACCACCTCTGAACCTCATCATCTGACCTCTGGGCTTTCCAAGTAGCCTCAAATATGTCTGGCTCCGCCAACAAGGTCGACACTCGCACCGGCGACGTGTCCACATCAAAATCATAGCCCAAATGGCAACAAGAGGTCATCATAGCTGATAAACTCATGACATCCAACTTCCTTGTCGCATATTCATCTCAGCCTGTGTGAACAAAACTCCAGGCTCTTATGGCCCGTGTCGATGGTAACGACGTACCATGCAAGTAATGCCTCCAAATCTTCAAGGCAAATATAACGGCTGCCAGCTCCAAATCATGGACTGGGTACCCATCCTCATGTGGTTGCAACCGCCTCGATGCATAAGCCACCACATGCTTATCTTGCATCAACACACAGTCCAAACCCTGCAGTGATGCATTCGTGTACAAGGCATCCCTCTTATTCTTAGAAAGAATCACCAACATAGGTGTCGTAGTCAAACGACGCTTCAATTCTTGGAAGCTTTCCTCACAAGCTTCGGACCAATAGAACGACGTTCCTTTCTGAGTCAACTGTGCCAGGGGTATGGCAATACCTAAGGATCTGGAGTACTGTTCCCAAGTGCTTCACGTGTCCCTCTTCAGTTCGAGAGTAAATAAGCATATCGTTCATGAAAACTATGACGAACTGATCCAAACATGGTTGGAGCACCCTGTTCATCAGGCTCATAAAATAGCTGGGGCATTCGTCACCCTAAAAGGCATGACTAAGAATCCGTAGTCCCCATATCTAGTCCTGGAAGCTGTCTTCTGTACATCATCCTCTTAAACTCGAATCTGATGATACTCCGACCTCAGATCGATCTTACTGTAGAGCCTCGTACTCTGCATTTGATCAAACCAATCATCAATCCCCGAAAGCGGATACTTATTCTTCATCATGGTTTTGTTTGGTTGTCTGAAATCGCTGCACAGCCGCATCGAACCATCTTTCTTCTTAACAAATAAAACTGGTGCACCTCAGGGCGATACGCTAAGGCGTATATAGCCCTTGTCAAGGAGCTCCTGCAACTGAACATTTAACTCCTTTTTGCTCCGTTGGTGCCATCCTATACGGGGCACGAGAAATGGTAGACGTTCCTGGTAGTAACTTAATCCCAAACTCGACCTCTCTCGTCGGTGGGAAATCCGGGAATCTCTTCCGGAGATACATTAGGAAACGCCGCCACTACGGGCACATCCTCAACCTTTAACTCTTTCCTCTTCTCAGTACTATCAACATCATAGATGAGATATCCTTTATGGTCTCGTTCCAATAATTGCGCCATCTTGACAGCAGATAGTAACGGAATTCTCGAACGGGAACCATCCCCATAGAATGTCCATTGGACTCCCATATCATACCTGAATCGGACAGTCCTTGTCTGCAGTCCCCAACTGCCTGATACTTGTTCAGCACATCGATGCCCACAATGCATTCGAAGTCTGGCATTTCCAGAACAATCAAGTCTGTCCTCAGCTCGTTGCCCTCAAAATAATTGAGGCCGTCATAAACAATCTGATCAGTTATCAAACTTCTTCCAGCGGGGGTCGAGACTACAAGAGGCAGGGGCGACGGAGAAGTGCATATGAAATCGCATCGCTTACTTCTGCATTTGCTGCTATGCTGCAACACAAGGGTTAACAACAATACCCAAAAGCAGTTCATATAAAGCACAACGTTAGATAATTAAACATGTTAGCATAACATAGGAACTTCATATGCAACATACATATAAAACATGTCCAAAAGTAAGCACCTAGCCAACTTATTGCTAAGGCTACCCTTCACTCATTCCCGAGTTATCTAACCACTGCTCTGATACCACTAATGTGGGGTCTCCCCACCTTAACAGTGATCAATAGACATAAGAAGGACTAATCATGCATTAATAACATCTTAGGGTTCTAGTTGTTACATGAGCTAACAGAATTACAGGCCAATTAAAACTTTAAAGCTTATTAGTTACATTCCCACAATGAATGTTAATATGTTAGGTTTATACTACTCCTAGAGTAGATACTAAACAGAAGCTGAATCCTATACGTTCCTGTGTTCCTCGTAGCTCACTGCCTCAACCCGACCCTTAGTCCTTTAGTCCAAAAGTGTACCTACAGGAACAACCCATCATGAGCATGTACATCGTTACTTAACATCATATGACAATGGCATATAAATAAATGCATGAAAATAATTGGTAACGTATACTTCCTGGTTAATCGCATTAACCCTCTTTGGTTGTCCCTGTTTCATAGCCATGCATAAAAATCATTAATTCTTGACATGAATGATTAAAATCATCAACTTATAAATATCATCGTCTTATAACATCATCATCATATAAGTATCATCATCTTGTAAATATCATCATCTTATAACATCATCATCATATAAGCATCATCATCTTATAACATCATAACAAAATATAACAGTAAATGTACGACATCTTAGTTAAGTGAACATGTTGGTTATTCGTTACCTTCTTCTTGTTGTTCCTGATTCATAATCATGCATATGGGCATCTTACCACATTATAAACATCGCATGGCCTCTTACCATGTGGGGCATCTTACCCCGTGGCATCTTACCACAAATAACATCGCATGGCCTCTTACCATGTGGGGCATCTTACCCCGTGGCATCTTACCACAAATAAACATCGCATGGCCTCTTACCATGTGGGGCATCTTACCCCGTGGCATCTTACCACAAATAACATCACATGGCCTCTTACCATGTGGGGCATCTTACCCCGTGGCATCTTACCACAAATAACATCGTATCACATCATTATATAAACATTGTATAAACATCATCATATAAACATCGTATAAACATCATCATATAAACATCGTATAAACATCATCATTTCATCGTATATATTCATGCGATAAATGCATAGTCATAGTGTAGGGATGTGTTTAACCGTCCGATGCCCGTACGTCTCTTACGTACCTTTTCAAAAGGAGGAGGAGTCAACAGACTTATCTCCTTGATTGTGCTGGTACCTGGGGTGGCTCTACAAGACCACACAATACCATATTAGATGCTTCAATACCATCTCACATCATAAACTTAACAAAATAAAACATCATTTTATTTTTCAACATTCTGCCTCTCTCGATCGATCGGCCCCGAGGTCTCGATCGATCGAGAAACTGTGCACAACAGTGCTCAACCATTCTGCCTCGATCGATCGATCGAAACATTTTACCGATCGATCGAGGAGCTTCACCGATCGATCGAGAAATCCATCGATCGATCGGCACCTGAAATTCAAAACATGCTTTAAACATTCTGTCTCGCTCGATCGATCGGGACCAAATCTCGATCGATCGAGAGCTCTGAAAAATCGGGACTTCCCCAGATTTTTGAGCACCTCTTTTCATACCATCATTTCTACTTCATAAGGCATAAAACATGGTTGAACAAAACGTTACCAGCTTCATAAAACTACCATGCATGTATTCAAATCAAAGGTTTAACAAAACCTAAGCTAACATGCATCATAACATCATCATAATCTTCATCTTCAACCAACCTAAGACAGAAACAGAGCATGTTATCTTTTCCCAGATTTTCGAGCATATAGTTTCATAACAAGAAATCTATCACATAAATCATGTAAAAAGCTCGAACAACCATGCTAGTAGTTACATAATACTACCATGTAAGCATCCCTACCAAGGTTCCACCCAAACTTATACCTATCATGCAATAAAACCTCCCACCAAAACCAAACCCCAAACAAAACTCTGAAAAAAAGAGTATTAAACTTTACCCCTCTTCTTTGGTAGGCTTTTGTACTCAAAATTACAAGCTTAATCCTCCTCCTACAAGCAGCTTACTCCACCGATTTTGAGAGAGAAAGAGAGGGAGAAGGAGGTGGAGGGGAGTTGATTGCAAGCCAATGAGTGGAGCATGGGTTGAGAAGGGATGGGTTGCCAAGTGGGTTGCCAAGTGGGGGGGATTGGTGGTGGCCGAGTGGTGGGGGTGGGGTGGTGTGGTTGGGGTGCCATGTGGTGTTTAATTGTGTCCCGGTATTTATTACGATGTATTAAAATATCCTCACTCGATATTTTCTAACTTCATTTAAATTAATACATCCTTTAAAACACCTATCATGCCCCCTAAATCATATCATCATATCGTAATTATATTCCCCCAAATTAATTACACCACAACCCTTAAACATAACATAAATCGTCATCATAGCACATAATCATATAACATTTCGGGGGTATTACAATGCCGCTCTATGTTGAAGCGATGGGTCCTAAAATTCCGCTGTTGTATTGGGACCGGAACAGTCACAATTCTAAGTGACTAATGTGGAATATTGTGATTATAATTGGTACGTGGTATCGATCACTATGTTGTGAACTAATGATTTTGTGCATGAGTTTATGAAACAGGAACAACAATGAAAATGTGCTAATGTGGTAAATCAGGGAGCATATCTATTAATCATCTCATGCGCTTATTTAATTTATTATGTTGAATTGTGTTAAACGGTGATGTATATGCTCATGGTGAGTTGTCCCTGTAGGTACACCTTTTGGATTTGGAGGGCTATGGGCCGGGTTGAGGCAGTGAGCTTCGAGGAGCATTGCGAATTAGGATACGGGATTTTGTATAGTCTCTACTCTAGAGTAGTGTAAATCTATAGCGTTAACATTCATTGATGGAATGTAATTAATTAGCTCTTGAAATTTTATTTTGGCCTGTAATCCGGTTAAGCTCAAGGCTACAACCGGAACCATAACTTATCTTTAATGCATGTTTAGCCCTGTTTACTTCCTTATTACACTGTTAAGGTAGAGAGTCCTTACATTAGTGGTATCAGAGCAGTGGTTAGAGAACCCGAGAATGAGCAAAGGGTAGCCTTAGCAATAGGTTGGCTAGGTATTCTTTTATACATGTTTAGTGCATTATGAGTATATAAATGCTATACTAACATGTTGTGGTCATTGTTACTCATGTTTTCTAACGATGTATTATATGAACTATTTTTGGTGTCATTGTTAACCCTTGTGTTGCAGTATGGCAGCAAATATCGATATAGGAGACGCAGTATGCAAGTGCTGGGCACACAAATCCCCTACCGCCGCCAGCTTTGGGTGAAGAGCCGTCCGAACAGCAGTTATTGCTGGGAGAACTGAGTTTGACTCAATTCCTAGCATATCGACCCCTGACATTTGAAGGGACTGAAACAGGGGAACGGGCCGAGGAATGGTTGGACAGGATAGAACAGATATTTGTAGCAGCCCCGTGTGCAAAGACAGCCTGGATAAGGCAAGCAGAGTTTCAATTGGCCAAAAGGCGCTGATGTGGTGGAAGACCACAGTGATTGAACAGGAGGCTCAGGGTCTGGAAATAAACTGGAAGCTGTTTAGAACTCGATTTCTGACCTGATACATCTCAGCTGCGGCACGGCAGGCTAAGGAGGATGAATTTACAAACGTAAAGCAAGGTACTATGCCGGTGTCAGACTATGCTCTCCACTACTGTTCTTTACTTAGATATGTACCTCATATCGCCACCAGCACCCAAGCGAAGATGAGGAACTTTATGAAGGTCTTGAGGCCGAAGTTGTATGATAGGGTGATCACTTATGGCCCGACTTGTTTTGATGACGCCCTTGCACGGGCGGAGCTGGCAGAATTGGGAGTGGGTGCATATCCGACTGTAGCACCACCTCCAGCACCACCACAGAGATCGACCCCTGAAAACTTGAAACCTAGGGGCGACCATTTTAAGCCAAGGGGGAACTCATCATCTTCCAGATTCAGTGGTAGATAGTCGGATGCTCGTGGAAGGGGAAATCGTGGAAGTGATGCCCCGCCTCATAGGGGACAATCTCAAGCTGGCAGTTTTGGGAAGGTTAAGTGTTTTCTATGCGGAGGACCCCACTCGGTGAAAGGATGCTCCGCTTGTTATGAGTGTGGTAAACATGGTCATTTGGCCCGGAATTGTCCTAATCGGGGAGGACCACAGAACAATATGGGGAGACCTTCAGACCGGGCGGTGCAACAAAGACCACCGTTTGCACCGAGGCCATTGGGAGGTCAGCCATTGGGGCCACCTCAAGGGCAAGTGTACGCTCTGACCAGGGAACAAGCTATAGCGGCTCCAGAGGATGTGATAGCGGGTACGTGTTATTTATTTACGCACCCTGCTTTTATTTTGATAGACACAGGTGCGTCACACTCCTTTGTGTCGACGAGTTTTGTGGAGAGGCATCGAATATGCACGTCTCTGTCGCCCACGTCTCTTCTAGTATCGACACCCGCGGGAAGGAGTATGATTGCTGATCGGTTTGTGTAATGCCTCGGATTTGTTATGGCGTAATTTTGAATAATTACGGTACGATGTGGACTCGAGTTCGGGTTGAACCGAGGGAAATACTCACATACATGAAATGAATAGTAGATATATGACAAGGAAAGAAACATGATGCACTAGATGTAGTGCATAGGAATGATTGGATTAAATCAAGTGTAGTAACATATCAAGCAACTTGTACTAGTGGGCATTTGAATTTAATTTCATATGCATGTACATGTAAATTAGCATTTGAATTGCTAGGAATGTCATGTGAATTTGACTATACATTAACCATGCATGTGAGAGGAATTACATGTAAATGTGCATTTGGAGTGAAAGGTGATTATATAGATGAATATCAGATTTTAAACACACAATTCACCTAAACTCACCTACAAATCTCTACAAATGCTCTTTTGAATCCCTTCGTGTCCTTGCTTGGTTCTAGCTTGGAAGCATGTTTACCATGAAGTATGTGGTAAGGAAAGTAGATTTCTATGCTTTAGTATCATAGTTCATGGACATATGTGCTTAATATGTCAAACTTGAAGCATGTGAAATTAATGCTTTCATATGAATTGCTATGAGTTTTCATGTTATCATTTGAAGTATAAATGATGGGAATATGGTTATATGATGCTAGTTTATCTAGTGATCAAGTTTTGATGGTCTAACTTGAGGTGTAGGTTGAGAACCATGAAGATAAGCATTAAAAATCGCCATGGTTTCAAAATTTTATCATCGACCGATCGATCGCTAGATGTGTACCGATCGATCGGTAGGAACAGGGGAAGTAAGGCGGTTCATGTACCGATCGATCGCTGAAAGCGACCGATCGATCGGTGAAATGCCGTAGCATTTTTGAGAAATTCAAACTTTTGAGCGATCGATCGCTAGCTTCTGACCGACCGATCGCTAGGGTTGTTTGTTTGGACCGATCGATCGCTAAAGAGACCGATCGATCGGTAGACTTAAAATGTTGAACAACATTATTTTATTGTGGAAATGAATAGTTCAACCTCTTTTAACATGATTTTGTTGGTATTGTTGTAACATCATCACAGGAGACAGGGCAAAGAGGCAATTAACTATTGACGACCGAGTTATCTGGTTTGTGTTGCTTTACAGGTACGTGTTGATGTACGGAGTATAGATATGATGTGATGATGATGTTATGGTTTTGATATCATATGATTTATGTTATCTTGTGTCATATGATTGGTAGTTTCATATGCATATACATACATGGATTTCATATGATTGGGATGGAGGCCTTGATAGATATGTGTATATGCTTTGGTGAGATCATTGCCTTGATAGATATGCCTGGTGTGGTATATGCTTTGGCTGGGATCGTTGCCACGATAGATATACTACATATGCTTTGGTTTGAGTTGGGATGGATGCCTTGATAGATATGTGTATATGCTTTGGTAAGATCAATACCTTGATAGATATGCCTGGTGTGGTATATGCTTTGGCTGGGATCATTGCCACGATAGATATACTACATATGCTTTGGCTTGAGAGATATACGCCTGGTTTGGGTATATGCTCTGGCTATTATCACAGATGAGTATGGTACTATGATATGTGCGGCTAATATGAAGATGTGATGTGGTTTCACTGACATATTGAGCTGAATAGGCATATCATATGGGGCTCGTGATAATAGGGTGATTGTTGAGACATGTCATGACATAATGCATTTGTTGATGCATGATACAGAGCATTCACTATTGATGATTTTATTGTGCTTTATCATTATTGTGATTGTTTTGATATTGCACTGAGATAGTTGTTATCTATACTCACGTTTTGTGAATGTTTCTGTAGTAGTTCATAGACGTGGGAATCGTGAGTCTTAATCCGCTGCGAGGTGAACCACTGCATAGGAGTTGTACCGGATTAGGTTGTTAATTATACATGTAATGTATATGTGAAAAAGTTATTTGGTTTTGTACTAGTGGTTTTGGTACATCTGTAACAATCTTTTAGTGAGAAACTCTAAAACAGTGCATGTTTTTACTTAATTCAGACTCACATATGTATGCTTAATGAAATACATAATGGATTAAGTAACGAGGACCGCACATTAGTGGTATCAGAGCAGTGGTTCGAGAACGGGATAAACAAGGGTAGAGGAAGTGAGTTAGGGAGTTACCTAATGACTTAAAGGCATGTGATACTAATGATATAGTGTCTGGGAACATGCTTTGTATTTGTATATGTTATTGTTAACCCTTGTTTTGCAGGATGATAGTATGACTTGGTATGAATCCTTATGCGTGACATAAGTGGTGTTGTGAGTGTAACCGTGATTGGTACACCGGGTTTCTGTACTATCATTTGGCAAGGAAAACATGATATGTTTCACGAGAGCTATTCCACTGATTCCATGGTAATGGGATATAGGTCGATACCGAATTGGAGAAGTAAGTTGTACAGTGGTTGGAGCGTGAAAACCAAAGCCTGATATCAGCTCCATGTGCAAAGTCAGCCTGCATGAGATTGTGTATCAGACCTAATGATGGACTGGCCGCTGACACAAGATGTGTGAATGGAAGGTCAAGGGCATTCTTGATATTGCAATCTATGATTGCAATGTTAGTTCGACATGTATGGTCTGAATGGGAATGTAATACTTTGCTCTTGATCTGTGGATAGCATGGCTAACGCAGTGTGTTTACATTGGGAGATGATGCAGACATGAGTTACTTGTGGTACTCAGATGGTACATGTAGCGGCTGTGAAAGTAGTGTACAAGAATAGTATTCTTTAGTGTGGTATTTCACAGCGATAATTGGTGATTTGTGAGATCATCGTGGTGATGATTATCTTGTCAGGGTATCATCTGTGTATGGTTCTGAGGTATGTATGGGTGTGTTGACCTATATGTTTGTTGTCATGGAGTTGACAAGGGTGACAAGGAACATGAAATTGGGAGAGTTCAATGATAGTGACGCTGAGGCGTATTGATGGAGAGTAGCAGCCTATGTCGTTTAAGTCACTCGTGTTTTGGCGACTGGTTAACGGACTGTGTGATCCTTTCTGTGTATTAGCTTCTTGTGTTCATTCTCGTTGTATCATATGGATTTGGGCATGGAAGTCTTTAAGATTGAAAGAGCTTACCGGCGAAGAGTGCAGTGATGCAATGATCACCGGCAAAGATGTCTGTGATGCTTGCACATGTGATCTTTGTGATGACTGTACTGGGACATACATGGTGCTGTGTGGCCATGTAGTATATCTTGTTAGTGTATAGTACAGATGGGAATGGATATCATTGTTTTGATGTGAATTCCGTCCGAGCTATAAGGTTGTCCGTATGAGACTCTATGTATGTGGTATGTGTGGCAGCCATGGGTGTCTTTGAGTGACACGAGATACCTCAAGTGCATACAGTTGTGTCTGGAATAGTGTATATGAACATCTAGTTCTGTGTTTGTGCACTAGATGTATGAAATTGAAATTGGTTGGTCTGTTTAGAACAGAGTGTGGGTATCTGTGTTATTGCTGAGAGCATTGAATACTTGTATGGCTTCTGGATATAGAAAAGGACGTCAGAATAGACATCCGTAAATTGATTCTTTAGTGGAACTGTGTTGACAGTTTGTCATATGCTAGATTGTTGTATGACAGGAGTGATCTGGACACGTAAGACCAATAGAGATTGGTTGGCAATGTGAGTATCCGGGAAGCATTGAATATGAACGATTGTCTGATAGCATAGCTTGGTGGCTATGATGTATGGTTCACAAGTTTGATGTTGAATGTCCACATTATCCAGATGGATAAGGAAGTTTGAGTTTCTGTAGATTGCGTGTACACTGCGACTGTAGTACTGATGCAATCAGAGTTTCCGTTGTGTTGTGATGGTACTATGTGTTTGACATGATATTCACATATTCTTGAGTCAGGATGGGAGATGTATGACTGAGGGGATTATGATTGTGATATGCCGACCTAGTCATGCGATTGGTTTGCATAGTTGATTGATTTACATTATGTGCTTGATAGATGTTGGGTTGATATCTATTGATGGACAGTCTGCACATATGTTTCATGAGGAAACAGTATGGTTGGTATACTTGGTATGCTAAACCATGTGGTGGTTGATGAATCACAGATGGGTATGAGAAGGTTGAAGAAGCTCACACGTATGAAGTAGTGTGTTGGGACTTGATTTGTCCATGAAATGAATTAGTTGTTGAGCTTGTTCGTACATATATGTGTATAGCATTGAAGTTTGTGTCATGATATAGTGGTACGACCAATATGACATTGCTTTGACATATACCAGATGGTGGATGGTATTTTTGCTATATGGTTGTACTTGACTTGAGTATTGTGACGATATATATGATATGGCAATTCTTTTGGGTCCGATTGCAGAGTCATAGTGCCATAATGACCATGAGTGGGATGGTACTTTGATTGTCATTCATGTCAATAAGAATGTGTGGATTGTGTGATTGCAGTTGTGTTGGAATTTGTTACCATCCATGTATTGTTGGATTGGCTATTCCTTTATGAACCAGAGGTGATAACGATTTGCTAGGAGCAGTCGTGTTTATTATTAGGAATGCATATGCGATCATGTGATATATCTGAGTGATATATTCGATCATGTGATATAATCGGGTGATATCTTCGATTGTATGATTTATCCGGGTGATATGAGAATCCATATGGATACGTTCTTGACGCAGAATGGAATGAGTTATCAGGTACCTGTGATGTGTGGGACTTGTTGGCGTAATCCATGTAGCAAGTGAATTGCACATGCGTGGAAAACGTGTCAGTTGGAAAACATGTGGGTTTCCATTGCTACATGATATTTTGTGATGATCATTACATGGAACAGTGAATAGAAAGTAATGATTCGTTGTAAAAGCTTGTCATATTCAAGATGGTAGTCTTGTGGGGATATAGTTGGTACAACGAATGACATTTCCGGTACAGGGGTCAGATGAGACCATAGTCATTGAGTGAGATGACCATATACTCATCTGGACATATGTAATGTACATGGCTTTGGTGTACATTATGCATTGATGTCATATGAGTGTGATGTGGATTGCTTCTTGTGGTTTGGACGTGCGTGTCCAGTGTTTGTTTCAGACTGGTAACATATCCAATGGTTAATCGAGACTGAGAAGTCTGGCGTGGGAGATTAGTATACATACGATAGATGGATATGTTGTATATATCACATTGTGTAATGACATACGATAATATCACTTGGTGAAATGTGCGAGCAGAGATGGCTCTGTGCACATTTGGATGTGTAGAATCTGAATATAACAAGGACCGAGGCACTTGGTTTAAAGTATCTTGTTGATCTCGATATTCTGCGTAGGTCTACACAGGAGTACAGACGAATGGAAACATTCTAAACCGTTATACAATACCCAATGCGGGTATGTGTGTTGCTGTGTTTATAAAGTGTGGCATAAGGTGTATGGAAAAGGTTAAATACCAGGATTTGAACCATTGACGGTATTACTATATGGTGATTAGTTGTCCAAGGAGGGACGGATGTATTAGACATTAGACGAACAGATGCTCCATTGGGGATCATTTGGAGGCATCCAGCAGGAATGTGAGTGGGCAGTGACTTGGGTATGGGTATTCACCGTACCATGAGTTGTATAAGATCAAGTCAGTTTGATGGATACTGTTGTGTATAACAGGAGATGTATATGCGTGTTCACTGATACTAGTGAAAGGTTTGTCTGTTGATGGTATTACAACGATGCAGACATACTATCTATGCCCGGCTGGTGTAGAGTGTTGTGAACATATGGCTACGGAGACAAAAGCGAATGGTAACAAGCTGTTATGCGAGAACATGAGTATGCAGTAGAATCCAAAATGCAATATCTGGTATGTTTTCTTTTGGTTTCGTATACTGCTGGTCTGGTAAGTATCTGCTAGTTGAGCATGTTGAGTATGTAACAGATTTACTTTTGATTATTTGTTCCGGCAAATAATGTTGCATTTATAAGGCATGTTTGTGCAAAGCTTATTTGCCACTATGTTATTATTCCTTGTCGTATTGCTAATAGGGTTGAAGCTTATGGCTTTCTGTATGTGATTCATATGATATATGAGATTCATATGTTGAATATGGAATTTCGAGGACGAAATTCAATGAGTGGGGGAGAATTGTAATGCCTCGGATTTGTTATGGCGTAATTTTGAATAATTACAGTACGATGTGGACTCGGGTTTGGGTTGAACCGAGGGAAATACTCACATACATGAAATGAATAGTAGATATATGACAAGGAAAGAAACATGATGCACTAGATGTAGTGCATAGGAATGATTGGATTAAATCAAGTGTAGTAACATATCAAGCAACTTGTACTAGTGGGCATTTGAATTTAATTTCATATGCATGTACATGTAAATTAGCATTTCAATTGCTAGGAATGTCATGTGAATTTGACTATACATTATCCATGCATGTGAGAGGAATTACATGTAAATGTGCATTTGGAGTGAAAGGTGATTATATAGATGAATATCAGATTTTAAACACACAATTCACCTAAACTCACCTACAAATCTCTACAAATGCTCTTTTGAATCCCTTGGTGTCCTTGCTTGGTTCTTGCTTGGAAGCATGTTTACCATGAAGTATGTGGTAAGAAAGTAGATTTCTATGCTTTAGTATCGTAGTTCATGGACATATGTGCTTAATATGTCAAACTTGAAGCATGTGAAATTAATGCTTTCATATGAATTGCTATGAGTTTTCATGTAATCATTTGAAGTATAAATGATGGAAATATGGTTATATGATGCTAGTTTATCTAGTGATCAAGTTTTGATGGTCTAACTTGAGGTGTAGGTTGAGAACCATGAAGATAAGCATTAAAAATCGCCATGGTTTCAAAATTTTATCATCGACCGATCGATCGCTAGATGTGTACCGATCGATCGGTAGGAACAGGGGAAGTAAGGCGGTTCATGTACCGATCGATCGCTGAAAGTGACCGATCGATCGGTGAAATGCCGTAGCATTTTTGAGAAATTCAAACTTTTGAGCGATCGATCGCTAGCTTCTGACCGACCTATCGCTAGGGTTGTTTGTTTGGACCGATCGATCGCTAAAGAGACAGATCGATCGGTAGACTTAAAATGTTGAACAACATTATTTTATTGTGGAAATGAATAGTTCAACCTCTTTTAACATGATTTTGTTGGTATTGTTGTAACATCATCACAGGAGACAGGGCAAAGAGGCAATTAACTATTGACGATCGAGTTATCTGGTTTGTGTCGCTTTACAGGTACGTGTTGACGTACGGAGTATAGATATGATGTGATGATGATGTTATGGTTTTGATATCATATGATTTATGTTATCTTGTGTCATATGATTGGTAGTTTCATATGCATGTCCATACATGGATTTCATATGATTGGGATGGAGGCCTTGATAGATATGTGTATATGCTTTGGTGAGATCATTGCCTTGATAGATATGCCTGGTGTGGTATATGCTTTGGCTGGGATCGTTGCCACGATAGATATACTACATATGCTTTGGCTTGAGTTGGGATGGATGCCTTGATAGATATGTGTATATGCTTTGGTAAGATCAATACCTTGATAGATATGCCTGGTGTGGTATATGCTTCGGCTGGGATCATTGCCACGATAGATATACTACATATGCTTTGGCTTGAGAGATATACGCCTGGTTTGGGTATATGCTCTGGCTATTATCACAGATGAGTATGGTACTATGATATGTGCGGCTAATATGAAGATGTGATGTGGTTTCACTGACATATTGAGCTGAATAGGCATATCATATGGGGCTCGTGATAATAGGGTGATTGTTGAGACATGTCATGACATAATGCATTTGTTGATGCATGATACAGAGCATTCACTATTGATGATTTTATGTGCTTTATCATTAATGTGATTGTTTTGATATTGCACTGAGATAGTTGTTATCTATACTCACGTTTTGTGAATGTTTCTGTAGGAGTTCATAGACTTGGGAATCGTGAGTCTTATTCCGCTGCGAGGTGAACCACTGCATAGGAGTTGTACCGGATTAGGTTGTTAATTATACATGTAATGTATATGTGAAAAAGTTATTTGGTTTTGTACTAGTGGTTTTGGTACATTTGTAACAACCTATCAGTGAGAAACTCTAAAACAGTGCATGTTTTTACTTAATTCAGACTCACATATGTATGCTTAATGAAATACATAATGGATTAAGTAACGAGGACCCCACAGTTTGTTATTGACGACCTCATTTATTTTGAGGGCAACGCGTTGAAGTCAGATTTGATTGTTCTGGGGATGTCAGACTTTGACTGCATTTTGGGGATTGATGTACTGAACAGGTATCAGGCAGTGGTGGACTGTAGGCAGAGAACAGTGCGGTTCAGATCTGATTTGGGGGTTCAGTGGACTTTTTATGGGGATGGTTCCCGCTCAAAAATCCCATTGATATCGGCTATTAAGATGGCTCAACTGTTGGAGCGTGGGCATATGGGTTACCTATATATGCCATTGATGTTGCCGATAAGAGGGAAGAATTAAGAGTCGAGGATGTACCCATGGTCGCGGAGTTTGCCGACGTATTTCCGGAGGAGATTCCAGGATTCCACCGACTAGGGAAGTAGAGTTTGGGATCGAATTACTACCGGGAACATCCGCTATTTCTCGTGCCCCATACAGGATGGCACCGGCAGAGTTAAGGGAGTTGAAAGAGCAACTACAGGAACTCCTTGACAAAGGCTACATACGCCCCAGTGTATCGTCTTGGGGTGTGCCAGTGTTATTTGTGAAAAAGAAATATGGATCGATGCGTCTGTGCATCGATTACAGACAATTGAACAAGGCAACAGTGAAGAAAAAATACCCTCTTCCGAGGATCGATGACTTGTTTGATCAGTTGCAAGGCACGAGGTTGTACAGTAAGATTGATTTGAGGTCGGGGTACCATCAGATTCGAGTAAGGGAGAAAGATGTGCAGAAGACAGCTTTCCGGACCCGTTATGGTCATTATGAATTTTTGGTCATGCCGTTTGGAGTGACAAACGCCCCAGCTGTCTTTATGAGCTTAATGAACCGAGTGTTCCAACCATATCTTGATCAGTTCGTGATAGTGTTTATTGACGACGTACTCATCTACTCTCGGAGTGAGGAAGAGCACAAAAATCATTTGAGAACAGTGCTCCAGATTCTTAGGGACAATCAGTTGTACGCCAAGATGAGAGTGTGTGAATTTTGGTTGAGCAGCGTGGTATTTTTAGGGCATGTGATCTCTAGTGATGGGATATCTGTGGATCCCAGGAAGGTGGAGGCAGTGATGGATTGGTCTGCGCCTACATCTGTGCCAGAGATCCGGAGCTTCCTTGGTTTAGCGGGTTATTACCGACGTTTTGTCGATGGTCCTCTAAGATCGCTAAGCCGTTGATGCAGTTGACTCAGAAAAGGGGTTCCTTTTTTATGGTCTGAAGCATGTGAGCAGAGCTTCCAAGAGTTGAAGCACCGGTTGACTACAACACCTGTTCTGGTGATCCCTTCGGAGAACTAGAGGTTTGCTTTGTACACGGATGCATCACTGCAGGGTTTTGGCTGTGTACTGATGCAGGATAAGCACGTGGTGGCTTATGCTTCAAGACTGTTGAAGCCTCATGAGACCAGATACCCAGTTCATGATTTGGAACTGGCGGCCATTATTTTCGCCTTGAAAATTTGGCGTCATTATCTGTTTGGTACTTCATTTACAATTTACACGGACCATAAGAGCTTGAAGTTCCTAATCACCCAAGCAGAATTGAATATGAGACAGAGGAGGTGGATGGACTTGCTCAAAGACTATGACTGTGAGATAGAGTACCATCCCGGAAAGGCGAACCTGACAGCTGACGCCTTGAGTAGAAAAGTGAAGTATACCGCGGAGGATGTTATTCAGTTATCAGCCATGATGACTTCCTGTTGTCATCTGGGATATGACTTTGACGTAGAGGCATCACCGGTGCATGTATCGACCCTGCTGGCAGAGCCGGACATCTTTGAATCTATCAGGAGAGCTCAGATGACAGACGTTGAGGTGCAGAGATGGTTATCATATTTACGTCTGGGTCAGTCATCAAAGTTCAGAGTGGCAGAAGATGGTTCTTTGAGGCTTGGTAACTGTTGGGTAGTGCCGAGGGCACCAGAGTTGCGTCGAGGGATCTTGCATCGTGCTCATAGCAGCAGGTTTAGCATACATCCAAGTGGGAGATAGATGTATAAGGACTTATGCGACCAATTTTGGTGGAGGCAGATGAAAAGAGACGTCATTGCCTTTGTCAAGAAGTGCTTGATCTGTCAGCAAGTGAAAGCAGAGAGGCAGAGGCCTGGTGGCGAGTTGAAGAGTTTAGAGATACCAGAGTGGAAGTGGGAACACATATCCATGGATTTCGTGACCCACTTGCCAAGGACTGCCTTAGGATTTGATGCGATTTGGGTGATCGTAGATAGGCTGACGAAGGTGGCCCACTTCATCCCTTATTGTATGTCGTTCACATACTTAAAGATGGCCCAGTTGTATATACGGGACGTAGTGAGGTTACACGGGATTCCAGTTTCGATTGTATCTGACAGAGACCCACGGTTCACATCGCATTTTTGGGAGGGCCTTCAGTCAGGTTTGGGTACGGAAGTGAGACTAAGTACAGCATATCACCCTCAGACCGATGGCCAGACAGAGCGTACCATACAGACGCTTGAGGACATATTGAGGGCATGTGTTTTGGAGTTTGATACTCCGTGGCAAGATTCAGTGTCACTAGTGGAGTTCTCTTATAATAACAGCTATCAGGCGAGCATTCAGATGGCTCCATTCGAAGCTCTTTATGGTCGACGTTGTAGGTCACCGTTGTACTGGGAGGACTTGACTAGTAAGGCGGTCGGAGGACCGGAGATGATTCGAGAAATGGAAGAGAAAATCAAAGTGATCCTTCAGAAAATGAAAGCGGCTCAGGATAGGCAAGCGGCCTACGCTAATAAACGGCGGCGACCATTGGAATTCCAAGTGGGAGACAAGGTCTTTCTGAAAATCTCACCTTTCAGAGGTGTAGTTCGTTTCGGTATGCGCGGGAAGTTGTCTCCGAGGTATGTTGGGCCATACGAGGTATTGCAGCGTATCGGTACTTTGGCTTACCATTTGGTTCTACCACCGTCTTTGTCTGGTATACATGATGTCTTCCATGTCTCTATGTTGAGGAAGTATGAGCCAGATCCGTCTCATGTTTTGCAGCCTTCAGAGGTTTAGTTGAGTTCAGATGTATCCTATGTTGAACGACCAGTCAGAATTCTGGATCGAGAGGATCGCAGACTTCGAAGCAAGGTAATACCGATGGTCAGGGTTCAGTGGGATCGTAGGGGTGTCGAAGAGGCCACGTGGGAGACGGAACGGCATATGGTGCAGCACTACCCGGAACTATTCTCTGGTATGTGATTTATGTTTAGTTTCTTTTGGGGTAAGTGCATGCGATTTCGAGGTCGAAATCTTATAAGTAGGGGAGTATTGTGATGTCCCCGAAATGATTAATTGCTTTTAAGGCGTTAATTATGTTCATATGATTAATTATGGTGATAATTGCTTTATGTGTTAGAATTAATTATCATGTAGAAATGCTTAGTCACATGTGGGCGTGACCCGGCAGAGCATTTCAGGGTGCGTGTTATGCATGTTGGGTAATTGGGTGCTTTAATGGCTTAAATGTGTTGGTGATAAATTATTTGGTGAAACATACATTTAATTGGGATTTTGGCACATTATGGTGAAATGCTTTTATAATACCATGTTGGGGTATTTTATACATCATGCTAATTGTTGGGGTGCAAATTTAATTAAACTCTTATAACCCCCACCTTTTATTCACTTTACCTTTACACTCAAAAATCCCCAAATCATTTCCCCAAACCCTCATTTCCCTTAATTTTCGTTTTTGGCTTCAAAGTGGAAGAGAAGTTCTTGCAAAAGCTTTACTCTTGTGATTCTTGAAGTGTATATACCACTCCTTATTGTTTTTGTAGTGTTTGGTTTGAGTTTGGAATGGTTTTGAAGGGTTTTGAAATGGGTTTGTTGGGTTGGTGTGATTTTTGGTTGGGTGTAAGATTTTAAGGTTGTTTAATGATGTGTATTGAAGGTTTAAAGTGTTGTAATGTTTTTGAGTTGTTGGTATAAGTGTTGTTGAGGTTGGTGAAGGTTTTAATGTGCAAAAATGGTGATTTTTGATGTTCAGAGGCTGGCGATCGATCGCGAGCCAGCAGTAGGCTCCATAAGCCTTTGGCGATCGATCGCCACTTTTGGCGATCGATCGGTGAGGCTGGCGATCGATCACGCCAAATGTGGCGATCGATCGCCGAAGGCCAAATTTTTCAGAATCGGACAGTGTGATCTCGCGATCGATCGGGGCATCTTGGCGATCGATCACGAGACACACAAATGTGTTTTTTTTGTGTAGTTTATGGAACTTTTGGACATTGGACTATAATTGGCTTCTAATATTGATTTGTATGGTTGTGTAGAACCATCCCAGGTACCAACAACGTCAAGGAGATAAAGTTATACGACTTCTCCACTTTTGAGACTAAGGTACGTAGTGAGACGTACGGGCATCAGACGGTAAAATGTGTTACGCTTTTGATTATGTATATCATGGATAGTGAGTCCTTACATGTGATGGAATATGTGAAATGATAGTGTTATATCATGATAATGGGATCAACTATTGTGTTTGATTATTGTGTGAAAATTGATGAATGTTCCGGTAGCCTTTATCTCCGAGCGAGGGAGGTACTTGCCGCTGTCATATGAAGCGATGGTAGTATGATATTTGCCGCTGTCATGTCTAAGCGAGGTACATGCCGCTGTCATTGTCGAAGCGAGGGATATCATATGATGCCGCTCTATGTCGAAGCGAGGGGTCCTAAAATTCCGCTGTTGTATTGGGACCGGAACAGTCACAATTCTAAGTGATTAATGTGGAATATTGTGATTATAATTGGTACGTGGTATCAATCACTATGTTGTGAACTAATGATTTTGTGCATGAGTTTATGAAACAGGAACAACAATGAAAATGTGCTAATGTGGTAAATCAGGGAGCATATCTATTAATCGTCTCATGCGCTTATTTATATTATTATGTTGAATTGTGTTAAACGGTGATGTATATGGTCATGGTGAGTTGTCCCTGTAGGTAAACCTTTTGGATTTGGAGGGCTATGGGCCGGGTTGAGGCAGTGAGCTTCGAGGAGCATTGCGAATTAGGATACCGGATTTTGTATAGTCTCTACTCTAGAGTAGTGTAAATCTATAGCGTTAACATTCATTGATGGAATGTAATTAATTAGCTCTTGAAATTTTATTTTGGCCTGTAATCCTTGTTAAGCTCAAGGCTACAACCGGAACCATAACTTATCTTTAATGCATGTTTAGCCCTGTTTACTTCCTTATTACACTGTTAAGGTAGAGAGGCCTTACAATGAGTATATCAATTTGTGTATTGATATGAAATCATATTTTGTGGAATATTTATGTTGAGAGCAGGGACAATTTAAAGGATCAAGTGTGGATCAACTGTGTACAGTAAGTGTTATTACATCTTATTGTTTTAAGAATGTATATTCATTGTGATTATGGATATTATATCTATGCCCGTAGTGGCGATGAGATTATGGATGCCAGTGTTAGCAATGAGTATTGATATATTGCTATTGTGTTAGCAATAAATATTGTTGTACCGCTAATGTGTTAGCGATGAATATTAATGATATGTTGATTGCAAGAGTAGTGAATGTTGTGTTATACAAACCATATCATTATTTCTTTGACACATGAGCTTGTAGGCTCAAGGGAATATTGGAATGATCCATGGGGGAACGAGGAATTGAGGTAAACCATTTCGTTTGGTTTAACATGTTTGATATATGTGGATTGTGAATTATCTCAATTGATTCATATGGTTTATGATAATCAATCTAAATATGAGGAAGAGTTGAGCAAGAAATTAAAATGGCATATAATATTATAGGTTCATTGATTATTGTGGCAGAGACGAGATAACAGTGGGGTAATGATGATCAAATTAAATGATATTGGTTTATGAAAACTTGATTGTTTTGTATATTGTGAGACTAATGACTTATTAATCGTGTTATGTTGAGTTAAATATAACCATGTTGGAATGAGATTAAAGAGTATATCACGGGATGACATGGGGTCACTATGAATGTCATGTGTGGACGTGTGATCATTGTGAACGTCACGAGTTGACGGGGAACTATCGTGAATGTCATGGATAAGTATGGGATTGTGATGTTATTCTCCGATGTGTAATGACGGTGATGATAAGTAATCACGTGATGATTAATGACGAGTTAGACATGATATGACAAACAATATAACGATGTCATAATGAGACCTGAGATATATGACCATTTACTTTAAATTGTGGATCATTTTAATATTGTGTTAGAAACTGGAAGGAATATAAATGATGATATATGCGCTGAGACTGATGTATGAGAAATCATAAATAGATACTACACTATGATATGTTATTCATTTATGAAATAGTACTTTGTTGAATAAAGGATCAAAAGGAATTACGTCATTAAGGCATGGAAGTGATTCTTATGTTGAATTTCAATCACACATATATGTGATAGTTTGTTGTAGTATGATGCGTACAGGATTGCGTGAAACTTTTGACGCAAGGAATGGTTGATGACGGAAACATTATGAATATCAATAATGCTTAAATGACGAGGTACGTGGTTATGTTATGAGTATTTGAGAAATACTAATGAGTTTCTGTCTAATACTTCATACCAGATGATAGCTGGGTGATGAAGTATGGAAACATTAATACTTCATGGTGAGTTGTCCCTGTAGGTAAACCTTTTGGATTTGGAGGGCTATGGGCCGGGTTGAGGCAGTGAGCTTCGAGGAGCATTGCGAATTAGGATACAGGATTTTGTATAGTCTCTACTCTAGAGTAGTGTAAATCTATAGCGTTAACATTCATTGATGGAATGTAATTAATTAGCTCTTGAAATTTTATTTTGGCATGTAATCCTGTTAAGCTCAAGGCTACAACCGGAACCATAACTTATCTTTAATGCATGTTTAGCCCTGTTTACTTCCTTATTACACTGTTAAGGTAGAGAGGCCTTACAATGTGTGAGACCCCGATATCTCAATATACTAATAGGTGCGATTAAGAGAACTAAACATTCATATGAATAAATCAGAGTAATGAATCATGTTGATTATCCTGAGCTTAAGGAATACAGTAGTAAAAGTTTCAAAGGAATTTCACAAATTCCTACAAAAGGTGTTACTCTATAGTCTTATTCTACCACAAGTAGAAGCTATATAAAATTTTCTCAAATCATGTAGCTAATTCTGTAGCTCTCCTTACAGCTCAGCTTCTCAACCCCGACCCTGGTTCTCAACATCAAAAGCACCTACAAAGACAACCCCCAACACATGAGCATAACACAATTCATATTCAACATAATATGAAAATAAGGCGTAAATGCACAATAATAAAATACAAATCACTTCCTGTATTTCCATCGCATTTACAATGCCCATTGGTTGTCCCTATACCATAATTCATAATATAACATATTATATGAATGTATGGTTTCACAAATGAATGTCATGACATTTCCTCTTTTTCTTGAGTCAGTCATCATCAGTTATTTTAATGCTTCTTCGCTTTCATAATCTCAAAACATGCGGTATCTCATCCTCGCTTCTTCATACTAGCGGTATCTCATCTTCGCTCAGTATGGTATAAACCCGCCTCTATGTGCAAGCGAGCCTCCCCCCTCCCGCTCCACATTTTTAGCGGTAAAGCGTAAGCATTAACACCTTAACCGTGATCGCCCTGACTCGTGGAATACATCTCTTTATCCCACATCACAATATGCAACAACAATGCATAATATGCAACAACAATGCCTAATAACATGTATCAACTCATAATGCATCACATTGCATTCATCATGTGTCACACAGACAAACATAAATACATGTTACCGTTGGGATGCCAGTACGTCGCTTACGTACCTTTCCAAAAAATAGTGTGTGGTGGGACTCTACCCCTGCGTTGTGTAGCCGTCTGTGAAGGCTCTACACCAGTGTACAACACAATATTAGATGCCAATATATGATCCAAAATCAAAAATCCAACAAAAAATCAATATTTCAAAATTTTGCTTCTGGCGATCGATCGCTACCCCTTGGCGATCGATCGCCAAACTCCACTGTCCCATGGCGATCGATCGCGCCATTCATGGCGATCGATCGCGTGCCTTTGATTTTGGCTACTGGACCTCGGCGATCGATCGCGCCATTTGTGGAGATCGATCGCCACATGGTCTGTGCGCGATATTTTTCCAGAATGTTCAACACTGATATTCACACCTTTCATTCTAATATGTAAGACATACAACATGCCAAGACCAACATGCTAGCAGTTACAACACACTACCCTGAGTGTATTTATACCAAATTTACACTCTAACATAAGCCCACATGCATTGGAATCGACCATTTACACAGGTACCCAATCAACATTTCCTGAAACAGGACAACACATTTCCTTTCCAGATTTTCGAGTACTTCATTTCATGCTATAAAAACTATAACATAACTCATAAATCATGCTCGAACAAACATGCCAAGGGCTTCACAAGACTGCCATGCATATTTTCACATCAAAGGTTTACTCTAAAACCCATCTAACATGCATAATATCACCTCCTCAAAATCACACCCAGTCCACGTTTTTCGAGAAAAACAGGGGAAATATCTACCCAGATTTTCGAACACTCCTCTTTACATGCTTAAATCTTCTACATAAAACATGTAATATGCTCAAGGAAAAATACTGGAAGCTTCATAAAAACATCATAAATGAACATGAATCGAAGGTTTAACAAAACCTAAACTAACATGCCATTTTTCACACCAACAAAAGTATGAACTCAACAACAAATTTTTCAAACCCAGAAATGGTTTCTCACCCCCTTTTGGCTCCGATTTTTTCAAGCTTCAAGGCCGTAAAATTGGTTGAGCTCCTTCCTATCTTGCTCAGCAAGTGTTGGACGAGTTTGGTGAGGAAGAAAGAAGTGATTTCAGACTTGTGAGGTGAAGTGGGAGATGGGGGAAAAGGGTATGGGCAGCACGTGGCAGCAGGGTATGGGTCAAGGGTGGTGGTTGAGTGGTGGGTGGTATGATGTGTTATGTTTTGGTCCCGGTATTTAGCACGATGTATTAAATATCCTCACACGATATTTATAGTATTTTCTCACTAAAATACTTCAATTTCCTTTTTAAAACATGATTTACCAAAACGATTAACACACACCCCAATTAATCATGCCACAACCCCAAAATCCCAACATATAACACATGTACCCTCACATGCATCTCCCAATATTATTAATTCAAGGCAAGGAATTAATACCATAATTTTCACAACAATGATTAATGTTTAAATAACACATAATCATTTCGGGGATATCACAATACTCCCCTACTTATAGGATTTCGCCCTCGAAATCAGCATGTACTTACCCAATATAAAGTGAAACATAAATCACATACCAGAAAACAGTTCTGGGTAGTGCTGCACCATGTGTCGCTCCGTCTCCCACGTGGCCTCCTCGACACCCCTACGATCCCACTGAACTTTGACCATAGGAATAACTTTGTTTCTCAGTCTGCGATCTGCCCTATCCAAAATCCTGATAGGTCGCTCCACATAGGAAACATCGGACTCAATCTGAACCTCAAAAGGCTGTAATACATGTGAAGGATCCGGCTCATACTTCCTCAGCATAGACACATGGAATACATCGTGTATACCAGACAGAGAAGGCGGTAAAGCCAAACGGTACGCCAGAGTACCCACACGCTGTAAGATCTCATACGGCCCCACGTATCTAGGAGACAACTTCCCCCGCATACCAAACCGTACCACACCCCTGAAGGGTGAGATCTTCAAAAAAACTCTGTCACCCATCTGAAACTCCAACGGTCTTCGCCGTTGATTGGCATATGCTGCCTGTCTATCCTGAGCTGCCTTCATCTTTCTTCTGATAACCTTAACTTTCTCTTCCATTTCTTGAACCAACTCTGGTCCTCCAACCGACTTACGGTCCAAGTCATCCCAACACAAGGGTGACCTACAACGCCTACCATAGAGGGCCTCGAAAGGAGCCATCTGTATACTTGCCTGGTAGCTGTTGTTGTAAGAGAACTCCACCAAGGCTATCAAGTCCTGCCATGATATGTCGAACTCTAACACACAAGCTCTCAACATATGCCTCGAGCGTCTGTATCGTACGCTCAGTCTGTCCGTCCGTCTGAGGGTGATATGCTGTGCTCAGCCTCAACTCTGTACCTAGAGCTGACTGCAGACCCTCCCAGAAGTGAGATGTGAACCGCGGATCTCGATCAGACACTATCGAAACAGGGATCCCGTGCAGTCTCACTACATCTCTGACATATAACTGTGCCATCCTCAAGTGCGTATATGTCATACAGTAGGGAATGAAATGAGCCACTTTAGTCAATCTGTCCACGACTACCCAGATGGCATCAAAACCCGAAACAGTCCTCGGTAAGTGGGTCACGAAGTCCATGGATATGTGCTCCCACTTCCACTGTGGTATCTCCAAGCTCCTTAGTTCACCTCCAGGCCTCTGCCTCTCGGCCTTTTCCTGTTGACAAATCAAACAGCGCTTGACAAAAGAGGTGACATCTTGTTTCATACGCCTCCACCAGAACTGGCTGCGTAGATCCTTATACATCTTCTTCCCGCCCGGGTGAACACTCATCCTGCTGCAATGAGCTCGCTGTAAGATACCCTGGCGCAACTCGGGTGTATCTGGAACTACCCATCTGTCGCCAAGTCTCAGAGAACCATCCTCAGCCATTCTGAATCTCGATGGCTGACCTGAATGAACCACTAACATCCATCTCTGAACCTCTGCATCAGTTCCCTGAGCTTTCCTGATGTGATCATAAATAACAGGCTCGGCTAACAAGGTCAAAACCTGTACTGGTGAAGTAGACACATCATAATCAAATCCCAAATGGCAGTAGGAGCCCAACATAGCTGATAGGCACATGGCATCCTCTGCTGTGCTTCTCACTTCCGACTCAAAGCGTCGGCTGTCAAGTTTGCTTTCCCGGGATGGTATAGGATTTCACAATCATAATCCTTCAGCAGATCCATCCATCTCCTCTTGCCTCATGTTCAGCTCAGCCTGTGTAAACAAGAACTTCAGGCTTTTGTGATCAGTGAAGATGGTGAATGAGGTACCGTATAAGTAGTGTCGCCATATCTTCAAGGCAAACACTATAGCTGCTAACTCCAAATCATGGACTGGATACCTCGTCTCATGTGGCTTCAGCTGTCTCGAAGCATAAGCCACTACATGTCTGTCCTGCATCAGTACACACCCTAAGCCCTGTAGCGATGCATCGGTATAAAGAACAAATCCTTTGTTCTCCTTGGGAATCACTAGAACTGGTGCAGTAGTCAGTCTGTGCTTCAATTCCCTGAAACTCTGCTCACAAGCCTCTGTCCAACAAAAAGGGACTCCCTTCTGAGTCAGCTGTGTAAGTGGCTTGGCGATCTTTGAGAAACCCTCGACGAAACGTCGATAATAGCCAGCCAACCCAAGAAAACTCCGAATCTCACTGACTGAAGTAGGGGTAGACCAATCCATAACTGCCTCTGTCTTTCTCGGGTCTACTGATATCCCCTCTCGCGATATGATATGGCCCAAGAATGATACACTGCTCAGCCAGAACTCACACTTGCTGAGTTTGGCGTACAACTGATGATCTCTGAGGATCTGGAGCACTATCCTCAGATGATCGGCATGATCCTCCTCACTCCTTGAATAGACAAGGATGTCATCAATGAATACGATCACAAACTGATCGAGGTACTCCTGAAATACTCGGTTCATCAGGCTCATAAAAACTGCAGGTGCATTTGTCACACCGAAAGGTATCACCAAGAACTCATAGTGTCCATATCGAGTTCTAAAAGCCGTCTTTTGAACATCGCCAGCTCTAACCCGCACCTGATGATAGCCTGACCTCAAGTCTATCTTCGAGTACACCTCTTCACCCTGAAGCTGGTCAAACAGATCATCAATCCTCGGAAGTGGATATCTGTTCTTCACTGTGGCCTTGTTCAATTGCCTGTAGTCAATGCACAGACGCATTGATCCATCCTTCTTTTTCACGAACAAGACTGGTGCACCCCCAAGGCGATACACTAGACGAATGTATCCCTTGTCAAGGAGCTCCTGTAACTGTACCTTTAGTTCCCTCAGCTCTGCCGGTGCCATCCTGTATGGGGCACGAGAAATGGCTGATGTCCCCAGCAGCAGCTCAATAGCAAACTCAACACCCCTGACAGGCGGAAATCCCGGAATCTCATCTGGGAACACATCAATGAACTCCGACACAACTGGAATGTCCTCGGCTCTCACTTCCTTTTCCTCAGATACATCCACCGCATAAATGATGTAACCTGTGTGGCCGCGCTCCAATAACCGCGACATCTTAACCGCTGAGATCACTGGAATCCTTGGACGAGAGCCGTCCCCATAAAAAGTCCACTGGAACCCCTGATCAGATAGAAAACGAACAGTCCTCTGCCGACAGTCTACCACAGCTCGGTATCTGCTCAACACATCAATGCCGATAATACAGTCAAAGTATGCCATCTCTAACTGAATCAGATCAGCCCTCAGATCATTGCCCTCAAAATAAATGAGGCAATCAGACAACAGCCGATTCACAATCACATGCTTCCCCGTGGGTGTCGAGACCATGAGAGGCGTGGGTAACAGAGACGAGCACAAGTGGTGTCTCTCCACAAAAGCAACAGATACAAAAGAATGAGAAGCACCTGTATCTACCAAAATAAATGCAGGGTACGTAAATAAATGACACGTACCAGCAATGACCTCCTCTGGGGCTGCCTCAGCCTGCTCCCTAGTCAGTGCATACACCTGACCCTGCGGTGTATTGGTTTAATAACTTGTCTAGCAACTTGTTATTCAATCATCCCTTCATTCGATTTGATCGTGTGGATACCGTTGAGGCAAAACCAATCGAGTTTTGCTTAGTGACTCGGAGAAGGCGTAAGACGTGGTGCAGCTCCGTGGATTCGACCTCAAACACGCTACAAGGGTAAGACACTTGTAATTCTCTAATCCGATATGAATCCCTATGTATAGATCGCTGGTTTGTAATCCCAAAATTTTATTCCGCTGCGCTGTATGCTCATGGGGTTACTTACAGTGGTATCAGAGCCGTGTACAAGGTTCATATCGGATTTATGTGGTTAAATAGTTTAATCATGTTAGAATTAATATTGCATGTTAATTAAACTGTTTAAATTCATATTTGATATGAAATTAATTTTAGTTTATGAAAATCATCGTAGTAATTGTATTTGATATAATTGGCGAATAAAATTATTTATTGAGCATAAACTTTCGGCCACCACCATCACAAATGTCACCATGGCTAGCCACATGAGGGCTAGGGTTTTGGAACCCTTGGCTCGAGATGGCTTAGTCGTTGTGGCTAATAATTGTGCATGGAAGTGTCGAAAATTAATTAGGGTTTAGAACCCATTGGGCATGACGGCTAGCTCATGACGGCTAGGGTTTCGAACCCTAATAGCCGTGCATGGCTCGGCCATCATCGCCCTATTTTCTTAAATTTTGATGCTTGGATGAGTTTTGAACTCCTTGACTCGATAATGGTTTATGCATGCATGGATTAGTAACTTTACCACATGAGAGCAAGGATTTTCGAACCCTTAGCTCGAGATGGTTGAGCGAACCCCGTGCATGGCATGACCGTGACTCGTGGCTAACAAATTCCGGCGTTTAAATCAAGATGGCTCGATAAAAACATCAAAAGGGTGCGAGGAGGCTAGGGTTGGAACCCTAGTGCCGCCGCCGCATGGACCATGGCTCGGCCATGGGCTAGGGTTTCGAACCCTAGGCCCACTATTGGTCCAGCCGTGGGTTTTGGTTCGAACCATGGTGGTTCGTGTTTTAGTCGCTTTAGTTCGTGGCATGTGATGTCCCGAGCGTACGATAATTTTTCAAAAATTATATTACAGTTTTAATTAAAATTAAATTTAAAATGTTTAGAATTTAATTAATTAAATGTTAATGCATGCTTTATGTGTTGTTTGAGCATGGTGTAAGTA
The DNA here is from genome assembly GCA_907163345.1 of Haberlea rhodopensis. NCBI lineage: Eukaryota > Viridiplantae > Streptophyta > Magnoliopsida > Lamiales > Gesneriaceae > Haberlea > Haberlea rhodopensis. Next base: position 1,372,087 of record CAJQUN010000123.1, on the reverse strand, counting down.
ACCCCATGAGCATACAACGCAGCGGAATAAAAATTTTGGGATTACAAACCAGCGATCTATACATAGGGATTCATATCGGATTAGAGAATTACAAGTGTCTTACCCTTGTAGCGCGTTTGAGGCCGAATCCACGGAGCTGCACCACGTCCTACGCCTTCTCCGAGTCACTAAGCAAAACTCGATTGGTTTTGCCTCAACGGTATCCACACGATCAAATCGAGTGAAGGGATGGATTAATAACAAGTTGCTAGACAAGTTATTAAACCAATACACAAAACAAACTCGATTCACAATCGAAAGAATGGCCGGAATCCACCACAACCTCTTCGACTTTGTGAAGGCCGAGAGCTTTGTGAGAGGCGGCCAAATCCTTTTGCTTGTGTAGGGTTTTGTTATGAAGTTGTCTTGCAAGTCTTAATCTAATTAAACCTTGATAACAAATTATATATGATTAATTAAAGGCTTTCTTAAAGCTTCATGGGCTTAAGCCCATGATTTAATTAATCCTTATGATTATTAATTAAGACTCCTCTTAATTATTTAATTCATCCCATGAATTTAATTTCCCTTCTCGATTTAATCTTTTGTGCGACCCGATAGGATCTCGTAATGTTGGCAGTGACATAAAATCTCATTTTATGTCGCAAGCATCGAGCGGTATCTAGCAACACATCGATGCTACCCAAATTACGAGAATGTCAATGACTCGACATAACCTTTAGAACTTGTGATAATATTAATCATGTAACTTAATCCCTTTGTCCTTTGTGTTTAGATTGAACACGAGTCATGGAATAGTCATACTCGTATATCCAATCTTTATTTCTTGATCCCCAAGTAGAACTAGAATAAACGAATAAGCTCGATATCTCATATCGACTCATTCGAGCATGGCCATGCATTTTAGTTCTCACTTGATCAAGGGCCAAACACATCTCCTGTTATATAGGAGGGACAAATCCTATCTCGATCAGTCAACATCCCTCTACATAATTCGTAGTGTATCCAATAGTCGCCTTTATAGTATACCCTGTTACGGGTAACGTTTGACGATATCAAGATACATAACTCCTTATGTTGGGATCTCTGATGATCACAAGTCGTAAGGATTACATACATTATTATCACTATGAGAATTGCATATGACGATCATATAACTATCCATGTTGCATTCTCATGGTGGGTCTGTTCAGTACATCGTTCTCTAACATGTACCCATATGTTGATTTGATATCTCATATCAATGAACAATTCATCGATCAACATATACTAGTCTCTACGTATTATCATTATCCCTTTCATGATAATACTTGACTAGGAACATCTTTAAGAATAATACAATATTATTCTAAGGACATTTACATATATATTAATTCACAATGCACAGTTAAAAGAATAATATATAATAATGAATTGCCATTCATAAATCCATAAACATTGTATGTCTTAAACAATCATCTAATGACTTGTCTTAGGGCATATCCCAACAAATCTCCCACTTGCACTAAGACCACTCAGACATATACCTAATGCCTAGAGATCTAGTATGACGATCATGCTTCTGCTGTGACAGCGGCTTCGTCAATGGGTCAGATACATTATCATCTGTTGGTACTTTGCATATTTTAACATCTCCCCTTTCAACGATTTCTCGAATGAAATGGAAACGCCTAAGTATGTGCTTGGATCTTTGGTGAGATCTTGGTTCCTTAGCCAATGCGATCGCTCCATTGTTGTGACAATAGAGTTCTATCGGATCTTTAATGCTAGGCACCACTCCAAGTTCAGAAATGAACTTCCTCATCCAAACAGCTTCCTTTGCTGCATCCGAGGCAGCAATATACTCAGCTTCCGTTGTAGAATCGGCTACTGTTTCTTGCTTTGAACTCTTCCAGCTCACAGCACCTCCATTCAGGCAATACACATATCCAGATTGCGATCGAAAATCATCTTTGTCAGTTTGGAAGCTTGCATCAGTGTAACCCATTACATTGAGCTCTTCCTCACCTCCATAAATCAAGAATGTATCCTTAGTCCTTCTCAAGTACTTTAGGATATTCTTGACAGCAATCCAGTGACCTTCACCTGGATCAACTTGATATCTGCTCGTCATGCTCAAAGCATACGATACATCGGGACGAGTACATATCATGGCATACATGATAGATCCAATAGCTGATGCGTATGGAATCTTACTCATGCGTTCTCTCTCATCTGGTGTTGAAGGACACTGTTCCTTCGAGAGATAAATACCATGTGTCATAGGCACGAATCCTTTCTTGGATTCTTGCATGCTAAACCTTTTAAGCACCTTGTCTATGTATGTACTTTGACTTAGACCAAGAAGCCTTCTCGATCTATCTCTATAGATCTTGATTCCTAATACATAGGTGGCTTCTCCTAAGTCTTTCATCGAAAAGCAATTCCCTAGCCAAATCTTTACAGATTGCAAGGCAGGGATATCATTTCCAATAAGAAGTATGTCATCTACATACAACACTAGGAAAATGATTACGCTCCCACTGACCTTCTTGTAGACACAAAGTTCATCTTCATTTTTGATAAAACCAAACTCTTTGATTGCATCATCAAAACGAAGATTCCAACTCCGAGAAGCTTGCTTCAATCCATAAATGGATCGTTGTAGCTTGCATATCTTTCCAGCATCCTTTGGATCGACAAAACCCTCGGGCTGTGTCATGTACACATCCTCGAGCAGATTTCCATTAAGGAAAGCTGTTTTGACATCCATCTGCCAGATTTCATAATCATGAAATGCAGCTATTGCAAGTAAGATCCTTATGGATTTAACCATGGCCACTGGTGAAAAGGTTTCATCATAGTCAATACCATGAATTTGTTTGAATCCTTTTGCAACCAGCCGACCTTTATAGGTTTGTACGTTACCATCCATATCGGTCTTTTTCTTGAAAATCCATTTGCACCCTATGGGTCGTACCCCTTCAGGTGGATCAACCAAAGTCCATACTTGGTTTGCATACATGGATTCCATCTCAGATTTCATGGCCTCTTGCCATTTCTCAGAATCATTACCCATTATAGCTTGTTGATAAGATGACGGCTCATCCTCATCAATAAGTAGTAAGTCACCTTGTTGAGTCACAAGAAATCCATATCTCTGTGGCTCCCGGTGTTCTCTTACAGACCTACGCTGGGCTTGTGTCTCTTGAGCAGGTGCTTCTTCCACAACAGCTTGTGGTGCCTGCTCTGTTTCCATCTCAATTTCAGGTTCAGTGTTTTCTTGTGGTTGAACTTCACTAAGTTCTATTTTTCTCCCACTGGTTTTTCTAGAAATAAATTCTCTTTCAAGAAATATACCAGTCCGAGCAACAACTACTTTGTTCTCGGTGGGATAATAGAAATAGTACCCTTTCGTTTCCTTAGGATACCCCACAAATAAACACTTATCAGATTTGGGTCCAAGTTTGTTAGTGGCGTGACGTCTAACGAAAGCCTCACAACCCCAAATCTTCATAAAAGACATACTAGGACGCTTCCCAGTCCATATCTCATATGGTGTCTTTTCCACTGATTTAGATGGAACACGGTTCAGTAAGAAAATTGCTGTTTCTAGAGCGTGTCCCCAAAATGATATCGGAAGATCTGCATGACTCATCATTGATCTAACCATGTCTAACAAGGTTCGATTTCTCCTCTCGGATACACCATTCCATTGTGGAGTATACGGAGGAGTGAGTTGTGGGACTATCCCACACTCCTTTAGATAGTCATGAAACTCTTGGCTTAAGTATTCTCCTCCTCGATCTGATCGAAGGATTTTGATACTTTTGCCAAGTTGGTTTTGTACTTCATTCTTGAAATCTTTGAACTTTTCAAAGGTTTCATGCTTATGTTTCATTAGGTACACATACCCATATCTACTGAGGTCATCAGTAAATGTAACGAAGTATTGAAAACCACCTCTAGCTTGCGTACTTATTGGTCCACATACATCACTATGTATTAGTCCCAATAAAACATTTGCCCTTTCAACATGTCCCTTGAAAGGGGCTTTAGTCATCTTGCCCATTAAACAAGATTCGCATGTTTCATATGATTCAAAATCAAATGAATCTAATACTCCATCCTTATGAAGTTTAGATATGCGGTTCTCGTTTATGTGGCCCAAGCGACAGTGCCAGAGATAAGTCGGATTACAATCATTATTTTTAATCCTTTTAGTATTTATGTTATAGATAGGCATATCAAGATTTAATACATAAAGACCATTCACCATTTGTGCACTAGCATAAAACATATCATTTAAATAAATAGAACAACAATTGTCCTTTATTATAAATGAAAAACCATACTTGTCTAAACAAGAAATAGAAATAATGTTTTTAGTAATTGAAGGCACAAAATAACAGTCTTTTAAAATCAACGATAAACCAGAAGGTAAAGCTAAATGATAATTTCCTATAGATAATGCAGCAACTCTTGCTCCATTTCCAACTCGGAGATCAACTTCACCTTTTGCCAATGTCCTACTCCTTTTGAGATCCTGCACATTTACACAAATGTGAGATCCACATCCAGTATCTAATACCCATGATGAAGAAGTAGATAAATTGACTTCTATAACAAAAATACCTGAAGCGGAAGTCACACTTCCTTTCTTTAGATCCTCCAGATATACTTTGCAGTTTCTTTTCCAATGGCCGGTCTCACCGCAATGGAAACAGTTCCCTTCTTTTGCTATCCCTCCCTTTGGCTTCAGTGCAGAAGACTTTGGCTTAGATTTAGCAAAGACCTTCTTTGCTTTCTTGTTGCCTTTAGCTTTGGCCCTTCCTTTGCCTTTATTCACAATAAGGACATTTGTGGCCTTAGTCTTCTTAGTGTTTGCTTCATATGTTCTCAACATACCAAGCAACTGGGGCAGAGTCTTTTCCATATCAGTCATATTGTAATTTACTACAAATTGACTGAAGCTCTCCGGCAACGATTGCAAGATTACATCGGTGGCCAACTCTTGGTCCAATGGAAAACCTAGCTTGTCCAGATTCTCAATGTACCCAATCATCTTGAGCACATGAGTTCCAACTAAGCTTCCTTCTACCATCCTGCACTGGAATAACGCTTTAGAGATGTCATACCTCTCTTGTCTAGCTTGCTGTTGGTACAACTGCTTTAAGTGTTCGATCATATCGAACGCCTCCATTTCCTCATGTTGCTTCTGAAGCTCAGAGTTCATAGTGGCAAGCATGAGGCACCCAACATCAAGTGCGTCACTCTGATGCTTCTTGTAAGCATCTTTTTCAGCTCTTGTAGCTGTTAGGGGAGGTTCCTCAGCGAGCAAGGGTTCCTCTAGAACTATTGTTTCTTTTCTTGTTTGAGGACTATCCTCAAGTTCCTATGCCAGTCTAGGAAATTTGTCCCATTTAATTTGTCCTTCTCAAGGACCGATCGCAGTGATAAAGTGCTAGTAACGTTGTTAGTTGCCATGGATATCTACAATATAAATATGCAAAATAAGTTTATGATTTAAATCATTTAACATGGTCTTATATTAAATGATACTCCCACTATTTTATTTGAAAAATATCAACCCTCGAAACTTTTAGTGGGCCAAGATCCATATTTCACTTAATCTTGAGTTAGCTTTGGCTAATCGCCCAAGACTCGGTTATTTAGGTAGACAACACTTTGTCAATTATATCACATATAATTCTTGGATAGTTGGACGAACAACGCTTTGTTCAATTCATCAAATGAATTATAATCCAACCCATGCCTCTAGGTTCCCAATCCTATTGAGATAACCTAGTTAAGTCGTACCCAATTAAAGTATAACGGATATCACTTTTATCCTTTCGCGCCTTACTAAGATTGCCACGGTGCTTTGCTTTGGCAAACCCACACATGTACAATCGAAGTTATTGACGAGTACTTTTATTTTGGAAGGCATCTAAAACTTAATATTTTAGAGGGATTTATTGATCTCATGATTAATTTGATAATTTAAAATATGTCCACTACATATAGTTGTATACATATCTACATATATGTGTAATACTATTATCAAACTAAAACATAAGATAAATCATGCATCAACATACATAATTAAAACGTGACATGGTTATAGCCCCTACTAATGAGTTTCTCAAGCCAATGAGAAACTCCTATGAGTCAACCTAAGGTTACTTCATAAGCACCTTCCTTTGGCTCCAATTTGTGAATGGCCTCCTCATCCCGGCACGATGCTCCATCTTCATTGATCACCATAAATAAAATAAACTACACTATTTTACAAGATATAGAATTCCTCGATTCACATTCGAGGGGAACATAGGGGAGGGATTACATTTAGAATAAAATAGAGAAAGGCACGACTCGCAGGTCGTATTATAAATTACAATCATTCACAAATCCTATCTAATAGGTCAAAGGGCTATAACCACGCACCATGCTCAAACAACACATAAAGCATGCATTAACATTTAATTAATTAAATTCTAAACATTTTAAATTTAATTTTAATTAAAACTGTAATATAATTTTTGAAAAATTATCGTACGCTCGGGACATCACATGCCACGAACTAAAGCGACTAAAACACGAACCACCATGGTTCAAACCAAAAACCCACGGCTGGACCAATAGTGGGCCTAGGGTTCGAAACCCTAGCCCATGGCCGAGCCATGGTCCATGTGGCGGCTTGGGTGCGGCGCTGCTAGGGTTCCAAACCCTAGCCGCCATGCACCATGTTGATTCTATCGAGCCAACTTGCACCTTCTCAATACTTTATCGAGCCAATAGAGTTCAAAACCCTAGATAGTGCGACGGCTTGACCCATGCTCGAGCCAGGGTCCGAACCCTAGCTCTCAAGCGGCGGACGAGAGGCTTATTTGACTAGGGTTCAAAAACCCTAGCCTCTTTGATGCGGCGGCCGAGCCATGGTGACTAGGTGGCGTCGGCCGTGAGCCTACACGAGCCAATGTTCCGGTTTTTGATCACGAATTATCATATATTTCGATCCGTCAATTATATCATATATATTATCATACGATGATTTTCACAAAATCGATTTTTCCATATCATATATGAAAATACAGTTTTAAATAGCATGCAATATAAATTCTAACATGATTAAACTATTTAACCACATAAAATCCGATATGAGCCTTGTACACGGCTCTGATACCACTGTAAGTAACCCCATGAGCATACAACGCAGCGGAATAAAAATTTTGGGATTACAAACCAGCGATCTATACATAGGGATTCATATCGGATTAGAGAATTACAAGTGTCTTACCCTTGTAGCGCGTTTGAGGCCGAATCCACGGAGCTGCACCACGTCCTACGCCTTCTCCGAGTCACTAAGCAAAACTCGATTGGTTTTGCCTCAACGGTATCCACACGATCAAATCGAGTGAAGGGATGGATTAATAACAAGTTGCTAGACAATTTATTAAACCAATACACAAAACAAACTCGATTCACAATCAAAAGAATGGCCGGAATCCACCACAACCTCTTCGACTTTGTGAAGGCCGAGAGCTTTGTGAGAGGCGGCCAAATCCTTTTGCTTGTGTAGGGTTTTGTTATGAAGTTGTCTTGCAAGTCTTAATCTAATTAAACCTTGATAACAAATTATATATGATTAATTAAAGGCTTTCTTAAAGCTTCATGGGCTTAAGCCCATGATTTAATTAATCCTTATGATTATTAATTAAGACTCCTCTTAATTATTTAATTCATCCCATGAATTTAATTTCCCTTCTCGATTTAATCTTTTGTGCGACCCGATAGGATCTCGTAATGTTGGCAGTGACAATAGGCAAGCATCGAGCGGTATCTAGCAACACATCGATGCTACCCAAATTACGAGAATGTCAATGACTCGACATAACCTTTAGAACTTGTGATAATATTAATCATGTAACTTAATCCCTTTGTCCTTTGTGTTTAGATTGAACACGAGTCATGGAATAGTCATACTCGTATATCCAATCTTTATTTCTTGATCCCCAAGTAGAACTAGAATAAACGAATAAGCTCGATATCTCATATCGACTCATTCGAGCATGGCCATGCATTTTAGTTCTCACTTGATCAAGGGCCAAACACATCTCCTGTTATATAGGAGGGACAAATCCTATCTCGATCAGTCAACATCCCTCTACATAATTCGTAGTGTATCCAATAGTCGCCTTTATAGTATACCCTGTTACGGGTAACGTTTGACGATATCAAGATACATAACTCCTTATGTTGGGATCTCTGATGATCACAAGTCGTAAGGATTACATACATTATTATCACTATGAGAATTGCATATGACGATCATATAACTATCCATGTTGCATTCTCATGGTGGGTCTGTTCAGTACATCGTTCTCTAACATGTACCCATATGTTGATTTGATATCTCATATCAATGAACAATTCATCGATCAACATATACTAGTCTCTACGTATTATCATTATCCCTTTCATGATAATACTTGACTAGGAACATCTTTAAGAATAATACAATATTATTCTAAGGACATTTACATATATATTAATTCACAATGCACAGTTAAAAGAATAATATATAATAATGAATTGCCATTCATAAATCCATAAACATTGTATGTCTTAAACAATCATCTAATGACTTGTCTTAGGGCATATCCCAACACATGGTGCGTGGTTATAGCCCTTTGACCTATTATATAGGATTTGTGAATGATTGTAATTTATAATACGACCTGCGAGTCGTGCCTTTCTCTATTTTATTCTAAATGTAATCCCTCCCCTATGTTCCCCTCGAATGTGAATCGAGGAATTCTATATCTTGTAAATAGTATAGTTTATTTTATTGATGGTGATCAATGAAGATGGAGCATCGTGCCGGGATGAGGAGGCCATTCACAAATTGGAGCCAAAGGAAGGTGCTTATGTAGTTACCTTAGGTTGACTCATAGGAGTTTCTCATTGGCTTGAGAAACTCATTAGTAGGGGCTATAACCATGTCACGTTTTAATTATGTATGTTGATGCATGATTTATCTTATGTTTTAGTTTGATAATAGTATTACACATATATGTAGATATGTATACAACTATATGTAGTGGACATATTTTAAATTATCAAATTAATCATGAGATCAATAAATCCCTCTAAAATATTAAGTTTTAGATGCCTTCCAAATAAAAGTACTCGTCAATAACTTCGATTGTACATGTGTGGGTTTGCCAAAGCAAAGCACCGTGGCAATCTTAGTAAGGCGCGAAAGGATAAAAGTGATATCCGTCATACTTTAATTGGGTACGACTTAACTAGGTTATCTCAATAGGATTGGGAACCTAGAGGCATGGGTTGGATTATAATTCATTTGATGAATTGAACAAAGTGTTGTTCGTCCAACTATCCAAGAATTATATGTGATGTAATTGACAAAGTGTTGTCTACCTAAATAACCGAGTCTTGGGCGATTAGCCAAAGCTAACTCAAGATTAGGCGAAATATGGATCCTGGCCCACTAAAAGTTTCGAGGGTTGATATTTTTCAAACAAAATAGTGGGTATCATTTAATATAAGACCATGTTAAATGATTTAAATCATAAACTTATTTTGCATATTTATATTGTAGATATCCATGGCAACTAACAACGTTACTAGCACTTTATCACTGCGATCGGTCCTTGAGAAGGACAAATTAAATGGGACAAATTTCCTAGACTGGCATAGGAACTTGAGGATAGTCCTCAAACAAGAAAAGAAACAATATGTTCTAGAGGAACCCTTGCTCGCTGAGGAACCTCCCCTAACAGCTACAAGAGCTGAAAAAGATGCTTACAAGAAGCATCAGAGTGACGCACTTGATGTTGGGTGCCTCATGCTTGCCACTATGAACTCTGAGCTTCAGAAGCAACATGAGGAAATGGAGGCGTTCGATATGATCGAACACTTAAAGCAGTTGTACCAACAGCAAGCTAGACAAGAGAGGTATGACGTCTCTAAAGCGTTATTCCAGTGCAGGATGGTAGAAGGAAGCTTAGTTGGAACTCATGTTGCTCAAGATGATTGGGTACATTGAGAATCTGGACAAGCTAGGTTTTCCATTGGACCAAGAGTTGGCCACAGATGTAATCTTGCAATCGTTGCCGGAGAGCTTCAGTCAATTTGTAGTAAATTACAATATGACTGATATGGAAAAGACTCTGCCCCAGTTGCTTGGTATGTTGAGAACATATGAAGCAAACACTAAGAAGACTAAGGCCACAAATGTCCTTATTGTGAATAAAGGCAAAGGAAGGGCCAAAGCTAAAGGCAACAAGAAAGCAAAGAAAGTCTTTGCTAAATCTAAGCCAAAGTCTTCTGCACTGAAGCCAAAGGGAGGGATAGCAAATGAAGGGAACTGTTTCCATTGCGGTGAGACCGGCCATTGGAAAAGGAACTGCAAAGTATATCTGGAGGATCTAAAGAAAGGAAGTGTGACTTCCGCTTCAGGTATTTTGTTATAGAAGTCAATTTATCTACTTCTTCATCATGGGTATTAGATACTGGATGTGGATCTCACATTTGTGTAAATGTGCAGGATCTCAAAAGGAGTAGGACATTGGCAAAAGGTGAAGTTGATCTCCGAGTTGGAAATGGAGCAAGAGTTGCTGCATTAGCTATAGGAGATTATCATTTAGCTTTACCTTCTGGTTTATCGTTGATTTTAAAAGACTGTTATTTTGTGCCTTCAATTACTAAAAACATTATTTCTATTTCTTGTTTAGACAAGTATGGTTTTTCATTTATAATAAAGGACAATTGTTGTTCTATTTATTTAAATGATATGTTTTATGCTAGTGCACAAATGGTGAATGGTCTTTATGTATTAAATCTTGATATGCCTATCTATAACATAAATACTAAAAGGATTAAAAATAATGATTGTAATCCGACTTATCTCTGGCACTGTCGCTTGGGCCACATAAACGAGAACCGCATATCTAAACTTCATAAGGATGGAGTATTAGATTCATTTGATTTTGAATCATATGAAACATGCGAATCTTGTTTAATGGGCAAGATGACTAAAGCCCCTTTCAAGGGACATGTTGAAAGGGCAAATGTTTTATTGGGACTAATACATAGTGATGTATGTGGACCAATAAGTACGCAAGCTAGAGGTGGTTTTCAATACTTCGTTACATTTACTGATGACCTCAGTAGATATGGGTGTATGTACCTAATGAAACATAAACATGAAACCTTTGAAAAGTTCAAAGATTTCAAGAATGAAGTACAAAACCAACTTGGCAAAAGTATCAAAATCCTTCGATCAGATCGAGGAGGTGAATACTTAAGCCAAGAGTTTCATGACTATCTAAAGGAGTGTGGGATAGTCCCACAACTCACTCCTCCGTATACTCCACAATGGAATGGTGTATCCGAGAGGAGAAATCGAACCTTGTTAGACATGGTTAGATCAATGATGAGTCATGCAGATCTTCCGATATCATTTTGGGGACACGCTCTAGAAACAGCAATTTTCTTACCTGAACCTTGTTCCATCTAAATCAGTGGAAAAGACACCATATGAGATATGGACTGGGAAGCGTCCTAGTATGTCTTTTATGAAGATTTGGGGTTGTGAGGCTTTCGTTAGACGTCACGCCACTAACAAACTTGGACCCAAATCTGATAAGTGTTTATTTGTGGGGTATTCTAAGGAAACGAAAGGATACTATTTCTACTATCCCACCGAGAACAAAGTAGTTGTTGCTCGGACTGGTGTATTTCTTGAAAGAGAATTTATCTCTAGAAAAACCAGTGGGAGAAAAATAGAACTTAGTGAAGTTCAACCACAAGAAAACACTGAACCTGAGATTGAGATGGAAACAGAGCAGGCACCACAAACTGTTGTGGAAGAAGTACCTGCTCAAGAGACACAAGCCCAGCGTAGGTCTGTAAGAGAACACCGGGAGCCACAGAGATATGGATTTCTTGTGACTCAACAAGGTGACTTACTACTTATTGATGAGGATGAGCCGTCATCTTATCAACAAGCTATAATGGGCACTGATTCTGAGAAATGGCAAGAGGCCATGAAATCTGAGATGGAATCCATGTATGCAAACTAAGTATGGACTTTGGTTGATCCACCTGAAGGGGTACGACCCATAGGGTGCAAATGGATTTTCAAGAAAAGACCGATATGGATGGTAATGTACAAACCTATAAAGGTCGACTGGTTGCAAAAGGATTCAAACAAATTCATGGTATTGACTATGATGAAACCTTTTCACCAGTGGCCATGGTTAAATCCATAAGGATCTTACTTGCAATAGCTGCATTTTATGATTATGAAATCTGGCAGATGGACGTCAAAACAGCTTTCCTTAATGGAAATCTGCTCGAGGATGTGTACATGACACAGCCCGAGGGTTTTGTCGATCCAAAGGATGCTGGAAAGATATGCAAGCTACAACGATCCATTTATGGATTGAAGCAAGCTTCTCGGAGTTGGAATCTTCGTTTTGATGATGCAATCAAAGAGTTTGGTTTTATCAAAAATGAAGATGAACCTTGTGTCTACAAGAAGGTCAGTGGGAGCGTAATCATTTTCCTAGTGTTGTATGTAGATGACATACTTCTTATTGGAAATGATATCCCTGCCTTGCAATCTGTAAAGATTTGGCTAGGGAATTGCTTTTCGATGAAAGACTTAGGAGAAGCCACCTATGTATTAGGAATCAAGATCTATAGAGATAGATCGAGAAGGCTTCTTGGTCTAAGTCAAAGTACATACATAGACAAGGTGCTTAAAAGGTTTAGCATGCAAGAATCCAAGAAAGGATTCGTGCCTATGACACATGGTATTTATCTCTCGAAGGAACAGTGTCCTTCAACACCAGATGAGAGACAACGCATGAGTAAGATTCCATACGCATCAGCTATTGGATCTATCATGTATGCCATGATATGTACTCGTCCCGATGTATCGTATGCTTTGAGCATGACGAGCAGATATCAAGTTGATCCAGGTGAAGGTCACTGGATTGCTGTCAAGAATATCCTAAAGTACTTGAGAAGGACTAAGGATACATTCTTGATTTATGGAGGTGAGGAAGAGCTCAATGTAATTGGTTACACTGATGCAAGCTTCCAAACCGACAAAGATGATTTTCGATCGCAATCTGGATATGTGTATTGCCTGAATGGAGGTGTTGTGAGCTGGAAGAGTTCAAAGCAAGAAACAGTAGCCGATTCTACAACGGAAGCTGAGTATATTGCTGCCTCGGATGCAGCAAGGAAGCTGTTTGGATGAGGAAGTTCATTTCTGAACTTGGAGTGGTGCCTAGCATTAAAGATCCGATAGAACTCTATTGTGACAACAATGGAGCGATCGCATTGGCTAAGGAACCAAGATCTCACCAAAGATCCAAGCACATACTTAGGCGTTTCCATTCATTCGAGAAATCGTTGAAAGGGGAGATGTTAAAATATGCAAAGTACCAACAGATGATAATGTATCTGACCCATTGACGAAGCCGCTGTCACAGCAGAAGCATGATCATCATACTAGATCTCTAGGCATTAGGTATATGTCTGAGTGGTCTTAGTGCAAGTGGGAGATTTGTTGGGATATGCCCTAAGACAAGTCATGAGATGATTGTTTAAGACATACAATGTTTATGGATTTATGAATGGCAATTCATTATTATATATTATTCTTTTACTGTGCATTGTGAATTAATATATATGTTAATGTCCTTAGAATAATATTGTATTATTCTTAAAGATGTTCCTAGTCAAGTATTATCATGAAAGGGATAATGATAATACGTAGAGACTAGTATATGTTGATCGATGAATTATTCATTGATATGAGATATCAAATCAACATATGGGTACATGTTAGAGAACGATGTACTGAACAGGCCCACCATGAGAATGCAACATGGATAGTTATATGATCGTCATATGCAATTCTCATAGTGAGAATAATGTATGTAATCCTTACGACTTGTGATCATCAGAGATCCCAACATAAGGAGTTATGTATCTTGATATCGTCAAACGTTACCCGTAACAGGGTATACTATAAAGGCGACTATTGGATACACTACGAATTATGTAGAGGGATGTTGACTGATCGAGATAGGATTTGTCCCTCCTATATAACAGGAGATGTGTTTGGCCCTTGATCAAGTGAGAACTAAAATGCATGGCCATGCTCGAATGAGTCGATATGAGATATCGAGCTTATTCGTTTATTCTAGTTCTACTTGGGGATCAAGAAATAAAGATTGGATATACGAGTATGACTATTCCATGACTCGTGTTCAATCTAAACACAAAGGACAAAGGGATTAAGTTACATGATTAATATTATCACAAGTTCTAAAGGTTATGTCGAGTCATTGACATTCTCGTAATTTGGGTAGCATCGATGTGTTGCTAGATACCGCTCGATACTTGCGACATAAAATGAGACTTTATGTCACTGCCAACATTACGAGATCCTATAGGGTCGCACAAAAGATTAAATCAAGAAGGGAAATTAAATTCATGGGATGAATTAAATAATTAAGAGGAGTCTTAATTAATAATCATAAGGATTAATTAAATCATGGGCTTAAGCCCATGAAGCTTTGAGAAAGCCTTTAATTAATCATATTTAATATGATTGCATGGGTTTTAATGGTAAGACAATTTTAATATCACAAAACCTACACCATAGGAAGCATCGGCCGCCGCTCTCCCTCTCTCTCTCGGTTTGCTTGATAGCCGTAGGGGGCTTGGAGGTGTTCGAACCGTTTTCGATTTAGAATCGAGTTTGCTTCGTGTATTGGTTTAATAACTTGTCTAGCAACTTGTTATTAAATCATCCCTTCATTCGATTTGATCGTGTGGATACCGTTGAGGCAAAACCAATCGAGTTTTGCTTAGTGACTCGGAGAAGGCGTAAGACGTGGTGCAACTCCGTGGATTCGGCCTCAAACACGCTACAAGGGTAAGACACTTGTAATTCTCTAATCCGATATGAATCCCTATGTATAGATCGCTGGTTTGTAATCCCAAAATTTTATTCCGCTGCGCTGTATGCTCATGGGGTTACTTACAGCCCGATTGGGGCAGTTCCTAGCTAAGTGGCCCACCTTGCCACAAACATAACAGCCTCGGCAGTCACGTGACAAGTGAAATCCTCCACAGCGGTCACACCTGTCCCCTCCTGCCTTACTCCCCTGTGTAGGTCCTCGATTGCTCTGTTTCTGACTCTGTGATTTCTTCCCGCTAAATCTGGAAGATGATGAGGCTCCACGAGCCTTGAACTGATCCCCTCGTGGTTTCAAACTATCAGTAATAGGCCTCTGTGATGGCACGGAAGAGGGTACAACGTCCTTATACGCTCCCATAGCAATCTCTGCTAGCTCTGCCCGTGTCAGGGCGTCATCAAAAGAGCTAGGGTTGTTGGAGACAACCCGGTCAAATAGTTCTGGCCTGAGTCCTTTCAGGAAATGCCTCATCTTTGCATGGCTGCTCACAGCGATATGGGGGACATACCTCAACAGTGAGGAATACTGCAAGGCAAAGTCTGAAACTGACATGTTTCCCTGCTTCAAATTAGTGAACTCGTCCTCCTTGACTTGTCTAGCAGCGGCAGAAAAATACCGGTTAAGAAACCGGGTCCTGAATACAGTCCAGTCTACTACCATGCCCTGAGCTCTCAGCTCCATCACAGTGGTCTTCCACCACATAGAAGGCTTCTTCGCCATCTGAAACTCGGCTAACCTCAGCCATGCGGTACGTGCACAAGGCGCAGTCACAAGTATCTGCTCTATCCGTTCTAGCCACTCTTCGGCCCCTTCTCCAGACTCGGTCCCCTCAAACATGGGTGGACGGAAGTTCAGAAACTGTGTCAAACTAAGCTCCCCGGGTAATAACATCTGTGCACTGGGCTCCACTCCCACAGCAGGTGGCGGTAAAGGATTCACATGAGCAACACTAGCATTCATACTGCCCATATCCCCTACCTCTTCATTGAGGTTCTCCGGGTTAATAGCCGCCATGCTGCAACACAAGAGTTAACAACAATACCAAAAGCAGTTCATAGGATAAGCCGTTAGATAACAAGAGTATCATATTCAAAAGCATGTTAGTATAACACTTATACAACAATATGCATCACATGCATAACATGCCCAACAATGAATACTTAGCCAACTTGTCTCTAAAGGCTACCCTTCACTCTTCCCTGGTTATCTAACCACAGCTCTGATACCACTAAATGTGAGACCCCGATATCTCAATATACTAATAGGTGCGATTAAGAGAACTAAACATTCATATGAATAAATCAGAGTAATGAGTCTTGTTGATTATCCTGAGGAATTTCACAAATTCCTACAAAAGGTGTTACTCTATAGTCTTATTCTACCACAAGTAGAAGCTATATAAAATTTTCTCAAATCATGTAGCTAATTCTGTAGCTCTCCTTACAGCTCAGCTTCTCAACCCCGACCCTGGTTCTCAACATCAAAAGCACCTACAAAGACAACCCCCAACACATGAGCATAACACAATTCATATTCAACATAATATGAAAATAAGGCGTAAATGCACAATAATAAAATACAAATCACTTCCTGTATTTCCATCGCATTTACAATGCCCATTGGTTGTCCCTGTACCATAATTCATAATATAACATATTATATGAATGTATGGTTTCACAAATGAATGTCATGACATTTCCTCTTTTTCTAGAGTCAGTCATCATCAGTTATTTTAATGCTTCTTCGCTTTCATAATCTCAAAACAAGCGGTATCTCATCCTCGCTTCTTCATACTAGCGGTATCTCATCCTCGCTTCTTCATACTAGCGGTATCTCATCTTCGCTCAGTATGGTATAAACCCGCCTCTATGTGCAAGCGAGCCTCCCCCCTCCCGCTCCACATTTTTAGCGGTAAAGCGTAAGCATTAACACCTTAACCGTGATCGCCCTGACTCGTGGAATACATCTCTTTATCCCACATCACAATATGCAACAACAATGCATAATATGCAACAACAATGCATAATAACATGTATCAACTCATAATGCATCACATTGCATTCATCATGTGTCACATAGACAAACATAAATACATGTTACCGTTGGGATGCCCGTACGTCGCATACGTACCTTTCCAAAAAATAGTGTGTGGTGGGACTCTATCCCCTGCGTTGTGTAGCCGTCTGTGAAGGCTCTACACCAGTGTACAACACAATATTAGATGCCAATATATGATCCAAAATCAAAAATCCAACAAAAAATCAATATTTCAAAATTTTGCTTCTGGCGATCGATCGCTACCCCTTGGCGATCGATCGCCAAACTCCACTGTCCCATGGCGATCGATCGTGCCATGCATGGCGATCGATCGCGTGCCTTTGATTTTGGCTACTGGACCTCGGCGATCGATCGCGCCATTTGTGGAGATCGATCGCCACATGGTCTGTGCGCGATATTTTTCCAGAATGTTCAACACTGATATTCACACCTTTCATTCTAATATGTAAGACATACAACATGCCAAGACCAACATGCTAGCAGTTACAACACACTACCCTGAGTGTATTTATACCAAATTTACACTCTAACATAAGCCCACATGCATTGGAATCGACCATTTACACAGGTACCCAATCAACATTTCCTGAAACAGGACAACACATTTCCTTTCCAGATTTTCGAGTACTTCATTTCATGCTATAAAAACAATAACATAACTCATAAATCATGCTCGAACAAACATGCCAATGGCTTCACAAGACTACCATGCATATTTTCACATCGAAGGTTTACTCTAAAACCCATCTAACATGCATAATATCACCTCCTCAAAATCACTCCCAGTCCACGTTTTTCCAGAAAAACAGGGGAAATATCTACCCAGATTTTCGAACACTCCTCTTTACATGCTTAAATCTTCTACATAAAACATGTAATATGCTCAAGGAAAAATACTGGAAGCTTCATAAAAACATCATAAATGAACATGAATCGAAGGTTTAACAAAACCTAAACTAACATGCCATTTTTCACACCAACCAAAGTATGAACTCAACAACAAATTTTTCAAACCCAGAAATGGTTTCTCACCCCCTTTTGGCTCCGATTTTTGCAAGCTTCAAGGCAGTAAAATTGGTTGAGCTCCTTCCTATCTTGCTCAGCAAGTGTTGGACGAGTTTGGTGAGGAAGAAAGAAGTGATTTCAGACTTGTGAGGTGAAGTGGGAGATGGGGGAAAAGGGTATGGGCAGCAGCTGGCAGCAGGGTATGGGTCAAGGGGGGTGGTTGAGTGGTGGGTGGTATGATGTGTTATGTTTTGGTCCCGGTATTTAGCACGATGTATTAAATATCCTCACACGATATTTATAGTATTTTCTCACTAAAATACTTCAATTTCCTTTTTAAAACATGCTTTACCAAAACGATTAACACACACCCCAATTAATCATGCCACAACCCCAAAATCCCAACATATAACACATGTACCCTCACATGCATCTCCCAATATTATTAATTCAAGGCAAGGAATTAATACCATAATTTTCACAACAATGATTAATGTTTAAATAACACATAATCATTTCGGGGATATCACACAATGAGTATATCAATTTGTGTATTGATATGAAATCATATTTTGTGGAATATTTATGTTGAGAGCAGGGACAATTTAAAGGATCAAGTGTGGATCAACTGTGTACAGTAAGTGTTATTACATCTTATTGTTTTAAGAATGTATATTCATTGTGATTATGGATATTATATCTATGCCCGTAGTGGCGATGAGATTATGGATGCCAGTGTTAGCAATGAGTATTGATATATTGCTATTGTGTTAGCAATAAATATTGTTGTACCACTAATGTGTTAGCGATGAATATTAATGATATGTTGAATGCAGATAGTAGTGAATGTTGTGTTATACAAACAATATCATTATTTCTTTGACACATGAGCTGTAGGCTCAAGGGAATATTGGAATGATCCATGGGGGAACGAGGAATTGAGGTAAACCATTTCGTTTGGTTTAACATGTTTGATATATGTGGATTGTGAATTATCTCAATTGATTCATATGGTTTATGATAATCAATCTAAATATGAGGAAGAGTTGAGCAAGAAATTAAAATGGCATATAATATTATAGGTTCATTGATTATTGTGGCAGAGACGAGATAACAGTGGGGTAATGATGATCAAATTAAATGATATTGGTTTATGAAAACTTGATTGTTTTGTATATTGTGAGACTAATGACTTATTAATCGTGTTATGTTGAGTTAAATATAACCATGTTGGAATGAGATTAAAGAGTATATCACGGGGTGACATGGGGTCACTATGAATGTCATGTGTGGACGTGTGATCATTGTGAACGTCACGAGTTGACGGGGAACTATCGTGAATGTCATGGATAAGTATGAGATTGTGATGTTATTCTCCGATGTGTAATGACGGTGATGATAAATAATCACGTGATGATTAATGACGAGTTAGACATGATACGACAAACAATATAACGATGTCATAATGAGACCTGAGATATATGACCATTTACTTTAAATTGTGGATCATTTTAATATTGTGTTAGAAACTGGAAGGAATATAAATGATGATATATGCGCTGAGACTGATGTATGAGAAATCATGAATAGATACTACACTATGATATGTTATTCATTTATGAAATAGTACTTTGTTGAATAAAGGATCAAAAGGAATTACGTCATTAAGGCATGGAAGTGATTCTTATGTTGAATTTCAATCACACGTATATGTGATAGTTTGTTGTAGTATGATGCGTACAGGATTGCGTGAAACTTTTGACGCAAGGAATGGTTGATGACGGAAACATTATGAATATCAATAATGCTTAAATGACGAGGTACGTGGTTATGTTATGAGTATTTGAGAAATACTAATGAGTTTCTGTCTAATACTTCATACCAGATGATAGCTGTGTGATGAAGTATGGAAACATTAATGCTTGAAAGCATGTTATTACTGTGGTGAGCATGATACCATGATGTTGTCGTACATGTAGATGACTTAATCTACAATGGTCTGAGATTAATCATTCAATGTTGATGTTGATACATTGTTTTAAATTGTTTATATACCAGTGATTTGTAAGGAATGTGGGATAATACAAGATAACTTATCTAAGTAGATAAGAATAATAACGGGTTATGAGATAAATTTGAAGAATGAAGAATATTATGATGTTAATGGGCGTATAATCATGACATGAAAATATTCGTGTTAGACCATTCATTGTGATTTAATATTGATGATATGTGATTGTTGGTGCGTATAATGTTGATATACGTATGTTAGAATTACTAATGGGTTTTCTAGTAATTACTTTGCACCAGATAATAGCCAGGGGATGATATATGAGAGGTTGATGTATAAGGGCACAAGAGTTCCACTACATCATACGGACAATGGTAGTGGTGTTGGTATAAGTTGCATATATTTGCAACAACACAGGTATGAAGTTATTTATACGATGAAGGTTGGTGTATTGTCATACATTGTTATATACACATGATATGCATGGATTGCATGATTTAGCGATTTTATGATGTGTACTACGAGGAAAGTAAACTGTGACGGATTTAGATCTTGTGCAAGGAAACTGTACCGATGCGACTACACAAGTACTTGTAAGTAATCCAAGAGCATACAACGCAGCGGAATAAAATTTAATGGATTACTAACCAGCAGATCTATACATATGATTCATATCGGATAAAGGAATTACAAGTGTCTTACCCTTGTAGCGTGTTTGAAGCAAAATCCACGGAGCAGCACCACGTCCTACGCCTTCTCCGAGTCACTAGCAAAACTCACTGAGTTTTGCCTCAACGGTATCCACACGATCAAATCGGGTGAAGGGATAGTTTAAGAACAAGTTGCTAGACTAGTTCTTAAACCGGAACCAAAAACACACTCGATTCCAAATCGATTAAAGGCCCAAAACAACAAGATCACTCCTCGGTTATCAAGAAACCGAGAGCACCTTCTTGAAGTAGGCGGCCGTGTGCTTTAAGTTGAGTGTAGGTTTTGATATGAAGTTACGTCTTACAATTAAATCATAACCTTGTATTTATATTAAAAGGCTTTTAATTAAGGTTCAAGACTTTCTTAAAGTCTTATGGGCCCAAACCCATGATTTAATTAAAACCTTTTAATCACTTAATTAAGACTCTTCTTAATTAATTAATTCATCCAATGAATTTAATTTCCCTTCTCGATTTAATCTTTTGTGCGACCCGATAGGATCTTGTAATGTTGGCAGTGACATAAAATCTCATTTTATGTCGCAAGCATTGAGCGGTATCTAGCAACACATCAATGCTACCCAAATTACAAGAATGTCAATGACTCGACATAACCTTTAGAACTTGTGATAATATTAATCATGTAACTTAATCCCTTTGTCCTTTGTGTTTAGATTGAACACGAGTCATGGAATAGTCATACTCGTATATCCAATCTTTATTTCTTGATCCCCAAGTAGAACTAGAATAAACGAATAAGCTCGATATCTCATATCGACTCATTCGAGCATGGCCATGCATTTTAGTTCTCACTTGATCAAGGGCCTAACACATCTCCTGTTATATAGGAGGAACAAATCTTATCTCGATCAGTCAACATCCCTCTACATAATTCCTAGTGTATCCAATAGTCGCCTTTATAGTATACCCTGTTACGGGTAACGTTTGACGATATCAAGATACATAACTCCTTATGTTGGGATCTCTGATGATCACAAGTCGTAAGGATTACATACATTATTATCACTATAGAATTGCATATGACGATCATATAACTATCCATGTTGCATTCTCATGGTGGGTCTGTCCAGTACATTGTTCTCTAACATGTACATATATGTTGATTTGATATCTCATATCAATGAACAATTCACCGATCAACACATACTAGTCTCAACGTATTATCATTATCCCTATTCATGATAATACTTGACTAGGGACATCTTTAAGAATAATACAATTTTATTCTAAGGACATTAACATATATATTAATTCACATTGCACAGTTAAAAGAATAATATATAATAATGAATTGCCATTCATAAAATCATATTACATTGTATGTCATAAACAATCATCTAATGATGTGTCTTAGGGCATATCCCAACAAATCTCCCACTTGCACTAAGACCACTCAGACATATACCTAATGCCTAGAGATCTAGTATGACGATCATGCTTCTGCTGTGACAGTGGCTTCGTCAATGGGTCAGATACATTATCATCTGTTGGTACTTTGCATATTTTAACATCTCCCCTTTCAACGATTTCTCGAATGAAATGGAACCGCCTAAGTATGTGTTTGGATCTTTGGTGAGATCTTGGTTCCTTAGCTAATGCGATCGCTCCATTGTTGTCACAATAGAGTTCTATCGGATCTTTAATGCTAGGCACCACTCCAAGTTCAGAAATGAACTTCCTCATCCAAACAGCTTCCTTTGCTGCATCCGAGGCACCAATATACTCAGCTTCTGTTGTAGAATCGGCTACTGTTTCTTGCTTTGAACTCTTCCAGCTCACAGCACCTCCATTTAGGCAATACTCATATCCAGATTGCAATCGAAAATCATCTTTGTCAGTTTGGAAGCTTGCATCAGTGTAACCCATTACATTGAGCTCTTCCTCACCTCCATAAATCAAGAATGTATCCTTAGTCCTTCTCAAGTACTTCAGGATGTTCTTGACAGCAATCCAGTGACCTTCACCTGGATCAACTTGATATCTGCTCGTCATGCTCAAAGCATACGATACATCGGGACGAGTACATATCATGGCATACATGATAGATCCAATAGCTGACGCGTATGGAATCTTACTCATGCGTTGTCTCTCATCTGGTGTTGAAGGACACTGTTCCTTGAGAGATAAATGCCATGCGTCATAGGCACGAATCCTTTCTTTGATTCTTGCATGCTAAACCTTTTAAGCACCTTGTCTATGTATGTACTTTGACTTAGACCAAGAAGCCTTCTTCGATCTATCTCTATAGATCTTGATTCCTAATACATAGGTGGCTTCTCCCAAGTATTTCATCGAAAAGCAATTCCCTAGCCAAATCTTTACAGATTGTAAGGCAGGGATATCATTTCCAATAAGAAGTATGTCATCTACATACAACACTAGGAAAATGATTACGCTCCCACTGACCTTCTTGTAGACACAAGGTTCATCTTCATTTTTGATAAAACCAAACTCTTTGATTGCATCATCAAAACAAAGATTCCAACTCCGAGAAGCTTGCTTCAATCCATAAATGGATCGTTGTAGCTTGCATATCTTTCTAGCATCCTTTGGATTGACAAAAACCCTCGGGCTGTGTCATGTACACATCCTCGAGCAGATTTCCATTAAGGAAAGCTGTTTTGACATCCATCTGCCAGATTTCATAATCATGAAATGCAGCTATTGCAAGTAAGATCCTTATGGATTTAACCATGGCCACTGGTGAAAAGGTTTCATCATAGTCAATACCATGAATTTGTTTGAATCCTTTTGCAACCAGCCGACCTTTAGAGGTTTGTACATTACCATCCATATCGGTCTTTTTCTTGAAAATCCATTTACACCCTATGGGTCGTACCCCTTCAGGTGGATCAACCAAAGTCTATACTTGGTTTGCATACATGGATTCCATCTCAGATTTCATGGCCTCTTGCCATTTCTCAGAATCATTGCCCATTATAGCTTGTTGATAAGATGACGGCTCATCCTCATCAATAAGTAGTAAGTCACCTTGTTGAGTCACAAGAAATCCATATCTCTGTGGCTCCCGGTGTTCTCTTACAGACCTACGCTGGGCTTGTGTCTCTTGAGCAGGTGCTTCTTCCACAACAGCTTGCGGTGCCTGCTCTGTTTCCATCTCAATCTCAGGTTCAGTGTTTTCTTGTGGTTGAACTTCACTAAGTTCTATTTTTCTCCCACTGGTTTTTCTAGAAATAAATTATCTTTCAAGAAATACACCAGTCCGAGCAACAACTACATTGTTCTCGGTGGGATAATAGAAATAGTATCCTTTCGTTTCCTTAGGATACCCCACAAATAAACACTTATCAGATTTGTGTCCAAGTTTGTTAGTGGCGTGACGTCTAACGAAAGCCTCACAACCCCAAATCTTCATAAAAGACATACTAGGACGCTTCCCAGTCCATATCTCATATGGTGTCTTTTCCACTGATTTAGATGGAACACGGTTCAGTAAGAAAATCGCTGTTTCTAGAGCGTGTCCCCAAAACGATATCGGAAGATCTGCATGATCATCATTGATCTAACCATGTCTAACAAGGTTCGATTTCTCCTCTCGGATACACGATTCCATTGTGGAGTATACGGAGGAGTGAGTTGTGGGACTATCCCACACTCCTTTAGATAGTCATGAAACTCTTGGCTTAAGTATTCACCTCCTCGATCTGATCGAAGGATTTTGATACTTTTGCCAAGTTGGTTTTGTACTTCATTCTTGAAATCTTTGAACTTTTCAAAGGTTTCATGCTTATGCTTCATTAGGTACACATACCCATATCTACTGAGGTCATCAGTAAATGTAACGAAGAATTGAAAACCCCCTCTAGCTTGTGTACTTATTGGTCCACATACATCACTATGTATTAGTCCCAATAAAACATTTGCCCTTTCAACATGTCCCTTGAAAGGGGCTTTAGTCATCTTGCCCATTAAACAAGATTCGCATGTTTCATATGATTCAAAATCAAATGAATCTAATACTCCATCCTTATGAAGTTTAGATATGCAGTTCTCGTTTATGTGGCCCAAGCCACAGTGCCAGAGATAAGTCGGATTACAATCATTATTTTTAATCATTTTAGTATTTATGTTATAGATAGGCATATCAAGATTTAATACATAAAGACCATTCACCATTTGTGCACTAGCATAAAACATATCATTTAAATAAATAGAACAACAGTTGTCCTTTATTATAAATGAAAAACCATACTTGTCTAAACAAGAAATAGAAATTATATTTTTAGTAATAGATGGCACAAAATAACAGTCTTTTAAAATCAACGATAAACCAGAAGGTAAAGCTAAACTATAATCTCCTATAGCTAATGCAGCAACTCTTGCTCCATTTCCAACTCGGAGATCAACTTCGCCTTTCGCCAATAATCTACTCTTTTTGAGGTCCCGCACATCTACACAAATGTGAGATCCACATCCAGTATCTAATACCCATGATGAAGAAGTAGATAAATTGACTTCTATAACAAAAATACCAGAAAGTCATACTTCCTTTCTTTAGATCCTCCAGATATACTTTGCAGTTTCTTTTCCAATGGCCGTTCTCACCGCAATGAAACAGTTCCCTTCCTTTGCTATCCCTCCCTTTGGTTTCAGTGCATAAGACTTTGGCTTAGATTTAACAAAGACCTTCTTTGCTTTCTTATTGCCTTTAGCTTTGGCCCTTCCTTTGCCCTTATTCACAATAAGAACATTTGTGGCCTTAGTCTTCTTTGTATTTGCTTCATATGTTCTCAACATACAACGCAATTGTGGTAGAGTCTTTTCCATGTCAGTCATATTGTAATTTACTACAAATTGACTGAAGCTCTCAGGCAACGATTGCAAGATCACATCGGTGGCCAACTCTTGGTCCAATGGAAAACCCAGCTTGTCCAGATTCTCAATGTACCCAATCATCTTGAGCACATGAGTTCCAACTAGGCTTCCCTCTACCATCCTGCACTGGAATAACGCCTTAGAGACGTCATACCTCTCTTGTCTTGCTTGCTGTTGGTACAATTGCTTTAAGTGTTCGATCATATCGAACGCCTCCATTTCCTCATGTTGCTTCTGAAGCTCAGAGTTCATGGTGGCAAGCATCAGGCACCCAACATCAAGTGCGTCACTTTGATGCATCTTGTCTTTTTCGGCTCTTGTAGCCGTTAGGGGAGGTTCTCAGCGGGCAAGGGTTCCTCTAGGATATATTGTTTCTTTTCTTGTTTGAGGACTATCCTGAAGTTCCTATGCCAGTCTAGGAAATTTGTCCCATTTAATTTGTCCTTATCAAGGACCGATCGCAGTGATAATGTGCTACTAACGTTGTTAGTTGCCATGGATATCTACAATATAAATATGCAAAATAAGTTTATGATTTAATCATTTAACATGGTCTTATATTAAATGATACTCCCACTATTTTGTTTAAAAAAAATCAACCCTCGAAACCTTTAGTGGGCCAAGATCCATATTTCGCATACTCTTGAGTTAGCTTTGGCTAATCGCCCAAGACTCGGTTATTTAGGTAGACAACACTTTGTCAATTATATCACATATAATTCTTGGATAGTTGGACGAACAACACTTTGTTCAATTCATCAAATGAATTACAATCCAACCCATGCCTCTAAGTTCCCAATCCTATTGAGATAACTTAGTTAAGCCGTACCCAATTTTAAGTATAACGGATATCACATTTATCCTTTCGCGCCTTACTAAGCTTGCCACGGTGCTTTGCTTTGGCAAACCCACACATGTACAATCGAAGTTTTTGACGAGTACTTTTAATTTTGGAAGGCATCTAAAACTTAATATTTTAGAGGGATTTATTGATCTCATGATTAGTTTGATAATTTAAAATATGTCCACTACATATAGTTGTATACATATCTACATATATGTGTAATACAATTATCAATCTAAAACATAAGATAAATCATGCATCAACATACATAATTAAACGTGACATGGTTATAGCCCCTACAAACGATTCTCTCAAGCCAATGAGAAAATCCTAAGAGTCAACCTAAGGTAACTTCACAAGCACCTTCCTTTGGCTCCAATTTGTGAATGGCCTCCTCATCCCGGCACGATGCTCCATCTTCATTGATCACCATCAATAAAATAAACTACAATATTTACAAGATATAGAATTCCTCGATTCACATTCGAGGGGAACAAAGGGGAGGGATTACATTTAGAATGAAATAGAGAAGGCACGACACGCAGGTCGTATTATAAATTACAAACATCCACAAATCCTATCTAATAGGTCAAAGGGCTATAACCACGCACCATGCTCAAACAACACATAAAGCATGCATTAACATTTAATTAATTAAATTCTAAACATTTTAAATTTAATTCTAATTAAAACTGTAAAATATTTTTTGAAAAATTATCGTACGCTTGGGACATCACATGCCACGAACTTAAGCGACTAAGACACGAACCACCATGGTTCGAACCACAAAAGCACACGGCTGGACCAATAATGGGCCTAGGGTTCGAAACCCTAGCCCATGGCCGAGCCAAGCTCGAGCGGCGGCGGCGCTAGGGTTCCAAACCCTAGCCGCCACGCACCACCTTGGGTTTTTATTGAGCAATCTTGTTCGAAACGCCGGAATTTGTTAGCCACGAGTCACGGTCAGGCCATGCACGGGGTTGGCTCAACCATCTCGAGCTAAGGGTTCGAAAAACCTTGCTCTCATGTGGTAAAGCTACTAATCCATGCATGCATGAACCATTATCGAGCCAAAGAGTTCAAAACTCATCCACGTCTCAAAACCTTAGCATAAGAGGCGACGATGGCCAAGCCCATGCACGGCTACTAGGGTTCGAAACCCTAGTCGTCATGAGCTAGCCGTCACGAGCCAATGGGTTCTAAACCCTAATCAATTTTTGACACTTCCATGCACAATTATTAGCCACAACGACTAAGCCATCTCGAGCCAAGGGTTCGAAAACCCTAGCCCTCATGTGGCTAGCCGTGGTGTCATTTGTGATGGTGATGGCCGAAAATATTGCCCAATAAATTTGATTATTCGCCAATTATATCATATACAATTTTACGATGATTTTCACAAACTAAATATTAACATATCATGTAAGGACCCCAAGCCCTTAAAACCTTGATTAGTGTATTAACCACTATGTGTGGTACATGCTTTCTATAAAATGTCAATCGGGAAGCTCTGATGATACTTAATCATTTCCTGTCAATAAAAGACTCATATGTTTGCCCTTTACCAACCCCTTGGTGCCACTTTTCACATTGTAAACTTTTACAAAAATTTGGGCAGAGTCTCCCCATAAATAGAGCTATCCCAAAACAGAGTACAACACATAACAAAATTCCCGGCCAGGGAACACATAATACTCAACAGAAAGCAGTAATACAAGTAGATTCCCAGCCAGGGAAGACACCACACATACGTCAACAAAAGTGGGTTCCAACACCCACATAATACACCAATGACTCTCATATCATTCTAGCAATTCAACCTAATTGCATGCAACCTTAAATGAAAGAGAGAAAGGCTCATGCCTTTATATACAATCCATATACAAGTATAATCGTGCTCACATGCGAGCATCATGAATATGAATATGTATAAATCCTCAGGTGTATATATAGGTACTCTATACGATACCGTGCTCCATCAAGCCCTGGTACCACGATCCTGGGAGTACCTCAAATCAACAGCTCGAGCTCAGCTCCATAGCCATCGATGTACCTGTCCACCTGTCCCAACAGAGACAGCCCCCAACGGGGTGAGCATACCAATACACAAAATCCCATAATCATAATAATGAAATTCATAATTTACAACAAAGGTAAATGCTAATGAATTTAAATGATACTCCCTGGATGGCAACATCCTCATCCGGGATTCCGTGTACTGTCCCTGTTCTCACAACATCAAACTCATCAAATCTCATAAATCAGTAAATCAACACATTGATTTACATATCGCATGCCTGATTCTCAAATACCAAGAATGAATGATTCCAAGTTCATATACATGCAAAAATAGATATATCAATATCTAATATGGATTTCATAACCTTGCTTTCCATTATACTTAGACATCTCATATGTCTTATAATGAAAACATGAGTCTATGAACCTAGACATCTCAAATGTCTCATAATGAATACATGATTCTACGAACCTAGACATCTCAAATGTCTTACGAAGAATGCATGATTCTACAAACCTAGACATCTCAAATGTCTCATAATATAGTCATATAAACCCAGTACCCCATATATCATGCAAGAGTCATCCTACTCTAGTGTCACGCACGCTACAAGCGGTGATATCAAGATTTGGGTCATTCCTTGGCTATATCAACATATATGTATAACCATACGCAAAACATTCAATGCAATCAAAAACACCTTATGCATTTCACATATATATAGTAATGCTCGTACGTCGCACGTACCTTAAATCTCCGAAGTCCGAGCCAAGCCTTGCTCGAGTTCCATGCCCCGAGGAATGATGTGCTAACACGATAAACAATTCACCATTATTTACGAACATGTAACCTATGCTCAAGCACACCCATATCCCTCACAACATTGTCAATACACGACAATTATCCTCTTAAAAGACCCGGGGCAGGGTACATGCAGGGAAGGAATAAATGAGACAATCGAAATTTGTTCAAGAATGCCCTACAAAAATCGAACCTTAATCTCACAATTTCGAACCCAATAAAATACCATAATACATCTAAAATGTCAATTAAGCTATCCAAGCAAGAATCAACATCCCTTGACAAAAACTCCCCATTTTTCGAATTCAACCCCCTTAAAATCGATCCCAAACAAGCCTTTAAATTCAAACCCTTAAAATCCTTCAAATTCGAACCAAAGCTTCTCAATTCAATCTCAATCAAGCATCATAATACTCTTAAAACATGCAATAATCCATCAATTGCAAGAAACAACACCCATGCCAAAAACCCCCAAAATTTCGAAATCCAAGCCCTAAAATTCGAACAGAAATTCGAACCAAAAAATCACAATAAAGGCATGGAAATACACGAAAAAGACGAACAAGGGGTAAGGGAGATTACCCAACGAAAATCGGAAGCAAAATCGTTCAAAATCGATGAACCCTAACTTTTGGGGATCGACGCCTTTCTGCCAAATTCGACTCCAGGACGCGACGAAACCACGAATAGATGGAGGGGAAAGAAGCGCCTCGTCGAGACGAAGGCGGTGATAGGTCGCACGCGGCGAGCGGCGGCCGGACGGCGGCGGGCGCACCGCTTTTGCGCGCGGAGGCAGGGGAGAAGCGGGAGGCAGCGCGCGCGGGTGAGGAGAGAAGAAAAGGGGCTGAAATGATATTTTTTTGTAAAATTTTGGGTTTAATTGGTATTTATAGCAAAAATACCCCGAAAACTTAATAGCCCCACAAATACATCATGATTCCTTAAAAATCATCTGTTTTCAAAAACTCTATCTCTAACTCCAAAATCCCCTACCGGTGCTCACACAGCACCCGAGATTCCGAGACACATCAAAAACCCAACTCTTAGGTTTTACACCGTAATGTGAATACAATCTCAACCTCTGGATCCAACGATCCCAACTGCCCAAATAAACGAGCCCAGAAGGCCCAACACCTCGATTAAATCCCAAATCGCCACGTAAAACCACTTTAGGGATTATTAACACTACGGGATTAACACCTATAATCCCTGGTCATCACAATATCCCCCACTAAAAGAATTTCGTCCTCGAAATTAGCACTGGTGTATCACGTAACACCCAGGCTGCACAACAACATGAAGCCATAACATCGATTCCTGACCATATCAGAATCGTATTAATAAACGCGAGGATACTTACCTCTCATCTAATCTCTGAAACAGAGCGACATACCATAACCAACATATCACCCAAGAGGTAAAACGTACCTCGATGCGGGTCATCCCAAAAGTCAGTCCCTCATGACTGCGAAACAACTGATACTTACGACTGTAGATCAGACAGTCATCCTTCGTTTCTAATACAACAGTACGAACACGTCCCGATGACACCTCAACCGTAAGAACGTTGACCTCGTGTCAAACTCTGGAGTGGAGTAGACTTCCAAATCCATCATAACGTCGAAGAGCGTCAGCACAACTCAACGCTAACAGTCCAAAAGCAGTTAGTCAACTGAAACTGCAAGGATTCGAATCGCTCCTGATTCTATCGTAGATATCATTCCATGACATCTCTATCAAGACTCACGATGTCTAACATACATCGTTACGAAGGAAACACTAGTACAACCACGGTGTACACATACCAAACCTGGTTTCCACTTTCAAACTTCCTCCATCGAAGGAGTAGTCGCCTCATTGCAACTTAATTTGGGCAACTCACGGCCACAAATTCAAACAAAAGACATCTCACAAGATGTCCACCTCCGGATGTTCCAAGAATCACGTCCTGATCATAAATAACAACCGAGACTCCGCAGAGTTTACATTTCTTAAGGGGCATGCAATAAACCCATTGCATCCTCAACGCTTGTGTCGTCAGCGACACTCAACCAATCCGAAATCCTGCCATCCCTTGAAAATCCTCGGATTTAACAATCCAAACTTGGGAAGGCTGTCGCATAACTCGAAGGAAAACACCAATAAGGGAAATACCTTAACCCTCACAAGAAAATCCCTCCTCAAGGGAGTCAACTAACTTCACGATTATTCCTCATAAACATCGTGCCATGGAGATTCCCAATCTCAAGGTGTTCCATATCTCTCATCAGAGATTTAACCATCCAAAAATAGCATAACTCTATGCTTAACAGAGAGGAAATCAATAACTGGCATCCGTATACTCACCGGTATACCTGCCTAAGCACTGATATCGCATGCATACTCAATGCACTCGGCTCGGGTATCTACCACATATATCCCTAAGCCCCAAACACAACCGTCAATTCTGAGTCATTCCTTACTCAGTGGAGGAAGAAAATCGACGATTAACAATACACGGTGTGATTCCCAAGATCAACACCACTTGCACCAACTTACCGAATCTTTCAAGATTCCCAAATAGGTATAATACTACCTCCTTCCTCGCAAGGGAAGTGCCATCGAACTCGAGATCCACAAGTCTCGAACCATCGTTCGGAAAAACTGGATACAATAACACCCATTGTATCCCAATACACGGGTTCCTTTAGATTGAGTCAATAACAACCTGATGACTCTCTTGTTGGTACTCCAACATCCTGAGCTGTCCCAGACAAGTCTCCAAGATTAAACATAAACGTATACACGTTTCAGTGAGGCATGAACAACCTTAACCTCAATGACATGGTGACTACTAGAGTCCACCACAATCCACATCGTATCACCTTACGATTTGCCAAACTTGGTTCCAACGAGCAGTGTAACGGCTCTAGCAAGCCCATCATGGTGCTACACACACGCGGCAGACAACCTAGTCTCTGCCTCTTTAGGTTTACCTCAAACCTACCAATAAGACGGACGTTTCCACATGGTAT
This sequence comes from Haberlea rhodopensis, assembly GCA_907163345.1. Lineage (NCBI taxonomy): Eukaryota > Viridiplantae > Streptophyta > Magnoliopsida > Lamiales > Gesneriaceae > Haberlea > Haberlea rhodopensis. The sequence goes on along the minus strand of CAJQUN010000123.1, from coordinate 1,339,759 downwards.
ATCATACTATGGGAGAAAACTCAATAGAGTAGTGGGTCTTTATCCAACATTCCTCAATGCCGATACACCCTGGACAACCCAATGTCCCTATGTACTTAACATAACCTGATCCTACTCCCTTAGGACCCATCCTACACCCTCAAGGGTGGTGTGATCATGTCCACCACATGTCACATCGACAGAAAGCGAGTACTTTCCTCCATGATTACTCCTGTCGTCAAATCACATGGCCAAAAGCCATTCCAACGAGCATACCTCAAGGGTATCACCACTCGTAAAATGATTACCCCCAAACATAAGCTGCGGTACAATCACATGTACAGCGCATCCAACCATTCCTCGAGCAACCCGCTCGGTATAAGGGTCACGTCCATCGGTGTCGCACACACCACCTTGTGCTCGGTACTGGCACCCAAGGCATACCACTGAATACGTATACTCAACGCATCGATCATCGTAACGATGATGCATGTCTAATAAGACATCTCCTACACCATCGTCATCGTCATCCCGTGACGACACATGCCAACTCATGGCATCTAAAACATTGCCCACTAGTGACGATACATGTACATCAGCGTATGTCATCCACTAACATGCTAGTAAAATAGGCATAATAAACATGTATATCAATGCATGCCAGCTACAATAAAGCTAATAAAATAGCAATATCTCATACCTCATCGCTAGTGATATAGCGTCATACCTGTCTCCGTCGCTCAATAATAGTGCGTAATCAGCACCCATCGCTCGAAGGCGGCAAAATCCTGTGCTGAGTACATAGCGGCAAAATCCCTCGCTATAGAATCGACGGCATGACACCTCGTCATATAATAAGTGGCATGAAACCTCGCTATACTCCTGAGCATGAATCATCGTCCACATAGTAGCGGAAAGAGGCATCGCTATCAATACACCTGGCGGAATGAACCATCGCCAATAGATATAGCGGAATGAACCATCGCTATAAATACTCCTGGCGGAATGAACCATCGCCAATCAATATAGCGGAATGAACCATCGCTATCAATACACCTGGCGGAATGAACCATCGCCAATAGATATAGCGGAATGAACCGTCGCTATAAATACACCTGGCGGAATGAACCATCGCCAATAGATATAGCGGAATGAACCGTCGCTATAAATACACCTGGCGGAATGAACCATCGCCAATAGATATAGCGGAATGAACCATCGCTATAAATACGCCTGGCGGAATGAACCATCGCCAATAAATATAGCGGAATGAACCGTCGCTATAAATACGCCTGGCGGAATGAACCATCGCCAATAAATATAGCGGAATGAACCGTCGCTATAAACCGTGTCCTCATAGGGAAATGAATATAAATCGACACAGCGGGACACATCACCGCTATCATCCGTGTCATCACATAGGAATGAATCATCATCCTAACAAGCGGCATCTCATCCTCGCTTCTTCATACAAGCGGTATCTCATCCTCGCTTCGTATGGCATACCCCGCCTCCATGTGCAAGCGAGCATCCCTGCCCGCTCCACATTTTTAGCGGTACAAGCATAAGCTTCTTCATACAAGCGGTATATCATCCTCGCTTCGTATGGAATACCCCGCCTCCATGTGCAAGCGAGCATCCCCGCCCGCTCCACATTTTTAGCGGTCAAGCATAAGTATAAAAATTCTCACTGTCATAAGCAGGACTCCTGGAATGCATAATCATCATTCCTTTTTATACTCCATATTTCCTGTAACCTGCAACCATCAGGGTTAACAACAATAGCCATATACGCTATGCATCCACATTCAATTCATAATAAAAACACATTATGAGAATGTATGGTTTCACAAATAAATGTCATGATATCCTTCTTTAAATCCTTATTTCATCCTGAGCCCTTATCATTAGTACATTTTAATGCTTCTTGCTACTCCAGGAAAGCGGAATTCTTCCTCGCTTCCACTGGACTTTAGCGTTGCTACTCCATGTAAGCGGAACTCTTCATCGCTTCCAATGGACTTTAGCGTTGCTACTCCATATAAGCGGGACTCTTCATCGCTTCATATGGACTTTAGCATAAGCCATTAAAATCCTTACTAAGATAACTTTGACTCAAGACATGCATATGCAAAAACAATGCACAATAACATATATCATAACCTCAATGCACCACTTTGCATTCATCATGTGTCAACAAGACAACGTAAAATACATGTTACCTCGGAAATATCCCTTTATCTGATTTTCTTAAAACCAGCTTCCTTGGCACATAACACACGGAGTGCCAGACATCCCCATAAATGTCATCCTATCGTGTTCCACACGATTCCTGCAACCACAATGGTTAGCAATACCACTTTTCATATCATAATAGCACATAAACAATTTGCTATGTCATACAACATTAATGCCATCATGCATAAATATGTGCTATCAATAACTTCCTAGGCCCTTAACAGCCCCAATGAGCAACCACTGCTCTGATACCACTAATGTAAGGACCCCAAGCCCTTAAAACCTTGATTAGTGTATTAACCACTATGTGTGGTACATGCTTTCTATAAAATGTCAATCGGGAAGCTCTGATGATACTTAATCATTTCCTGTCAATAAAAGACTCATATGTTTGCCCTTTACCAACCCCTTGGTGCCACTTTTCACATTGTAAACTTTTACAAAAATTTGGGCAGAGTCTCCCCATAAATAGAGCTATCCCAAAACAGAGTACAACACATAACAAAATTCCCGGCCAGGGAACACATAATACTCAACAGAAAGCAGTAATACAAGTAGATTCCCAGCCAGGGAAGACACCACACATACGTCAACAAAAGTGGGTTCCAACACCCACATAATACACCAATGACTCTCATATCATTCTAGCAATTCAACCTAATTGCATGCAACCTTAAATGAAAGAGAGAAAGGCTCATGCCTTTATATACAATCCATATACAAGTATAATCGTGCTCACATGCGAGCATCATGAATATGAATATGTATAAATCCTCAGGTGTATATATAGGTACTCTATACGATACCGTGCTCCATCAAGCCCTGGTACCACGATCCTGGGAGTACCTCAAATCAACAGCTCGAGCTCAGCTCCATAGCCATCGATGTACCTGTCCACCTGTCCCAACAGAGACAGCCCCCAACGGGGTGAGCATACCAATACACAAAATCCCATAATCATAATAATGAAATTCATAATTTACAACAAAGGTAAATGCTAATGAATTTAAATGATACTCCCTGGATGGCAACATCCTCATCCGGGATTCCGTGTACTGTCCCTGTTCTCACAACATCAAACTCATCAAATCTCATAAATCAGTAAATCAACACATTGATTTACATATCGCATGCCTGATTCTCAAATACCAAGAATGAATGATTCCAAGTTCATATACATGCAAAAATAGATATATCAATATCTAATATGGATTTCATAACCTTGCTTTCCATTATACTTAGACATCTCATATGTCTTATAATGAAAACATGAGTCTATGAACCTAGACATCTCAAATGTCTCATAATGAATACATGATTCTACGAACCTAGACATCTCAAATGTCTTACGAAGAATGCATGATTCTACAAACCTAGACATCTCAAATGTCTCATAATATAGTCATATAAACCCAGTACCCCATATATCATGCAAGAGTCATCCTACTCTAGTGTCACGCACGCTACAAGCGGTGATATCAAGATTTGGGTCATTCCTTGGCTATATCAACATATATGTATAACCATACGCAAAACATTCAATGCAATCAAAAACACCTTATGCATTTCACATATATATAGTAATGCTCGTACGTCGCACGTACCTTAAATCTCCGAAGTCCGAGCCAAGCCTTGCTCGAGTTCCATGCCCCGAGGAATGATGTGCTAACACGATAAACAATTCACCATTATTTACGAACATGTAACCTATGCTCAAGCACACCCATATCCCTCACAACATTGTCAATACACGACAATTATCCTCTTAAAAGACCCGGGGCAGGGTACATGCAGGGAAGGAATAAATGAGACAATCGAAATTTGTTCAAGAATGCCCTACAAAAATCGAACCTTAATCTCACAATTTCGAACCCAATAAAATACCATAATACATCTAAAATGTCAATTAAGCTATCCAAGCAAGAATCAACATCCCTTGACAAAAACTCCCCATTTTTCGAATTCAACCCCCTTAAAATCGATCCCAAACAAGCCTTTAAATTCAAACCCTTAAAATCCTTCAAATTCGAACCAAAGCTTCTCAATTCAATCTCAATCAAGCATCATAATACTCTTAAAACATGCAATAATCCATCAATTGCAAGAAACAACACCCATGCCAAAAACCCCCAAAATTTCGAAATCCAAGCCCTAAAATTCGAACAGAAATTCGAACCAAAAAATCACAATAAAGGCATGGAAATACACGAAAAAGACGAACAAGGGGTAAGGGAGATTACCCAACGAAAATCGGAAGCAAAATCGTTCAAAATCGATGAACCCTAACTTTTGGGGATCGACGCCTTTCTGCCAAATTCGACTCCAGGACGCGACGAAACCACGAATAGATGGAGGGGAAAGAAGCGCCTCGTCGAGACGAAGGCGGTGATAGGTCGCACGCGGCGAGCGGCGGCCGGACGGCGGCGGGCGCACCGCTTTTGCGCGCGGAGGCAGGGGAGAAGCGGGAGGCAGCGCGCGCGGGTGAGGAGAGAAGAAAAGGGGCTGAAATGATATTTTTTTGTAAAATTTTGGGTTTAATTGGTATTTATAGCAAAAATACCCCGAAAACTTAATAGCCCCACAAATACATCATGATTCCTTAAAAATCATCTGTTTTCAAAAACTCTATCTCTAACTCCAAAATCCCCTACCGGTGCTCACACAGCACCCGAGATTCCGAGACACATCAAAAACCCAACTCTTAGGTTTTACACCGTAATGTGAATACAATCTCAACCTCTGGATCCAACGATCCCAACTGCCCAAATAAACGAGCCCAGAAGGCCCAACACCTCGATTAAATCCCAAATCGCCACGTAAAACCACTTTAGGGATTATTAACACTACGGGATTAACACCTATAATCCCTGGTCATCACATATCATATATGTTCATACAGTTTTAAATAGCATGCAATATTAATTCTAATATGATTAAACTATTTAACCACATAAATCCGATATGAGCCTTGAACCTGGCTCTGATACCACTGTTAGTAATCCTTCGAGCATACAACGCAGCGGAATAAAATTAAATTGGATTACTAGAACAATGGATCTATACATAGGGATTCATATCAGATAAAGGTTTACAAAATTCTCACCCTTGTAGCGTGTTTGAGCAGATTCCACGGAGCTGCACCACGTCCAACGCCTCCTCCGAGTCACTAGCAAAACTTGTCTAGCTTTGCCTCAACGGTATCCACACGATCAAATCGAACAAAGGGATGTTCAAGAACAAGTTGCTAGACTTATTATTGAACCAAAACTGAACTCCCGGTTCAAAACCGATCAACGACGACCAATCTCTTCCCCAATAACTCGACGGCGGCCGTGAGTATGAAGAGAGAAAGAGGCGGCCGAATGGAGCTCTTTTGTGGCTAGGTTTTCTCTTTTTTGATATCAAGGAATGATATGAAAGAATTAATTAACAATTAATCAAAACCTTGTATTTATATTATAGGGCTTTAATTAAGGTTCAAGACTTTCTTAAAGTCTTATGGGCCCAAACCCATGATTTAATTAAAACCTTTTAATCACTTAATTAAGACTCTTCTTAATTAATTAATTCATCCAATGAATTTAATTTCCCTTATCGATTTAATCTTTTGTGCGACCCGATAGGATCTTGTAATGTTGGCAGTGACATAAAATCTCATTTTATGTCGCACGCAAGGAGCGGTGTCTAGCAACACATCGAGGCTACCCAAATTACAAGAATGTCAATGACTCGACATAACCTTTAGAACTTGTGGTAATATTAACCATGTAACTTAATCCCTTTGTCCTTTGTGTTTAGATTGAACACGAGTCATGGAATAGTCATACTCGTATATTCAATCTTTATTTCTTGATCCCCAAGTAGAACTAGAATAAATGAATAAGCTCGATATCTCATATTGACTCATTCGAGCATGGCCATGCATTTTAGTTCTCACTTGATCAAGGGCCAAACACATCTCATGTTATATAGGAGGGACAAATCCTATCTCGATCAGTCAACATCCCTCTACATAATTCGTAGTGTATCCAATAGTCGCCTTTATAGTTTACCCTGTTACGGGTAACGTTTGACAATATCAAGATACATAACTCCTTATGTTGGGATCTCTGATGATCACAAGTCGTAAGGATTACATACATTATTATCACTATGAGAATTGCATATGACAATCATATAACTATCCATGTTGCATTCTCATGGTGGGTCTGTCCAGTACATCGTTCTCTAACATGTACCCATATGTTGATTTGATATCTCATATCAATGAACAATTCATCGATCAACACATACTAGTCTCTACGGATTATCATTATCCCTATTCATCGATCGGTATGCCCTGTTTTTAAAAATTGTGGAAATTATTTAATTTTTGATATTGGATCATAATGAGACATCTAATATTGTATTGTACACTTGTGTAGAGCCATCACAGGTAGCCACACAACGCAGGGGATAGAGTCCGTCAATACACCATATTTTGGAAAGGTACGTAAGTTGTAGCGTTTATCGTGTACGCCCAAATTAACCCTGTGAGACCCCGAGATCTCAAGATACTAATAGGTGCGATTAAGAGAACTAAAACATTCATAAGAATAAATCAGAGTAATGAGTCATGTTGATTTTCCTGAGCTTAAGGAATACAGTAGCAAAAGTTTCAAAGGGATTTCACAATATCCTACAAAAGGTGCTACATTATAGTCTTATTCTACCACAAGTAGAAGCTATATAAAATTTTCTCAAATCTTGTAGCTAATCCCGTAACTCTCCTTATAGCTCAGCTTCTCAACCCCGACCCTGGTTCTCAACATCACAAGCACCTACAAAGACAACCCCCAACACATGAGCATATCACAATTCATATTCAACGTAATATGAAAATAAGGCGTAAATGCACAATTATAAAATACAAATCACTTCCTGTATTTCCATCGTATTTACAATGCCCACTGGTTGTCCCTGTACCATGATTCATAATATAACACATTATATGAATGTATGGTTTCACAAATGAATGTCATGACATTTCTTCTTTTTCTTGAGTCAGTCATCATCGGTTATTTTAATACTTCTCCGCTTTCATAATCTCAAAACAAGCGGTATCTCATCCTCGCTTCTTTATACTAGCGGTATCTCATCCTCGCTCAGTATAGTATAAACCCGCCTCCATGTGCAAGCGAGCCTCCCCCCTCCCGCTCCACATTTTTAGCGGTAAAGCGTAAGCATTAACACCTTAACCGTGATCGCCCTGACTCGTGGAATGCATCTCTTTATCCCACATCACAATATGCAACAACAATGCATAATAACATGTATCAACTCATAATGCATCACATTGCATTCATCATGTGTCATATAGACAAAACATAAATACATGTTACCGTTGGGATGCCCGTACGTCGCTTACGTACCTTTCCAAAAAGTAGTGTGTGGTGGGACTCTATCCCCTGCGTTGTGTAGCCATCTGTGAAGGCTCTACACCAGTGTACAACACAATATTAGATGTCTCATTACAATCCAATATCAAAATTTAACAAAATATTACAATTTATATTTTTTTATTTTTTTCAACATTCTGGGCCTCTCGATCGATCGGCCCCTCTTCCCGATCGATCGAGAAGACGCTTAAAATCAAAATCAAGATTCTGCCTCGCTCGATCGATCGAGATGAAGTGTCGATCGATCGAGATGCTCTGTTCGAGAAATACCAACCCAGAATTTTCGAACACCTATATTTACACCCTTCGATCTAGCATAAAACATACACCAAATGTTTAAACACTCATGCTAGCAAATAGAACACATTCCCCTGAGTGTATTCATACCAAAATTGTACCCCAACCACAAACCCTCATGCATTAAAATCACCCATGAACATCAGTACTCATCCAACATTTTCTGAAAACAGGGCATTGTTTTCCTGCCCAGATTTTTGAGTACACACTTTCAAGCAATGAAATCTACCACATAAGTCATGCAATTTGCTCGAATAAAAATGTCAAGGGTTTCACCAAACTACCATGCATATTTTCACATCGAAGGTTCACTCAAAAACCCTTCTAACATGCATAATACCACCCCTTCAATATCACTCCCAGATCACATATTTCCAGAAAAACAGGGAAAAAAACATCTACCCAGATTTTCGAACACCCTACTTTACATGCATAAATCTCCCACATAAAACATGTAATGTGCTCAAGGAAAAATACTGGAAGCTTCATAAAAACACCATAAATGAACATGAATCGAAGGTTTAACAAAACCTAAACTAACATGCCATTTTTCACACTAAACAAAGTATGAACTCAACAACATATTTTACAAACCCAGAAATGGTTTCTCACCCCTTTTTGGCTCCGATTTTTGCAAGCTTCCAGGCAACAAAAATGGTTGAACTCCTTCTTTTCTCTCTTAGGTGTTGGACGATTTTGGTGTGGAAGGAGGAGTGATTTCAGACTTGGTGAGGTGGAGTGGGAGATGGGGAAAAGGGTATGGGCAAGCTGCAGCTGGCAGCAGGGTATGGGTCAAGGGGGGTGGTTTGTGGTGGGTTTATGTGATGTGTTATGTTTTGGTCCCGGTATTTCGCACGATGTATTAAAATATCCTCACATGATATTTTATAGTATTTTCTCAATAAAATACTTCAATTCCCATTTAAAATATACTTTACCAAAACGATTAACACACACCCCAAATTAAACATGCCACAACCCCAAAATCCCAATATATAACACATGTACCCTCTCATGCATCTCCCAACATTATTAATTCAACACAAGAATTAATATCATAATTTTCACAACAATGATTAATGTTTAAATAACACTTAATCATTTCGGGGATATCACAATACTCCCCTACTTATAGGATTTCGCCCTCGAAATCAGCATGCACTTACCCAATGTAAATAAAACAATACATAAACGCATACCAGAAAACAGCTCTGGGTAGTGCTGCACCATGTGTCGCTCCGTCTCCCACGTGGCCTCCTCGACACCCCTACGATCCCACTGAACCTTGACCATAGGAATAACTTTGTTTCTCAGTCTGCGATCTGCCCTATCCAAAATCCTGATAGGCCGTTCCACATAGGAAACATCGGACTCAATCTGAACCTCAGAAGGCTGTAATACATGTGAAGGATCCGGCTCATACTTCCTCAGCATAGACACATGGAATACATCGTGTATACCAGACAGAGAAGGCGGTAAAGCCAAACGGTACGCCAGAGTACCCACACGCTGTAAGATCTCATACGGCCCCACGTATCTAGGAGACAACTTCCCCCGCATACCAAACCGTACTACACCCCTGAAGGGTGAGATCTTCAGAAAAACTCTGTCGCCCAACTGAAACTCCAACGGTCTCCGCCGCTGATTGGCATATGCTGCCTGTCTATCCTGAGCTGCCTTCATCTTTCGTCTGATAACCTTAACTTTCTCTTCCATTTCTTGAACCAACTCTGGTCCTCCAACCGACTTACGGTCCAAGTCATCCCAACACAAGGGTGACCTACAACGCCTACCATAGAGGGCCTCAAAAGGAGCCATCTGTATACTTGCCTGGTAGCTGTTGTTGTAAGAGAACTCCACCAAGGCTATCAAGTCCTGCCATGATATGTCGAACTCTAACACACAAGCTCTCAACATATCCTCGAGCGTCTGTATCGTACGCTCAGTCTGTCCGTCCGTCTGAGGGTGATAGGCTGTGCTCAGCCTCAACTCCGTACCTAGAGCTTTCTGCAGACCTTCCCAAAAGTGAGATGTGAACCGTGGATCTCGATCAGACACTATCGAAACAGGAATCCCGTGTAGTCTCACTATATCTCTGACATATAACTGCGCCATCCTCAAGTGCGTATATGTCATACAGTAAGGAATGAAATGAGCCACTTTAGTCAATCTGTCCACGACTACCCAGATGGCATCAAAACCCGAAACAGTCCTCGGTAAGTGGGTCACGAAATCCATAGACACGTGCTGCCACTTCCACTCGGGTATCTCCAAACTCCTTAGTTCACCTCCCGGCCTCTGCCTCTCAGCCTTCACCTGCTGACAAATCAAACAGCGCTTGACAAATGAGGTGACATCTTGTTTCATACGCCTCCACCAGAACTGGTTGCGTAGATCCTTATACATCTTCTTCCCGCCCGGGTGGACACTCATCCTGCTGCAATGAGCTCGCTGTAAAATACCTTGGCGCAACTCGGGTGTATCTGGAACCACCCATCTGTCGCCAAGTCTCAAAGAACCGTCCTCAGCCACTCTGAATCTCGATGGCTGATCTGAATGGACCACTGACATCCATCTCTGAATCTCTGCATCGGTCCCCTGAGCCTTCCTGATGTGATCATAAATAACCGGCTCAGCTAGCAAGGTCAAAACCTGTACTGGTGAAGTAGACACATCGTAATCGAATCCCAAATGGCAGTAGGAGCCCAACATAGCCGATAGGTACATGGCATCCTCTGCTGTGCTCCTCACCTTCCGACTCAAGGCGTCGGCTGTCAAGTTTGCTTTCCCGGGATGGTATAGGATTTCACAATCATAATCCTTCAATAGATCCATCCATCTCCTCTGTCTCATGTTCAGCTCAGCCTGTGTAAACAAGAACTTCAGGCTCTTGTGATCAGTGAAGATGGTGAATGAGGTACCGTATAAGTAGTGTCGCCATATCTTCAAGGCGAAAACTATAGCTGCCAACTCCAAATCATGGACTGGATACCTCGTCTCATGTGGCTTCAACTGTCTCGAAGCATAAGCCACAACATGCCTGTCCTGCATCAGTACACACCCTAAGCCCTGTAGCGATGCGTCGGTGTAAAGAACAAATCCTTTGTTCTCCTTGGGAATCACTAGAACTGGTGCAGTAGACAGTCTGTGCTTCAATTCCCTGAAACTCTGCTCACAAGCCTCTGTCCAACAAAAAGGGGCTCCCTTCTGAGTCAGCTGTGTAAGTGGCTTGGCGATCTTTGAAAAACCCTCGACGAAACGTCGATAATAGCCAGCCAACCCAAGAAAACTCCGAATCTCACTGACTGAAGTAGGGGTAGACCAATCCATAACTGCCTCTATCTTTCTCGGGTCTACTGATATCCCCTCTCGTGATATGATATGGCCCAAGAATGATACACTGCTCAGCCAGAACTCACACTTGCTGAGTTTGGCGTACAACTGATGATCTCTGAGGATCTGGAGTACTATCCTCAGATGATTGGCATGATCCTCCTCACTCCTTGAATAGACAAGGATGTCGTCAATGAATACGATCACAAACTGATCGAGGTACTCCTGAAATACTCGGTTCATCAGGCTCATAAAAACTGCAGGTGCATTTGTCACACCGAAAGGCATCACCAAGAACTCATAGTGTCCATATCGAGTTCTAAAAGCCGTCTTTTGAACATCACCAGCTCTAACCCGCACCTGATGATAGCCTGACCTCAAGTCTATCTTCGAGTACACCTCTGTACCCTGAAGCTGGTCGAACAGATCATCAATCCTCGGAAGTGGATATCTGTTCTTCACTGTAGCCTTGTTCAATTGCCTGTAGTCAATGCACAGACGCATTGATCCATCCTTCTTTTTCATGAACAAGACTGGTGCACCCCAAGGCGATACACTAGGACGAATGTATCCCTTGTCAAGGAGCTCCTGTAACTGTACCTTTAGTTCCCTCAGCTCTGCCGGTGCCATCCTGTATGGGGCACGAGAAATGGCTGATGTCCCCGGTAACAGCTCAATAGCAAACTCAACATCCCTGACAGACGAAAATCCCGGAATCTCATCTGGGAATACATCAATGAACTCCGCCACAACTGGAATGTCCTCGGCTCTCACTTCCTTTTCCTCAGATACATCCACCGCATAAATGATGTAACTGGTGTGGCCGCGCTCCAATAACCCCGACATCTTAACCGCTGAGATCACTGGAATCCTTGGACGAGAGCCGTCCCCATAAAAAGTCCACTGGAACCCCTGATCAGATAGAAAACGAACAGTCCTCTGCCGACAGTCTACCACAGCTCGGTATCTGCTCAACACATCAATGCCGATAATACAGTCAAAGTCTGCCATCTCTAACTGAATCAGATCAGCCCTCAGATCATTGCCCTCAAAATAAATGAGGCAATCAGACAAAAGCCGATCCGCAATTACATGCTTCCCCGTGGGTGTCGAGACCATGAGAGGCGTGGGTAACAGAGACGAGCACAAGTGGTGTCTCTCCACAAAAGCAACAGATACAAAAGAATGAGAAGCACCTGTATCTACCAAAATAAATGCAGGGTACGTAAATAAATGACACGTACCAGCAATGACCTCCTCTGGGGCTGCCTCAGCTTGCTCCCTAGTCAGTGCGTACACCTGACCCTGCGGTGGTCCTGCCGCCTGACCTCCCTGCGGTCGAGGCGCAAACTGCTGTCTCGGTGGTGCCCTCCCAGCATCAAATCTTGGCCTATTCGGCCCTGAATCTGCCTGACTTGCCCGATTGGGGCAGTTCCTAGCTAAGTGGCCCACCTTGCCACAAACATAACAGCCTCGGCAGTCACGTGACAAGTGAAATCCTCCACAGCGGTCACACCTGTCCCCTCCTGCCTTACTCCCCTGTGTAGGTCCTCGATTGCTCTGTTTCTGACTCTGGGATTTCTTCCCGCTAAATCTGGAAGATGATGAGGCTCCACGAGCCTTGAACTGATCCCCTCGTGGTTTCAAACTATCAGCAACAGGCCTCTGTGATGGTACTGAAGGGGGTACAGCGTCCTTGTATGCTCCCACTGCAATTTCTGCTAACTCTGCCCGTGTCAGGGCGTCATCAAAAGAGCTAGGGTTGTTGGAGATAACCCGGTCAAATAGTTCTGGCCTGAGTCCTTTCATGAAATGCCTCATCTTTGCATGGCTGCTCACAGCAATATGGGGGACATACCTCAACAGTGAGGAATACTGCAAGGCAAAGTCTGAAACTGACATGTTTCCCTGCTTCAAATTAGTGAATTCGTCCTCCTTGACTTGTCTAGCAGCGGCAGAAAAATACCGGTTAAGAAACCGGGTCCTGAATACAGTCCAGTCTACTACCATGCCCTGAGCTCTCAGCTCCACCACATAGAAGGCTTCTTCGCCATCTGAAACTCGGCTAACCTCAGCCATGCGGTACGTGCACAGGGCGCAGTCACAAGTATCTGCTCTATCCGTTCTAGCCGCTCTTCGGCCCCTTCTCCAGATTCGGTCCCCTCAAACATGGGTGGACGGAAATTCAGAAACTGTGTCAAACTGAGCTCCCCGGGTAATAACATCTGTGCACTGGGCTCTACTCCTACAGCAGGTGGCGGTAAAGGATTCACATGAGCAACACTAGCATTCATACTGCCCATATCCCCTACCTCTTCATTGAGGTTCTCCGGGTTAATAGCCGCCATGCTGCAACACAAGAGTTAACAACAATACCAAAAGCAGTTCATAGTATAAGCCGTTAGATAACAAGAGTATCATATCCAAAAGCATGTTAGTATAATACTTATACAACAATATGCATCACATGCATAACATGCCCAACAATGAACACCTAGCCAACTTGTCTCTAAAGGCTACCCTTCACTCTTCCCTGGTTATCTAACCATTGCTCTGATACCACTAAATGTGAGACCCCGAGATCTCAAGATACTAATAGGTGCGATTAAGAGAACTAAAACATTCATAAGAATAAATCAGAGTAATGAGTCATGTTGATTTTCCTGAGCTTAAGGAATACAGTAGCAAAAGTTTCAAAGGGATTTCACAATATCCTACAAAAGGTGCTACATTATAGTCTTATTCTACCACAAGTAGAAGCTATATAAAATTTTCTCAAATCTTGTAGCTAATCCCGTAACTCTCCTTATAGCTCAGCTTCTCAACCCCGACCCTGGTTCTCAACATCAAAAGCACCTACAAAGACAACCCCCAACACATGAGCATATCACAATTCATATTCAACGTAATATGAAAATAAGGCGTAAATGCACAATTATAAAATACAAATCACTTCCTGTATTTCCATCGTATTTACAATGCCCACTGGTTGTCCCTGTACCATGATTCATAATATAACACATTATATGAATGTATGGTTTCACAAATGAATGTCATGACATTTCTTCTTTTTCTTGAGTCAGTCATCATCGGTTATTTTAATACTTCTCCGCTTTCATAATCTCAAAACAAGCGGTATCTCATCCTCGCTTCTTTATACTAGCGGTATCTCATCCTCGCTCAGTATAGTATAAACCCGCCTCCATGTGCAAGCGAGCCTCCCCCCTCCCGCTCCACATTTTTAGCGGTAAAGCGTAAGCATTAACACCTTAACCGTGATCGCCCTGACTCGTGGAATGCATCTCTTTATCCCACATCACAATATGCAACAACAATGCATAATATGCAACAACAATGCATAATAACATGTATCAACTCATAATGCATCACATTGCATTCATCATGTGTCATATAGACAAAACATAAATACATGTTACCGTTGGGATGCCCGTACGTCGCTTACGTACCTTTCCAAAAAGTAGTGTGTGGTGGGACTCTATCCCCTGCGTTGTGTAGCCGTCTGTGAAGGCTCTACACCAGTGTACAACACAATATTAGATGTCTCATTACAATCCAATATCAAAATTTAACAAAATATTACAATTTATTTTTTTTTTTTTTTTCAACATTCTGGGCCTCTCGATCGATCGGACCCCTCTTCCTGATCGATCGAGAAGACGCTTAAAATCAAAATCAAGATTCTGCCTCGCTCGATCGATCGAGATGAAGTGTCGATCGATCGAGATGCTCTGTTCGAGAAATACCAACCCAGAATTTTCGAACACCTATATTTACACCCTTCGATCTAGCATAAAACATACACCAAATGTTTAAACACTCATGCTAGCAAATAGAACACATTCCCCTGAGTGTATTCATACCAAAATTGTACCCCAACCACAAACCCTCATGCATTAAAATCACCCATGAACATCAGTACTCATCCAACATTTTCTGAAAACAGGGCATTGTTTTCCTGCCCAGATTTTTGAGTACACACTTTCAAGCAATGAAATCTACCACATAAGTCATGCAATTTGCTCGAATAAAAATGTCAAGGGTTTCACCAAACTACCATGCATATTTTCACATCGAAGGTTCACTCAAAAACCCTTCTAACATGCATAATACCACCCCTTCAATATCACTCCCAGATCACATATTTCCAGAAAAACAGGGAAAAAAACATCTACCCAGATTTTCGAACACCCTACTTTACATGCATAAATCTCCCACATAAAACATGTAATGTGCTCAAGGAAAAATACTGGAAGCTTCATAAAAACACCATAAATGAACATGAATCGAAGGTTTAACAAAACCTAAACTAACATGCCATTTTTCATACTAAACAAAGTATGAACTCAACAACATATTTTACAAACCCAGAAATGGTTTCTCACCCCTTTTTGGCTCCGATTTTTGCAAGCTTCCAGGCAACAAAAATGGTTGAACTCCTTCTTTTCTCTCTTATCAGGTGTTGGACGATTTTGGTGTGGAAGGAGGAGTGATTTCAGACTTGGTGAGGTGGAGTGGGAGATGGGGAAAAGGGTATGGGCAAAGCCTATCGCCACGCCGACCATCAAATACGAGATTGGGCTCCTTCTCAAAGATTTGATGGAATGGCCCAGCCCAAAAAAGGCTGCAGCTGGCAGCAGGGTATGGGTCAAGGGGGGTGGTTTGTGGTGGGTTTATGTGATGTGTTATGTTTTGGTCCCGGTATTTCGCACGATGTATTAAAATATCCTCACATGATATTTTATAGTATTTTCTCAATAAAATACTTCAATTCCCATTTAAAATATACTTTACCAAAACGATTAACACACACCCCAAATTAAACATGCCACAACCCCAAAATCCCAATATATAACACATGTACCCTCTCATGCATCTCCCAACATTATTATTTCAACACAAGAATTAATATCATAATTTTCACAACAATGATTAATGTTTAAATAACACTTAATCATTTCGGGGATATCACAAACCCTTCTTCAGTTAATGACAAAAATATGTAATAGTGGAAGTACGGATCGATCTCACAGGGAAGGTAAATTTATTTTGTGCCAAAAGCGAATAGTAACAAGGGGGTTTTAGGATGAATGATTACTACTAAGCAAATTCTAAAATTAAACTAATTAACAAGATTACAAAGATGATTAAACTTATGAGAGTGAAGCGATTCTTGGTTTCCAGGTAACCGTACTTTTGGAAAATTATCTTTTAATCATCAAATCAAAACATTCGAATCCTTTCAATTATCTATCGATTGGAAATTTAATTCCTACTCATCTTATTCGTAGTCAAAGAGAAAACAACATTCAATTCAACCCTTATCAAATCTCTAATCACCACTACAGCCGTTAATGATTAAATCAATGATAGTTTTCAAAACTAATGAGTTCGATAAATCTAATCAATGAAAACTACAGCCGTTAAAATTGATTACTCAACCGTTTCTCCTAAGAATTCAACAACACCTACAGCCGGTTAATTATTGATCTTAGTTGTTTCTTAACAAACTATCGATTATGCAATTGAATATTAGGTGATCGGTCTAATACACAAACACAACAATCATGGAATTCGAAATATGAGAGACGAGTGGAAATCGAAATATAATTCAACAATCAAACCAAATTCTCATAAAAGGTTCAATTCCAAAAGCAGGTATCCCTTCAACCAAGAATCGAAGAGTTTTAGCCTAGCATAATTAAATCTAAAAACAATAAAAATTCAATGGAAAACATTAAATAAATAAAGGAAAAGAAATTACTAATATGAATCACGATTCCGGCTTGTCGATTCCGGTTCCGTTCTTCGTTGTTCTAGAAGAAAACTTGAAAACAAATTAACCTAAAATCTCCAAAATATTCTAAAGTATCAAAAACTATGAAAAAACTGCTGCTAATGACTGAATAATTCGAGTTATGGGGGTTGGTGGTTGATAAAATAGGTTACAATCTTCTAAACATGGTAAAAGACCTAATTTCCTTATTTTCGGACTCTTCGGCGATCGATCGCCTTGAATGTGGCGATCGATCGCGAGGCTTTTATTTTTCGGAAAAATCATTGAGGCGATCGATCGCTATAAAGTGGCGATCGATCGCCGAGCTCCAGTAGACTTTGGCGATCGATCGCCACTTCTTCGCGATCGATCGCTGACCCGTAATTTTTGATGCAAATGTTTCTGTCCATAGGCGATCGATTTCCTCTTCCGGGCGATCGATTGCCACTTCCAAAATTACGTTTTTGCCCTTTTCTTGATCAACATTGAGTCCTTGTCATGTCCATGTCTCTTCTTGGTCTTTACACATCATTTTTAGCTCGTTTTCTTCGATTGTACCTATAATTACACAAATATACGATTAGGTAGCATACGTATCAATTTATCTATCAAAACCTACCAAATCGTAGACAATTAAGCACTCAAGATGTGTCTATTTCTAGTCACATCAAACTCCCCCATACTTACTCTTTACTCGACCTCGAGTAAACAAACAAAACTACAATATTTTTGGTTGGCTCATAGGTTCATAACAAAGCAACTTGTCCTCACTTTAATGCCTCAACAATTTTAACATGCATAATAATGAACGGCGGTGAAAAGTTAACAGTGGAACAAGTTCAATCCCTAAACATTTCGTACCCAACGAAGTAGTGAACGTGTGTGTGTGGTCATAAACAAGTGTTGTGTACAAATTATAGATTCAAAATATGCAAAGCCGTGATAGTTCAAGTCATACACTAACACAAGTATAAGCTCACTTGCACACTCTTCTCCACTATCTTAGCTACTTTGCAAACACAAATCAAGTAGGTCTTTATTAGCTTGTAGCTTGGCCTAGGTATTGGCTTATGAAAGAAAGGGTAAGGATATTCAAACGAGAGAGTATGATGAAATGCACACTAAAAGCTTCTCTTCTTGTATGAATTTTTCAACTTCGTTCTTTTTCACAAGGTTTATTTCAACACTTTTCTTCTTTTGTGCCTTGGCTCCCCTTGGAGTCATATTTTTACTACTTTTTTTTTTTTAAGGCATCCCTTTTTCTTTCATGCATTACATTCTTTTGACAATTAAGCTCATAACATACTTCAACGATTCCCAAGTGCATTCGAATGAAATACATCATACTTAAAAGGTATGGAGTACAATCACATTTAGGCTTAAAGGGTAGGATGATAAGCTAGTCAAGAAATGTTGAATGGGGGTCTTTAGTATGCTTAGCATACTACCATTCTTTTACATTTAAGGCTCAAAATAGGTACTAGAGAATGATTTTGTTTACATGGTAGGCTTGAAAGGCTCAAACGCATCAAAGATTGCCTATATCACTTTCATGTTTGCAAGTAGTCTAGACATACGCCTCAAAGAGCATGTAGTTAAGTTCTAGCATGTATTAGAGACTTCTTAAGACTATCACAAAGTTCACACAATCTTCACTAAGTTATGCACACTTCACAAGTCATGACAGTAATGTGCTCAAAATATTCAACTTACTAAGTTACAGTACACTTTGCATTAGAGTTCAAAGTGTTCCAAGGTTAACAATTCACCTATGTTCAAAAGCATGCATGATATCAATTAGGTTTCATCATGGGCTAGTGATTCTAAGCATGTGTTCATTACTAACTATGAGCTCAAAATTTTAAATTTTTCGATTTTTTTTGTATTTTTGCAATAAGAAAAACAATAACACACTACTAATCCCTCCCCCATACTTAAATCTTACATTGTCCCCAATGTAAGGCAAAAGACAAGAGAAAAGAAAAGTTTAACTAAAAAGCAATAAAATAAAAGGGTAAAAGGGAAACTAACTCCCCTTGGGTTGCCTCCCAAGCAGCGCCTCTGTTTAACGTCGGTGGCCCGACGCTATCCCCTTCCTCAGTCGAAGGTAGGTGGGTCTTCTAGAGACACCTTGATGTCTACTCGTCCTCCGTCTTCATCTTCGACACCTTCATAATTGTGCTTCAATCGGTGACCATTCACTGTGAATGTCTTCGTGGTGTCCAAACTCTGAATCTCAACTGCACCATAGGAAGACACATTAGTAACTACATAAGGACCATGCCACCTGGAACGAAGCTTACTTGGAAATAGACGAAGGCGGGAATGGTAAAGGAGAACTTTATGACCAACTTCAAAATGCCTCCTAGAGATCATCTTGTCGTGAAAATCCTTTGTCTTCTCCTTGTAACATCTGGCATTTTCATATGCCTCATTTCGAATCTCCTCGAGCTCTTGCAATTGCAGCTTCCTATGCACTCCACTTTCATCATAGTTCATGTTGAAGTTCTTCACTGCCCAGTACGCTTTGTGCTCCAACTCTACAGGAAGATGACACGGTTTACCAAAAATCAGTCTATAAGGGGACATACCTATCGGGGTCTTGTATGCGGTCCTGTAGGCCCATAGTGCATCATCAAGTCTCAAGCTCCAATCTTTCCGTGTCGGGTTGACGGTTTTCTCCAATATGGCCTTGATTTCTCGGTTGGAGACCTCGGCTTGGCCATTTGTTTGCGGATGATAGGCAGTGGAGACCTTGTGAGTGACGTGGTATTTCTTGAATAGACTTTCCACCGTCCGATTGCAAAAGTGTGTCCCTCGATCACTGATGATGGCTCGTGGGATTCCAAATCTAGAGAAAAGGCTATGCTTGATAAAATCTGCAACAACCTTGGAATCGCCAGTCCGGGTAGCTATAGCTTCCACCCATTTCGATACATAATCAACAGCAAGCAGTATATAGGTATGGCCAAAAGACATAGGAAAAGGTCCCATAAAGTCGATGCCCCACACGTCAAAAATTTCAGAAATGAGAATGGGTTGTTGGGGCATCTCCTTTCTTTGGGAGAGATTACCTGTCAGTTGACATTGTGCACAATTCTTGCAGAAAAGATATGAGTCACGAAATAGGGTGGGCCAAAAGAATCCACATTCCAGTACCTTTCTCGACGTCCTCTTTGCTCCAAAATGTCCACCACACGCATATGAGTGGCAGAATGTAAGAATGGCATTTACTTCTGTCTCGGGTATGCATCGTCGAATGATTTGGTCCGCACAGTTCTTCCATAAGTAAGGGTCATCCCAGACGTAGTACTTGGCATCACTTCTGATCTTGGCTCGTTGGGCCCTAGAGAGTTCATGTGGTAGCACATTAGAAGCTAAAAAATTCACAAGATGAGCGTACCATGGTAAATTGTCGTGTATGGGGAAAAGGTGCTCATCCGGAAACTCCTCCTTCAAACACAGCTCATCGTCCAAATGTGGTAGGCGGCTTAAGTGGTCCGCTACTTTGTTCTCGCTGCCCTTCTTATCTTTGATTTGGATGTCGAATTCACTCAAGAGCAAAATCCATCTTATTAACCTTGGTTTTGCCTCCTTCTTCGTCATCAGGTAGCGAAGAGCTGCATGATCAGAATAAACAATCACTTTAGTACCAAGTAAATAAGATCTAAATTTTTCAAGAGCAAAAACAACTGCTAATAGCTCCTTCTCAGTAGTAGAGTAGTTGTGTTGGGCGTCATTCAAGGTTTTGGATGCGTAGTAGATGGCATGTGAAGCATTGCCCTCTTTTTGTCCCAAGACAGCACCAACCGCATAATCACTTGCATCGCACATGATCTCGAAAGGCTTGTTCCAGTCGGGTGGTTGGATAATAGGGGTAGAAGTCAATGACTTCTTCAGTGTATCAAAAGCGCTCTTGCCTTCGTTAGTCATCTCAAATGGGACATCCTTTTGTAGTAGCTTACACAAAGGTGTAGCTATCTTGGCAAAGTCTTTGATGTACCTCCTGTAAAAACCTGCATGACCAAGAAACGAGCGCACATCCCGAACACAAGTAGGATAAGGTAAAGATTGCATGACATCAATTTTCGCCTTATCGACCTCTATACCATTTGCAGATACAACATGACCTAGCACTATACCTTGTTCGACCATAAAATGACATTTTTCAGAATTTAAAACAAGGTTAGTGTCAATGCACTTTTTCAAAACCAGTGTAAGGCTAGATAAGCAATCCTTGAATGAGTTACCGTAAACAGTAAAATCATCCATGAATACCTCTAAGATATGTTCAATAAACTCGGAAAAGATACTGACCATACACCGTTGAAAAGTAGCTGGGGCATTGCAGAGGCCAAAGGGCATGCGACGGTATGCGAATGTGCCGAACGGACATGTGAAGGTGGTCTTTTCCTGGTCCTCCGGAGCGATTGCAATCTGAAAATAACCCGAGTAACCGTCAAGAAAACAGTAAAATGAATGGCATGCTAACCTCTCAAGCATTTGATCAATAAAAGGTAGAGGGAAGTGGTCCTTTCGAGTCACAGCGTTGAGCTTCCGGTAGTCAATGCACACGCGCCAGCCATTTTCAATGCGTGTGGGTATAAGTTCATCGTCTTTGTTCTTGATCACAGTAATACTGGTCTTCTTAGGAACCACTTGTACCGGACTAACCCATTGGCTATCAGATATAGGATATATCACGCCAACTGATAAGAGCTTCAGAATCTCCTCCTTCACCACATCCATCATGGGTGGGTTCAGCTTCCTTTGTGGTTGACGTGTGGGGCTTCCTCCTTCCTCTAGTAAAATCCGGTGCATGCATGTGGAGGGACTGATTCCCTTTATGTCTGCAATGGTCCAACCTATAGCAGTCTTGTGCTCCTTGAGCACATGAATCAGGTCCTTCTCTTGATCATCCCCCAACTTGCTGGAGATGATCACTGGTAGTGTATTACCTTCACCAAGGAATACGTACTTGAGATGAGCTGGCAGCGGCTTAAGCTCAATTTTGGGTGCCTGCAAAACAGATGGGGGAATCCTGGTATTAGAAAAAGGTAATGATATAAAAGAAACAGTACCTGACTGAGATAGCTCAGGTGTATCATCCAGTGCATCAACGGTGTGCTTCACTTCGTTCATGAGGGGTGGTGCTTCGTCTTCCTTCTCCATGTTCGTGGTAAGAGTGCTTTCCAGTTCCTCTTTCCCTGTATTCTCAAAAACTTCCTGGGACAGGTAATCAATAACATCAATAGAGTACACAGTATCATCATTATTGCAAGGATATTTCATGGCATCATAGATATTAAATGTAACAATCTCACCATCAAATTCCATAGTGAGGGTACCACTATGCACATCTATCTTAGTCTCAGATGTTTTGAGAAATGGTCTTCCTAACAATATAGGACTACTCTTATCACCATTTTCCATGTCAAGGATATAAAAATCAGCAGGGAAGACTAGTTCATTTACTTGCACCAACACATCTTCAATCAAACCCCTAGGATATGCACTAGATCTATCCGCTAATTGAATTACCACTCCAGTAGGACTCAAGGGACCAAGTTGTAAAGAAGCATATATGGAATATGGCATAACATTAATTGATGCTCCTAGATCTAACATGGCTTTTTCAAGTCGAGTGGTACCAATGGTGCATGGAATAGAGAACATACCTGGATCCTTACACTTGGCAGGGATTTTCCTCTGTATCACCGCTGAAACGTTTTCACCTAGTTCAACCTTCTGGGGTCCCTTCAATCGATGACTCCTCTTGGCAGTACACAATTCCTTTAGAAACTTCGCATAGCGGGGTACTTGTTGAATGGCGTCCAGCAATGGGATGTTTATCTCACATCTTTGGAAGGTCTCATACAAACCTTTGAGTCCAGCGTCCTTCCTGTTATCTTTCAAAGCTTGGGGAAAAGGGGGTGGTACTTTATACTCATAAAAAGAAGGAGGCTTACCTTTTGGTGTCTCGTGCTCGATCCCGGTCTTTCCTCCAACTTCCTTTTCTTCCTCACCCTTTGTTGGTTCTTTCTCTATCTTCTCTGGCACCTCCAATTCCTTCCCACTCCTAGTTGTGATTGCATTGACATTTTCTCTCGGATTCACCACTGTTTGGGATGGTAGAGTGGTTGATCCGGTTGCTTCGACTCTATTAAGTGCAGTGGCTATTTGACCCACTTGGGTATTCAAGGTTTGAATGCTCGATCTTGTTTCCTGTTGAAATTTAGTAACATTGTGAGCAAGATCTTGAATTATAACCTCTAACCTGTCAGTAGTAGAAGGATAATTGGGTTGTTGTTGTGCCCTCTGAAAAGGTGGTCTGTATGGCGGAGGGTGTTGTTGTGGCGCTTGAGGAGGAACGTGATTTATCGATTGCGGTCCATAACTCAAGTTAGGGTGGTCTCTCCATCCTGGATTGTATGTATTGGAGTAAGGGTCATGTCTTCGTTGGGGCTGTCCCGGAAATCCCCCTGCTGCATGCACTTGCTCAACTGATGTCTCTTGAAGTGATGGACATGCATCAGTGGTATGACTCATCTCCAAACATATACCACAAGGTTTTACCTTTCCCACATTGCCACCTGTCATACCACGCACAAGAAACGTCAAATCTATCAGTTGTTGTTCAAGGCTGGAAACATTTACCTCCCCTTGTTTCCTTTGTGCTGGTTCCTATCGAAAGTTGCCAAACTGCTGTGAGTTGGCTGCCATGTTGGCTATCAAGCTCCGCGCATCATCCGGTGTTTTATCGACAAAGGCTCCCCCACTCGTAGCATCGACTAAGTTCCTGTCACTAGACAATAAACCTTCATAAAAGTATTGAATGAGTAAGTGTGCACTTATCTGGTGTTGTGGGCAACTTGCACACAGCTTTTTGAAGCGTTCCCAATACTCATGCAATGTTTCTCCACTGAATTGTCAAATGGAGTAGATCTCCGTGCGTATGTTAGCCGCTCTTGATGCTGGAAAGTACTTCTCCAAAAATGTTCTTTGGAGGTCCGTCCATGTTGTGATGGATCCTGGTGGTAGGTAGAAGAGCCAGTCTTTCGCCGCATCGTTTAAAGAAAAAGGGAAAGCCCTTAACTTGATCTGATCTTCAGTAATTCCCGTCGGTTTCATGGTAGTGCAAACCACATGAAAATCCATCAGATGCTTGTGGAGATCCTCTCCTGCGAGTCCATGAAAAGAAGGCAACAAATGTATGAGTCCCGATTTAAGTTCAAAACTTACATTAGTTGCGAAAGCAGGGAAAGTTATGCAGAGAGGTTGTTGGTCCAAATCTGGATTGGCCAATTGGCGTAGACTTTGGTTTGCAGCCATATCGTTCCTTTCCTCCGCTTCTTGTCTCCGAGTATCTCTCCTTCTTTGGTGCAGCGTCCTCTCGATTTCTGGATCGTAATATGAATTATCCTTGTAATCAAACGATCCGCATGTACTCATCAACAAACCTCAGTAGTAATGCGGGAAAACAAATATCAGAAATGAAATAACAAAAAAAATTCGACACAAATAAATATTGCCTTCCCCGGCAACGGCGCCAAAATTTGGTAGCGTTTATCGTGTACGCCCAAATTAACCCTTCTTCAGTTAATGACAAAAATATGTAGTAGTGGAAGTAGGGATCGATCTCACAGGGAAGGTAAATTTATTTTGTGCCAAAAGCGAATAGTAACAAGGGGGTTTTAGGATGAATGATTACTACTAAGCAAATTCTAAAATTAAACTAATTAACAAGATTACTAAGATGATTAAACTTATGAGAGTGAAGCGATTCTTGGTTTCCAGGTAACCGTACTTTTGGAAAATTATCTTTTAATCATCAAATCAAAACATTCGAATCCTTTCAATTATCTATCGATTGAAAATTTAATTCCTACTCATCTTATTCGTAGTCAAAGAGAAAACAACATTCAATTCAACCCTTATCAAATCTCTAATCACCACTACAGCCGTTAATGATTAAATCAATGATAGTTTTCAAAACTAATGAGTTTGATAAATCTAATCAATGAAAACTACAGCCGTTAAAATTGATTACTCAACCGTTTCTCCTAAGAATTCAACAACACCTACAGCCGGTTAATTATTGATCTTAGTTGTTTCTTAACAAACTATCGATTATGCAATTGAATATTAGGTGATCGGTCTAATACACAAACACAACAATCATGGAATTCGAAATCTGAGAGACGAGTTGAAATCGAAATATAATTCAACAATCAAACCAAATTCTCATAAAAGGTTCAATTCCAAAAGCAGGTATCCCTTCAACCAAGAATCGAAGAGTTTTAGCCTAGCATAATTAAATCTAAAAACAATAAAAATTCAATGGAAACCATTAAATAAATAAAGAAAAAGAAATTACTAATATGAATCACGATTCCGGCTTGTCGATTCCGGTTCCGTTCTTCATTGTTCTTGAAGAAAACTTGAAAACAAATTAACCTAAAATCTCCAAAATATTCTAAAGTATCAAAAACTATGAAAAAACTGCTGCTAATGACTGAATAATTCGAGTTATGGGGGTTGGTGGTTGATAACATAGGTTACAATCTTCTAACATGGTAAAAGACCTAATTTCCTTATTTTCGGACTCTTCGACAATCGATCGCCTTGAATGTGGCGATCGATCGCGAGGCTTTTATTTTTCCGAAAATCATTGAGGCGATCGATCGCTATAAAGTGGCGATCGATCGCCGCGCTCCAGTAGACTTTGGCGATCGATCGCCACTTCTTCGCGATCGATCGCTAACCCGTAATTTTTGATGCAAATGTTTCTGTCCATAGGCGATCGATTTCCTCTTCCGGGCGATCGATTGCCACTTCCAAAATTACGTTTTTGCCCTTTTCTTGATCAACTTTGAGTCCTTGTCATGTCCATGTCTCTTCTTGGTCTTTACACATCATTTTTAGCTCGTTTTCTTAGATTGTACCTATAATTACACAAATATACGATTAGGTAGCATACGTATTGTAATACCCCGAAATGTAATATGATTATGTTCTATGATGATGAATTATGATGTGTCTAAGGGTTATGGTGTATTTAAATTGGGGGCCACGAATTATGTTATGATGATATGATGTGGGGAGCATGTTGGGTATTATAAGGGATGTATTAATTATATGAAGTTAGAAAATATCGAGTGAGGATATTTTAATACATCGTACTATATACCGGGGTACAATTAAACACCACATGGCACCCCAACCCACACCACCTACCCCCAACCCATGCTGCAAGTGGCTGGGTGCCCATGCCTTTTCCCCCACTCTTTCACTTCACCTCCATCACTCCAATCTCACCCCATTTTCGTCCAAAACACATCCAGCTCCAGCTTAGCAGGTAGGAAGGAAGAAACTTCAAAATTCTTTGCAAGAAACCTTCCAAAAATCGGAGCAAAGGAGGGTGAGAAACCATATTCTGTTTGGTTTAAGTTTTGTATAAGTTAATGTTTTACTTGGTATGAAAATGGCATGCTAGGTTAGGTTTTTGTCGAACCTTTGATTTAAGCTCATTCATGATGTTCCTATGAAGTTCCTAGCATGTTTATATGAGCATGATATATGTGCTATGTGGTAGTTTTGTTGGCTTGAAACTAAGTGTTCGAAAATCTGGGTAATGCCATGATGCCCTGTTTTCTGTAAGTTGGTTGAGCTCTAAGTTTATGATGATATTATGATGCATGTTAGCTTAGGTTATGAATAAACCTTTGGCATGAGTACATACCAGGAAGTTTGGTGAACATGCCAACATATTTGTTTAAGCATGAACTACGGGATATGTAGTAGTTTCATTGCTATAAAGATGTGTGTTCAAGAATTCTGAACTGAAGAATCATGCCCTGTTTTCTGAAAAAGCTGGTCGGGTAATGATAAAAAGGGGTAGGTTTAATGCATGTAGGTTTAAGTTATAAGTGAACCTTTAAATTTAATACATGCATGAAAGTATGTGGAAGTTATTGATATTCTTGTTTAAGCACTTTATGTGTGATATGAAGTAGTATGGATGGTATGAAATGGGGTGCTCAAAAATCTGGGGAAGTCCCGATTTTTCAGAGCTCTCGATCGATCGAGATTTAGTTCCGATCGATCGAGCGAGACAGTGGGTCTAATGTATGATTTAAAACTTTGATGTCCATCGATCGAAGGATTTCTCGATCGATCGGTGAAGCTCCTCGATCGATCGGTAAAATGTTCGATCGATCGAGCGAGGCAGGAAGCCAAGACACTGTTAGTGCACAGTGTCTCGATCGATCGAGACCTAGGGCCGATCGATCGAGACAGGCAGAAAGTTGAAAAATTTAATGATGTTTTATTTTGTTAAGTTTTTGATGTGAGATGGTTTTGAGGCATCTAATATGGTATAATGTGGTCTTGTAGAACCATCCCAGGTACCTGCACCATCTAGGAGATAAAGTCTGTTGACTCCTCCTCCTTTTGAAAAGGTACGTAAGAAGCGTACGGGCATCGGACGGTAACACACATCTCTATTCTACAACTATGCTTTTATTGCATGAGTATTCACGATGAAATGACGGTGTTTATACGATGTTTACACGATGATGTTTATATGATGTTTATACGATGAAGTTCATATGATGTTTATTGCTTATACGATGCTTATATGATGACATTTATGTGATGTATTGTGGTAAGACGCCACGGGGTAAGATGCCCTACATGGTAAGAGGCCATGCGATGTATTGTGGTAAGATGCCACGGGGTAAGATGACCCACATGGTAAGAGGCCATGCGATGTATTGTGGTAAGATGCCACGGGGTAAGATGCCCCATATGGTAAGAGGCCATACGATGATGTTGTGGTAAGATGCCACGGGGGTAAGATGCCCCATATGCATGATTCTAAATCAGGGACAACAATAAGAAGTGAATGTATAACCAGCATATTACTTAACTAATGTTTCATGCATTTACTATGATGTTTATAATGTTAAGTAAGATTATATATGCTCATGATGTGTTGTCCCTGTAGGTACACTTTCGGACGAAAGGACTAAGGGTCGGGTTGAGGCAGTGAGCTGCGAGGGACACAGGAATGTATAGAATTCAAGTTATGATTAGTATCTACTCTAGGAGTAGTGTAAATCTAAATGACATTCCTTTAGAATGTAATGAATTGTTTTTGAAGTTTTGCATTTTGGCCTGTAATCCCGTTAGCTCATGTAACAACCAAAACCTTAAGATGTTACTTTAATGCATTTTTAGTCCTTCTTATGTCTAATAATCACTGTTAAGGTGGGAACACCCCACATTAGTGGTATCAGAGCAGTGGTTAGATAACTCGGGAATGAGCGAATGGTAGCCTTAGCGATAAGATAGCTAGGTGCTTACTATTGAACATGTTTTATGTGTATTTTGCATATGAAGTTTCTATGTTATGCTAACATGTTTAATTATCTAACGATGTGCATTATGAACTGCTTTTGGTGTTGTTATTGACCCTTGTGTTGCAGCATGGCAGCAAATATAGAAGTGGGTGACGCCATTAGTGTAAATGCAAGTGCTGGGCGTACGAACCCATTGCCACCACCAGCCTTGGGAGAGGAACCCTCTGAACAGCAGTTGCTACCTGGGGAATTGAGCTTGGCTCAGTTTATGATGTATCGACCTCCGATGTTCGAGGGAACTGAATCAGGAGAGAAAGCTGAGGAATGGTTAGAGAGGATCGAACAGATATTTGTGGCAGCGCCTTGTGCAAAGACGGCCTGGATCCGATTAGCAGAATTTCAGCTGTCCAAGAAGGCACTTATGTGGTGGAAAACCACAGTGATTGAGCAAGAGGCTCTGGGACAGGAAGTGAATTGGAAGATGTTCCGAACGCGGTTTCTAAACCGCTATTTCTCAGCCGCTGCAAGACAGGCCAAGGAGGATGAGTTTACCAGTTTAAGACAAGGTACCATGCCTGTATCTGACTATGCTCTACATTACTGTTCCTTACTACAATATGTGCCACACATAGCTGCAAGCACTCAAGCGAAGATGCGGAATTTCATGAAGGGCTTGAGGCCTGAACTGTATGACAGGGTGATCACTTATGGCCCTGCCTGTTTTGATGATGCACTCTCACGAGCTGAGCTAGCTTAACTGGGAGTCGGTGCATATCCTGATGCTGTGCCACCTCCGGCACCCCATCAGAGATCCACTTCTGATAATTTGAAGCCCAGGGGTGATCAATTTAAGCCTAGGGGGAACACTTCAGCATCGAGATTCAGTGGCAAGAGGCCCGAGAATCGAAGGAAAGGGAAAGGTAGGAATGATGCTCCATCTGGGAGAGGACAGTCTCAGGGAGACAGATCTGGAAGAGTTCAGTGCACTCTTTGTGGGCAGCCACATTTGGCAAAGGACTGCATAGGATGTTATGTCTGTGGCGACAGAGGCCACTTTGCTCGGCGGTGTCCCAACAGGGGAAGACAGCAGAGCTCTACGGGGAGACCTGCGGATAGAACGACACAACACCGGCCACCCTTTGTGCCAAGACAGTATGGAGGTCAGCCAGCGGGGCCACCTCAGGGACAGGTGTATGCTTTGACGAGGGAGCAGGCTACGGCGGCCCCGGAGGAAGTTATAGCGGGTACGTGTCTTTTATTTACGCACCCTGCTCTTATATTGATAGACACAGGTGTGTCACACTCTTTTGTGTCGACAAGTTTTGTTGAAAGGCACCACATATGGACTTCTCCGTCCCCCATGCCTCTTATGGTCTCGACCCCCGCTGGAAGAAGTTTGACTACGGATCAGATTGTTTATGATGGCCTCATTTATTTTGAGGATAATGAGTTAAGATCAGATTTGATTGTGTTAGGAATGACAGACTTCGATTGCATTGTGGGCATCGACGTTCTGAACAAGTATCAGGCAGTGGTAAACTGCAGGCATAGGACTGTCCGATTTAGATCTGTATTGGGAGTCCAGTGGACATTCTATGGGGATGGTTCCCGTCCGAAGATTCCGTTAATATCTGCTGTCAAGATGACTCAGCTATTGGAACGAGGCCATGAAGGATATCTTATCTACGCTGTTGACATAACGGATAAGGGGAAGGAATTGAAGGTTGAGGATGTGCCCGTAGTGGCGGAGTTTCCTGATGTCTTTCCGGAGGAGATTCCCGGATTCCCACCGACGAGAGAGGTCGAATTTGGGATTGAATTGCTACCAGGGACGTCTGCAATTTCTCGTGCCCCGTATAGGATGGCACCAGCAGAGTTAAGGGAGTTAAAGATACAGTTGCAGGAACTCCTTGATAAGGGCTACATACGCCCTAGCGTATCGCCATGGGGTGCGCCTGTCTTATTTGTTAAGAAGAAAGATGGATCGATGCGTCTATGCATTGACTACAGGCAGTTGAACAAAGCTACAGTAAAGAACAAGTATCCACTTCCGAGGATCGATGACTTGTTCGATCAGTTGCAGGGTACGAGGCTCTATAGTAAGATCGATCTGAGGTCGGGGTACCATCAGATTCGAGTAAGAGAAGATGATGTTCAGAAGACGGCTTTCAGGACTAGATATGGGCACTATGAATTCCTGGTCATGCCTTTTGGGGTGACGAATGCCCCAGCTGTCTTCATGAGTTTGATGAACAGGGTGTTCCAGCCGTATTTGGATCAGTTCGTCATAGTCTTCATTGACGACATACTTATCTACTCTCGGACGGAAGAAGAGCATGTAAGGCACTTGAGGATAGTACTTCAGATCCTTAGGGATCATCAGCTGTATGCGAAGCTCAGTAAGTGCGAGTTCTGGTTGGACAGCGTGGTATTTTTAGGCCATGTCATATCTAGCCACGGGATATCTGTGGATCCAAGGAAGATTGAAGCTGTGATGGAGTGGGCTGCACCCACTTCTGTACCTGAGATAAGGAGTTTTCTCGGTTTGGCAGGATATTACCGACGTTTTGTCGAGGGTTTTTCCAAGATTGCCAAACCCCTGACGCAGCTGACTCAGAAAGGAGTCCCCTTCTTTTGGTCTGAGGCTTGTGAGGAAAGCTTCCAAGAGCTGAAGCGTCGTTTGACTACAGCACCTGTACTGGTAATTCCGTCTGAGGATAAGAGGTTCGCCTTGTATACGGATGCGTCATTGCAGGGCTTGGGCTGTGTGTTGATGCAAGATAAGCATGTGGTGGCTTATGCATCGAGGCAACTGAAGCCACACGAAGCTAAGTATCCAGTGCATGATTTGGAATTGGCGGCCATCATATTCGCCTTGAAGATCTGGAGGCATTACTTGTATGGCACGTCTTTCACTATATATACGGACCATAAGAGCCTGAAGTTCTTATTCACTCAGGCAGAGTTGAATATGAGGCAAAGAAGATGGATGGATTTGCTCAAAGACTATGATTGTGAAATTGAGTACCATCCAGGTAAAGCGAACCTAATAGCAGATGCCTTAAGTCGGAAGGTGAAGAGTACTGCGGAGGATGTTATGTGTTTGTCGGCCTTGATGACGAGGATCGAGAGGATCGCAGACTACGAAGCAAAGTTATACCGATGGTCAAAGTTCAGTGGGATCGTCGGGGTGTCGAGGAGGCTACGTGGGAGACGGAACGACATATGGTGCAGCACTATCCGGAACTATTCTCTGGTATGTTTTTATGTTTAGTTTCGATATGATGATGCATGTGGATTTCGAGGACGAAATCTTATAAGTAGGGGAGTAATGTAATACCCCGAAATGTAATATGATTATGTTCTATGATGATGAATTATGATGTGTCTAAGGGTTATGGTGTATTTAAATTGGGGGCCACGAATTATGTTATGATGATATGATGTGGGGAGCATGTTGGGTATTATAAGGGATGTATTAATTATATGAAGTTAGAAAATATCGAGTGAGGATATTTTAATACATCGTACTATATACCGGGGTACAATTAAACACCACATGGCACCCCAACCCACACCACCTACCCCCAACCCATGCTGCAAGTGGCTGGGTGCCCATGCCTTTTCCCCCACTCTTTCACTTCACCTCCATCACTCCAATCTCACCCCATTTTCGTCCAAAACACATCCAGCTCCAGCTTAGCAGGTAGGAAGGAAGAAACTTCAAAATTCTTTGCAAGAAACCTTCCAAAAATCGGAGCAAAGGAGGGTGAGAAACCATATTCTGTTTGGTTTAAGTTTTGTTTAAGTTAATGTTTTACTTGGTATGAAAATGGCATGCTAGGTTAGGTTTTTGTCGAACCTTTGATTTAAGCTCATTCATGATGTTCCTATGAAGTTCCTAGCATGTTTATATGAGCATGATATATGTGCTATGTGGTAGTTTTGTTGGCTTGAAACTAAGTGTTCGAAAATCTGGGTAATGCCATGATGCCCTGTTTTCTGTAAGTTGGTTGAGCTCTAAGTTTATGATGATATTATGATGCATGTTAGCTTAGGTTATGAATAAACCTTTGGCATGAGTACATACCAGGAAGTTTGGTGAACATGCCAACATATTTGTTTAAGCATGAACTACGGGATATGTAGTAGTTTCATTGCTATAAAGATGTGTGTTCAAGAATTCTGAACTGAAGAATCATGCCCTGTTTTCTGAAAAAGCTGGTCGGGTAATGATAAAGAGGGGTAGGTTTAATGCATGTAGGTTTAAGTTATAAGTGAACCTTTAAATTTAATACATGCATGAAAGTATGTGGAAGTTAGTGATATTCTTGTTTAAGCACTTTATGTGTGATATGAAGTAGTATGGATGGTATGAAATGGGGTGCTCAAAAATCTGGGGAAGTCCCGATTTTTCAGAGCTCTCGATCGATCGAGATTTAGTTCCGATCGATCGAGCGAGACAGTGGGTCTAATGTATGATTTAAAACTTTGATGTCCATCGATCGAAGGATTTCTCGATCGATCGGTGAAGCTCCTCGATCGATCGGTAAAATGTTCGATCGATCGAGCGAGGCAGGAAGCCAAGACACTGTTAGTGCACAGTGTCTCGATCGATCGAGACCTAGGGTATAATGTGGTCTTGTAGAACCATCCCAGGTACCATCCCAGGTACCTGCACCATCTAGGAGATAAAGTCTGTTGACTCCTCCTCCTTTTGAAAAGGTACGTAAGAAGCGTACGGGCATCGGACGGTAACACACATCTCTATTCTACAACTATGCTTTTATTGCATGAGTATTCACGATGAAATGACGGTGTTTATACGATGTTTACACGATGATGTTTATATGATGTTTATACGATGAAGTTCATATGATGTTTATTGCTTATACGATGCTTATATGATGACATTTATGTGATGTATTGTGGTAAGACGCCACGGGGTAAGATGCCCTACATGGTAAGAGGCCATGCGATGTATTGTGGTAAGATGCCACGGGGTAAGATGCCCCATATGGTAAGAGGCCATACGATGATGTTGTGGTAAGATGCCACGGGGGTAAGATGCCCCATATGCATGATTCTAAATCAGGGACAACAATAAGAAGTGAATGTATAACCAGCATATTACTTAACTAATGTTTCATGCATTTACTATGATGTTTATAATGTTAAGTAAGATTATATATGCTCATGATGTATTGTCCCTGTAGGTACACTTTCGGACGAAAGGACTAAGGGTCGGGTTGAGGCAGTGAGCTGCGAGGGACACAGGAATGTATAGAATTCAAGTGATGATTAGTATCTACTCTAGGAGTAGTGTAAATCTAAATGACATTCCTTTAGAATGTAATGAATTGTTTTTGAAGTTTTGCATTTTGGCCTGTAATCCCGTTAGCTCATGTAACAACCAAAACCTTAAGATGTTACTTTAATGCATTTTTAGTCCTTCTTATGTCTAATAATCACTGTTAAGGTGGGAACACCCCACACGTATCAATTTATCTATCAAAACCTACCAAATCGTAGACAATTAAGCACTCAAGATGTGTCTATTTCTAGTCACATCAGTAAGCGACGTACGGGCATCCCAACGGTAACATGTATTTTATGTTTGTCTATTTGACACATGATAAATGCAAAGTTGTGCATTAAGAGTATGATACATGTTTATGCATTGTTGTTGCATGTTTATGTTGTTGAATAAAGAGTGTGTATTCCACGAGTCAAGGTTATCCCAGTGATGATTTGAATGCTTACGCTTATACCGCTAAAAATGTGGAGCAAGGTTTGCACATGGAGGCGGGGTATACCATACTAAGCGGGGAAGAAGGTACCGCTAGTATGAAGAGCGGGGAAGAAGGTACCTCTAGCGGGGAAGAATGTACCGCTTGTTATGAAATAATGAAGCGGGGAAGATGGTACCGCTCATTATGAAGTTAAGAAGTAAGAAGCATTAAAATACACTGATGATAAACTGACTAAGAAAGATTTAAGATTAAGAAGTGAAGTTAAGTCATGACATTTATTTAAGAAGCCATAATTTCATGTAATGATTTGATTATGAGTTATGGTACATGGACAACCAATGGGTGTATTAAATGCATTGGAAATACAGGAAGTATTTTATGTTATGATTTATGCATTTATGCTTTACATGCATATTGTGTTGAATATGAATTATGATGTGCTCATGTTGGGGGTTGTCTTTGTAGGTGCTTTTGCTAAGGAGAACCAGGGTTGATACATTGAGCTGTAAGGAGTGCTATAACGATAACAGGACAGAGTTCTTTTGTGTAGTCTCTACAAGTAGTAGAGTAGAACTATAGTGTCACTCCTATTGTTTTGAGGAATGTGTAAGGACCCCAAGCCCTTAACCATTGATTAGTGTATTAATAATTATGTGTGGTACATGCTTTCAATAAATCAATCGGGAAACACAGATGATACTTTACCATTGAATGACAATTACAAAATTTCTTTAATATTCAACATTAAGATCATCTCTACCCACAATTAGACTCATAGATTCCGCCCATTTCCATCCCCATTACACCACTTTTCACATGGTAGACTTTTATAAAAATTTGGGCAGAGTCTCCCCATAAATAGAGCCATCCCGAAATAAAAGCGCATCACAATATATAGTTCCCGGCCAGGGAAAACACATACTCAACAGAACACAGCACGCTAAGTAAATTCCCAGCCAGGGAAGACACCACACATAAAACGACATAAATGGGTTTCAACACCCACTTAATACACCCATGACTCTCATATCATTAGCAATTCTACTCTTAATTGCATGCAACATAGAATGAAAGAGAGAAAGGCTCATGCCTTTATATACAACCCATATACAAGCATAACCGTGCTCACATGCGAGCATCATAAATATGTATATAACCTTCGGGTGTTGTGATGACCAGAGATTAGGGATGTTAATCCCGGAGTGTTAATAACCCCTAAAGTTGTTTTACGTGGCGATTATGAGTTTAATCGAAGTGTTGGGCCTTTCGGGCTCGTCTATTTGAGTAGTTGGGATCGTTGGATCCCGAGGTTGAGATCGTATTCTCATTTCGGTGAAAACCTGTGAGTTGGGTTTTTACTGTGACTCAGAATCTCGGGTGCTTTGTGTGGGCACCGGTAGGGGGTTTTTGAGTTAGAGAGAGAGTTTTTGAAAACAGATGATTTTTAATGAATCATGATGTATTTGTGGGGCTATTAGTATTTCGGGGTATTTTTGCTATAAATACCAGTTGAACCCGAGATTTTAATTATTGGAACCATTTTTCCCACCTTTCCCGTTTTCTCTCTCCCCGCACCCACACGATTTTCCCGATCCCCTTTTGACCCCCGCGACTTCAAACGCCGCGCCCGCCGCCGTCCGGCCGCCGTTCGGCGCGTCCGACCCGCCGCCAGCTTCGTCTCTTCCAGGCGCTCCTATCCATACCATCAGTTTGAAGTTTGGTCGCGATTTGAGCTCGGATTTCTGCAAAAAGCGCTAGGGTTCGAAACTGGTTCTGTCCGATTTTGTGGCTCGATTTTGGTACGATTTTTGGGGCTTTTATTCTGGTGTTTTGGGGCGTTTTTGAGCTGATATTGAGTCGATAATTTCAGACTTTTATGGTTCGAAAATATTTGTTGCATTTGGTTCGAATTTCAGCGCTGTTTTCGTGAGTTAGGGTTCGAAATTGGGGTTTATGTTCGAATTTCGGGGATTTTTGGTGAGGGATGATGATTCTTGTTGTTGATCAATTAATTCATGTTTAGATGAATTATGGTGATTATTTGAGTTCGAATTGTTATGATGGGGTTCGAATTATTGAAGGTGTTCTTGAGCAATTTTTGATAATGGTTGATTGTCGTGTGTTGACAATATTTTTTAGGGTTATGGGTGTAAGGACCCTAATACTTAAGTGCGGAAATAAGGCATAATAGAGCTAATATAATGATCAGAGTGAGAAAAGAACATGTTGAGTCTATGAGCTTAAGCATTACATGCCATAATAATAAGGACTTCCAAAAAGAATGGATTAATTACATTCCTCATCGATGAATGCTATCAACTAGTTTTACACTACTCCTAGAGTAGACACTAGACAAAATAATCTTGTCCTTTAATCCTCAAAAGAATGCTTCACAAGCTCACCACCTCAACCCGTTCAAAGCTTGCTATCATGCCAAAAAGGTACCTACAAGGACAACCCCCAAACATGAGCAATAATAATCATTCATATTCAACACAATATGAAGATAAAGCGTAAATGCATAATCAATATAAAACACTTCCTGTTTTCCATGCATTTCAAACGCTTCCCGTTTGGTTGTCCCTGTACCATAACTCATGAGTATAATCAACAGATTATTTTTAATGGCCAAAACATGTCATGACATATACCATCTCAACAATATCAAATATTGGTCACCATTCCCTAGTCTGTCCATCACAGTGTATTTTAATGCCCCTCGCTTATTTTCATATGGGCGGCATAGGATAACCTCGCTTCAATGGACATACGGTACTCCCACCCCTCGCTTCACAGAGAGCGGCAAATACCCTTTCCTCGCCCCATATGACAACCACGCTCAAATGTGACATGCGGCGCTCCCACCCCTCGCTTCACATTTAGCGGAACCAAAACAAAAAGCGGCAAGCATTAAAATCATCAAAGGATGACCACGACTCATGGGATGTGCATCCAATAATCATAATATGCATCTATCATCAATATGCATCAATTACCATGTATATGCATCCACAATGCAATACCACATATGGCATAAATCAACACGTATATGCATCCACAATGCAATACCACATATATACCCGCATCCACAATGCATAATCAATGAGTATATAAAATACATGTTACCGTTGGGTGCCCGTACGTCCACTACGTACCTTTCCAAAATGTAGGATATGGTAGGACTTCAATGCCTTGGCTGTGTTGCCACCTGGGTTGGTTCTACATATTCACAAATACCAATATTAGAACCCAATAATAGTCCAATACCAAAAATCCCACAAAAAAAACCAAAAATACAAAATTTTGGCCTTCGCGATCGATCGCCCATCACGGCGATCGATCGCCAAACCCTACTGCCCGAGTACCAAATTTTGCACCCTTCGGCGATCGATCGCCACCCCTGGCGCGATCGATCGCCAGACCCGCCGATCGATCGCCCAAGAGTGGCGATCGATCGCCAAAGGCTTGAAAAGCTTACTGCCTGGGCGCGATCGATCGCCTGGAATGGGCGATCGATCGCCGACCTCTGTTACCCGAAAATCCTCCATTTTTGCACCTCTAAACCATTCCAACCCATTCCAACTCTTAACCATCAAACCAACAACTCAAATAACAACATAAACTTCCAAAATACACCTTAAAACAACCATAAATCCAACCATTAACCAAACCCACAACAACCCAACAAAACCCATTTTAAAACCATTCAAAATCAAACCAAACTCAAACAAAACCTTACAAAATTAAAGCATGAGGTACCCATACCTCTTGGGGATCTCAAATCACCCAATATGCTCCACAAATCAAGATTTTTGAAAGGTTTCTCCTCAACCCTAGGCTTGAGCTCGAAAATTGGGAGGGGAAGGGTTTGTGGATTTGATTTTGGTAAAGTAAGAGTGAGGTTGAAAGAGTGGGGTTGGATATTAAAATGTGAGTTTATTAAAATGATACCCAAAAGAATTCCATGGTGTATAAAACACCCCAACATGATATTTTTCAAAGCATTTACTCAAAATGCACCATAATATCAATTAACACATGATTTCTAATAAATTGCTAACCAAGGCAAATAATCATGCTTCCAATAATATTTACCCAACATGCACCACATGCACCCTAAAATGCAATCCCGGGTCACCCCTATCCACATGACCATGCATTTCCATAAGGTAAATAAATCCCAAAACATAATCAATTACCACATAATTAATCATGTAAACACAATTAAAGCCAAATAGCAATTAACCATTTCGGGGATGTCACAATACTCCCCTACTTATAAGATTTCGTCCTCGAAATCACATGCACTTACCCCAACAGAAACTAAACATAAACTCATACCAGAGAATAGTTCCGGGTAGTGCTGCACCATATGCTGCTCCGTCTCCCACGTAGCCTCCTCGACACCCCTGCGATCCCACTGAACTTTGATCATCGGTATCACTTTGTTCCGAAGTATACGGTCTGCTCTGTCCAGAATTCTAACTGGCCGTTCTACATAAGATACATCTGACTCTAACTGAACTTCGGAAGGCTGTAACACGTGAGACGGATCCGGCTCATACTTTCGCAGCATCGATACATGAAACACATCATGTATCCCAGATAAAGAAGGCGGCAAAGCCAGTCGGTAAGCCAATGTGCCAATGCGCTGCAAGATCTCGTACGGTCCAACATACCTCGGAGACAGTTTCCCGCGCATCCCAAATCGCACAACGCCTCTGAAAGGCGAGATCTTCAAAAAGACCTTATCTCCCAACCGAAATTCTAACGGTCTCCGCCGTTTATTCGCATAAGCTGCCTGTCTGTCTTGGGCTGCTTTCATTTTCTGCCTTATAATCTTTATCTTCTCTTCCATTTCCCGGATTAACTCAGGCCCTCCGACTGATCTACTGTCCAAATCATCCCAACACAAGGGCGATCTACATCGTCTGCCATAAAGAGCTTCAAACGG
This sequence comes from Haberlea rhodopensis, assembly GCA_907163345.1. NCBI lineage: Eukaryota > Viridiplantae > Streptophyta > Magnoliopsida > Lamiales > Gesneriaceae > Haberlea > Haberlea rhodopensis. Next base: position 1,300,610 of record CAJQUN010000123.1, on the reverse strand, counting down.
AGCCATCTGAATACTTGCCTGGTAGCTATTGTTATAAGAAAACACTACCAGAGGCACTGAATCCTGCCAAGACGTATCGAACTCCAAAACACAAGCTCTCAGCATGTCCTCGAGCGTCTGAATAGTGCGTTCGGTCTGGCCATCCGTCTGAGGATGATAAGCAGTACTCAATCTGACCTCAGTTCCCAAAGCTGACTGAAGGCCTTCCCAAAAATGAGATGTGAATCGCGGATCTCGATCTGACACAATAGAAACGGGGATCCCATGCAATCTCACCACATCTCTAATATATAACTGCGCTATCCTCAAGAATGTAAAGGTCGTGCTATAGGGGATAAAGTGGGCTACCTTGGTCAATCTGTCCACAATCACCCAAATAGCATCGAAGCCTGAAGCACTTCTCGGCAAATGAGTCACGAAGTCCATGGAAATGTGCTCCCACTTCCACTTCGGTATCTCCAAGCTCCTCAATTCGCCGCCAGGTCTCTGCCTCTCTGCCTTAACCTGCTGGCAGATCAGACACCTCTTCACAAAAGCGACGACATCAGACTTCATTCTCTTCCACCAAAACTGACCACGCAGATCTCTGTACATCTTCTTCCCGCCTGGGTGGATGCTAAGTCTGCTACTGTGAGCTCGCTCCAAGATTCCCTTACGCAACTCCGGCGTACTCGGAACTACCCAGCGGTTACCCAATCTCAAAGATCCGTCGTCGGCCACTCTGAACATCGTCGGCTGACCAAGATGCACTATAGACAACCATCTCTGAACCTCAGCATCTGATCTCTGAGCTCTCCTGATGTTCTCATAAATATCTGGCTCAGCTAATAAGGTAGAGACATACACTGGTGATGCATCTATATCAAAATCATAGCCGAGATGGCAATAGGAGGTCATCATAGCCGACAAATGGATGACGTCCTCAGCAGAACTCCTCACTTTCCGGCTCAAGGCGTCCGCTGTCAAATTGGCTTTCCCGGGATGGTACTCTATCTCACAGTCATAGTCCTTGAGTAGGTCCATCCATCTCCTCTGTCTCATGTTCAGCTCCGCCTGAGTGAATAGAAACTTGAGGCTCTTGTGATCCGTGTATATGGTGAATGAAGTGCCATATAAGTAATGTCTCCAGGGAATATAGCCGCCAATTCCAAGTCATGAACTGGATATCTGGTCTCATGCGGCTTCAACTGCCTCGATGCATAAGCTACCACATGCTTATCTTGCATCAGAACACACCCAAGGCCCTGCAGTGATGCATCAGTATACAGAACAAATCTGGAGTTCTCCGTCGGGATCACTAACACTGGCGCCGTCGTCAACCGGTGCTTTAACTCCTGGAAGCTCTCCTCACAAGCTTCTGACCAAAAGAAAGGAACACCCTTCTGAGTCAACTGAGTCAGCGGCTTGGCAATCTTCGAAAAGCCCTCGACGAAACGCCGATAATACCCGGCCAAGCCCAGAAAACTCCGGATCTCAGGCACAGAAGTGGGGGCAGCCCACTCCATCACGGCCTCAATCTTCTTTGGATCTACAGATATTCCGCTGCTCGATATAACATGCCCCAGAAACACTACACTGCTCAGCCAAAACTCACACTTACTGAGCTTAGCATACAACTGATGCTCTCTGAGAATCTGAAGCACTGCCCTCAAGTGTTTCACATGCTCTTCCTCGCTCCGGGAGTAGATAAGAATGTCGTCAATAAACACGATGACGAACTGATCAAGATACTGCTGAAACACTCTGTTCATCAGACTCATAAAGACTGCTGGAGCATTCGTCACGCCGAACGGCATCACTAGGAACTCATAATGCCCATATCGGGTCCGGAACGCTGTCTTCTGCACATCTTCCTCTCTGACCCGAATCTGATGATACCCGGATCTCAAATCAATCTTGCTATACACCCTGGTACCCTGCAACTGATCAAACAAGTCATCTATCCTTGGGAGAGGATACTTGTTCTTCACTGTAGCCTTATTCAGTTGCCGGTAATCGATACACAACCGCATCGAACCGTCCTTCTTCTTCACAAAGAGAACTGGTGCGCCCCATGGCGACACGCTCGGGCGTATATATCCCTTGTCCAAGAGATCCTGCAACTGTTCTTTCAACTCTCTCAACTCAGCCGGTGCCATCCTATAAGGCGCACGAGAGATAGCGGATGTCCCTGGCAACAGCTCGATCCCAAACTCAACTTCCCTAGCCGGTGGGAATCCTGGGATCTCTTCTGGGAATACATCAGCAAACTCTGTCACTACTGGCACATCCTCAACTCTCAGTTCATTACTCTTCCCAGACGTGTCCACGGCATAAATAAGATAGCCCGTGTGTCCACGTTCCAACAACTGAGTCATCTTGATCGCTGAAATTAACGGAATTTTCGCACGAGAACCGTTGCCATAGAAAGTCCACTGACTGCCCAACTCAGGTCTGAACTTCACTGTCCTCTGCCCGGCAATCTACCACTGCCTGATATCTGTTCAGAACATCAATACCCAAGATGCAGTCAAAGTCTGACATATCCCAGCACAATCAAGTCTGATCTCAATTCGTTGCCCTCAAAATAAATGAGGCAGTCTGCCAAGAACTGATCAGTAACGACGTTTCTTCCAGTGGGTGTCGAGACAAGGAGAGGCGTGGGTAAAGAAGACGTGCGCATATGGTGTCTTTCCACAAAACCCACCGATACAAAAGAATGGGAGGCACCTGTATCGATCAAAATAAAAGCAGGGTACGTAAATAAATGACACGTACCGGCAATCACCTCCTCTGGGGCTGCCTGGGCCTGCTCCCTGGTCAGTGCATACACCTGCCCCTGGGGTGGTCCTACTGTCTGACCTCCCGATGGTCGAGGCCCAAACTGCTGCCTCTGCTGCACTGTCCTATCCTCAAACCTTGGCCTGCTGCCCTGATACTCTGACTGTCCTCCCCGTGTGGGGCAATACCGAGCAATGTGGCCCATCTTGCCACAGACATAACATGCAGGACACTTGTTTGAAGAATGTGGCCCTCCACAATTATTGCACCTCGGCTCTCCCGGCCTATCCCCTTGTGAAGATCCTCTATTGGCCGTCCAATTGCCCTTCTTGCCATCCTGCTTCTGACCAAAGTGTTTCTTTCCACCATACCGTGAAGATGAAGAGGCACCACGGGGCTTAAATGGCTCACCCCGAGGCCTCAAACTGTCACTAGTCTGCCTCTGTTGCGGTACTGGTGGTGGCATAGCGTAAGCTCCCACTCCTAGCTCAGCAAGCTCCGCTCTTGTGAGAGCATCATCAAAAGAAGTTGGGTTATTAGTGATAACCCGGTCATAGAGCTCCGGTCGCAATCCCTTCATGAAATTCCTCATCTTAGCGTGTCCACTGGTGGCAATATGGGGAACGTATCTCAACAACGAAGAGTACCGTGTGGCATAGTCTGCCACTGTCATGTTCCCCTGCCTCAGACTTGTAAATTCATCCTCCTTTGTCTGTCTTGCTGCCGCGGAGAAGTACCGATTCAGAAACCTAGTCCTGAAGAGTGTCCAATCAATCACAGCACCCTGTGCTCTCATCTCCATCACTGTGCTCCTCCACCACATCAGAGGTTTCTTGGCTAACTGAAACTCCGCCAGCCTCATCCAAGCAGTAACAGCACAAGGAGCCGATACAAAGATCTGCTCAAGTCTTTCCAGCCACTCTTCCGCTTCTTCTCCGGACTCTGTCCCCTCAAACCGGGGCGGATGATAAGACAGAAACTGCGTCAAGCTAATCTCACCGGTAGCAATAACTGAACTACTGGTTCCATCCCTACAGCCGGTGGAGGTAGAGGGTTTGTCTGTCCAATACTAGCATTCATGCTCCCCATATCACCGACTTCCTCATTAGCAGCCATGCTGTAATACAAATGTTAACAACAATTCCAAAGCAGTATATTTGTTATGCCGTTAGATAACAGGAGTGATATAAGCATGTTAGTATAACAGGATATACAAAATATGCACCACATGCATAAACATGCTTCAAATGTAAGCACCTAGCCTATCATGCTAAGGCTACCCTTCACTCGTTCCCGGGTTCTCTAACCACTGCTCTGATACCACTAATGTAAGGACCCTAATCCTTAAGTGCGGAAATAAGGCATAATAGAGCTAATATAATGATCAGAGTGAGAAAAGAACATGTTGAGTCTATGAGCTTAAGCATTACATGCCATAATAATAAGGACTTCCAAAAAGAATGGATTAATTACATTCCTCATCGATGAATGCTATCAACTAGTTTTACACTACTCCTAGAGTAGACACTAGACAAAATAATCCTGTCCTTTAATCCTCAAAAGAATGCTTCACAAGCTCACCACCTCAACCCGTTCAAAGCTTGCTATCATGCCAAAAAGGTACCTACAAGGACAACCCCCAAACATGAGCAATAATAATCATTCATATTCAACACAATATGAAGATAAAGCGTAAATGCATAATCAATATAAAACACTTCCTGTTTTCCATGCATTTCAAACGCTTCCCGTTTGGTTGTCCCTGTACCATAACTCATGAGTATAATCAACAGATTATTTTTAATGGCCAAAACATGTCATGACATATACCATCTCAACAATATCAAATATTGGTCACCATTCCCTAGTCTGTCCATCACAGTGTATTTTAATGCCCCTCGCTTATTTTCATATGGGCGGCATAGGATAACCTCGCTTCAATGGACATGCGGTACTCCCACCCCTCGCTTCACAGAGAGCGGCAAATACCCTTTCCTCGCCCCATATGACAACCACGCTCAAATGTGACATGCGGCGCTCCCACCCCTCGCTTCACATTTAGCGGAACCAAAACAAAAAGCGGCAAGCATTAAAATCATCAAAGGATGACCACGACTCATGGGATGTGCATCCAATAATCATAATATGCATCTATCATCAATATGCATCAATTACCATGTATATGCATCCACAATGCAATACCACATATGGCATAAATCAACATGTATATGCATCCACAATGCAATACCACATATATACCCGCATCCACAATGCATAATCAATGAGTATATAAAATACATGTTACCGTTGGGTGCCCGTACGTCCACTACGTACCTTTCCAAAATGTAGGATATGGTAGGACTTCAATGCCTTGGCTGTGTTGCCACCTGGGTTGGTTCTACATATTCACAAATACCAATATTAGAACCCAATAATAGTCCAATACCAAAAATCCCACAAATAAAACCAAAAATACAAAATTTTGGCCTTCGCGATCGATCGCCCATCACGGCGATCGATCGCCAAACCCTACTGCCCGAGTACCAAATTTTGCACCCTTCGGCGATCGATCGCCACCCCTGGCGCGATCGATCGCCAGACCCGCCGATCGATCGCCCAAGAGTGGCGATCGATCGCCAAAGGCTTGAAAAGCTTACTGCCTGGGCGCGATCGATTGCCTGGAATGGGCGATCGATCGCCGACCTCTGTTACCCGAAAATCATCCATTTTTGCACCTCTAAACCATTCCAACCCATTCCAACTCTTAACCATCAAACCAACAACTCAAATAACAACATAAACTTCCAAAATACACCTTAAAAACCATAAATCCAACCATTAACCAAACCCACAACAACCCAACAAAACCCATTTTAAAACCATTCAAAATCAAACCAAACTCAAACAAAACCTTACAAAATTAAAGCATGAGGTACCCATACCTCTTGGGGATCTCAAATCACCCAATATGCTCCACAAATCAAGATTTTTGAAAGGTTTCTCCTCAACCCTAGGCTTGAGCTCGAAAATTGGGAGGGGAAGGGTTTGTGGATTTGATTTTGGTAAAGTAAGAGTGAGGTTGAAAGAGTGGGGTTGGATATTAAAATGTGAGTTTATTAAAATGATACCCAAAAGAATTCCATGGTGTATAAAACACCCCAACATGATATTTTTCAAAGCATTTACTCAAAATGCACCATAATATCAATTAACACATGATTTCTAATAAATTGCTAACCAAGGCAAATAATCATGCTTCCAATAATATTTACCCAACATGCACCACATGCACCCTAAAATGCAATCCCGGGTCACCCCTATCCACATGACCATGCATTTCCATAAGGTAAATAAATCCCAAAACATAATCAATTACCACATAATTAATCATGTAAACACAATTAAAGCCAAATAGCAATTAACCATTTCGGGGATGTCACAATGAGTGTGCTTGAGCATGGGTTGCATGTTCGTAATTAATTGTGAATTAATTTATCGTGTTAGCACATCGTTCCTCGGAGCATGGAACTCGAGCAAGGTTTGGCTCGGACTTCGGAAATTTGAGGTACGTGTGACGTACGAGCATTACTATATAGTAGAGCATTTGTGAAATGCATAATGTGTTTTAATTGCATTAGATGGTTGTGGGTATGGTCATATATATATATGTGTGTTGAAACGACTATGGAACGACCTAGTCTTGACATTGCTACCACAAGTGTGCGTAATACTAGAGTAGTATAACCTTACCTGAGATATGGGGTACTGGGTTTATATGACTATTGTAGGGTATTTGAGATGCCTGAGAATGATCGTGGGATCATGTATTCATTGTAAGACATGTGAGATGTCTAAGTGAAATGGAGAATTGGTAAAATAAATGCTAGGCATTTGAGCTATCTGTGATTGGTAGCAAAGTTGAAGATCAGCATTAGATATTGAGATATCTATATTCGTATGTATAATAAATTTGGAATCATCAATTATTGATATTTGAAAATCAGGCATGCGATGAGTTAAATCAATGTGTTGATTTACTGATTTATGAGATTTGATGAGTTTGATGATTGTGAGAACAGGGACAGTACACGGAATCCCGGATGAGGACGTTGCCATCCAGGGAGTATCATTTAAAATTCATTAATATTTACTTGTGTTGTAAATTATGAATTTCATTATTGTGATTATGAGATTTTGCGTATTGGTATGCTCACCCCGTTGGGGGCTGTATCTGTTGGGGCAGGTGAACAGGTACATCGATGGCTTTGGAGTTGAGCTCGAGCTGTTGATTGGATTCACTCCCAGGATCGTGATACCAGGGCTTGATGGAGCACGGTATCGTATAGAGTACCTATATACACCTGAGGATTATATACATATTCATGATGCTCGCATGTGAGCACGATTATACTTGTATATGGATTGTATATAAAGGCATGAGCCTTTCTCTCTTTCATTTTGGGTTACATGCAATTAGAGTAGAATTGCTAATGATATGAGAGTCATGGGTGTATTATGTGGGTGTTGAGACCCATTTATGTCGTCTTATGTGTGGTGTCTTCCCTGGCTGGGAATTTACTTAGTGTTGTTGTGTTTCTGTTGAGTATGTGTTTTCCATGGCCGGGAACTATATATTGTGTTGTGCTTTTATTTCGGGATAGCTCAATTTACGGGGAGACTCTGCCCAAATTTTTATAAAAGTCCACAATGTAAAAAGTGGCAAAATGGGGTTGGTAATGGGCAACTCTATGAGTCTATATGTTAGTAGAGATGATCTTATAACGTTGAATATTAGAGGAATTTTGTAAGCATCATCTGAGTTTCCCGATTGATTTGTATAGAGGCATGTGCCACACATAGTGGTTAATACACTAATCAAGGGTTAAGGGCTAGGGGTCCTTACATTAGTGGTATCAGAGCAGTGGTTAGCTCTTTGGGGCTGTTGAAGGCCTAAAACATGCTGATAGGGATGGGTAGCACATATTTATGCATGATAGTAGCTAGTGCTGTGTGACACAACTATTTTGCTTATGTGCATTTGTAACATGTGATCATAGTGAAACGATTATATGTCATGACATCTATAGAATCATAATATAACCTGTTGATTATGATTGTGAGTTGTGACACAGGGACAACCAAGTGGAGCATTTTGGAATGCATTGGGATACAGGAAGTACTTTGTACTCATAGTTTATGCATTTACTCATTATAATCATATTGTGGGGAATATGGATTATCGTATGCTCATGGTTTAGAATTGTTCCTGTAGGGACACTATGACGTGGAAAGGCTAAGGCCATGGTTGAAAGGCACGAAACGGTAACCTGCGTTTTATATACATCCTGGAATTATGCATTGTGGTTGCATGTATACATGTAGTGATGATTTTAATGCTTTGCCGCCAAATGTTGAAGCGCGGGGTGGGAGTACCGCATGTCGCATTTGAGCGAGGTGCATTAAAATACACTCATGATGATGTATGTTGGTATATGGATTATGCTTTGTGATGCAGGTATGGATGAAATACTTGGTGAATATCCCATGAGTCATTGTTATGGATGAGTGATGATTTTAAATGCTTGCCGCTATTTATTGTTTTGTGCCGCTAAAATGTGAAGCGAGGGGTGGGAGCGCCGCATGTCCATTTAAGCGAGGTTATTCTATGCCGCCTATATGTGAAGCGAGGGGTGGGAGTACCGCATGTTTTATTTGAGCGAGGGGCATTAAAATACACTACCGTGACAATGACTAGGGATCGGCTATATTGACTGGCGATGGTTCATGCCGCCATGTATATTGATAGCGACGGTTCATTCCGCTATATTGACTGGCGATGGTTCATGCCGCCATGTATATTGATAGCGACGGTTCATTCCGCTATATTGATTGGCGATGGTTCTTGCCGCCATGTATATTGATAGCGACGGTTCATTCCGCTATATTGATTGGCGATGGTTCTTGCCGCCATTTATATTGATAGCGACGGTTCATTCCGCTATATTGACTGGCGATGGTTCATGCCGCCATGTATATTGATAGCGACGGTTCATTCCGCTATATTGATTGGCGATGGTTCTTGCCGCCATGTATATTGATAGCGACGGTTCATTCCGCTATATTGATTGGCGATGGTTCTTGCCGCCATGTGTATTGATAGCGCTGGTTCATTCCGCTATATTGATTGGCGATGGTTCTTGCCGCCATGTGTATTGATAGCGCTGGTTCATTCCGCTATATTGATTGGCGATGGTTCTTGCCGCCATGTGTATTGATAGCGATGCCTCTTTCCGCTATTATGTGGACGATGATTCATGCTCAGGTGTATAGCGAGGTTTCATACCACTTATTATATGACGAGGTATCATGCCGTCGATTCTATAGCGATGGATTGTGCCGCTATGTACTCAGCACAGGATTTTGCCGCCTTCGAGCGATGGGTGCTAACTACGTACTATTATCGAGCGACGGAGACAGGTATGCCGCTATATTGATAGCGATGAGGTATGGCATATTACTTGTGTTAGCATTATTGTGGATACTATGTGTTGCTATATATATGCCATGTGTTTGACGATTAGATTATGGATGTCGTGTATTGACATGTACCGTCGTATGTTTGACGATGTTAGTTGGATGTCACATGTTGACATATGCCGTCACGGGATGACGATGACATAGTTGATGTTCTATGTAGACGTGTGGCGTCGTTTTGATGATTAATACATTTATGTTATGTATTTGGTTATATGGTTTGAGTGCCTTGGTGGGCACATGGTAGTGTCTGAGTCACTAGTTGACGAGACCATTATGCCGAGCAAGTTGCTCGAGGAACTATTGGGTGCGCCGTATAGGAATTATACCGCAGCACATATTCGAAGTATATATTTGTCGAGCAATGATACCCTTGGGTATGCTCGTTGGTTTGGCTAGAGCCAAGTGTTTGGTGGTAAGAGTAGTCATTGAGGAAACTACTCGCTTGTGTTGTGACGTAGGGTAGACATGGTTAAACCCACCCTGAGGGTGTGGGATAAGTCTTAACGGATTACGACTGCATCATAAGTGAGCAAGGACACCGGGTTGTCCATTGTGCTTGGTATTTTAGAGATATGTTGGGCGATGACCCATTACTCTAACGGTTTGTACGGTATGGCATACCAAGATGGAACATATGGTTTGTTGGTGGGCTTGATATGAGCCTATGGAGACAGCGCTTTGCTAGCCAGATATCGTGGTAATGATATAGTGTGATTGATTGGAGCCATGATACTGCTCGTTGGAATCAAGTTTGGCAAATCGTAAGGTGATACGATGTGGATTGTGGCGGACTCTAGTAGTCACCATGTCATTTGAGGTTGAGGATGTGCATGCCTCACTGAAACGTGTATACGTTTATGTTTAATTTTGGTGAGACTTGTCTGGGACAGCTCATGATGTTGGAGTACCAACGAGAGAGTCATCAAGTCGTTATTGACTCGATCTGAGGGAACCCGTGTATTTGGCATGAAATGGGTGTTATTGTATCCATTTTTTCCGAACAGTGGTTCGAGACTTGTGAATCTCGAGTTCGATGGCATTTCCCTTGTGGGGAAGGAGGTAGTATTATACCTATTTGGAAATCATTGAAAGATTCGGTGAGTTGGTACATGTGGTGTTGATCTTGGGAATCACACCGTATTGTTGATCGTCGATTATCGTTCTTCACTGGATAGGGAATGACTCAGAATTGACGGTTGTGTTTGGGGCTTAGGGGTATGTTGTAGATACCCGAGCCGAGTGCATTGAGTATGCATGCGATCTCAGTACTTAGGCAGGTATACTGGTGAGTATACAGATGCCAGTTATTGATTTTCTTTCTGTCAAGCATAGAGTTATGTTATTTTTGGATGGTTAAATCTCTGATGAGAGATATGGAACACCTTGAGATTGGGAATCTCCATGGCACGATTATTATGAGAAACAATCGTGAAGTTGGTTGACTCCCTTTGAGGAGGGATTATCTTGCGAGGATTGAGATGTTTCCTTATTGGTGTTTTCCTCCGAGTTATGTGATAGCCTTCCTAAGTTTGGATTGTTAAATCCTAGGATTATCAAGGGATGGCAGGAATTGGGATTTGTTGGGTGTCGCTGTCGACACAAACGTTGAGGATGCATTGAGTTTATTGCATGTCCTTCAGAATTTGAAATTCTGTGGAGTCTCGGTTGTTTATTTATGATCAGGATGTGATTCTTGGAATATCCGGAGGTGGACACCTTGTGAGATGTCTTTTGTGTGAATCTGTGGCCGTGAGTTGCCCAAATTGAGTTGCAATGATGCGACTGCTCATTCGATGGAGGAGGTTTGAAAGTGGAGACCAGGTTTGGTATGTGTACATCGTGGTATACTAGTGTTTTCCTCGTAATGATGTGTGTTAGACATCGTGAGTCATGATAGAGATGTCTTTGAATGATATCTACGATAGAATCGGGAGCGCTTCGAATCCTTGCAGTTTCAGTTGACTAACTGCTTTTGGATTGTTAGCGTTGAGTTGTACTGACGCTCTTTGACGTTATGATGGTTTTGGAAGTCTATTCCACTCCAGAGTTTGACACGAGGTCAACGTTCTCACGGTTGAGGTGTCATTCAGGATGCGTTCTTACTAGTTGTATTAGAACTAAGGATGACTGTCCGATCTACGGTCGTAACTATTGGTTGTTTTGCAGTCATGAGGGACTGACTTTTGGGATGAACCGCATCGAGGTACGTTTTGCCTCTTGGGTGATATGTTGGTTCTGGCATGCCGCTCTGTTTCAGAGTTTGATATGAGATAAGTATCCTCGCGGTTTTTAAGGCGATTCTGATATGGTCAAGAATCGAGGTTATGGCTTCATGTTGTTGATTAGCCCGGGTGTTACGTGATACACCGGTGCTAATTCGAGGACAAAATTCTTTTAGTGGGGGATATTGTGATGACCAGAGATTAGGGATGTTAATCCCGGAGTCTTAATAACCCCTAAAGTTGTTTTACGTGGCGATTATGAGTTTAATCGAAGTGTTGGGCCTTTCGGGCTCGTCTATTTGAGTAGTTGGGATCGTTGGATCCCGAGGTTGAGATCGTATTCTCATTTCGGTGAAAACCTGTGAGTTGGGTTTTTAGTATGACTCAGAATCTCGGGTGCTTTGTGTGGGCACCGGTAGGGGGTTTTTGAGTTAGAGAGAGAGTTTTTGAAAACAGATGATTTTTAATGAATCATGATGTATTTGTGGGGTTATTAGTATTTTGGGGTATTTTTGCTATAAATATCAGTTGAACCTGAGATTTTAATTATTGGAACCATTTTTCCCACCTTTCCCGTTTTCTCTCTCCCCGCACCCACACGATTTTCCCGATCCCCTTTTGACCCCCGCGACTTCAAACGCCGCGCCCGCCGCCAGCTTCGTCTCTTCCAGGCGCTCCTATCCATACCATCAATTTGAAGTTTGGTCGCGATTTGAGCTCGGATTTCTGCAGAAAGCGCTAGGGTTCGAAATTGGTTCTGTCCGATTTTGTGGCTCGATTTTGGTACGATTTTTGGGGCTTTTATTCTGGTGTTTTGGGGCGTTTTTGAGCTGATATTGAGTCGATAATTTCAGACCTTTATGGTTCGAAAATATTTGTTGCATTTGATTCGAATTTCAGCGCTGTTTTCGTGAGTTAGGGTTCGAAATTGGGGTGTATGTTCGAATTTTGGGGATTTTTGGTGTGGGATGATGATTCTTGTTGTTGATCGATTAATTTATGTTTAGATGAATTATGGTGATTATTTGAGTTCGAATTGTTATGATGGGGTTCGAATTATTGAAGGTGTTCTTGAGCAATTTTTGATAATGGTTGATTGTCGTGTGTTGACAATATTTTTGAGGGTTATGGGTGTGCTTGAGCATGGGTTGCATGTTCGTAATTAATTGTGAATTAATTTATCGTGTTAGCACATCGTTCCTCGGAGCATGGAACTCGAGCAAGGTTTGGCTCGGACTTCGGAAATTTGAGGTACGTGTGACGTACGAGCATTACTATATAGTAGAGCATTTGTGAAATGCATAATGTGTTTTAATTGCATTAGATGGTTGTGGGTATGGTCATATATATATATGTGTTGAAACGACTATGGAACGACCTAGTCTTGACATTGCTACCACAAGTGTGCGTAATACTAGAGTAGTATAACCTTACCTGAGATATGGGGTACTGGGTTTATATGACCATTGTAGGGTATGTGAGATGCGTGAGAATGATCGTGGGATCATGTATTCATTGTAAGACATGTGAGATGTCTAAGTGAAATGGAGAATTGGTAAAATAAATGCTAGGCATTTGAGCTATCTGTGATTGGTAGCAAAGTTGAAGATCAGCATTAGATATTGAGATATCTATATTCGTATGTATAATAAATTTGGAATCATCAATTATTGATATTTGAAAATCAGGCATGCGATGAATTAAATCAATGTGTTGATTTACTGATTTATGAGATTTGATGAGTTTGATGATTGTGAGAACAGGGATAGTACACGGAATCCCGGATGAGGACGTTGCCATCCAGGGAGCATCATTTAAAATTCATTAATATTTACTTGTGTTGTAAATTATGAATTTCATTATTGTGATTATGAGATTTTGCGTATTGGTATGCTCACCCCGTTGGGGGCTGTCTCTGTTGGGGCAGGTGAACAGGTACATCGATGGCTTTGGAGTTGAGCTCGAGCTGTTGATTGGATTCACTCCCAGGATCGTGATACCAGGGCTTGATGGAGCAGGGTATCGTATAGAGTACCTATATACACCTGAGGATTATATACATATTCATGATGCTCGCATGTGAGCACGATTATACTTGTATATGGATTGTATATAAAGGCATGAGCCTTTCTCTCTTTCATTTTGGGTTACATGCAATTAGAGTAGAATTGCTAATGATATGAGAGTCATGGGTGTATTATGTGGGTGTTGAGACCCATTTATGTCGTCTTATGTGTGGTGTCTTCCCTGGCTGGGAATTTACTTAGTGTTGTTGTGTTTCTGTTGAGTATGTGTTTTCCCTGGCCGGGAACTATATATTGTGTTGTGCTTTTATTTCGGGATAGCTCAATTTACGGGGAGACTCTGCCCAAATTTTTATAAAAGTCCACAATGTAAAAATTGGCAAAATGGGGTTGGTAATGGGCAACTCTATGAGTCTATATGTTAGTAGAGATGATCTTATAACGTTGAATATTAGAGGAATTTTGTAAGCATCATCTGAGTTTCCCGATTGATTTGTATAGAAGCATGTGCCACACATAGTGGTTAATACACTAATCAAGGGTTAAGGGCTAGGGGTCCTTACAGGTGTATATAAGTACTCTATACGATACCGTGCTCCATCAAGCCCTGGTACCACGATCCTGGGAGTACATCCAATCAACAGCTCGAGCTCAGATCCACAGCCATCGATGTACCTGTTCACCTGCCCCAACAGAGACAGCCCCCAACGGGGTGAGCATACCAATACACAAAATCCCATAATCACAATAATGAAATTCATAATTTACAGCGAAAGTAAATACTAATGAATTTTAAATGATACTCCCTGGATGGCAACGTCCTCATCCGGGATTCCGTGTAATGTCCCTGTTCTCACAATCATCAAACACATCAAATCTCAAAAATAGTAAATCAACACATTGATTTAACTCATAGCATGCCTGATTCTCAAGTATCAATAATTAATGATTCCAAATTCATTATACATACAAATATAGATATCTCGATATCTAATACTGATTTTCAACTTTGCTACCAATCACAGATAGCTCAAATGCCTAGCATTTATTTTACCAATTCTCCATTATACTTAGACATCTCACATGTCTCATAATTAATACATGATTCCACGATCATTCTCAGGCATCTCAAATGCCCTACTATAGTCATATAAACCCAGTACCCCATATCTCTTATAAGGTCATACTACTCTAGTATCACGCACGCTTGTGGCGGCGATGTCAAGGTTGGGTCGTTCCATAATCATATCAACACATATATATATATAGCCATACCCACAACCATCTAATGCAATTAAAATACATTATGCATTTCACAAATGCTCTTATATAAAGTAATGCTCGTACGTCGCACGTACCTTAAATTTCCGAAGTCCGAGCCAAACCTTGCTCGAGTTCCATGCCCCGAGGAACAATGTGCTAACACGATAAATAATTCACAATTATTTACGAACATGCAACCCATGCTTAAGCACACCCATAACCCTCAAAAATATTGTCAACACACGACAAAAACCATTATCAAAAAATTGCTCAAGAATACCTTCAATAATTCGAACCCTATCATAACAATTCGAACTCAAATAATCACCATAATTCATCTAAAACATGAATTTATCGATCAATAGCAAGAATCATCACCCTTGCCAAAAACCCCCAAAATTCGAACATAAACCCCTCAAACATACTGGAAAAATTCGAACCATAAGCCACAAATTTTCGAACCAAATCCTCACGCCCAACAGCAAGAAATTCGAACCATTAAGCAACAATTTTTTTGAACTACAAAGTAAGAAAGTTTCGACCCAAATCAAAGCACAAAAGGCCCCAAAAACACCTGAATAAAAGCCCCAAAATCGTACCAAAAATCGAGCCCCAAATCGGACAAATTCCAGTTTTGAACCCTAGCGATTTCTGCAGAAATCCGAACTCAAATCGCGACCAAACTTTAAATTGATGGTATGGACAGGTGCGCCTAGAAGAGACGAAGCTGGCGGCGGGTCGGACGCACCGAACGGCGGCCGGACGGCGGCGGGCGCACGCCTGGAAGCGGCGTGGGTCAAATGGGATCGGGAAAATCGCGCGGGCGAGGAGAGAGAGGGAAGGTGGGGAAAATGGTTCCGATAATTAAAATCTCGGGTTCAACTGGTATTTATAGCAAAAATACCCCGAAATACTAATAGCCCCACAAATACATCATGACTCATTAAAAATCATCTGTTTTCAAATATTCTCTCTCTAACTCCAAAACCCCCTACCGGTGCCCACACAAAGCACCCGAGATTCCGAGACACTTCAACAACCCAACTCTTAGGTTTTTCACCGTAATGAGAATACAATCTCAACCTCGGGATCCAACAATCCCAACTACCCAAATAGACGAGCCCGAAAGGCATAACACCTCGATTAAACTCCAAATCGTACGTAAAACAACTTTAGGGGTTATTAACACTACGGGATTAACATTTATAATCCCTGGTCATCACAATATCCCCCACTAAAAGAATTTCGTCCTCGAATTAGCATCGGTGTATCACGTAACACCCAGGCTACACAACAACATGAAGCCATAACCTCGATTCTTGACCATATCAGAATCGTCTTAATAAACGCGAGGATACTTACCTCACATCAAACTCTGAAACAGAGCGACATACCACAACCAACATATCACCCAAGAGGCAAAACGTACCTCGATGCGGTTCATCCCAAAAGTCAGTCCCTCATGACTGCAAAACAACCAATACTTACGACCGTAGATCGGACAGTCATCTTTAATTCTAATACAACTAGTAAGAACGCATCCTGAATGACACCTCAACCGTGAGAACGTTGACCTCGTGTCAAACTCTGGAGTGGAATAGACTTCCAAATCCATCATAACGCCAAAGAGCATCAGCACAACTCAATGCTAACAATCCAAAAGCAGTTAGTCAACTGAAACAGCAAGGATTCGAATCGCTCCCGATTCTATCGTAGATATCATCCAATGACATCTTTATTATGACTCACGATGTCTAATACACATCATTACGAGGAAAACACTAGTATACCACGATGTACACTTACCAAACCTGGTCTCCACTTTCAAACTACTCCATCAAATGAGCAGTCGCATCATTGCAACTCAATTTGGGCAACTCACGGCCACAGATTCACACAAAAGACATCTCACAAGATGTCCACCTCCGGATATTCCAAGGATCACATCCTGATCATAAATAAACCATCGAGACTCCACAGAGTTCAGATTCTGAAAGGACAAGCAATAAACCCATGGCATCCTCAACGCTTGTGTCGACAGCTACACCCAACCAATCCGAATTCCTGCCATCCCTTGATAATCCAGGATTTAACAATCCAAACTTGGGAAGGCTATCGTATGATTCGAAGGGAAACACCAACAAGGAAATACCTTAACCCACATAAGATAATCCCTCCTCAAAGGGAGTCAACTAACTTCATGATTATTCCTCATAATTTATCGTGCCATGGAGATTCCCAATCTCAAGGTGTTCCATATCTCTCATCAGAGATTTAACCATCCAAAAAATAGTATAACTATATGCTTGACAAAAAAGAAATCAATAACTGGCATCCGTACACTCACCGGTATACCTGCCTAAGCACTGACATCACATGCATACTCAATGCACTTGGCTCGGGCATCTACAACATACCCCTAAGCCCCAAACACAACTGTCAATTTTGCGTCATTCCCATCCAGTGGAGAATGATAATCGACGATCAACAACACGGCGTGATTCCCAAAATCAACACCACACGTACCAACTTACCGAATCCTTCAAAGATTCCCCAAATAGGTATAATACTACCTCCTTCCCCACAAGGGAAGTGCTATCGAACTCGAGATCCACTAGTCTCGAACCACCGTTCGGAAAAAAAAACTGGATACAATAACACCCATTGCATCCCAAGTACACGGATTCCCCAGATCGAGTCAATGACGACTTGATGACTCTCTTGTTGGTACTCCAACATTATGAGCTATCCCAGACAAGTCTCACCAAGATTTAACATAAACGTATACACATTTCAGTGAGGCATGAACAACCTCAACCTCAAATGACGTGGTGACTACTAGAGTCCACCACAATCCACATCGTATCACTTTACGATTTGCCAAACTTGGTTCCAACGAGCAGTATCATGGCCCCAACAATCACACTATATCATTCCCCCAATATCTGGCTAGCAGAGCGCTGTATCCATAGGCTCATATCAAGCCCACCAACAAACCATATGTTCAATCTCGGTATGCCATACCGTACAAACCGTTAGAGTAATGGGTCATCGCCCAACATATCTCTAAAATACCAAGCACAATGGACAACCCGGTGTCCTTGCTCACTTATGATGCAATCATAATCCGTTAAGACTTATCCCACACCCTCAGGGTGGGTGCAACCATGTCTACCCTACATCACAACACAAGCGAGTAGTTTCCTCAATGACTACTCTTACCACCAATCACTTGGCCCTAGCCAAACCAACGAGCATACCCAAGGGTATCATCGCTCGACAATTATTTAACTCTATAACATGATGTGATACATTTACCGGTACAATACATCCAACACTCCACCGAGCAAACCTGTTCGGCAAAAGGTCTCGTCAACTAGTGACCCAGACTCTACCATGTGCTCACCATCGGCACTCAAACCATACAACCTAATACATAACATAATTGTATTAACCACCAAAACGACGCTATACGTCTACATAGAACATCCACTATGTCATTGTCATCCCGTGACGGTACCTGTCAACATATGACTTTGAAATAATATAATAATATTGTCGACTCGTGACAGTATATGTCGATATACGACGTCTATAATCTCATCGTCAAACACATGACAACATAAGTAAATCAACACATGATATCCACAATAGTACTAAATAAACAGTAATATGCCGTACCTCATTGCTAACAATATAGCGGCATACCTGTCTCCGTCATCCAACAGTGGTACGCAATCAGCACCCATCGCTCGTAGGTGGCGTAATCCAGAGTCATGTACATAACGGCATAACTCGTCGCTATAGAATCAGGGGCATAATCCCTCGTCATAGAGTCAACGGCATAAAACATTGCTATAGACATCTGGCGGCATGAACCATCGCCATAGATGTAGCGGAATGTACCATCGCTATGAACACCCGGCGGCATAAGTCATTGCCAATCGATATAGCGGAATGAGACATCGCTATCAATACCCGGCGGCATAAACCATCGCCAATAGAATAGCGGAATGAGACATCGCTATCAATATATCCGGCGGCAAGAACCATCGCCAATCAATATAGCGGAATAAGACATCGCTATTAATACACTTGGAGGCATGAACCATCGCCAACCAACATAGCGGAATGAGACATCGCTATCAATATCGATAATGTGGTTGTTCCGGTCCTGTTATAGCAGCGGAATTTTAGGACCCCTCGCTTCGACATATAGCGGCATCATATGATATCCCTCGCTTCGACAATGACAGCGGCATGTTACCTCGCTTAGACATGACAGCGGCAAATATCATATTACCATCGCTTCATATGACAGCGGCAAGTACCTCCCTCGCTCGAATATAACAACTACCGGAACTTCCACTAGCTCCCTGTACCTGCATCCAGGTTAATACCACAGTTCACAATATAATGATCGATATCACATTCCAGTTATAACCACAATATTCCACATTAATCACTAGAATTGTGACTGTTCCGGTCCCAATACAACAGCGGAATTTTAGGACCCCTCGCTTCGACAATGACAGCGGCATGTTACCTCGCTTGGTCATGACAGCGGCAAGTACCTCCCTCGCTCGGAGATAAAGGCTACCGTAACATTCATCAATTCTACCACAATAATCAAGCACAACAGTTGATTCCATTATCACAATATATATCACTATCATTTCACATATACTATCACATGTAAGGGTTCACTATCCATGATATACATAATCAAAGGTGTAACACGTTTTACCGTCCGAAGCCCGTACGTCTCACCTTTCCTGATTTTCCTACAAAATCAGATCCCTTAACACATAATACATGAAGGGCTGGACATCACCATTAATGCCATCCCATCACATTCTACACGATTCCTGCAACCACAATGATTAGCAGCACCACTTTTCATATCATAAAAACACATAAACAACTAGTTGTGTCATACAACATTAATGCCATCATGCATAAGTATGTGCTATCAATAACTTCCTAGGCCCTTAACAGCCCCAAAGAGCTAATCACTGCTCTGATACCACTAATGTAAGGACCACAAGCCCTTAACCCTTGATTAGTGTATTAATCATTATGTGTGGTACATGCTTTCAATAAAATCAATCGGGAAACACAGATGATACTTTACCATTGAATGGCAATTACAAAATTTCTTTAATATTCAACATTAAGATCATCTCTACCCACAATTAGACTCATAGATTCCGCCCATTTCCATCCCCATTACACCACTTTTCACATGGTATACTTTTATAAAAGTTTGGGCAGAGTCTCCCCATAAATAGAGCCATCCCGAAATAAAAGCGCATCACAATATATAGTTCCCGGCCAGGGAAAACACATACTCAACAGAACACAGCAACGCTAAGTAAATTCCCAGCCAGGGAAGACACCACACATAAAACGACATAAATGGGTTTCAACACCCACATAATACACCCATGACTCTCATTTCATTAGCAATTCTACTCTTAATTGCATGCAACATAGAATGAAAGAGAGAAAGGCTCAGGCCTTTATATACAACCCATATACAAGCATAACCGTGCTCACATGCGAGCATCATAAATATGTATATAACCTTCGGGTGTATATAAGTACTCTATATGATACCGTGCTCCATCAAGCCCTGGTACCACGATCCTGGGAGTACATCCAATCAATAGCTCGAGCTAAGCTCCACAGCCATCGATGTACCTGTTCACCTGCCCCAACAGAGACAGCCCCCAACGGGGTGAGCATACCAATACACAAAATCCCATAATCACAATAATGAAATTCATAATTTACAACGAAAGTAAATACTAATGAATTTTAAATGAAACTCCCTGGATGGCAACGTCCTCATCCGGGATTCCGTGTACTGTCCCTGTTCTCACAATCATCAAACTCATCAAATCTCAAAAATCAGTAAATCAACACATTGATTTAACTCATAGCATGCCTGATTCTCAAGTATCAATAATTAATGATTCCAAATTCATTATACATACAAATATAGATATCTCGATATCTAATACTGATTTTCAACTTTGCTACCAATTACAGATAGCTCAAATGCCTAGCATTTATTTTACCAATTCTCCATTATACTTAGACATCTCACATGTCTCATAATTAATACATGATTCCACGATCATTCTCAGGCATCTCAAATGCCCTACTATAGTCATATGAACCCAGTACCCCATATCTCTTATAAGGTCATACTACTCTAGTATCACACACGCTTGTGGCGACGATGTCAAGGTTGGGTCGTTCCATAATCATATCAACACATATATATATATATAGTCATACCCACAACCATCTAATGCAATTAAAATACATTATGCATTTCACAAATGCTCTTATATAAAGTAATGCTCGTACGTCGCACGTACCTTAAATTTCCAAAGTCCGAGCCAAACCTTGCTCGAGTTCCATGCCCCGAGGAACGATGTGCTAACACGATAAATAATTCACAATTATTTACGAACATGCAACCCATGCTCAAGCACACCCATAACCCTCAAAAATATTGTCAACACACGACAATTAACCATTATCAAAAAATTGATCAAGAATACCTTCAATAACCCTATCATAACAATTCGAACTCAAATAATCACCATAATTCATCTAAAACATGAATTTATCGATCCAGAGCAAGAATCATCACCCCTTGCCAAAAACCCCCAAACTTTGAACATAAACCCCTCAAACATACTGGAAAAATTCGAACCATAAGCCACAAATTTTCGAACCAAATCCTCACGCCCAACAGCAAGAAATTCGAACCATTAAGCAACAATTTTTTTGAACTACAAAGTAAGAAATTTTCGACCCAAATCAAAGCACAAAAGGCCCCAAAAACACCTGAATAAAAGCCCCAAAATCGTACCTAAAATCGGGCCCCAAATCGGACAAATTCCAGTTTTGAACCCTAGCGCTTTCTGCAGAAATCCGAACTCAAATCGCGACCAAACTTTGAATTGATGGTATGGAGAGGTGCGCCTGGAAGAGACGAAGCTGGCGGCGGGTCAGACGCGCCGAACGGCGGCCGGACGGCGGCGGGCGCACGCTTGGAAGCGGCGTGGGTCAAAGGGGATCGGGAAAATCGCGCGGGCGAGGAGAGAGAGGGAAGGTGGGGAAAATGTTCCGATAATTAAAATCTCGGGTTCAACTGGTATTTATAGCAAAAATACCCCAAAATACTAATAGCCCCACAAATACATCATGACTCATTAAAAATCATCTGTTTTCAAAAATTCTCTCTCTAACTCCAAAACCCCCTTCCGGTGCCCACACAAAGCATCCGAGATTCCGAGACACTTCAACAACCCAACTCTTAGGTTTTTCACCATAATGAGAATACAATCTCAACCTCGGGATCCAACAATCCCAACTACCCAAATAGACGAGCCCGGAAGGCCCAACACCTCGATTAAACTCCAAATCGTACGTAAAACAACTTTAGGGGTTATTAACACTACGGGATTAACATTTATAATCCCTGGTCATCACAGAATGTAACTGATTTCTTTTGAAATTTTCATTGGCGCATGTGACCCTTAAGCTCAAGATGTCAACATGATTAAATACTCTGATTATATATGATTAGTTCTCATAATTGCACCTAGTATCTTGTTTAAGATAACGGGGTCTAACATTTAGTGGTATCATAGCAGTGGTTAGATAACCAGAGGAACGAGTAAAGGGTAGCCTTTAGAAACAAGTTGGTTAGGTATTCATTGGTGGGCATGTTTATGCATGTGGTGCATATTTTTGTATAAGTTGTTATACTAACATGCTTTTGAATATGATTACTCTTGTTATCTAACGGCTTATATTATGAACTGCTTTTGGTATTGTTGTTAACCACTGTATTACCGCATGGCGGCTATTAATCCGGAGAACCCCAATGAAGCCTGTTGTAGGCTTGGAGCCTATTGCACAGATACTGCTACCAGGGGAGATAAGTCTGACCCAGTTCTTGAGCTATCATCCACCGCTATTTGAAGGAACTGAGACTGGGGAAGCAGCCGAGGAATGGCTTGAGATACTGGAGTAGATATTAGTATCGGCACCCTGTGCACGGACTGTCTGGCTCAGGTTGGCAGAGTTTCAGTTGGCTAAGAAGTCTTCCATGTGGTGGAAGACAACAGTTATGGAGCTGAGGGCTCAGGGATGACTGTTGATTGGACTGTATTCAGGACCCGGTTCCTTAACCGGTACTTGTCTGCAGCTGCCAGACAAATAAAGGAAGATGAGTTCACTAATTTGAAGCAGGGTGGCCTGTCAGTGTCAGATTATGCAATGCAGTATTCCTCACTATTGAGGTATGTACCTCATATCGCTGTGAGCAGTCATGCCAAGATGAGGCATTTCCTAAAGGGACTGAGGCCAGAGTTATTTGCTCGGGTTGTCTCCAACAACCCCAGCTCTTTTTGTGACGCCCTGACTAGGGTAGAGCTGGCAGAGATTGCAGTGGGCGTGTACAAGGAAGATGTGCCCCCTTTGGTACCACCACAGAGACCTGTTGTTGATAGCCTGAGGCCACGAGGGGACCAGTTCAAGCCTCATTGGGCCTCATCATCTTCTAGATTTGGTGGGAAGAAGTCTCAAGGTCAGAAGCAAAGCAATCGGGGACCTATACAAGGGAGTAAGACAGGGGGGAACAGGTGTGACCACTGTGGAGGATTTTATTTTTCACGAGACTGCCGAGGCTGTTATGTTTGTGGCAAGATGGGACACCAAGCTAGAGTTTGCCCCAATCGGGTAGCTCAGGCAGACTTTGGGCCGAATAGGCCAAGATTTGATGCCAGGACGGCACCACCGAGACAGCAGTTTGCACCTCGACCACAGGGAGGTCAGGCGGCAGGACCGCCGCAGGGTCAAGTATATGCACTGACTCGGGAGCAGGCAGAGGCAGTCCCGGAGGAGATTATTGCTGGTACGTGTCATTTACTTACGTACCCCACATTTATTTTGATAGATACAGGTGCTTCCCACTCTTTTGTATCTGCTGCTTTTGTGGAGAGACACCGCTTGTGCTCGTCTCTGTTACCCACGCCTCTCATGGTCTCGACACCCACGGGAAAGTATGTGACTGCAGACCGACTGTTACCTGATTGCCTCATTTATTTTGAGGGCAATGATCTGAGGGCCGATCTGATTCAGTTAGAGATGGCATATTTTGACTGCATTGTCGGCATTGATGTGTTGAGCAGATACCGAGCTGTGGTAGATTGCCGACATAGGATGGTACGTTTTCTATCGGATCAGGGGTTCCAATGGACCTTCTATGGGGACGGATCTCGTCCAAAGATTCCATTGATTGCGTCCGTTAAGATGACACGGTTGTTGGAACGAGGTCACACTGGCTATATTATTTATGCCATGGACATATCAGAGGAAAAGAAAGAGTTGAGGATCGAGGATATACCAGTGGTTGAGGAATTGTGATGCCCCGAAATTAATTAATTGTGATTAAGGCATTAATTATGTTTATATGATGAATCATGTAGTAATTGAATTATGTGTTGGATAATAAGATGTTAACATGATTTAATTGTGTTGGTTATTAAATATGAGGAAGATGTGATTTTAGATGAAGTTTAGTGCATTTTGTCAAGATGCTTTTAAAATACCATGTTGGGGTGTTTTATACATCATGTTAAGTTTGGGGGTACAAATTTTAAATTAACTTTGCGCAACCCCTTTTAATCCCCACTACCCATCTTTTCCTATACTTCACTTCACTTTACCAATCACTCCTTTAACCCCCAAATTTCATCCCTCAACCCTAACCCCACACCATTTTCGAAATACACCAAGGAAGGAAGAAGAAAGCTTCACAAAATACTTGTTTGTGTAATCTTTGTTAAGATTTGGATCCTACAAGAGGTATGGGACCCTTCCTTAAGTTTTCAAGATGTTTGGTGTTGAAATGGGTTAGTTTTGATGATTTATGTGGGTTGTTTTGAGTATGTATTATATATGTTTGGGGCATGATTTTTGAAGTGTTTTATGTGGGTTTTAGTGGGTTATGATGTTGTTGATGTTGTAGGAAAGTTTGGTTTTGAAAGGTATGAGGATGAGCTTGGAAAATGCACATAAAAATGGTGAAATTGCGGCCACTGGTTGTGGCGATCGATCGCTACAAAAGCAGCGATCGATCGCCGAGTGGCAGTAGGCAAAAATGGAGGTAGGCGATCGATCGCCTCAAATGGCGCGATCGATCGCCAATGTCCAGTAGCAAAATGTGCATCAGGCGATCGATCGCCTCATTTTAAGTGATCGATTGCCGCAAAGTGAAAAATCAGGCGATCGATCGCCATGTTTTGAGCGATCGATCGCCACTGTTCAAAAGTTGGAAAATGATGATTTTTGTTGAATTTTTGGTATTGGGCTATTGTGTGGCTTCTAATATCAATTTGTATGGTTATGTAGAACCATCCCAAGTACCCACAACCTCAAGGAGATAAAGCTCTCCGATTTCTCCACTTTTGGAATTAAGGTACGTAAGAAACGTACGAGCATCGGACGGTAAACCATACTCCTACATTTAATGATGATGTTTATGATGATGATGTTTATGATGATGTTTATGATGATGATGTTTATGATGATGTTTACGATGATGATGTTTATGATGATATTTATGATGATGATGTTTATGATGACGATGTTTATGATGATGATTATGATGATGTTTACGATGATGATGTTTATGATGACGTTTATGGTGATGATGTTTATGATAAGTAAACTGGAATTCAGCCAAACGTATCCAGACGGACTTGGCACATGGTGCTGACACAGATTTGTTCAATACGTTCCAACCATTCCTCTGCTTGTTCCCCTGATTCAGTACCCTCAAAGCGAGGTGGCTGATAACTCAGAAACTGTGTCAAAGTCAACTCCCCAGGTAACAGTACTTGTTCCACTAGCCCTTGCCCAAATTGTGGTGGTGGCACAAGCGTTAATCCAACTAGCGTTGCCACTCATGGCATCCCCAACCTCATCATGCGGTACTCTGTCTTCCATTACTGCAAATATAGGATTACCAACAACAAACAAATAGATAAAGCATGTCAGTATAATCCATACTCAACATGCTTTCAAGTGATTAGGTAACTCCCTAATACACTTCATCTACCCTTATTCACCCCGTTCTCGAACCACTGCTCTGATACCACTAATGTGGGGTCCTCGTTAATTAATTCATTATGTATTAGTTCATGATACATATGTGAGTAAGAATTAAGTAAAACATACACTGATTAAGAGTTTACTCATGTTAGGTTGTTACAATACTTACACAAATCCTATCATAATATACATCATATGTACCGTAAAACAACCTAGACTAGTACAACTCATATGCAGTGGTTCAACTCGTAGTTGAATAGACTCACAATCCCGTCCTCCCACGTCTATGAGTCCCTACAGAAACAATCACACAACATGAGTATAGATACATAACCATCCCAGTGCGATTTCAATACAAAACATAAACGATAAAGCACTATAAACATCAATGTGATTGTCCTGTATCATGCATCATCAAATGCAAATATGTCATGACATGTCTCATTCCTCATCCTGTTATAACCAGACCAATATGAGCTCAATATGTCAGTAGAACCTCCTCACATCTTCATATTAGCAGCACATATCATAGTACCGTCCTTACATGTTATAACAGCCAGAGCATATACCCAATCGGCGTATATCTCTCATGCCAAAGCATATGTAGCATACCTATCATGGCAACAATTCCAGCCAAAGCATATACCTAATACTGGTATATCTATCGTGGCACCGATCTAAGCCAAAGCATATGCTACACATCTATCGTGGCATCCATCTCAACAATATAATATCATGAACGTACATGCATATGATGTCACTAATCATATGATAGCATGCTCACATCATCATCACAACAATATCATATACTTGTACGTCAAAACGTACCTGTTCTGCGACACAAACGATATAAATTAGGTGTCAATGTCTAACCGCCTTGTTGCCCCATCCCCTGTGATGATGCTAAAACAATATGAACAATATAACATGCTACAATAGGCTTCAAAATCAAATTCTACAAAAATATAACATTTTTCAAAATCCTGACCCTGGCGATCAATCGCCACATTTCACCGATCGATCGTCATACTGTTCTGTTCCATCCCGATCGATCGCCACTATCTCGCGATCGATCGCCAAAGTGTTCTGTTTCCTCGCGACGATCGCTTCATTTCCACCGATCGATCGCCATATGTTTTCACCGCCTTATATTGACTCTGTTCTCGGCGATCAATCGCCATAGGGCTCGCGATCGATCGCCGATGTCCAGAAAATTCAGAACATGGCGATTTTGAGCTTATCTCCATGGTGTATCTCCTACAACTCGAAATTTCACATTCCAACATATTTCATGCAATATCTAGTCACGTATAAACATGTTTCTATCATCATAGAACTCAAGTGTTTACACTATAACTCAATTCAAAACAAACACCCCTCAAATTCCATACTTTAACTTCAATTCTTCTTTTACTACCATAAGCAAGGATACAAAGCACATAAACTTTACCAAGATGTTAGGAATTCACTTTCCCAACTTTCTATCTTGATTACCAAGTGCAAATCCAAGCAAAGAAGCAACCCTAAGAAAGGTGCTAGAGAGGAGCTTGGGTAGAGATTTGTGGGTGAAATGTGGTGTTCTATGTGCATCAAGGCTGATATGGAACTATATATATCTCTTATACATGACATGCAAATGCATGTGAAATCTCTTCCTAATTCAAATGCAATAGAAGCCACTCATGATTTTCTCTTTACTAAAGTAACAAGATACATTAACATCACAACCATGTTAAGTTCATCTATCACATGTTTATGTTTTTAACTCACTCTCTTTGAGTTATCACATATGCACTGTTGGGATATGCCCTAAGACAAGTCATTAGTTGATTGTTTTGACATACAATGTTTATGATTTTATGAATGGCAATTCGTTATTATATATTATTCGTTTAACTGTGCAATGTGAATTAATATATATGTTAATGTCCTTAGAATAATATTGTATTATTCTTAAACATTGTCCCTAGTCAAGCATTATCATGAATATGGATAATGATAATACGTAGAGACTAGTATGTATTGATTGATGAATTGTTCATTGATATGAGATATCAAATCAACAAATGGGTACATGTTAGAGAACGATGTACTGGACAGACCCACCATGAGAATGCAACATGGATAGTTATATGATCGTCATATGCAATTCTCATAGTGATAATAATGTATGTAATCCTTACGACTTGTGATCATCAGAGATCCCAACATAAGGAGTTATGTATCTTGATATGGTCAAACGTTACCCGTAACAGGGTAAACTATAAAGGCGATTATTGGATACACTACGAATTATGTAGAGGGATGTTGACTGATCGAGATAGGATTTGTCCCTCCTATATTACAGGAGATGTGTTTGGCCCTTGATCAAGTGAGAACTAAAATGCATGGCCATGCTCGAATGAGTCGATATAAGATATCGAGATTATTCGTTTATTCTAGTTCTACTTGGGGATCAAGAAATAAAGATTTAATATACCATTATGACTATTCCATGACTCGTGTTCAATCTAAACACAAAGGACAAAGGGATTAAGTTACATGGTTAATATTATCACAAGTTCTAAAGGTTATGTCGAGTCATTGACATTCTTGTAATTTGGGTAGCCTCGATGTGTTGCTAGACACCGCTCCTTGCTTGTAACGTAAAATGAGATTTTATGTCACTGCCAACATTACAAGATCCTATCGGGTCGCACAAAAGGTTAAATCGATAAAGAGAATTAAATTCATTGGATGAATTAATTAATTAAGAAGAGTCTTAATTAAATAATTATGAGGATTTAATTAAATCATGGGTTTGAACCCATGAGGCTTTGTGAAAGCCTTTAATTAAATTTTTTATAATGATAACAAGGTGATTAATTGATTATTGATTCCTTGATATCACAATCATCAAAACCAAAAACCTAGCTTGAGCTCTCGGCCGCCTCTCTTGTAAGGCCCCAACACTTAAACTCGTCATTAATGCATTTATGACGTCGTATGTGTATAAATTTTCCATTTTCTTTTCATTCTTTAAAAAGAATTATTACATGTTTCCCATAATCTCATGACATAACCAATGTTCAATATTATATGGTCATCTCGACCAACAAATAGACTCAAGGATTTCACCCTTTACCATCCCCATTACACCACCTTTACATTGTGGGTTTTTATAAAAATTTGGGCAGAGTCTCCCCATAAACTGAGCTATCCGGAAATAAAAACACATCACATAACATAACTCCCGACCAGGGACAATACAATACTAAACAGAATACAGAAACACTAAGTAAATTCCCAGCCAGGGAAAACACCACACTAATAAGACAACAAAAGTGGGTTTCAACACCCTTATACAGTCCATATACAGATACAAGTGCTCACAGAAGAGCAACGAATAGCGGATACTCATCCGGATGCATAATTAGTATATATACTAATAGCTCAACCTCGTATATCGGCTCAATCTCATGCTACGCTCCTGGAAGCATCATCCAACAAGGTTCGAGCCTAGCACTCCAACGCAGCATCGTACCTGTTGTACCTGTTTCAACAGAAACAGCCCCCACACAGGGTGAGCATACTCCAACTCAAACTCAATCACGAATCGATATACAAAATCATAATGCAATTATTTAGATTGTTCAAAACTCATAAAATATACTCCCTGTACAATTCAAATTTGTATAGCTTCCACATGCTGTTCCTATTTCAAACTCACGCACCTTCATAATGTCACGTTTATTATTATCACTGAAAATATAATACTCAACAACTCTTATGAATTCAATACAATGACAATATATTATTTATGCTCAAACATAAATAGTTCAACGTCAATGTGAACCTGGTTATCCCAATGTAACCCTGGTTATCCCACCATCTCATTCTCGAACTTTCTCATATCGCTCATGCCCACGGCATCACTACTCAACAAGTAAAATTGGATCACGTACCACTACGTGTCCCCCATAACTCGTATATGAAACTCAATTATTAAAGTCAAACACTTACCTGAATCATCATATTCAAAATTGCATGTATACATGGATGTATAGATACTAGATATACCTGCTCGTACGTCACCACGTACCTTATAGTAGACAACATGAACAAGCTATCATCAACGTCCGAAGTCTCCTGTAGAGTCTATATCGAATATCAATTCAATATTAGCTCATAATCCAAACGATGAATATCCATCAATAGTTCTTACTTTCATTTCCATATCACAAATCAATAACTCAATATTATGAATCAAATCATAATCAACACTTTGATACACACATCCTCACATGAATCATGATATTTCATTGGTGATGCAAAACCCCATTTTCTCCCACCATCCTCTACATCACACACATGATGCAGGATACACACACCCATACGTGCAAGATCACGCCCAACTCACATAGCAGTTCACTAGACACACAAGTTCAACAGAGGGAAAGGAAGTGCAAGGGTGTATGCATAATAATATCCAACTAGTGTCTAACTAAAACAATGCAATTAAGCCAATTAACATGCTCCAAACATTTAAACCCACACCGAGGTGATTCAAACCAAGACACGAAAGAAGGGATCCATGTAGATACAAGATTCTACCCTTTTAAATCTAATCCCCTTAATCCCAACATAAAGTCATTTATTGATTAAATTCAACTTTAACAATTTAAAGATGCATTGGATTCCAAAATTCTTGATTTAGTAGTATTAAGATTTGAAACTCAATAAAGTGACACAATCATTAATACATGCTATGCTACACATTCAAGCATATACATCACCATTGTGATGACCAGGGATTATAGGTGTTAATCCCGGAGTATTAATAATCCCTAAAGTGGTTTTACGTGGCGATTTGAAATTTAAGAGAGGTGTTGGGCCTTCTGGGCTCGTTTATTTGGGCAGTTGGGATCGTTGGACCCAGAGGTTGAGATTGTATTCACATTACGGTGTAAAACCTAAGAGTTGGGTTTTTGATGTGTCTCGGAATCTCGGGTGCTATGTGAGCACCGGTAGAGGATTTTGGAGTTAGAGAGAGAGTTTTTGAAAACAGATGATTTTTAATGAATCACGATGTATTTGTGGGGCTATTAGTTTTTCGGGGTATTTTGCTATAAATACAAGTTGAACCCGAGATTTTGGAATTAATTTCATTTCCGCCCCAATCTCTTTCTCTCTCCCCGCGTGCGACCTCTTCCGCCTGCCCTGCGCCCTCGCCGCTTCAGGCGCTTCGGCCGCCGCCGTCCGGCCGCCGCTCGCCGCGTGCGACCTATCACCGTCTTCGTCCCGACGAGACGCAGCTTTCCCCTCCATCAATTCGAAGTTTCATCGCGATTTGAAGTCGGATTTTTCAGAAAGGCGTCGATCCCCAAATGTTAGGGTTCATCGGATTTCGTCCGATTTTGCTTCCGATTTTCGTTGGGTAACCTCCCTAACCCCCTTGTTCGTCTTTTTCATGTATTTCCATGCCTTTATTGGTTCGAAATTATTTCGAAATTGTAGGGTTTGATTTCGAAAATTTGGGGGTTTTTGGCAGGGGTATTATTTCGTGCAATTGATCGATTATTGCATGTTTTAGGAGTATTATGATGCTTGATTGAGATCGAATTGAGAAGCTATGGTTCGAATTTGAAGAATTTTAAGGGTTCGAATTTAAGGGCTTGTTTGGGTTCGAATTTAATGGTTTTGAGTTCGAAAATTGGGGGTTTTTGTCAAGGGATGTTGATTCTTGCTTGGATAGCTTAATTGACATTTTAGATGAATTATGGTATTTTATTGGGTTCGAAATTGTGAGATTAAGGTTCGATTTTTGTAGGGCATTCTTGAACAAATTTCGATTGTCTCATTTATTCCTTCCCTGCATGTACCCTGCCCCGGGTCTTTTAAGAGGATAATTGTCGTGTATTGACAATGTTGTGAGGGATATGGGTGTGCTTGAGCATAGGTTACATGTTCGTAAATAATTGTGAATTGTTTATCGTGTTAGCACATCATTCCTCGGGGCATGGAACTCGAGCAAGGCTTGGCTCGGACTTCGGAGATTTAAGGTACGTGCGACGTACGAGCATTACTATATATATGTGAAATGCATAAGGTATTTTTGATTGCATTGAATGTTTTGCGTATGGTTATACATATATGTTGATATAGCCAAGGAATGACCCAAATCTTGATATCGCCGCTTGTAGCGTGCGTGACATTAGAGTAGGATGACTCTTACATGATATAAGGGGTACTGGGTTTATATGACTATATTATGAGACATTTGAGATGTCTAGGTTTGTAGAATCATGCATTCTTCGTAAGACATTTGAGATGTCTAGGTTCGTAGAATCATGTATTCATTATGAGACATTTGAGATGTCTAGGTTCATAGACTCATGTTTTCATTATAAGACATATGAGATGTCTAAGTATAATGGAAAGCAAGGTTATGAAATCCATATTAGATATTGATATATCTATTTTTGCATGTATATGAACTTGGAATCATTCATTATTGATATTGTAAATCAGGCATGCGATGTGTAAATCAATGTGTTGATTTACTGATTTATGAGATTTGATGAGTTTGATGTTGTGAGAACAGGGACAGTACACGGAATCCCGGATGAGGATGTTGCCATCCAGGGAGTATCATTTAAATTCATTAGTATTTACTTGTGTTGTAAATTATGAATTTCATTATTATGATTATGGGATTTGTGTATTGGTATGCTCACCCCGTTGGGGGCTGTCTCTGATTGGGACAGGTGGACAGGTACATCGATGGCTATGGAGCTGAGCTCGAGCTGTTGATTTGAGGTACTCCCAGGATCGTGGTACCAGGGCTTGATGGAGCACGGTATCGTATAGAGTACCTATATATACACCTGAGGATTTATACATATTCATGATGCTCGCATGTGAGCACGATTATACTTGTATATGGATTGTATATAAAGGCATGAGCCTTTCTCTCTTTCATTTAAGGTTGCATGCAATTAGGTTGAATTGCTAGAATGATATGAGAGTCATTGGTGTATTATGTGGGTGTTGGAACCCACTTTTGTTGACATATGTGTGGTGTCTTCCCTGGCTGGGAATCTACTTGTATTACTGCTTTCTGTTGAGTATTATGTGTTCCCTGGCCGGGAATTTTGTTATGTGTTGTACTCTTTTTTTTGGGATAGCTCTATTTATGGGGAGACTCTGCCCAAATTTTTATAAAAGTTTACAATGTTAAAAGTGGCACCAAGGGGTTGGTAAAGGGCAAACATATGAGTCTTTCATTGACAGGCAATGATTAAGTATCATCAGAGCTTCCCGATTGACATTTATAGAAAGCATGTACCACACATAGTGGTTAATACACTAATCAAGGTTTAAGGGCTTGGGGTCCTTACATTAGTGGTATCAGAGCAGTGGTTGCTCATTGGGGCTGTTAAGGGCCTAGGAAGTTATTGATAGCACATATTTATGCATGATGGCATTAATGTTGTATGACATAACAAATTGTTTATGTGCTCTTATGATATGAAAAGTGGTATTGCTAACCATTGTGGTTGCAGGAATCGTGTGGAACACGATAGGATGACATTTATGGGGATGTCTGGCACTCCGTGTGTTATGTGCCAAGGAAGCTGGTTTTAAGAAAATCAGATAAAGGGATATTTCCGAGGTAACATGTATTTTACGTTGTCTTGTTGACACATGATGAATGCAAAGTGGTGCATTAAGGTTATGGTATATGTTATTGTGCATTGTTTTTGCATATGCATGTTATGAAATATAAGAGGTGTATTTCTTGAGTCAAAGTTATCTTAGTAAGGATTTTAATGGCTTACGCTAAAGTCCAGTGGAAGCGAGGAAGAATTCCGCTTTCCTGGAGTAGCAAGAAGCATTAAAATGTACTAATGATAAGGGCTCAGGATGAAATAAGGATTTAAAGAAGGATATCATGACATTTATTTGTGAAACCCTACATTCTCATAATGTGTTTTTATTATGAATTGAATGTGGATGCATAGCGTATATGGCTATTGTTGTTAACCCTGATGGTTGCAGGTTACAGGAAATATGGAGTATAAAAAGGAATGATGATTATACATTCCAGGAGTCCTGCTTATGACAGTGAGAATTTTTATACTTACGCTTGACCGCTAAAAATGTGGAGCGGGAGGGGGGAGGCTCGCTTGCACATGGAGGCGGGGTATTCCATACGAAGCGAGGATGAGATACCGCTTGTATGAAGAAGCTTATGCTTGTACCGCTAAAAATGTGGAGCGGGAGGGGATGCTCGCTTGCACATGGAGGCGGGGTATGCCATACGAAGCGAGGATGAGATACCGCTTGTATGAAGAAGCGAGGATGAGATGCCGCTTGTTGGGATGATGATTCATTCCTTTGTGATGACACGGATGATAGCGGTGATGTGTCCCGCTGTGTCGATTTATATTCATTTCTCTATGAGGACACGGTTTATTGGCGATGGTTCATTCCGCCAGGTATATTGATAGCGATGGTTCATTCCGCTATATCTATTGGCGATGGTTCATTCCGCCAGGTGTATTGATAGCGATGGTTCATTCCGCTATATTGATTGGCGATGGTTCATTCCGCCAGGTGTATTTATAGCGATGGTTCATTCCGCTATATCTATTGGCGATGGTTCATTCCGCCAGGTGTATTGATAGCGATGCCTCTTTCCGCTACTATGTGGACGATGATTCATGCTCAGGGTATAGCGAGGTTTCATGCCACTTATTATCTGACGAGGTGTCATACCGTCGATTCTATAGCGAGGGATCTTGCCGCTATGTACTCAGCACAGGATTTTTGCCGCCTTCGAGCGATGGGTGCTGATTACGCACTATTATTGAGCGACGGAGACAGGTATGACGCTATATCACTAGCGATGAGGTATGAGATATTGCTATTTTATTAGCTTTATTGTAGCTGGCATGCATTGATATACATGTTTTATTATGCCTATTTTACTAGCATGATAGTGGATGACATACGCTGATGTACATGTATCGTCACTAGTGGGCAATGTTTTAGATGCCATGAGTTGGCATGTGTCGTCACGGGATGACGATGACGATGGTGTAGGAGATGTCTTATTAGACATGCATCATCGTTACGATGATCGATGCGTTGAGTATACGTATTCAGTGGTATGCCTTGGGTGCCAGTACCGAGCACAAGGTGGCGTGTGCGACACCGATTGACGTGACCCTTATACCGAGCGGGTTGCTCGAGGAATGGATGGATGCGCTGTACATGTGATTGCACCGCAGCTTATGTTTGGGGGTAATCATTTTACGAGTGGTGATACCCTTGGGGTATGCTCGTTGGAATGGCTTTTTGGCCATGTTTTTGACGATAGGAGTAATCGTGGAGGAAATTACTCGCTTTCTGTCGATGTGACATGTGGTAGACATGATCACACCACCCTTGAGGGTGTAGGATGGGTCCTAAGGGAGTAGGATCAGGTTATGTTAAGTACATAGGGACATTGGAGTGTCCAGGGTGTATCGGCATTGAGGAATGTTGGATAAAGACCCACTACTCTATTGAGTTTTCCTCCCATAGTATGTTATACCGATGTGGAAACGTCCGTCTTATTAGTAGGTTTGAGGTAAACCTAAAGAGGCAGAGACTAGGTTGTCTGCCACGTGTGTGTAGTACCGTGATGGGCTTGCTAGAGCCGTTATACTGCTCGTTGGAACCAAGTTTGGCAATCGTAAGGTGATGCGATGTGGATCGTGGTGGACTCTAGTAGTCACCACATCATTTGAGGTTGTGCGTGCCTCGCTGAAACGTGTATACGTTTATGTTTAATCTTGGAGACTTGTCTGGGACAGCTCAGGATGTTGGAGTACCAACAAGAGAGTCATCAGGTTGTTATTGACTCAATCTAAAGGAACCCGTGTATTGGGATACAATGGGTGTTATTGTATCCAGTTTTTCCGAACGATGGTTCGAGACTTGTGGATCTCGAGTTCGATGGCACTTCCCTTGCGAGGAAGGAGGTAGCATTATACCTATTTGGGAATCTTTGAAAGATTCGGTAAGTTGGTGCAAGTGGTGTTGATTTTGGGAATCACACCGTGTATTGTTAATCGTCGATTTTCATCCTCCACTGAGTAAGGAATGACTCAGAATTGACGGTTGTGTTTGGGGTTTAGGGATATGTGGTAGATACCCGAGCCGAGTGCACTGAGTATGCATGTGATATCAGTGCTTAGGCAGGTATACCGGTGAGTATACGGATGCCAGTTATTGATTTCCTCCCTGTTAAGCATAGAGTTATGCTATTTTTGGATGGTTAAATCTCTGATGAGATATGGAACACCTTGAGATTGGGAATCTCCATGGCACGATGATTATGAGGAATGATCGTGAAGTTAGTTGACTCCCTTGAGGAGGGATTTTCTTGTGAGGGTTAAGGTATTTCCCTTGTTGGTGTTTTCCTTCGAGTTATGCGACAGCCTTCCCAAGTTTGGATTGTTAAATCCGGGGATTTTCAAGGGATGGCAGGATTTCGGATTGGTTGAGTGTCGCTGACGACACAAGCGTTGAGGATGCAATGGGTTTATTGCATGCCCCTTAAGAATTTTAAACTCTGCGGAGTCTCGGTTGTTATTTATGATCAGGACGTGATTCTTGGAACATCCGGAGGTGGACATCTTGTGAGATGTCTTTTGTTCGAATTTGTGGCCGTGAGTTGCCCAAATTAAGTTGCAATGAGGCGACTACTCCTTCGATGGAGGAAGTTTGAAAGTGGAAACCAGGTTTGGTATGTGTACACCGTTGTTGTACTAGTGTTTCCCTCGTAACGATGTATGTTAGACATCGTGAGTCTTGGTAAAGATGTCATTGGATGATATCTACGATAGAATCAGGAGCGATTCGAATCCTTGCAGTTTCAGTTGACTAACTGCTTTTGGACTGTTAGCGTTGAGTTGTGCTGACGCTCTTTGACGTTATGATGGATTTGGAAGTCTATTCCACTCCAGAGATTGACACGAGGTCAACGTTCTTACGGTTGAGGTGTCATTCAGGACGTGTTCGTACTGTTGTATTAGATCGAAGGATGACTGTCCGATCTACAGTCGTATGTATAGGTGGTTTTGCAGTCATGAGAGACTGACTTTTGGGATGACCTGCACCGAGGTACGTTTTGCCTCTTGGTGCTAGGTTGGTTTTGGTAAGTCGCTCTGTTTCAGAGTTGATGTGAGGTAAGTATCCTCGCGTTTATTAAGACGATTCTGATATGGTCAGGAATCGAGGTTATGGCTTCATGTTGTTGTGTAGCCTGGGTGTTACGTGATACACCAGTGCTAATTTCGAGGACGAAATTCTTTTAGTGGGGGATATTGTGATGACCAGGGATTATAGGTGTTAATCCCGGAGTATTAATAATCCCTAAAGTGGTTTTACGTGGCGATTTGAAATTTAAGAGAGGTGTTGGGCCTTCTGGGCTCGTTTATTTGGGCAGTTGGGATCGTTGGACCCAGAGGTTGAGATTGTATTCACATTACGGTGTAAAACCTAAGAGTTGGGTTTTTGATGTGTCTCGGAATCTCGGGTGCTATGTGAGCACCGGTAGAGGATTTTGGAGTTAGAGAGAGAGTTTTTGAAAACAGATGATTTTTAATGAATCACGATGTATTTGTGGGGCTATTAGTTTTTCGGGGTATTTTGCTATAAATACAAGTTGAACCCGAGATTTTGGAATTAATTTCATTTCCGCCCCAATCTCTTTCTCTCTCCCCGCGTGCGACCTCTTCCGCCTGCCCTGCGCCCTCGCCGCTTCAGGCGCTTCGGCCGCCGCCGTCCGGCCGCCGCTCGCCGCGTGCGACCTATCACCGTCTTCGTCCCGACGAGACGCAGCTTTCCCCTCCATCAATTCGAAGTTTCATCGCGATTTGAAGTCGGATTTTTCAGAAAGGCGTCGATCCCCAAATGTTAGGGTTCATCGGATTTCGTCCGATTTTGCTTCCGATTTTCGTTGGGTAACCTCCCTAACCACCTTGTTCGTCTTTTTCATGTATTTCCATGCCTTTATTGGTTCGAAATTATTTCGAAATTGTAGGGTTTGATTTCGAAAATTTGGGGGTTTTTGGCAGGGGTATTATTTCGTGCAATTGATCGATTATTGCATGTTTTAGGAGTATTATGATGCTTGATTGAGATCGAATTGAGAAGCTATGGTTCGAATTTGAAGAATTTTAAGGGTTCGAATTTAAGGGCTTGTTTGGGTTCGAATTTAATGGTTTTGAGTTCGAAAATTGGGGGTTTTTGTCAAGGGATGTTGATTCTTGCTTGGATAGCTTAATTGACATTTTAGATGAATTATGGTATTTTATTGGGTTCGAAATTGTGAGATTAAGGTTCGATTTTTGTAGGGCATTCTTGAACAAATTTCGATTGTCTCATTTATTCCTTCCCTGCATGTACCCTGCCCCGGGTCTTTTAAGAGGATAATTGTCGTGTATTGACAATGTTGTGAGGGATATGGGTGTGCTTGAGCATAGGTTACATGTTCGTAAATAATTGTGAATTGTTTATCGTGTTAGCACATCATTCCTCGGGGCATGGAACTCGAGCAAGGCTTGGCTCGGACTTCGGAGATTTAAGGTACGTGCGACGTACGAGCATTACTATATATATGTGAAATGCATAAGGTATTTTTGATTGCATTGAATGTTTTGCGTATGGTTATACATATATGTTGATATAGCCAAGGAATGACCCAAATCTTGATATCGCCGCTTGTAGCGTGCGTGACATTAGAGTAGGATGACTCTTACATGATATAAGGGGTACTGGGTTTATATGACTATATTATGAGACATTTGAGATGTCTAGGTTTGTAGAATCATGCATTCTTCGTAAGACATTTGAGATGTCTAGGTTCGTAGAATCATGTATTCATTATGAGACATTTGAGATGTCTAGGTTCATAGACTCATGTTTTCATTATAAGACATATGAGATGTCTAAGTATAATGGAAAGCAAGGTTATGAAATCCAAATTAGATATTGATATATCTATTTTTGCATGTATATGAACTTGGAATCATTCATTATTGATATTGTAAATCAGGCATGCGATGTGTAAATCAATGTGTTGATTTACTGATTTATGAGATTTGATGAGTTTGATGTTGTGAGAACAGGGACAGTACACGGAATCCGGATGAGGATGTTGCCATCCAGGGAGTATCATTTAAATTCATTAGTATTTACTTGTGTTGTAAATTATGAATTTCATTATTATGATTATGGGATTTGTGTATTGGTATGCTCACCCCGTTGGGGGCTGTCTCTGATTGGGACAGGTGGACAGGTACATCGATGGCTATGGAGCTGAGCTCGAGCTGTTGATTTGAGGTACTCCCAGGATCGTGGTACCAGGGCTTGATGGAGCACGGTATCGTATAGAGTACCTATATATACACCTGAGGATTTATACATATTCATGATGCTCGCATGTGAGCACGATTATACTTGTATATGGATTGTATATAAAGGCATGAGCCTTTCTCTCTTTCATTTAAGGTTGCATGCAATTAGGTTGAATTGCTAGAATGATATGAGAGTCATTGGTGTATTATGTGGGTGTTGGAACCCACTTTTGTTGACATATGTGTGGTGTCTTCCCTGGCTGGGAATCTACTTGTATTACTGCTTTCTGTTGAGTATTATGTGTTCCCTGGCCGGGAATTTTGTTATGTGTTGTACTCTTTTTTTTGGGATAGCTCTATTTATGGGGAGACTCTGCCCAAATTTTTATAAAAGTTTACAATGTTAAAAGTGGCACCAAGGGGTTGGTAAAGGGCAAACATATGAGTCTTTCATTGACAGGCAATGATTAAGTATCATCAGAGCTTCCCGATTGACATTTATAGAAAGCATGTACCACACATAGTGGTTAATACACTAATCAAGGTTTAAGGGCTTGGGGTCCTTACAACCATAAATTCTATTCCATGTTAACACATACCATACATGCCTCTAAAGGTAATATAATCCACACCATAGCCCAACACCCACCAAAATATTATAATGGCTACAAACCATAGAAGTCAATTCTTTTCACCACCTATTAGCAACTAACAAGGTTTAGACCCTCACTTGAATCACATTTTAAGCATATTCACAAACACCTTCCATGCATGATTTTAGTCATCTTTTAACCAACAATAATACTAAGCCAATGCATAAATCAACATTTCATACTAACAATCAATAACATGTCTCATGGTATCGAGTTTCCAATTATAATGTTCATACTCGAATTATAGCCACATAATCGCCTTAACCCACTACACCAAACCAAGTTTGCCTTCTACATTAACAAAACATCATCCAACCACAAGGCACAACATATATAGAAGTCTTGTACCTATACCAATACATGTTGGAATACACATTTTCTTGTATAAACTTCACCTATACACACTAATACATGCTGGATACAAACACACGCACAGAACACACACTCACGCACACATTGCTGCACACACACGAACACACACTAGCAAACCCTTCCAAAATGCTAGCAAAAATCGAACCAAAGCTTCATCAAAATTCGAGGGATTTCAAGGGAAATAACGACTGAAGGATGAGGAGGATTACCCACAAAAATATTGGAAGAAATCGTCCCAAAATCGGACAAATTCGGGAATTTTTACCGCTGCGCTTCCTTGCAAGATCCGGACGCAATCCGCGACGAAACTTCATGTTGTTGGTATGGAAAGATGCGCCTGAAAGAGACGAAGGCAGTGGCGGTTCGGACGCGCCGAAAGGGGGTCGGACGGCGGCGGGCGCGCGGCTTGAACGGCGTGGGGTCGAGCAGCAGCGAAGGAAAGGGGATCGGGATTTTCAGTGCGTATATTTACACGTTTTTCTGTGTGTCCGAAAAATGCCCAACATAACATATTTATTTTTGTACCCTGACCCGGTTTTGTACATCGAAGTGTCGCCGGTGCACTGATATATTATTTATAGACAACGATTGGGATTTATACACACTCCAAAAACCCAAAACATAAATTCTTCATTTTAATTAATTTATCTCTAAAATATTATCGGAGTATATTTTACAATCTCAAAATATTTTATGATCCGATTAACTTGTCAGTTGACCTTCACTTGGTCAATTCCACTTCTAATTAATTAATTCTCAAAATTAATTGTCAATAAAATCTAAATCATATTTAGTCCAACAAATGATTATAATAAATCTGAACATCACATCTCTCAACTCGACAATCACACTCGCCGCCGCCACCAACGCCGCCGTGAGTTGTGTGAGTTTTGAGTGGCCGCCATTGATCGGTTTTGAACCGTGAGTTTGGTTTTGGTTCAAGAATAAGCCTAGCAACTTGTTCTTGAACATCCCTTGTTCGTTTAATCGTGTGGATACCGTTGAGGCAAGATCTTGGAGGTGTTGCTCGTGACTCGGGATCGTATGACGTGGTGCTCCGTGGAATCTGCTCAAACACGCTACAAGGGTGAGACTTTTGTAATCCTTTATCCGATATGATTACCTATGTATAGATCCGGTGTTTAGTAATCCATAAAATTATTATATTCCGCTGCGCTGCTATGCTTGATGGATTACTTACAGTGGTATCAGAGCCGTGTACAAGGCTCATATCGGATTTATGTGATTAAATTGTGTTAATCATATTAGAACTAATATTGCATGCTATTTAAAACTGTATGAACATATATGATATGTTAATATTAAGTTTTTGAAATTATCATGAAATTATATTTGATA
This sequence comes from Haberlea rhodopensis, assembly GCA_907163345.1. Classification (NCBI taxonomy): domain Eukaryota; kingdom Viridiplantae; phylum Streptophyta; class Magnoliopsida; order Lamiales; family Gesneriaceae; genus Haberlea; species Haberlea rhodopensis. Next base: position 1,258,887 of record CAJQUN010000123.1, on the reverse strand, counting down.
TAATTGATGTTTGATGTATACGATACACGAAGCGAACAATCGAACCCGTAACAAGTTGTATTCGGCCACCACCATGCATTTGACCCACGGCTTAGCCACGTGAAGGCTAGGGGTTTCGGACTCCTATGCTCGAGATGGTCTAGTCGTTGTGGCTCATGTTCATGCATGGAGGTTTTGAGACGTGGATGAGTTTTGAACTCTTTGGCTCGATAATGGTTCGGACCATGATTCTCGGAATCATACGTGTTGGCGGCTACACCACATGAGGGCTAGGGTTTTCGAACCCTTGGCTCGAGATGGTTGAGCCGCCACCATCATGAACTGTGATATCCCCGAAACGATTATATGTTATTTAAACATTAATCATTGTTGTGAAAATTATGGTACTAATTCTTTGTGTTGAATTAATGATATTGGGAGATGCATGTGAGGGTGCATGAGTTATATGTTGGGATTTTGGGGTTGTGGCATGATTAATTGGGGTGTGTGTTAATCGTTTTGGTAAAGCATGTTTAAAAAGGGAATTGAAGTATTTTAGTGAGAAAATACTATAGATATCGTGTGAGGATATTTAATACATCGTGCTAATTACCGGGACCAAAACATAACACATCATACCACCCACCACTCAACCACCCCCCTTGACCCATACCCTGCTGCCAGCTGCTGCCCATACCTTTTCCCCCATCTCCCATTTCACATCACAAGTCTGAAAACACCTCTTTCTTCCTCACCAAAATCGTCCAACACTTGCTGAACAAGATAGGAAGGAGCTCAACCAATTTTACTGCCTTGAAGCTTGCAAAAATCGGAGCCAAAAGGGGGTGAGAAACCATTTCTGGGTTTGAAATATTTGTTGTTGAGTTCATACTTTTGTTGGTGTGAAAAATGGCATGTTAGTTTAGGTTTTGTTAAACCTTCGATTCATGTTCATTTATAATGTTGTTATGAAGCTTCCAGTATTTTTCCTTGAGCTTACTACATGTTTATGTGGAAGATTTACGCATGTAAAGTAGAGTGTTCGAAACTCTGGATAGATATTTCCCCTGTTTTTCTGGAAAAACGTGGACTGGGAGTGATTTTGAGGAGGTGATATTATGCATGTTAGATGGGTCTTAGAGTAAACCTTCGATGTGAAAATATGCATGGTAGTCTTGTGAAGCCCTTGGCATGTTTGTTCGAACATGATTTATGAGATATGTTATATTTTTTATAGCATGAATTGAAGTACTCGAAAATATGGAAAGGAAATGTGTTGTCCTGTTTCAGGAAATGTTGATTGGGTACCTGTGTAAATGGTCGATTCCAATGCATGTGGACTTATGTTAGAGTGTGAATTTGGTATAAATACACTCAGGGTAGTGTGTTGTAACTGCTAGCATGTTGGTCTTGGCATGTTGTATGTCTTACATGTTAGAATGAAAGGTGTGAATATCAGTGTTGAACATTCTGGGAAAAAAATATCGCGCAGACCATGTGGCGATCGATCGCCACAAATGGCGCGATCGATCGCCGAGGTCCAGTAGCCAAAATCAAAGGCACGCGATCGATCGCCATGAATGGCGCGATCGATCGCCATGGGACAGTGGAGTTTGGCGATCGATCGCCAAGGGGTAGCGATCGATCGCCAGAAGCAAAATTTTGAAATATTGATTTTTGTTGGATTTCTGATTTTGGATCATATTTTTGGCATCTAATATTGTGTTGTACACTGGTGTAGAGCCTTCACAGACGACTACACAACGCACGGGATAGAGTCCCACCCCACACTACTTTTTGGAAAGGTACGTAAGCGACGTACGGGCATCCCCACGGTAACATGTATTTATGTTTGTCTGTGTGACACATGATGAATGCAATGTGATGCATTATGAGTTGATACATGTTATTATGCATTGTTGTTGCATATTATACATTGTAGTTGCATATTGTGATGTGGGATAAAGAGATGTATTCCACGAGTTAGGGCGATCACGGTTAAGGTGTTAATGCTTACGCTTTACCGCTAAAAATGTGGAGCGGGAGGGGGGAGGCTCGCTTGCACATGGAGGCGGGTTTATACCATACTGAGCGAGGATGAGATACCGCTAGTATGAAGAAGCGAGGATGAGATACCGCTTGTTTTGAGATTATGAAAGCAAAGAAGCATTAAAATAACTGATGATGACTGACTCAAGAAAAAGAAGAAATGTCATGACATTCATTTATGAAACCATACATTCATATAATGTGTTATATTATGAATTATGGTACAGGGACAACCAATGGGCATTGTAAATGCGATGGAAATACAGGAAGTGATTTGTATTTTATGATTGTGCATTTACGCCTTATTTTTCATATTATGTTGAATATGAATTGTGTTATGCTCATGTGTTGGGGGTTGTCTTTGTAGGTGCTTTTGATGTTGAGAACCAGTGTCGGGGTTGAGAAGCTGAGCTGTAAGGAGAGCTACAGGATTAGCTGCATGATTTGAGAAAATTTTACATAGCTTCTACTTGTGGTAGAATAATACTATAGTGTAGCACCCTTTTGTAGGAATTTGTGAAATTCCTTTTGAAACTTTTTCTACTGTATCCCTTAAGCTCAGGATAATCAACATGACTCTTTACTCTGATTTATTCATATGAATGTTTAGTCCTCTTAATCGCACCTATTAGTATATTGAGATATCGGGGTCTCACATTTAGTGGTATCAGAGCAGTGGTTAGATAACCAGGGGAGAGTGAAGGGTAGCCTTTAGTGACAAGTTGGCTAGGTATTCATTGTTGGGCATGTTATGCATGTGATGCATATTGTTGTATAAGTGTTATACTAACATGCTTTTGAATATGATACTCTTGTTATCTAACGGCTTATACTATGAACTGCTTTTGGTATTGTTGTTAACTCTTATGTTGCAGCATGGCGGCTATTAACCCGGAGAACCTCAATGAAGAAGTAGGGGATATGGGCAGTATGAATGCTAGTGTTGCTCATGTGAATCCTTTACCGCCACCTGCTGTGGGAGTGGAGCCCAGTGCACAGATGTTATTACCCGGGGAGCTCAGTTTGACACAGTTTCTGAATTTCCGTCCACCCATGTTTGAGGGGACCGAGTCTGGAGAAGGGGCCGAAGAGTGGCTAGAACGGATAGAGCAGATACTTGTGACTGCGCCCTGTGCACGTACCGCATGGCTGAGGTTAGCCGAGTTTCAGATGGCGAAGAAGCCTTCTATGTGGTGGAAGACCACTGTGATGGAGCTGAGAGCTCAGGACATGGTAGTAGACTGGACTGTATTCAGGACCCGGTTTCTTAACCGGTATTTTTCTGCCGCTGCTAGACAAGTCAAGGAGGACGAGTTCACTAATTTGAAGCAGGGAAACATGTCAGTTTCAGACTTTGCCTTGCAGTATTCCTCACTGTTGAGGTATGTCCCCCATATCGCTGTGAGTAGCCATGCAAAGATGAGGCATTTCCTGAAAGGACTCAGGCCAGAACTATTTGACCGGGTTGTTTCCAACAACCCCAGCTCTTTTGATGACGCCCTGACACGGGCAGAGCTGGCAGAGATTGATGTGGGAGCGTATAAGGACGCTGTACCCTCTCCCGTGCCATCACAGAGGCCTGTTACTGATAGTTTGAAACCACGAGGGGATCAGTTCAAGGCTCGAGGAGCCTCATCATCTTCCAGATTTAGCGGGAAGAAATCTCAGAGTCAGAAACAGAGCAATCGAGGACCTACACAAGGGAGTAAGGCAGGAGGGGACAGGTGTGACCGCTGTGGGGGATTTCACTTGTCACGTGACTGCCGAGGCTGTTATGTTTGTGGCAAGGTGGGCCACTTAGCTAGGAACTGCCCCAATCGGGCAAGTCAGGCAGACTCAGGGCCGAATAGGCCAAGATTTGATGCTGGGAGGGCACCACCGAGACAGCAGTTTGCGCCTCGACCGCAGGGAGGTCAGGCGGCAGGACCACCGTAGGGTCAGGTGTATGCACTGACTAGGGAGCAGGCTGAGGCAGCCCCAGAGGAGGTCATTGCTGGTACGTGTCATTTATTTACTTACCCTGCATTTATTTTGGTAGATACAGGTGCTTCTCATTCTTTTGTATCTGTTGCTTTTGTGGAGAGACACCACTTGTACTCGTCTCTGTTACCCACGCCTCTCATGGTCTCGACACCCACGGGGAAGCATGTGATTGCGGATCGGCTGTTGTCTGATTGCCTCATTTATTTTGAGGGCAATGATCTGAGGGCTGATCTGATTCAGTTAGAGATGGCAGACTTTGACTGTATTATCGGCATTGATGTCTTGAGCAGATACCGAGCTGTGGTAGACTGTCGGCAGAGGACTGTTCGTTTTCTATCTGATCAGGGGTTCCAGTGGACTTTTTATGGGGACGGCTCTCGTCCAAGGATTCCAGTGATCTCAGCGGTTAAGATGTCACGATTATTGGAACGTGGCCACACTGGGTACCTTATTTATGCCGTGAATGCATCGGAAGAGAAGGAAGTGAGAGCCGAGGACATTCCAGTTGTGGCTGAGTTCATTGATGTGTTCCCAGATGAGATTCCGGGATTTCCGCCTGTCAGGGATGTTGAGTTTGCTATTGAGCTGCTGCTGGGGACATCAGCCATTTCTCGTGCCCCATACAGGATGGCACCGGCAGAGCTGAGGGAACTAAAGGTACAGTTACAGGAGCTCCTTGACAAGGGATACATTCATCCTAGTGTATCGCCTTAGGGGTGCACCAGTCTTGTTCGTGAAAAAGAAGGATGGATCAATGCGTCTGTGCATTGACTACAGGCAATTGAACAAGGCCACAGTGAAGAACAAATATCCACTTCCGAGGATCGATGATCTGTTTGACCAGCTTCAGGGTACAGAGGTGTACTCGAAGATAGACTTGAGGTCAGGCTATCATCAGGTGCGGGTTAGAGCTGGTGATGTTCAAAAGACGGCTTTTAGAACTCGATATGGACACTATGAGTTCTTGGTAATGCCCTTCGGTGTGACAAATGCACCTGCAGTTTTTATGAGCCTTATGAACCGAGTATTTCAGGAGTACCTCGATCAGTTTGTGATTGTATTCATTGATGACATCCTTGTCTATTCAAGGAGTGAGGAGGATCATGCCGATCATCTGAGGATAGTGCTCCAGATCCTCAGAGATCATCAGTTGTACGCCAAACTCAGCAAGTGTGAGTTCTGGCTGAGCAGTGTATCATTCTTGGGCCATATCATATCGCGAGAGGGGATATCAGTAGACCCGAGAAAGATAGAGACAGTTATGGATTGGTCTACCCCTACTTCAGTCAGTGAGATTCGGAGTTTTCTTGGGTTGGCTGGCTATTATCGACGTTTCGTCGAGGGTTTCTCAAAGATCGCCAAGCCACTTACACAGCTGACTCAGAAGGGAGTCCCTTTTTGTTGGACAGAGGCTTGTGAGCAAAGTTTCAGGGAATTGAAGCACAGACTGACTACTGCACCAGTTCTAGTGATCCCCAAGGAGAACAAAGGATTTGTTCTTTATACCGACGCATCACTACAGGGCTTAGGGTGTGTACTGATGCAGGACAGACATGTAGTGGCTTATGCTTCGAGACAGTTGAAGCCACATGAGACGAGGTATCCAGTCCATGATTTGGAGTTGGCAGATATAGTTTTCGCCTTGAAGATATGGCGACACTACTTATACGGTACCTCATTCACCATCTTCACTGATCACAAAAGCCTGAAGTTCTTGTTTACACAGGCTGAGCTGAACATGAGGCAGAGGAGATGGATGGATCTGCTGAAGGATTATGATTGTGAAATCCTATACCATCCCGGGAAAGCAAACTTGACAGCCGACGCTTTGAGTCGGAAGGTGAGGAGCACAGCAGAGGATGCCATGTGCCTATCAGCTATGTTGGGCTCCTACTGCCATTTGGGATTCGATTATGATGTGTCTATTTCACCAGTACAGGTTTCGACCTTGTTAGCCGAGCCTGTTATTTTCGATCACATCAGAAAGGCTCAGGGGACCGATACAGAGGTTCAGAGATGGATGTCAATGGTTCATTCAGGGCAGCCATCGAGATTCAAAGTAGCTGAGGACGGTTCTCTGAGACTTGGTGACAGATGGGTAGTTCCAAATACACCCGAGTTGCGCCAGGGTATCTTACAGCGAGCTCATTGCAGCAGGATGAGTGTTCACCCAGGCGGGAAGAAGAGGTATAAGGATTTACGCAGCCAGTTCTGGTGGAGGCGAATGAAACAGGATGTTACTTCATTCGTCAAGCGCTGTTTGATTTGTCAGCAAGTGAAGGCTGAGAGGCAGAGGCCTGGAGGTGAACTAAGGAGTTTGGAAATACCCGAATGGAAGTGGCAGCACGTGTCTATGGATTTCGTGACCCACTTACCGAGGACTGTTTCGGGTTTTGATGCCATCTGGGTAGTCGTGGATAGATTGACTAAAGTGGCTCATTTCATTCCCTACTGTATGACATATACGCACTTGAGGATGGCACAGTTATATGTCAGAGATATAGTGAGACTGCACGGGATCCCTGTTTCGATAGTGTCTGATCGAGATCCGCGATTCACATCTCACTTCTGGGAGGGTCTGCAGACAGCTCTAGGTACAGAGTTGAGGCTGAGCACAGCATATCACCCTCAGACGGACGGACAGACTGAGCGTACGATACAGACGCTCGAGGATATGTTGAGAGCTTGTGTATTAGAGTTCGACATATCATGGCAGGACTTGATAGCCTTGGTGGAGTTCTCTTACAACAACATCTACCAGGCAAGTATACAAATGGCTCCTTTCGAGGCCCTCTATGGTAGGCGTTGTAGGTCACCCTTGTGTTGGGATGACTTGGACCGTAAGTCGGTTGGAGGACCAGAGTTGGTTCAAGAAATGGAAGAGAAAGTTAAGGTTATCAGAAGAAAGATGAAGGTAGCTCAGGATAGACAGGCAGCATATGCCAATCAACGGCGAAGACCGTTGGAGTTTCAGTTGGGCGACAAAGTTTTTCTGAAGATCTCACCCTTCAGGGGTGTAGTGCGGTTTGGTATGCGGGGGAAATTGTCTCCTGGATACGTGGGGCCGTATGAGATCTTACAGCGTGTGGGTACTCTGGCGTACCGTTTGGCTTTACCGCCTTCTCTGTCTGGTATACACGATGTATTCCATGTGTCTATGCTGAGGAAGTATGAACCGGATCCTTCACATGTGTTGCAGCTTTCTGAGGTTCAGATTGAATCCGATGTTTCCTATGTGGAGCGACCTATCAGAATTTTGGATAGGGCAGATCGCAGACTGAGAAACAAAGTTATTCCTATGGTCAAAGTTCAGTGGGATCGTAGGGGTGTCGAGGAGGCCACGTGGGAGACGGAGCGACACATGGTGCAGCACTACCCAGAACTGTTTTCTGGTATGTGATTTATGCTTCACTTTATATTGGGTAAGTGCATGCTGATTTCGAGGACGAAATCCTATAAGTAGGGGAGTATTGTGATATCCCGAAACGATTATATGTTATTTAAACATTAATCATTGTTGTGAAAATTATGGTACTAATTCTTTGTGTTGAATTAATGATATTGGGAGATGCATGTGAGGGTGCATGAGTTATATGTTGGGATTTTGGGGTTGTGGCATGATTAATTGGGGTGTGTGTTAATCGTTTTGGTAAAGCATGTTTAAAAAGGGAATTGAAGTATTTTAGTGAGAAAATACTATAGATATCGTGTGAGGATATTTAATACATCGTGCTAATTACCGGGACCAAAACATAACACATCATACCACCCACCACTCACCACCCCCCTTGACCCATACCCTGCTGCCAGCTGCTGCCCATACCTTTTCCCCCATCTCCCATTTCACATCACAAGTCTGAAAACACCTCTTTCTTCCTCACCAAAATCGTCCAACACTTGCTGAACAAGATAGGAAGGAGCTCAACCAATTTTACTGCCTTGAAGCTTGCAAAAATCGGAGCCAAAAGGGGGTGAGAAACCATTTCTGGGTTTGAAATATTTGTTGTTGAGTTCATACTTTTGTTGGTGTGAAAAATGGCATGTTAGTTTAGGTTTTGTTAAACCTTCGATTCATGTTCATTTATAATGTTGTTATGAAGCTTCCAGTATTTTTCCTTGAGCTTACTACATGTTTATGTGGAAGATTTACGCATGTAAAGTAGAGTGTTCGAAAATCTGGGTAGATATTTCCCCTGTTTTTCTGGAAATACGTGGACTGGGAGTGATTTTGAGGAGGTGATATTATGCATGTTAGATGGGTCTTAGAGTAAACCTTCGATGTGAAAATATGCATGGTAGTCTTGTGAAGCCCTTGGCATGTTTGTTCGAACATGATTTATGAGATATGTTATATTTTTTATAGCATGAATTGAAGTACTCGAAAATATGGAAAGGAAATGTGTTGTCCTGTTTCAGGAAATGTTGATTGGGTACCTGTGTAAATGGTCGATTCCAATGCATGTGGACTTATGTTAGAGTGTGAATTTGGTATAAATACACTCAGGGTAGTGTGTTGTAACTGCTAGCATGTTGGTCTTGGCATGTTGTATGTCTTACATGTTAGAATGAAAGGTGTGAATATCAGTGTTGAACATTCAGGGAAAAAAATATCGCGCAGACCATGTGGCGATCGATCGCCACAAATGGCGCGATCGATCGCCGAGGTCCAGTAGCCAAAATCAAAGGCACGCGATCGATCGCCATGAATGGCGCGATCGATCGCCATGGGACAGTGGAGTTTGGCGATCGATCGCCAAGGGGTAGCGATCGATCGCCAGAAGCAAAATTTTGAAATATTTATTTTTGTTGGATTTCTGATTTTGGATCATATTTTTGGCATCTAATATTGTGTTGTACACTGGTGTAGAGCCTTCACAGACGACTACACAACGCAGGGGATAGAGTCCCACCACACACTACTTTTTGGAAAGGTACGTAAGCGACGTACGGGCATCCCCACGGTAACATGTATTTATGTTTGTCTGTGTGACACATGATGAATGCAATGTGATGCATTATGAGTTGATACATGTTATTATGCATTGTTGTTGCATATTATACATTGTTGTTGCATATTGTGATGTGGGATAAAGAGATGTATTCCACGAGTTAGGGCGATCACGGTTAAGGTGTTAATGCTTACGCTTTACCGCTAAAAATGTGGAGCGGGAGGGGGGAGGCTCGCTTGCACATGGAGGCGGGTTTATACCATACTGAGCGAGGATGAGATACCGCTAGTATGAAGAAGCGAGGATGAGATACCGCTTGTTTTGAGATTATGAAAGCAAAGAAGCATTAAAATAACTGATGATGACTGACTCAAGAAAAAGAAGAAATGTCATGACATTCATTTATGAAACCATACATTCATATAATGTGTTATATTATGAATTATGGTACAGGGACAACCAATGGGCATTGTAAATGCGATGGAAATACAGGAAGTGATTTGTATTTTATGATTGTGCATTTACGCCTTATTTTTCATATTATGTTGAATATGAATTGTGTTATGCTCATGTGTTGGGGTTGTCTTTGTAGGTGCTTTTGATGTTGAGAACCAGGGTCGGGGTTGAGAAGCTGAGTTGTAAGGAGAGCTACAGGATTAGCTGCATGATTTGAGAAAATTTTACATAGCTTCTACTTGTGGTAGAATAAGACTATAGTGTAGCACCCTTTTGTAGGAATTTGTGAAATTCCTTTTGAAACTTTTGCTACTGTATCCCTTAAGCTCAGGATAATCAATATGACTCTTTACTCTGATTTATTCATATGAATGTTTAGTCCTCTTAATCGCACCTATTAGTATATTGAGATATCGGGGTCTCACATGAACCGTGCATGGTTGGACCGTGGCTCGTGGCTCATGAATTCCAGCGTTTCGAACAAGTTGGCTCGAAAGAAACCAACATGGTGCAAGGCAGCTAGGGTTTGGAACCCTAGCGGCGCCGCACCCAAGCCATCGGCTCGGACCATGTCGTGCGCTAGCGTTTCGAACCCTAGGCCCATAATTGGTCCAGCCGTGGTGTATGGTTGGTTCGAACCATGGTGGTTTGTAGCTAAGTCGCATTAAGTTCGTGGCATGTGATGTCCCGAGCGTACGATAATTTTTCAAAATTAGTTTACAGTTTTAATTAGAATTAAATTTAAAAATGTTTAGAATTTAATTAATTAAATGTTAAAGCATGTTTATGTGTTGTTTGAGCATCGTGCATGGTTATAGCCCTTTGACCTATTAGATAGGATTTGTGAATGTTTGTAATTTATAATACGACCTGCGTGTCGTGCCTTCTCTATTTTATTCTAAATGTTATCCCTCCCCTATGTTCCCCTCGAATGTGAATCGAGGAATTCTATATCTTGTAAATAGTATAGTTTTATTGTTGATGGTGATCAATGAAGATGGAGCATCGTGTCGGGATGAGGAGGCCATTCACAAATTGGAGCCAAAGGAAGGTGCTTGTGAAGTTACCTTAGGTTGACTCTTAGGATTTTCTCATTGGCTTGAGAAAATCGCTAGTAGGGGCTATAACCATGTCACGTTTTAATTATGTATGTTGATGCATGATTTATCTTATGTTTTAGATTGATAATTGTATTACACATATATGTAGATATGTATACACCTATATGTAGTGGACATATTTTGAATTATCAAACTAATCATGAGATCAATAAATCCCTCTAAAATATCAAGTTTAAGATGCCTTCCAAAATTAAAAGTACTCGTCAAAAACTTCGATTGTACATGTGTGGGTTTGCCAAAGCAAAGCACCGTGGCAATCTTAGTAAGGTGCGAAAGGATAAAAATGATATCTGTTACACTTTAAATTGGGTACGACTTAACTAGGTTATCTCAATAGGATTGGGAACCTAGAGGCATGGGTTGTATAATAATTCATTTGATGAATTGAACAAAGCGTTGTTCGTCTAACTATCCAAGAATTACATGTGATGTAATTGACAAAGTGTTGTCTACCTAAATAACCGAGTCTTGGGCGATTAGCCAAAGCTAACTCAAGATTAGGCGAAATATGGATCTTGGCCCACTAAAGGTTTCGAGGGTTGATATTTTTTTTTAACAAAATAGTGGGAGTATCATTTAATATAAGACCATGTTAAATGATTAAATCATAAACTTATTTTCCATATTTATATTGTAGATATCCATGGCAACTAACAACGTAACAAGCACTTTATCACTGCGATCGGTCCTTGAGAAGGACAAATTAAATGGGACAAATTTCCTAGACTGGCATAGGAACTTGAGGATAGTCCTCAAAAAAAAAAAGAAACACTATATCCTAGAGGAACCCTTACCTGCTGAGGAACCTCCCCTAACGGCTACAAGTGCCGACAAAGATGCTTACAAGAAGCATCAAAGTGACTCACTTGATGTTGGGTGCCTTATGCTTGCCACCATGAACTCTGAGCTTCAGAAGCAACATGAGGAAATGGAGGCGTTTGATATGATCGAGCACCTTAAGCAATTGTACCAACAACAAGCAAGACAAGAGAGGTATGACGTCTCTAAGGCGTTATTCCAGTGTAGAATGGTAGAAGGAAGTCTGGTTGGAACTCATGTACTCAAGATGATTGGGTATATTGAGAATCTGGAGAAGCTGGATTTTCCTTTGGACCAAGAGTTGGCCACTGACGTGATCTTGCAATCGTTGCCTGAAAGCTTCAATCAATTTGTCTTAAATTACAATATGATTGAAATAGAAAAGACACTACCACAGTTACTTGGCATGCTTAGAACTTTTGAAGCAAATAGCAAGAAGTCTAAACCTACAAATGTTCTTATTGTGAATAAGAGCAAAGGAAAGACTAAAGCTAAGAGCTTCAAGAAGAACAAGAAGGTCTTTGTTAAATCTAAGCCAAAGTCTTCTGCACTGAAACAAAAGGGAGGGATAGCGAAGGAAGGAAACTGTTTCCATTGCGGTGAGACCGGCCATTGGAAAAGAAACTGCAAAGTATATCTGGAGGATCTAAAGAAAGGAAGTGTGACTTCCATTTCAGGTATTTTTGTTATAGAAGTCAATTTATCTACTTCTTCATCATGGGTATTCGATACTGGATGTGGATCTCACATTTGTGTAAATGTGCAGGACTTCAAAAAGAGTAGATTGTTGGCGAAAGGCGAAGTTGATCTCCGAGTTGGAAATGGAGCAAGAGTTGCTGCATTAGCTATAGGAGATTATTATTTATCTTTGCCCTCTGGTTTATCGTTCATTTTAAAAGACTGTTATTTTGTGCCATCCATTACCAAAAACATTATTTTTATTTCTTGTTTAGACAAGTGTGGATTTTCATTTATGATAAAGGACAACTGTTGTTCTATTTATTCAAATGATATGTTTTATGCTAGTGCACAAATGGTGAATAGTCTTTATTTATTAAATCTTGATATGCCTATCTATAACATAAATACTAAAAGGATTAAATATAATGAATGTAATCCGACTTATCTCTGGCATTGTCGCTTGGGCCACATAAACGAGAACCGCATATCTAAACGTCATAAGGATGGAGTATTAGATTCATTTGATTTTGAATCATATGAAACATGCAAATCTTGTTTAATGGGCAAGATGACTAAAGCCCCTTTCAAGGGACATGTTGAAAGGGCAAATGTTTTATTGGGACTAATACATAGTGATGTATGTGGACCAATAAGTACACAAGCTAGAGGTGGTTTTCAATACTTTGTTACATTTACTGATGACCTCAGTAGATATGGGTATGTGTACCTAATGAAGCATAAGCATGAAACCTTTGAAAAGTTCAAAGATTTCAAGAATGAAGTACAAAACCAACTTGGCAAAAGTATCAAAATCCTTCGATCAGATCGAGGAGGTGAATACTTAAGCCAAGAGTTTCATGACTATCTAAAGGAGTGTGGGATAGTCCCACAACTCACTCCTCGGTATACTCCACAATGGAATGGTGTATCCGAGAGGAGAAATCGAACCATGTTAGACATGGTTAGATCAATGATGAGTCATGCAGATCTTCCGATATCGTTTTGGGGACACGCTCTAGAAACAACAATTTTCTTACTGAACCGTGTTCCATCTAAATCAGTGGAAAAGACACCATATGAGATATGGACTGGGAAGCGTCCTAGTATGTCTTTTATGAAGATTTGGGGTTGTGAGGCTTTCGTTAGACGTCACGCCACTAACAAACTTGGACCCAAATCTGATAAGTGTTTATTTGTGGGGTATCCTAAGGAAACGAAAGGATACTATTTCTATTATCCCACCGAGAACAAAGTAGTTGTTGCTCGGGCTGGTGTATTTCTTGAAAGAGAATTTATTTCTAGAAAAACTAGTGGGAGAAAAATAGAACTTAGTGAAGTTCAACCACATGAAAACACTGAACCTGAGATTGAGATGGAAACAGAGCTGGCACCGCAAGCTGTTGTGGAAGAAGTACCTGCTCAAGAGACACAAGCCCAGCGTAGGTCTGTAAGAGAACACCGGGAGCCACAAAGATATGGATTTCTTGTGACTCAACAAGGTGACTTACTACTTATTGATGAGGATGAGCCGTCATCTTATCAACAAGCTATAATGGGCACTGATTCTGAGAAATGGCAAGAGGCCATGAAATCTGAGATGGAATCCATGTATGCAAACCAAGTATGGACTTTGGTTGATCCACCTGAAGGGGTACGACCCATAGGGTACAAATGGATTTTCAAGAAAAAGACCGATATGGATGGTAATGTACAAACCTATAAAGGTCGGCTGGTTGCAAAAGGATTAAACAAATTCATGGTATTGACTATGATGAAACATTTTCACCAGTGGCCATGGTTAAATCCATAAGGATCTTACTTGCAACAGCTACATTTCATGATTATGAAATCTGGCAGATGGATGTCAAAACAGCTTTCCTTAATGGAAATCTGCTCGAGGATGTGTACATGACACAGCCCGAGGGTTATGTCGATCCAAAGGATGCTGGAAAGATATGCAAGCTACAACGATCCATTTATGGATTGAAGCAAGCTTCTCGGAGTTGGAATCTTCATTTTGATGATGCAATCAAAGAGTTTGGTTTTATCAAAAACGTAGATGAACCTTGTGTTTACAAGAAGGTCAGTGGGAGCATAAGTATCTTCCTAGTGTTGTATGTAGATGACATACTTCTCATTGGGAATGATATACCTGCCTTACAATCTGTAAAGATTTGGCTAGGGAACTGCTTGTCGATGAAAGACTTGGGAGAAGCCACCTATGTATTAGGAATCAAGATCTATAGAGATAGATCAAGAAGGCTTCTCGGCCTAAGTCAAAGTACATACATAGACAAAGTGCTTAAAAGGTTTAGCATGCAAGAATAAAAAAAAGGATTCGTGCCTATGACACATGGTATATATCTCTCAAAGGAATAATGTCCTTCAACACAAGATGAGAGACAACGCATGAGTAAGATTCCATATGCGTCAGCTATTGGATCTATCATGTATGCCATGATATGTACTCGTCCCGATGTATCGTATGCTTTGAGCATGACGAGCAGATATCAAGTTGATCCAGGTGAAGGTCACTGGATTGCTGTCAAGAATATCCTGAAGTACTTGAGATGAACTAAGGATACATTCTTGATTTATGGAGGTGAGGAAGAGCTCAATGTAATGGGTTACACTGATGCAAGCTTCCAAACTGACAAAGATGATTTTCGATCGTAATCTGGATATGTGTATTGCCTAAATGGAGATGCTGTGAGCTGGAAGAGTTCAAAGCAAGAAACAATAGCCGATTCTACAACGGAAGCTGAGTATATTGCTGTCTCGGATGCAGCAGAGGAAGCTGTTTGGATTAGGAAGTTCATTTCTGAACTTGGAGTGGTTCCTAGCATTAAAGATCCGATAGAACTCTATTGTGACAACAATGGAGCGATCGCATTGGCTAAGGAACCTAGATCTCACCAAAGATCCAAGCACATACTTCGGCGCTTTCATTTCATTCTAGAAATCGTTGAAATGGGAGATGTTAAAATTTGCAAAGTACCAACAGATGATAACGTATCTGACCCATTGACGAAGCCACTGTCACAGCAGAAGCATGATCGTCATACTAGATCTCTAGGCATTAGGTATATGTCTGAGTGGTCTTAGTGCAAGTGGGAGATTTGTTGGGATATGCCCTAAGACAAGTCATTAGATGATTGTTTTGACATACAATGTTTATGATTTTATGAATGGCAATTCGTTATTATATATTATTCGTTTAACTGTGCAATGTGAATTAATATATATGTTAATGTCCTTAGAATAATATTGTATTATTCTTAAACATTGTCCCTAGTCAAGTATTATCATGAATAGGATAATGATAATACGTAGAGACTAGTATGTATTGATTGATGAATTGTTCATTGATATGAGATATCAAATCAACATATGGGTACATGTTAGAGAACGATGTACTGGACAGACCCACCATGAGAATGCAACATGGATAGTTATATGATCGTCATATGCAATTCTCATAGTGATAATAATGTATGTAATCCTTACGACTTGTGATCATCAGAGATCCCAACATAAGGAGTTATGTATCTTGATATTGTCAAACGTTACCCGTAACAGGGTAAACTATAAAGGCGATTATAGGATACACTACGAATTATGTAGAGGGATGTTGACTAATCGAGATAGGATTTGTCCCTCCTATATAACAGGAGATGTGTTTGGCCCTTGATCAAGTGAGAACTAAAATGCATGGCCATGCTCGAATGAGTCGATATAAGATATTGAGCTTATTCGTTTATTCTAGTTCTACTTGGGGATCAAGAAATAAAGATTGAATATACGAGTATGACTATTCCATGACTCGTGTTCAAGTCTAAACACAAAGGACAAAGGGATTACGTTACATGGTTAATATTATCACAAGTTCTAAAGGTTATGTCGAGTCATTGACATTCTTGTAATTTGGGTAGCCTCGATGTATTGCTAGACACCGCTCCTTGTTTGTAATGTAAAATGAGATTTTATGTCACTGCCAACATTACAAGATCCTATCGGGTCGCACAAAAGATTAAATCGATAAAGGGAATTAAATTCATTGGATGAATTAATTAATTAAGAAAAGTCTTAATTAAATAATTATGAGGATTTAATTAAATCATGGGTTTGAGCCCATGAGGCTTTGTGAAAGCCTTTAATTAAATTGTTTATAATGATAACAAGGTGATTAATTGATTATTGATTCCTTGATATCACAATCATCAAAACCAAAAACCTAGCTTGAGCTCTCGGCCGCCTCTCTCAACTCGACAATCACACTCGCCGCCGCCGCCAACGCCGCCGTGAGTTGTGTGAGTTTTGATTGGCCGCCATTGATGGGTTTTGAACCGTGAGTTCGGTTTTGGTTCAAGAATAAGCCTAGCAACTTGTTCTTGAACATCCCTTGTTCGTTTAATCGTGTGGATACCGTTGAGGAAAGATCTTGGAGGTGTTGCTCGTGACTCGGGATCGTTTGACGTGGTGCTCCGTGGAATCTGCTCAAACACGCTACAAGGGTGAGACTTTTGTAATCCTTTATCCGATATGATTACCTATGTATCGATCCGCTGTTTATTAATCCATAAAATTATTATATTCCGCTGCGCTGCTATGCTTGATGGATTACTTACATGCACATCCATTCATTGTGTTTCCAGCTATGTTCCATTCATACATGGCATTTGTCCTGCTCGGTTCAACCCAAACCCGAGTCCATATCGTACTCTAATTAATCATAATTACACCATAATCATATCACATATGTATACGTCATATCGAGGCATTACACCGTTTGAAAAGACATTTGAAATAAATCTTCCGCTGTTTACGCAAATAATCATTATGTGTTCATTAAACACCACATTAGGATCGGGCCCTCACAATAATCCATTTCAAATGATCGAAGGTTAGACAATTACTCAATCGAGTATTCCATTTTATTATTAAAATTTGGCTCCAACCATTCCTTCTTCAAGGTATAGCACTCCCATTGGAATGTAGACACTGCCCCGAAAATCGGCTAATTAAACCTCGATTCCAAAATCCCGACATTTTCTAAATTTTTGATCGATAGGAGAATTCATCGCGATCGATAGGAGAATTCATCGCGATCGATCGCGCAATACAGTGGCCAAACAGAACACACTCGCGATCGATCGCGAGTCTCCGCGATCGATCGCCGCACTGTGCACCTTCCTCAAAAATCAGCTGCTCGTCGCGATTGATCGGCATGCAATGGTGTTTTTCACACCCAAACTCAAAACCAACACTCCATACACCCTAAACACCTCAAATACTCCATTTAAAACCAAAAAACTATAATCAAAACTAAGGTAAATGAGAAGGGAAGAACAATACCTTATTATCTTCGAGAAATCCGGCTCCCGAGCCGAGCTTCCAACCGTTTTCTTCCAAGAGAAAGGAAGAGGGGTTTGGGGGAAATGGGTGGGAAGCGAGGAGAGATAGAGATGATATTTCGTGCAATGACGAAACACCGAGTCCACTTGGTATATATAGTACCAAGGCTCCAAAATACCAATACCTCCACAAATACATCATGATTCATTAAAAATCATCTGTTTTCAATAATTATCTCTCCAACTCAAATTCCAATTCCAGCCCAAATATAAAGTACTCCGGACCCCAGATCCCACCAAAAACCAAATTCCAAGGTTATCACCACGATGAGAATACAATCTCAACCCTTAGATCCAACGACCCCAAATACCGGATTTAAAGATCCGCCGGAATCCCAATACCGCAATTAATTCATAATTGACACAATTAAAACCATTGAGGGTTATTACCACACCGGGATTATCACCATTAATTCATGGGCATCACACTGCGCCTCTGGCATCCTTTTACGTTGCATGGTGTGTCCGTAACCATGGCATCCATGGCTGATTGTTGTGTCTGTTCCAGGCCAATAGTTGAGCGTTTCACCCACGTGTATGTACGGACTGTATCTCAAATCTTAAGTATGAACCTTTTGTACTTTCGTTCAAACCCGATATGCATCCGTATGTGTGTGTGCGCTTCACGAGCATCATGTTGGATATGCATGTTATGATTTGATTTATGTTATGTCATTTGAGCATATGGTTATGCGTTCGCCTGTTTGAGACTATGGATTGGTTAGCCGCTTGAATAGTGTGAATCATACTTAGCTCCTCCCCGTATTCACCCCTTACAAACCCTTACAGGAAATGAGCACGGATATGAGTTCATAGAGGTTACTGAAGTGGCAGGTGATGATAATGTTAATGACGTTGGAAATGTTTAAATATTAAGTTTTGGAACTTTTGTATGTGTATTTGATTTTAGGGCCTTGGTTGGAGTTTATGGGATTTTGAGGCTTAGTTTACTTTGTTTGATTTAATTTTACGATATGCCAGAGGCTTGTCTCTGTGTACTTACTTTATTATGTTTTATTGATTTATTTGTGAATCGGATATTAAAGTTTATTTTTATTAATTAAGTTATCATTATTTCTAAATTGATTGTATGGATTCTAGAAAAAATATCGCTAGGAAGGGCTCATCGCGTAGAAACAAACATGTCTTTAAATTACAACTTGGCTAATTAACTCACGTCCGCGTGTATATTAGTTAGTGTGAGACCAAGGGCCCTACATGTTGACTATCTATAACTCCGTTGTTCTTTGACATTGCTAGTAAGTATGTTGACATGAGAGACGGATGATGATAGTTCAGCCGATACCTTGCTGATGATCACTCTGTTGTTCTTTGTTTCTTTATCTTTGTGGATTACTCGACTGATCGTCATATGTATCAGTTGAGTTGAATACTCGGCTGATTTATTACGTTAAGCGAGGCATGTTGGATCCAACTCTACTGGTATATTAGCTAGCTTCACTTCAACTGACAAACTTTTATGCCTTTGTTGCATACTTGATAACTTTATTAACAACATAGTTAACAAGTTTTGTTAGCATTAAAATTGAGACTAATATTGTTCTCTGAACCAAACAACTATATGTTGAAAATGGGTTGTTTTGTTTGGAATTGTAATTAGGGTGGATAATATTGTGGCTACAAAAATATTATGTTGGGGATATTTTATAATTTTGGATTGGTATGTAATTTGGCATAGCCTATAATTAGTGCTAAAAATGTTTAAAATTAACTGACTCGTTGGTTGATGTAGATATATTAACATCAATTATAATATCAATTTAACATATTTCTAAGTTAACAAAATTTACGATATGTATTTAGTTAGTCCACCAAGATGTAAAATCCCGATTTCACTCTTGCGTGAAGGTAAACTATTGCAACTCCATCATCTAAAGTTCGTGTTATGTTCCTCTCAATTGAGTCACACCCAACAAATGATATTGGATAACTTATTAGCAATCACACAAGATGTTGATTTTTCATTACATGCCCATTATCTATAATTTATTTATATTTTTGCCATTCTCAGCATCGGCATGACCTTTACAAGATATTCTGTAATAAATGAGTCGATCAAGCTGTCTAGTGTCTTTTGCCATTTTAAGTTAACCAGTATTATAAATAAGTTCATCAAATTGGCAAAAATATTTTATTTTTCTCCGAAACAAATATTTTAAATATGAAAGCTTAACGTCGTGTCCGATCAATATTTGGAGATATATTTATTTTTATTTGAGAAAGTGTTTCTTTCAAAATTCCGTTAAAATTTTATGGATTTTCAAACAATAAAAATAAATTATAAGAAAATTACCAAGGAAATCAAGTACAATACAAGATTTAAACATATTTAGATAGGGATAGTTTAGATAAAAAATATTATACAAAGGCTTTCTAGAAATTACCCCTGGTTGTTAAAGTAACGTTGTGAATTTATTACGGCACTTGGTGGCAGAATTATATTATACTAGTTCTTGTTGCATCATGCCTTGAACCGAATGTTAGAAAAAAAAAATAGGTTAACAATCAGAGATAAAAAAGTATTATCATAGAATGAAAATATTTGTGAAACATTTTAAGCAGACATTATCGTAAACGATACAAGAAAAAACTTTTGAACAGATATCAAGTTCCGATCGCAATCAGGATATGTGTTTTGCCTAAATGGAGGTGCTGTGCGCTGGAAGAGTTCAAAGCAAGAGACAGTAGCCGATTCTACAACTGAAGCTGAATACATTGCTGCTTCAGATGCAGCAAAGGAAGCTATTTGGATCAAGAAGTTCATTTCTGAACTTGGGGTGATGCCTAGCATACAAGATCCGATTGAACTCTATTGTGACAACAATGGAGCCATCGCATTGGCTAAGGAACCTAGATCTCACCAAAGATCCAAGCACATACTTCGGCGTTTTCATTTAATTCGAGAAATCGTTGAAAGAGGAGAAGTAAAAATATGCAAAGTACCAACTGATGATAATGTATCTGACCCACTGACGAAGCTACTATCACAGCAGAAGCATGATCGTCATACTAGATCTCTAGTTGGTCTTAGTGCAAGTGGGAGATTTGTTGGGATATGCCCTAAGACAATTCATTAGATGATTGTTTATGACATACAATGTATTATGGTTTTATTAATGGCAATTCATTATTATATTTTATTCGAGCATCTGTGTAATATGAGTCAATATATAAGTTAATGTCCTTAGAATAATATTGTATTGTTCTTAAAGATTGTCCCTAGTCAAGTATTATCATGAATCGGGATAATGATAATGCATTGAGACTAGTGTGTTTTGATTGATGAATTGTTCATAGATATGAGATATCAAATCAACACATTGGTGCATGTTAGAGAATGATGTACTTGACTGACCCACCATGAGAATGCTACATGGAAAGTTATATGAACGTCATAAGCAATTCTCATAGTGATAATAATGTATGTAATCCTTACGACTTGAGATCACCAGAGATCCCAACATAATGCGTCATGTATCTCTATATTGTCAAACGTTACCTGTAACAGGGTAAACTATAAAGACAATCATTGGATACACCACGAATTATGTAGAGGGATGTTGAGTGATCAAGAAAGGATTTGTCCCTCCTATATAACATGAGAAGTGTTTGGGCCCTTGATCAAGTAAGACTAAAATGCATGGCCATGCTCAAATGAGTCGATATGTGATATCGAGCTTATTCATTTATTCTAGTTCTACTTGGGGATCAAGAAATAAAAGATTGAATATACGAGTATGACTATTCCATGACTCGTGTTCAATCTAAACACATTGGACAAAAGGATTAAGTTACATGGTTAATATTATCACAGTCCGTAGGTTATGTCGAGTCAATGACATTCTTGTAATTTGGGTAGCCTTGATGTGTTGCTAGATACCGCTCATTGCTTGTGACATAAAATTCGATTTTATGTTGCTGCCAACATTGCAAGATCCTATCGAGTCACACTAAAGATTAAATCGATAAAGGGAGATATGATTCATTTGATGAATTAATTAATGAAGAAGAGTCTTAATTATAAATATTAGATATATGGATTTAATTAAGATATTGGGTTTGGGCCAATGAGGCTTTTTGAAAGCCTTTAATTAAATCTAATATATAATATAATATGCTAACAAGTTTTGATTAAGAGTTAATTAAAAACCTAATAGCCACCCACATAAGCTCTCGATCGTCCCTCACTCTCACCCTCCTTCACGCCGTCGCCGTGAATAGTGGTGGTTTGACGGCCGCCGTTGATCGGTTTCGAACCGTGAGTCTTGTTTTGGTTTAAGAACGAGTCTAGCAACTTGTTCTTGAACACCCTTTTCAATTTGATTGTGTGGATACCGTAGAGACGAAGGTGCAAATCTTTGTTCGTGACTCGTGGTCTTGCAACGAGGATTCTGCTACAAACACGCTACAAGGGTATGATTCTTATCAATCTCGGTATGATTAACTTTGTATAGGTCCCTGGTAGGAATCCAAATTTTATTTTCCGCTGCGTATTGCTTGATGGATTCCTAACACATATTACTATTGCGAGGGATATTATGCCGCTAATATGTCGAAGCTAGGGGTATTTCCGCTGTCATTATAAAACGAGGAGTAGTGGCGCCGCTGTCATACCACCACGATGAAGAATATTTGCCGCTTAAGTGAGGGATATTATACCACTAATATGGCGTAGCGATGAGCTTTCCACTGTCATATGATAGCGACGGAGGATATTTGCCGCTTAAGCTAGGGATATTATGCCGCTGGTATGTCGAACCAAAGTAGGGAAGAGGGATATTTGCCGCTTCTTAGCGAGGGATATCATGACGCTAGTTTATTGGCGATGGTTCATGCCGTTATTCTATTGGCGATGGTTCATTCCGCTATTCTATTGGCGATGGTTATTCATAGCAATGGTTTATTCCGCTATTCTATTGGCGATGGTTCATGCTGCCAGCGATCTATATAGCGATGGTTCATTCCGCTATTCTATTGGCGATGGTTCATGCCGCCGGGTATTCATAGCGATGTTTATTCCGCTATTCTATTGGCGATAGTTCATGCCGCCGGGTATCTATATAGCGATGGTTCATTCCGCTATTCTATGGTGATGGTTCATGCCGCCGGGTATTCATAGCGATGGTTTATTCCGCTATTCTATTGGCGATGGTTCATGCCGCCGGGTATCTATATAACGATGGTTCATTCTGCTATTCTATGGCGATGGTTCATGCCACCGGGTATTCATAGCAATGGTTTATTCCGCTATTCTATTGGCGATGGTTCATGCCGCCGGGTATCTATATAGCGATGGGTCATTCCGTTACATCTATGGCGATGGTTCAAGACGCCAGGTATCATGTTCCACTACTACATGAGTTTAATTCTCCTCTTATCCAGTTATAAGCACTAAGCCCGTGAAACTCGATTGATTTTCCTCATTCAACAGCTTAAAAATCGAACCAAACTCAAATATCATTGAGATTACATGAAATTCTCTCATAAATGATTCATGAAGCTAAAACACATACCAAAACAAGAATTCAACAACTCTATGGACAGTAAACACGCCATCCTTCCTAATCTGATTAATCATGCTAGAACATGGTTTAAGTGGGTTAAAATACCCAAGATAGGATTTAAGCACTTCCACCCCAAAACCATAAAAATAACTAAGCTTATCTCGAATCCCCAATGATAGGTAAGAAAAATTGGAGGATTAACTCAAAATTTATCCAAAGGAACATGAATTGCGCAAGGTAGACTATCTATCAAAATCAGCATGAAAAACAGCGATCAAAAACGTCTTGAAATCGCCTAAATGCACCAACATTATAGCCGAACAATAAGAATTCGAACTCAATTCCAAAAATGCCATTGAAATTTACATGCAATCCCCTCAACATGATTTAAATGGGTTAATATCGTTCAATAACAGAATTAAGCATTTTCCATTCCCAAACGATGAAAATCAGTCGGCGAAAAACGAACATGCATCGGCTAAAAATTGACCCAAACACCACATGCAATGTAAGAACTATCATCAAAACCCAATTTGAAGACCAAAATTTCAAATTAACAGACTGGAAAAGTCAAACTCACACTGCCCTGTTTTTCGTCAGTAGCCGCAACCTTGCATGCACGATTCATGCGACTCACGGCGGCGACCGGAGGGGAAACATCGGTCTAGGTGAGGGGAAGGTATTAGACAACAACAATCGAACCAATTGATGGTTAAGATGAAGAAATCGATCAAAAATGGGAAAAAACCTAAAATCAAAATTCGAAAGTTTATTGCAAAATTGCAACAGATTCAGAAACTCTCACCATGAATTCTTGGTGTGGAAATGACCACTTGTAAGGACCCCAAGCCCTTAACCCTTTATTAGTGTATTAACCCATACAATTAGTGCATACAATCATGTATGTAGGGGAAAAGCTACATGCAACCATGGCATAAAACACCATCTATAAAAATTTCTTGCATAATGCCATATAATGTCTAACTTTCCACCTAACATAGTCCATAAACATGACATGCACCTTTATAAATACACTAACAAGCTCTCAAATCATTTTGCAATCCCTAAATAATTGCATGCAACACATAAATGACAAGAGAAAGGACCTTGCCTTTTTATACAAACCATATTGACATAATAGTGCTCACATACGAGCATCGAATAAAAGTATTTGTATTTAATGTATAAAATACTGTGCTCCATACTAGCACTGGTACCACTGTGATATCCCCGAAATAATTAATTGCAATTTGGGCATTAATTATGTCTATGTGATTATTTATGGTGATAATTAAATTATGTGTCGGAATTAATTATCTTGGTGAAATGCTTAGTCACATGGTAGGCGTGACCCGGTGGTGCATTTCGGGGTGCATGTTATGCATGTTGGGAAATTGGGGGTTATTATGGTTTGATTATGGTAATTGATAATTATTTGGTAAAGCATGATTTTAATTGGATTTTTGATGCATCGTGGTAAATGCTTTTAAAATATCATGTTGGGGTGTTTTATACACCATGGTAATTGTTGGAGTGCCATTTTAATTAAAACACATTTATTACCCCCCAACCCCCACTATACACATCACTTTACCAAAACCCCCAAATCACTCTCCCCAACCCTAACTTCTACCATTTTCGATTTTTGGCTTAAAGTGGAGGGGAAATCTTGGCAAAAGTCTCATTTGTGGGATTTAGTGTGAGATTTGGAGTCCCCAAGAGTTATGGATACCTCCTTAATGTTTTTATAGTTTTTTGGATTGGGTTTGAAATGGTTTTGGGATGGTTTTGAAATGGGTTGTCTTGGGTTGGTATTATTTTGGATGGGTGTTGGATTTCTTGGTTGTTTTAAAGTGTATATTGAAGGTTTATGGTGTTTTGATGTTGTTGTTGGGATGGTATTTGAGTTGGAATGGATTGGGAAGGTTTAAGGTTGAAAAATGGCGATTTTTCATGTTGCAGGTCGCGGCGATCGATCGCCCAAAACGGAGCGATCGATCGCGCGCAGGCAGTGGCAAAAATAACTTTCGACGATCGATCGCCATGTTGAGGCGAGCGATCGATCGCCTCAAAAATGGCGATCGATCGCCTAGCGCCAGATTTTGGCATTCTCGGCTAATGGACCTCGCGATTGATTGGAACTCCACAGCGATCGATCGCGAGATGCTAAAATGTGTATTTTTTGGTTATTTTGTGGGATTTTTGGTATTGGTTCATAAATTGGCTTCTAATATTGGTTTGTATGAATGCGTAGAACCATCCCAGGTAGCCACGCAACAAAAGAGATAAAGTCCCACGACATCTACACTTTTGGAACTAAGGTACGTAGTGAGACGTACTGGCATCGGACGGTAAAATGTATTTATTACGCTTGAATTGGTTATGCATTATGGTTGCATACATGGTCTTAGTTATGAATTATGGTTGCATACATGGTATGGATATGCATTGTGGTTGCATGTGATTATGAGTCGAGATTATATTCCAGTGATGAAGAATACTTGCCGCCTTCATGTCGAAGCGATGATAGAGTACTTGCCGCTGTCATATTATAGCGATGAAGAATATTTGCCGCAAACATGTCGAAGTGAAGGATAATGCCGCTGTCATGTTGATGCGAGGGATATTATGCCGCTAATATGTTGAAGCGAGGGGTATTAATGCCGCTGTCATGTAAACGCGAGGGGTATTATGCCACTGATATAATAAGACTGGAACTGGCCATTGGTATACATGGAATGAGTGCATGTCATGACATAAATTATTGGTTTTATAATCCATTGATTATGATTGTGGTACAGGGACAACCAAAGGGAGCTTTTAAATGTATTAAATACAGGAAGTGAATCGCATTTACGGTTATGCATTCGAATTGAAATTATATTATTTTGAATATGATTTATTTACATGCTCACGGTTTTGGGCTTGTTCCTGTAGGTACTTTTGGGCGGACGGGATAAGGCGGGTTGATGCGGTGAGCTAGGGAGGAGTGCTCTTGGTTGCATGCATATTCTTTTGTATAGTATCTACTCTAGGAGTAGTGTAAAGCTATATGATTAACATTCATTAGTTGGTAATGTAATTAATCCCTTTTGGAACTTTATTTTGGCATTGTAACCTAATAGCTCAAGGCATCAACACGATTTTTATACTCTGTTTATGCATGATAATTCTATTTACGCCTTTAATCCGCACTTAAGGAACTAGGGTCCTTACATTAGTGGTATCAGAGCAGTGGTTAGAGAACCCGGGAATGAGTGAAGAGTAGCCTTAGCATGGTTGGCTAGGTGTTTACATTTGGGCATGTTTATGCATGTGGTGCATATTGGTGTATAAATTGTTATACTAACATGCTTATGATTATCGTTCATGTTATCTAACGGCATAACATATATATTGTTTGGAATTGTTGTTAACCTTTGTATTACAGCCTGGCGGCTATGAATGTGGGGAAACTCAATGAAGAGGTGGGTGATATTGGGAGCGTGAATGCTAGCATTGGACAGACAAATCTTTACCTCCACCTGCTGTGGGCATGGAGCCGGTTGCTTAGTTGCTATTACCAGGGGAGCTTAGTCTGACTCAGTTTCTGACCTATCACCCACCCATGTTTGAGGGAACAGAGACAGGGGAAGAGGCCGAAGTGTGGCTAGAGAGATTGGAACAGATATTTGTGTCTGCGCCATGTGCTAGGATGGCTTGGTTAAGGCTGGCAGAATTCCAATTGGCAAAGAAGTCTTCTATGTGGTGGAAGACGACTGTAATGGAATTGAGGGCCCAAGGCATGGTAATTGACTGGACTTTATTCAGAACCTGGTTTCTAAACCGGTACTTCTCTGCTGCGGCTAGGCAAACTAAGGAGGATGAATTTACAAACCTGAAGCAAGGGGGCATGACAGTCTCGGACTATGCCATGCTTTACTCATCACTATTGAGGTATGTTCCACACATTGCTACAAATGGACATGCCAAGATGAGGCACTTTCTGAAGGGGCTGCGACCGGAATTATTTGACCCGGTTATTTCCAACAACCCGACATCTTTTGATGATGCACTTGTTAGAGCGGAGTTAGCAGAGATAGGGGTGAGTGCTATCCTGAAGCTGTACCCCTACCAGTTCCATCACAAAGATCTACTTCTGAGAATCTGAGGCCCCGAGGAGGATATTTTAAGTCACGAGGGACTTCTTCTTTTCTCGGTTTAGCGGAAGGCGGCCGGATGGCCGGAAGCAAGGGGATCGGAGGAGTGGTACATCTAGTTTTGGGGGACCAACTCAAGCTAGTAGAGTTGGAGATGTTAAGTGCCACTTTTGCGGAGGACCACATTTGATGCGTGATTGTTCTACGTGCTACATATGTGGCAGGTCGGGCCACATTGCTCGGTGTTGTCCCAATCGGGAAGGGCAGACGGATCTAAGGGAAGGTCGAGGGAGGTTTTCTAGTGGTACAGTACAGTAGAGGCAGCCGATGGTGCCTCGACAGATGGGAGGACAGGCGATGGGGCCACCTCAGGGACAGGTCTATGCACTGACTGGGGCGCAGGCCGATGCAGCTCCAGAGGAGGTTATAGCTGGTACGTTCCTTCTATTTACATATTCCGCCTTTATTTTGATAGACACAGGTGCTTCGCACTCCTCTGTGTCTGCGGACTTTGTGGCGAGACATCATATGTGCACGTCTCCGTTACCCACGTCTCTATTGGTCTTGACACCCACCGGAAAGAAAGTTGTTGCTGATCAGTTTCTGATGGACTGCCTCATTTATTTTGAGGGCAATGAGATAAAGGCAGACTTGATTGTTTTGGGTATGTCAGACTTCGACTGCATTGTGGGCATCGATATTCTGAACAGATATCAGGCAGTGGTAGATTGTCGGCAAAGGACAGTTCGGTTCAGATCTGGCTTGGGAGTTCAGTGGATTTTCTATGGCAACGGTTCTCGTGCAAAGATTCCGTTGATCTCGGCGATCAAAATGTCCCAATTATTGGAACATGGACTCACGGGCTACCTCATCTATGCCGTGGACACGTCGGGAAAGGGTAAAGAGTTAAAGGTTGAGGATGTGCCAGTGGTAGCAGAATTTGCTGATGTGTTCCCGGAGGAGATTCCCACCGGCTAGGGAAGTCGAGTTTGGGATTGAGTTATTACCGGGAACATCCGCTATTTCTCGTGCCCCTTACCGGATGGCACCGGCAGAGTTAAGAGAGCTGAAAGAGCAGTTGCAGGAGCTCCTTGATAAAAGATATATACGCCCTAGCGTATCGCCTTGGGGCACACCGGTTCTTTTTGTGAAGAAGAAAGATGGTTTGATGCGTTTGTGCATCGATTACCGGCAACTGAACAAGGCCACGGTGAAGAAAAAGTATCCTCTCCCAAGGATTGACGACTTGTTTGATCAGTTGCAAGGCACGAAGATGTATAGCAAGATTGATTTGAGATACGGGTACCACCAGATACGGGTCAGGGATGAGGATGTACAGAAGACAGCATTTCGGACTCGGTATGGGCACTACGAGTTCTTAGTGATGCCGTTCGGTGTGACGAACCCCCCCGGCTGTCTTTATGAGCTTCATGAACGGTGGTGTTCCAACCCTATCTGGATCAGTTCGTCATTGTGTTTATCGACGACATACGCACCTACTCCAGGAGTGAGGAAGAGCACGTGAAACACTTGAGGACAGTGCTCCAGATCCTCAGAGATCACCAGTTATATGCCAAGCTCAGCAAGTGTGAGTTTTGGTTGAGCAGTGTAGTATTTCTGGGGCATGTCATGTAAGACCCCGTTATCTAAACAAGATTCCAAGGTGCAATTAAGATAACTAATCATTCATAAATCAGAGTATTAGGCCGTGTTGATTAAACCTGAGCTTAAGAGATTACAGTACCAAAAGTTCAAAAACGAATTATACATATTCCTAACAAAAGGTTACTAAACTGTAGCTTTACTCTACTCTTTGTAGAAGCTATACAAAGTAATTCTCTATTCTGCTAATCCTGTAGCACTCCTTACACCTCAGCGTATCAACCCCGACCCTGGTTCTCCTTGTCAAAAGCACCTACAAAGACAACCCCCAACACATGAGCACATCATAGTTCATATTCAACATAATATGAATGTAAAGCATAAATGCATAAATCATAGGCATAGGATACTTCCTGAATTCCAATGCATTTAAAACACCCATTTTGGTTATCCCTGTACCATAACTCATAATCAAATCAATATATGATATTATGGCTTCTTTAAATAAATGTCACGACATATCTTTAGTCCTTAAATCTTTACTTCAATCCTTAGTCAGTTTATCATCAGTGTATTTTAATGCCCCTCGCTTCATAACTTTAGAACAAGCGGAACTCCCCTCCCTCGCTTCTTCATACAAGTGATATTTCTATCCTCGCTTCCTATGGTAAACCTCGCCTCCATGTGCAAGCGGTCCTCCCCTCCCTCACTCCACATTGTTAGCGGTATAATAGTGGTAAGCATTAAAATCATCACTCTGATAACCGTGACTCGTGGAATATACGTCCAATGTTCCACATCATACATATGCAACAACAATGCATAACAACATGTATCGTACTCATAATGTACAAACTTGCATTCATCGCATGTCAAATAATAAACATATAATACATGTTACCGTTGGGTGCCTGTACGTCGCTTACGTACCTTTCCAAAATATGGTATATTGCAGGACTCTATCCCCTGCGTTATGTGGCTATCTGTGAAGGATCTACACCAGTGTACATACAATATTAGATGCCAATTTATAGACCAAAATCAAAAAATCCAACAAAAACAGTACCCAAGCTCTCTGAAAAACAGGGTATCATTTTTTTTTTCCAGAATTTTCGAGCACTTCCTTTCATACCAACAAATCTACTACATAACACATATAACATGCTCAAACAAACATGCTAGGAGCTTCATAAAACTTCTATGTAAGCACTTAAATCAAAGGTTTAACAAAACCTAAGCTAGCATGCATCAAAATCATCACCACTAAACCCAAACTTAACCAAAATTTACCCAAAGGAAGATATGGTTCCTCACCCTCTTTTGCTCCAATTTTTGGCAAGGCTCCAAGAAATAAAATGGTAGATCTCCTCCTCCTATATGCTTATCAGATGCTGGACGAAAATGGGGGTGAAGATTGGGTTGATAATGAGTGGTAGAGGTTGAGTGATTGGGAGGGCAAGTGGGGGGTATGGGCAGCCATCAGCTGCTGAAATGGGTATGGGTTGAGGGGGGTGGTTGGGTGGTGGGTGGTGTGATGTGTTATGTTTTGGTCCCGGTATTTAGCACAATGTATTAAAATATCCTCACATGATATTTTATAGTATTAAATCAATAAAATACTTCGTATTCCAATTAAACATGCTTCACCAAAACAAATAACACCCACCCCAAATAATCATGCCATAACCCAAATTCCCAACATAAATCACATGCACCCTGAAATGCATTTCCCCAATATTATTAATTCAACCCAATGAATTAATACCATAATCCTCATAACATAATTAATGTTTAAAAGCACATAATCATTTCGGGATATCACAATACTCCCCTACTTATAAGATTTCATCCTCGAAATCAGTATGCACTTACCAAAACGAAACAAAACATAAATCACATACCAGAAAACATTTCCGGATAGTGCTGCACCATGTGTCGCTCCGTCTCCCACGTGGCCTCCTCGACACCTCTACGATCCCACTGAACTTTGACCATAGGAATAACTTTGTTTCGTAGTCTGCGATCTGCCCGATCCAGAATCCTGATAGGCCGCTCCACATAGGATACATCGGACTCTATCTGAACCTCAGAAGGTTGCAACACATGAGAAGGATCTGGCTCGTACTTCCGCAACATAGACACATGAAATACGTTGTGTATGCCGGACAGAGAGGGCGGTAAAGCCAACCGGTATGCCAGAGTACCAATACGCTGTAAGATCTCGTACGGTCCAACATATCTCGGGGACAACTTCCCCCGCATCCCAAAATGTACTACACCTCTGAAAGGTGAGATCTTCAAGAAGACCCTGTCGCCCAACTGAAACTCTAACGGCCGACGTCGTTGATTAGCATACGCTGCCTGCCTGTCCTGGGCTGCTTTCATTATCCTTCTGATCACCTTTACCTTTGCTTCCATTTCTTGGACCAATTCTGGCCCTCCGACCGATTTACGGTCCACATCATCCCAATATGTAGGGTCTTCCTACCTTAACATCATCTTAATACACAATTTATGGACTAAACAAGCAGTAATAACGTCTTAGGGTTCCGATTGTAGCTTTGAGCTAAAAAGATTTCAGGCCAACAATGAAATTTTAAAACTTAACTCATTACATTCTCAATAATGAATGTTAAAGCGATAGTATTATACTACTCCTAGAGTAGAGACTACCCAAAAGTGCTGTATCCTATCTTCTTTCATGCTCCTTTTAGCTCACTGCCTCAACCCGACCCTTAGCCCTTCGGTCCAAAAGTGTACCTACAGGAACAACCCATCATGAGCATGTACATCGATATTTAACATCATAAGGCGATGGCATATAAATAAATGCATGAAAATAATTGGTAACGTATACTTCCTAGTTAATCGCATTAACCCTCTTTGGTTGTCCATGTTTCATAGCCATGCATATAATCATTAATTCTTGACATGAATGATTAAAATCATCATCTTATAATATCATCATCAATAAGCATCATCATTTTATAAATATCATCATTTATAACATCATCATCATGTAAGCATCATCATCTTATAGCATCATCATCTTATAAGCATCATCATCTTATAACATCATCATCTTGTAAGCATCATCATCTTATAGCATCATCATCTTATAAGCATCATCATCTTATACCATCATCATCTTATAACATCATCATCATATAGCATCATCATCATATAGCATCATCATCGTATAGCATCAGCATCATATAAGTATCGTCATCTTATAGCATCATCATCTTATAACATCATCATCTTATAACATCATCATCTTATAACATCATCATCATATAGCATCATCATCATATAGCATCATCATCGTATAGCATCATCATCGTATAGCATCGTCATCTTATAGCATCATCATCGTATAACATCATCATCTTATAACATCATCATCATATAGCATCATCATCGTATAGCATCGTCATCATATAAGCATCGTCATCTTATAGCATCATCATCTTATAAATATAACAGTAAATGTACAAAATCATAGTTAAGTAAACATGCGGTTTATTCGTCAGTTTCTTTTTGTTGACCCTGATTCACATTCGTGCATATGGGCATCTTACCCCATCGTATGGCATCTTACCATATCATAACATCGTGTGGCATCTTACCACGTGGGCATCTTACCCTTTTTATAAACATCGTATAACATCATTATAAACTTACTTATCATATCATCTTCACAAACATCATCATCTTAAACTTATTTATCACAATCACCATCATAAACATCATCATCATAAACTTACTTATCACAATCGTCATCATAATCATCATAAATACTCATGCAATCAATGCATAGTAGGAGCGTGTTACCGTCCGATGCCCGTACGCTTCTTACGTACCTTAATTCCAAAAGTGGAGAAATTGAAGAACTCTATCTTCTCGATGTTGTTGGCACCTGGGATGGTTCCACACAACCATACAAATCGATATTAGAAGCTAAACAATAGCCAAATACCAAAAATTCATCAAAAAACATCATTTGCCATGTTTTAAACAGCGGCGATCGATCGCTGCACGAGGCGATCGATCGCCTCACTTTTTGCCCTGCGGCGATCGATCGCGTCATTTCAGGCGATCGATCGCCTGCTACGTGAAATGGCTACTGGCCATCGGCGATCGATCGCCTCATTTCAGGCGATCGATCGCCACTTGATGGTGCGCGATTTTTCGCCATTTTTGTACATTTTTCGAGCTCATCCTCATACCTTACAAAACCAAACTTTCCTACAACATCAACAACATCATAACCCACTAAAACCCATATAAACACTTCAAAAATCATACCCCAACAACATACAACACATACCCAACCAAACCCACATAAATCACTTCAAAATCATCCCATTTCAAATCCAAACTTCATAAAAACTTTAGGAAGGGATCCATACCTCTTGAAGACTCCAAATCTTGACAAGAATCACACAAACACAAGTTTTGTGGAACTTTCCTTCTCCTTCCTTGGAGGATTTCGAAAATGGGGAATGGGAAGGGTTTTGGGAATGAATTGGGGATTTTTGAGGGAAAGGGTAAAGTGAGGGGAAGGAGGGTGTAGTGGGGTATATGGGTTAATTAAATTGTACCCAAAATTAACATGATGTATAAAATACCCCAACATGGTATTTTAAAAGCATTTTCCAAAATGCAACCAACTTCATTAAATCCATACTTTCCTCATAATTAACGATCAACACAATTAAATCATGTTAACACCCCATTTTCTATCATGCATAACATGCACCTTGAAACGTAACCCCCCGGATCATGCCTATCATGTGACTAAGCATTTCATCGTGATAATTAATTGCAACACGTAAATCAATTATCCACATAATTAATCACATAAACATAATTAATGCCTTAATTGCAATTAATCATTTCAGGGACATCACACAATATAAAGGCGACCTACAACGTCTACCGTAGAGAGCCTCAAAAGGAGCCATCTGTATGCTTGCCTGGTAGCTATTGTTATAAGAAAACTCTACCAAAGGCACTGAATCCTGCCACGAAGTATCGAACTCCAACACACAAGCCCGTAACATATCTTCGAGCGTCTGTATGGTACGCTGGGTCTGTCCGTCCGTTTGGGGATGATATGCTGTGCTCAACCTCAATTCTGTACCCAGAGCTGACTGAAGAACTTCCCAGAAGTGAGATGTAAACCGCGGATCTCGATCAGACACAATCGAAACAGGGATCCCATGCAGTCTCACTACATCTCTGACATATAACTGAGCCATCCTCAAGTACGTGAAGGTCATACTGTATGGAATGAAGTGAGCCACTTAGTCAATCTGTCCACGACTACCCAGATGGCATCAAAACCCGAAACAGTCCTCGGTAAGTGGGTCACAAAGTCCATGGATATGTGCTCCCACTTCCATTTTGGTATCTCCAAACTTCTAAGCTCACCACCAGGCCTCTGCCTCTCAGCCTTCACTTGCTGACAAATCAGACATCTCTTGACGAATGTGTTGACATCTTGTTTCATTCGTCTCCACCAAAACTGGCCACATAAATCCTTATACATTTTCTTTCCGCCCGGGTGGATACTCATCCTGCTGCAATGGGCTCGCTGTAATATTCCCTGATGCAACTCAGGCATATTCGGAACCACCCATCGATCACCTAACCTCAAGGAACCATCCTCAGCCGTCCTGAACTTCGACGACTGACCTAAACGAATCACCGACAACCATCTCTAAACTTCCTCGTCGGTCTCCTAAGCCCTCCTGATGTGATCATAAATAACGGGCTCAGCTAATAAAGTCAAAACCTGTACCGGTGAAGCAGACACATCATAATCAAATCCCAACTGGCAGTAGGAGCCCATCATAGTTGACAAACAAATGACATCCTCTGCCGTGTTCTTCACTTTCTGACTCAAAGAGTCGGCTGTCAGATTTGCTTTTCCAGGATGGTATTCGATTTCACAATCATAGTCCTTCAGCAGGTCCATCCATATCCTCTGTCTCATATTCAGCTCAGCCTGCGTAAACAAGAACTTCAGGCTCTTGTGATCAGTGAAGATGGTGAATGAGGTACCGTATAAGTAGTGTCGCCATATCTTCAAGGCAAACACTATAGCTACTAGCTCCAAATCATGGACTGGATACCTCATCTCGTGTGGCTTCAATTGTCTCGAAGCATAAGCTACAACATGCTTATCCTGCATCAGCACGCAGATGCGTCAGTATAGAGAGCAAACCCCTTGTTCTCTCTGGGAATCACCAATACCGGTGCTGAAGTCAATCTGTGCTTCAATTCCTGGAAGCTCTGCTCACAAGCTTCCGACCAAAAGAATGGAACTCCCTTCTGAGTTAGCTACGTCAATGGCTTGGCAATCTTTGAAAATCCTTCGACAAAGCGTCGATAATACCGGCCAAACCCAGAAAACTTCGGATCTCAGGAACTGCAGTAGGCGCAGACCAATCCATAACTACCTCTATCTTCCTGGGATCTACTGATATCCCCTCTCGAGAGATAATGTGACCCAAGAACGCAACACTGCTCAGCCAGAACTTACACTTGCTGAGCTTGGCGTACAACTGATGATCTCTGAGGATCTGAAGCACCGTCCTCAAATGATTGGCATGCTCCTCCTTACTTCTTGAATAAACCAGAATGTCGTCAATAAACACGATGACGAACTGATCAAGAAATCTCTAAAATATTCTGTTCATCAAGCTCATAAATACTGCAGGGGCATTCGTCACCCCGAATGGCATCACTAAGAACTCGTAGTGCCCTTACCGAGTTCGAAAGGCTGTCTTTTGAACGTCTTCAGCTCTAACTCGTATCTGGTGATAGCCTGACCTCAAGTCAATCTTCGAGTAAAGCTCCGTGCCCTGAAGCTGATCAAACAAATCATCAATCCTCGGAAGGGGTTACTTGTTCTTAATCGTCACTTTATTCAATTGACGGTAATCGATGCACAGACGCATCGAACCATCCTTTTTCTTTACGAACAAGACTGGTTCACCCCATGGTGATACACTAGGGCAAATGTATCCTTTGTCGAGGAGCTCCTGCAACTGTACTTTCAGTTCCCTCCACTCTGTCGGTGCCATCCTATAAGGGGCACGGGAAACAACAGATGTCCCTGGCAGTAACTCAATCTCAAACTCCACATCTCGGATCGGCGGAAATCCTGGAATCTCATCCGGAAACACATCGGTGAATTCCGCAACTACTGGTATATCCTCGATCCTCAACTCTTCATTTTCCTCTGATGCGTCCACGGCATAAATAAGATAGCATGAGTGACCGCGTTCTAACAACCGCGACATCTTAACCGCCGAAATCAACGGACTCTTGGGATGAGAGCCGTCCCCATAGAAGGTCCACTGAAACCCCTGATCAGACAGAAAACGCACCATCCTCTGTCGGCAATCAACCACAGCCTGATATCTGCTCAACACATCAATGCCGACAATGCAGTCAAAATCTGCCATATCCAACAAGATCATATCGGCCCTCAGATCATTGCCCTCAAAATAAATGAGGCAATCAGATAGTAGTCGATCTGCAATCACATGCTTCCCCGTGGGTGTCGAGACCATAAGAGGCGTGGGCAACGGAGACGAACACAAGTGGTGTCTCTCCACAAAAGCAGAAGATACAAATGAATGAGAAGCACATGTATCTACCAAAATAAATGCAGGGTACGTAAGTAAGTGGCACAGCAATCACCTCCTCCGGGGCTGCCTCTGCCTGCTCTCGCGTCAATGCATATACTTGACCCTACGGCGGTCCTGCCGCCTGACCTACCCGATTGGGGCAAACCCGAGCCAGGTGGCCCACACTGCCACAAACATAACAGCCTCGGCATTCACGTGTCAAGTGAAATCCTCCACAGTTGTCGCTCTTGTTCCCTCCTGTTCTATTTCCCTGTGCTGGTCCCCGATTGCCTTGCTTCTGATTCTGAAATTTCTTCCCACCAAACCTAGAAGATGAAGAAGCCCCACGAGGCTTAAACTGGTCTCCTCGTGGCCTCAGGCTGTCAACAACCGGTCTCTATGATGGTACAAAAGGGGGTACAGCTTCCTTGTACACACTAACCCCAATCTCTGCCAGCTTTGCCCTAGTCAGGGCATCATCAAATGAGCTGGGGTTGTTGGAGACAACCCGATCAAATAACTCTGGCCTCAGCCCTTTCAGAAAATGCCTCATCTTGGCATGACCGTTCACAGCAATGTGAGGCACATACCTCAACAATGAAGAGTATTGCATGGCATAATCTGATACAGTCAAGCTGCCCTGCTTCAGGTTGGTGAACTCATCTTCTTTTACTTGTCTGGCAGCGGCGAAGAAATACAGGTTAAGGAACCGGGTCCTGAACACAATCCAATCCACTATCATACCCTGAGCCCTCAGTTCCATAACTGTTGTCTTCCACCACATGGAAGACTTCTTCACCAACTGAAACTCTGCCAACCTCAGCCAGGCAGTCCGTGCACAGGGTGCCGATACAAATATCTGCTCTAGTCTCTCAAGCCATTCCTCGGCTGCTTCCCCACTCTCAGTCCCTTCAAATAGCGGTGGATGATAGCTCAAGAACTGGGTCAGACTTATCTCCCCTGTTAGCATTATCTGTGCACTAGGCTCCATGCCTACAGCAGGTGGCGGTAGAGGATTTGACTGAGCAATGCTGGCATTGATACTACCTACATCTCCCACCTCTTCATTGGGGTTCTCCGGATTAATAGCCGCCATGCTGTAACACAGGGGTTAACAACAATACCAAAAGTAGTTCATAATATAAGCCGTTAGATAACAAGAGTAATCATATTCAAAAGCATGTTAGTATAACAACTTATACAAAAATATGCACCATATGCATAAACATGCCCACCAATGAATACCTAGCCAACTTGTTTCTAAAGGCTACCCTTTACTCGTTCCCTGGTTATCTAACCACTGCTCTGATACCACTAAATGTAAGACCCCGTTATCTAAACAAGATTCCAAGGTGCAATTTAGAGAACTACTCCTTCATAAATCAGAGTATTAGGCCGTGTTGATTAAACCTGAGCTTAAGAGATTACAGTACCAAAAGTTCAAAAACGAATTATACATATTCCTAACAAAAGGTTACTAAACTGTAGCTCTACTCTACTCTTTGTAGAAGCTATACAAAAGTAATTCTCTATTCTGCTAATCCTGTAGCACTCCTTACAGCTCAGCGTATCAACCCCGACCCTGGTTCTCCGTGTCAAAAGCACCTACAAAGACAACTCCCAACACATGAGCACATCATAGTTCATATTCAACATAATATGAATGTAAAGCATAAATGCCTAAATCATAGGCATAGGATACTTCCTGAATTCCAATGCATTTAAAACGCCCATTTTGGTTGTCCCTGTACAATAACTCATAATCAAATCAATATATGATATTATGGCTTCTTCAAATAAATGTCATGACATATCTTTATTTCTTAAATCTTTACTTCAATCCTAGTCAGTTTATCATCAGTGTATTTTAATGCCCCTCGCTTCATAACTTTAGAACAAGCGGAACTCCCCTCTCTCGCTTCTTCTATCCTCGCTTCGTATGGTAAACCTTGCCTCCATGTGCAAGCGGTCCTCCCCTCCCTCGCTCCACATTTTTTAGCGGTATAATAGCGGTAAGCATTAAAATCATCACTGTGATAACCGTGACTCGTGGAATACACACCCAATGTTCCAAATCATACATATGCAAAACAATGCATAACAACATGTATCGTACTCATAATGCACAAACTTGCATTCATCGCATGTCAAATAATAAACATATAATACATGTTACCGTTGGGTGCCCGTACGTCACTTACGTACCTTTCCAAAATATACTATGTTGCAGGACTCTATCCCCTGCGTTGTGTGGCTATCTGTGAAGGCTCTACACCAGTGTACAACACAATATTAGATGCCAATTTATAGACCAAAATCAAAAAATCCAACAAAAACATCATTTTCCACTATTCAGCAGCTGGCGATCGATCGTTGCATCGAGGCGATCGATCGCCAGACTTCACTGGCTCGAGGCGATCGATCGCACCATTTATGGCGACCGATCGCCTGCCTTCGATTTTAGCTACTGGCCTTCGGCGATCGATCGTTGCGTTTGTAGCGATCGATCTTCACACGCTGTGTGCGCGATTTCTCCAGATTTTTCGAACACCCATCTTCATACCATCCAATCTAGATTATTAGACATACAACATGCTTGAACAAACATGCTAAGAGCTACAAGGTACTACCGTGCATGTATTCAAAACAGAGTTCTTCCCAAACTTAAACCCATATGCATCAAAATCGCCCAACTAAAACATGTACCCACCCAAGCTCTCTGAAAAACAGGGTATCATATTTTTTTTCCAGAATTTTCGAGCACTTCCTTTCATACCAACAAATCTACCACATAACACATATAACATGCTCAAACAAACATGCTAGGAGCTTCATAAAACTTCTATGTAATCACTTAAATCAAAGGTTTAACAAAACCTATGCTAGCATGCATCAAAATCATCACCACTAAACCCAACCTTAACCAAAATTTACCCAAAGGAAGATATGGTTCCTCACCCTCTTTCGCTCCAATTTTTGGCAAGGTTCCAAGCAATAAAAAGGTAGATCTCCTCCTCCTATATGCTTATCAGATGCTGGACGAAAATGGGGGTGAGGATTGGGTTGAGAATGAGTGGTAGATGTTGAGTGATTGGGAGGGCAAGTGGGGGGTATGGGCAGCCAGCAGCTGCTGAAATTGGTATGGGTTGAGGGGGGTTGTTGGGTGGTGGGTGGTGTGATGTGTTATGTTTTGGTCCCGGTATTTAGCACGATGTATTAAAATATCCTCACATGATATTTATAGTATTAAATCAATAAAATACTTCGTATTCCAATTAAACATGCTTCACCAAAACAAACAACACACACCCCAAATAATCATGCCATAACCCAAATTCCCAACATAAATCACATGCACCCTGAAATGCATTTCCCCAATATTATTAATTCAACCCAATGAATTAATACCATAATCCTCATAACATATATAATGTTTAAAAGCACATAATCATTTCGGGGATATCACATGTCATATCTAGCAGTGGGATATCAGTGGACCCCATGAAGATTGAGGTTGTGATGGAGTGGACTGCACCCACTTCTGTGCCCGATATACGGAGTTTTCTTGGTTTGGTTGGTTATTACCAACGCTTCGTCGAGGGATTTTCTAAGATTGCTAAGCCACTGACGCATTTGACCCAAAAGGGTGTACCGTTCTTTTGGTCAGGGGCTTGCGAGGAGAGCTTCCAAGAGTTGAAGCACCGATTGACGACGGCTTCGGTATTGGTGATTCCCTCATAGAACAAGAGGTTTGTCCTTTATACTGGTGCATTGCTACAGGGCTTGGGGTGTGTATTGATGCAAGATAAGCATGTGGTAGCTTATGTATCGAGGCAGTTGAAGCCGCATGAGACTAAGTACCAAGTCCACGATTTGGAATTGGCGGCTATTATCTTTGCCCTGAAGATTTGGAGGCATTATCTGTATGGTACATCTTTTACTATATATACGGATCATAAGAGCGTGAAATTCTTGTTCACTCAGGTGGAGTTGAATATGCGTCAGAGGAGATGGATGGATTTTCTCAAAGACTATGACTGTGAAATTGAGTACCATCCGGGGAAAGCGAACTTGATGGCAGACGCCTTGAGTCGGAAGGTGAGGAGTACTACTGAGGATGTCATGCATTTGTCGGCTATGATGACTTCTTGCTGCCATCTGGGCTATGACTTCGATGTGGACGCATCGTCGGTTTGGGTATCGACCTTATTGGCTGAGCCAGATATCTATGAGAACATCAGGAGAGCTCAGAGGACAGATGATGAGGTTCAGAGATGGTCATCGTTGGCACTTCAGGGACAGCCATCGAAGTTCAGAGTGGCGGAGGCTGGTTCTTTGAGACTTGGTAACCGATGGGTAGTTCCATGTACGCCGGAGTTGCATAGAGGGATCTTGGAACGGGCTCATAGTAGCTGATTCAGTATCCACCCAGAAGGGAGGAAGATGTATAAGGACTTATGTGATCAGTTCTGGTGGAAGCGGGTGAAGCGTGATGTGATCGCTTTTGTCAAGAGGTGTTTGATCTGTCAGCAGGTTAAGGCAGAGAGGCAGAGACCCGGTGGCGAACTAAGGAGCTTAGAGATACCCGAGTGGAAGTGGGAACACATAACTATGGACTTTGTGACCCACTTGCCGAGGACTACTTCGGGTTGTGATGCTATTTGGGTGATCATTGACAGACTGACGAAGGTAGCTCACTTCATTCCCTACAGTATGACGTACACATACTTGAGGATGGCTCAGCTATATGTCCGGTGTTGGGATATGCCCTAAGACAAGTCATTAGATGATTGTTTATGACATACAATGTAATATGATTTTATTAATGGCAAATCATTAGTATATATAATTCGAATATCTGTGCAATATGAATTGATATATAAGTTAATGTCCCTAGAATAATATAGTATTATTCTTAAACATTGTCCCTAGTCAAGTATTATCATGAATTGGGATAATGATAATACATAGAGACTAGTATGTGTTGATTGATGAATTGTTCATTGATATGAGATATCAAATCAACACATGGGTACATGTTAGAGAACGATGTACTGGACAGACCCACCATGAGAATGCAACATGGATAGTTATATGATTGTCATATGCAATTCTCATAGTGATAATAATGTATGTAATCCTTATGACTTGTGATCATCAGAGATCCCAACATAAGGAGTTATGTATCTTGATATTGTCAAACGTTACCCGTAACAGGGTATACTATAAAGGAGACTATTGGATACACTACGAATTATGTAGAGGGATATTGACTGATCGAGATAGGATTTGTCCCTCCTATATAACAGGAGATGTGTTTGGCCCTTGATCAAGTGAGAACTAAAATGCATGGCCATGCTCGAATGAGTCGATATGAGATATCGAGCTTATTCGTTTATTCTAGTTCTACTTGGGGATCAAGAAATAAAGATTGGATATACGAGTATGACTATTCCATGACTCGTGTTCAATCTAAACACAAAGGACAAAGGGATTAAGTTACATGGTTAATATTATCACAAGTTCTAAAGGTTATGTCGAGTCATTGACATTCTTGTAATTTGGGTAGCCTTGATGTGTTGCTAGACACCGCTCTTTGCTTGCGACATAAAATGAGATTTTATGTCACTGCCAACATTACAAGATCCTATCGGGTCGCACAAAAGATTAAATCGAGAAGGGAAATTAAATTCATGGGATGAATTAAATAATTAAGAGGAGTCTTAATTAATAATCATAAGGATTAAATTAAATCATGGGCTTAAGCCCATGAGGCTTTATGAAAGCCTTTAATTTAAATCATATATAAATGGTTAACAAGGTGATTAAGGGGATCATTCCAAGACATAAAACCTAGCCACCATCCATAAGGTGCTCTCGGTCACCTCCCAAGAACAACACTCGGCCGCCGTTTTCTTGCCTTCACTCGACTTCCATATAGTCGACGTGAGGGAGAGGATTTTGGGGCTATCTTCTTGATTGTGAATCAAGTGTGTTTCTTGTTCCGGTTTAAGAACTTGTCTAGCAACTTGTTCTTAAACTATCCCTTCGTTCGATTTGATCGTGTGGATACCGTTGAGGCAAAACTTGTTGAGTTTTGCTAGTGACTCGGAGGAAGCGTTGGACGTGGTGCTGCTCCGTGGAATCTGCTCAAACACGCTACAAGGGTGAGACACTTGTAATTCCTTTATCCGATATGAATCCCTATGTATAGATCTGCTGGTTAGTAATCCATATAAATTTTATTCCGCTGCGTTGTATGCTCTTGGATTACTTACAGTGGAATCAGAGCCGTGTACAAGGCTCATATCGGATTTATGTGGTTAAATAGTTTAATCATATTAGAATTAATATTGCATGCTATTTAAAATTGTATATAATCATATATGATATGATTAAATTGAGTTTGTGAAAATCATCGTATAATTATATTTGATATAATTGGCGAAT
Source organism: Haberlea rhodopensis (assembly GCA_907163345.1). Lineage (NCBI taxonomy): Eukaryota > Viridiplantae > Streptophyta > Magnoliopsida > Lamiales > Gesneriaceae > Haberlea > Haberlea rhodopensis. The sequence goes on along the minus strand of CAJQUN010000123.1, from coordinate 1,216,077 downwards.
AATTGTATACGATACACGAAAGCGTAAAATCGAGGTGTTAGCTCATGCATGGCTCACGGTCGCAGCCACCGAAGGGCTAGGGTTTCGAACCCTAGTCACCATGGCTCACGGCCGACCCACCAAAGGGCTAGGGTTTCGAACCCTAGTCATCATGGCTCACGGCCGCCGCATGTTGCTAGGGTTTCGAACCCATTGGCTCGTGCATGGCCGAGCAGCCGCCGCATAAGGGCTAGGGTTCGGACCCTGGCTCGAGCATGGGCCGAGCCGCCGCAAAAATTAAGTTTTTTGAACCCATTGGCTCGTGACGGCTAACTCATGACGGCTAGGGTTTCGAACCCTAGCAGCCGTGCATGGGCTCGCCGCCGCCGCTCGAGCATGGCTCGGCCATGGGCTAGGGTTTCGAACCCTAGGCCCATTAATGGTCAAGCCGTGTGCTTTGTGGTTCGAACCATGGTGGTTCGTGTCTTAGTCGCTTTAGTTCGTGGCATGTGATGTCCCGAGCGTACGACATTTTCAAAATTCTATTTTACAGTTTTAATTAGAATTAAATTTAAAATGTTTAGAATTTAATTAATTAAATGTTAATGCATGCCTTATGTGTTCTTTGAGCATGGTGCGTGGTTATAGCCCTTTGACCTATTAGATAGGATTTGTGGATGTTTGTAATATATAATACGACCTGCGAGTCGTGCCTTCTCTATTTCATTCTAAATGTAATCCCTCCCCTATGTTCCCCTCGAATGTGAATCGAGGATTTCTATATCTTGTAAATAGTGTAGTTTATTTTATTGATGGTGATCAATGAAGATGGAGCATCGTGCCGGGATGAGGAGGCCATTCACAAATTGGAGCCAAAGGAAGGTGCTTGTGAAGTTACCTTAGGTTGACTCTTAGGATTTTCTCATTGGCTTGAGAGAATCGTTAGTAGGGGCTATAACCATGTCACGTTTAATTATGTATGTTGATGCATGATTTATCTTATGTTTTAGTATATAATTGTATTACACATATATGTAGATATGTATACAACTATATGTAGTGGACATATTTTAAATTATCAAACTAATCATGAGATCAATAAATCCCTCTAAAATATTAAGTTTTAGATGCCTTCCAAAATTAAAAGTACTCGTCAATAACTTCGATTGTACATGTGTGGGTTTGCCAAAGCAAAGCACCGTGGCAATCTTAGTAAGGCGCGAAAGGATAAATGTGATACTTAAAATTGGGTACGACTTAACTAAGTTATCTCAATAGGATTGGGAACTTAGAGGCATGGGTTGGATTATAATTCATTTGATGAATTGAACAAAGTGTTGTTCATCCAACTATCCAAGATTTACATGTGATGTAATTGACAAAGTGTTGTCTACCTAAATAACCGAGTCTTGGGCGATTAGCCAAAGCTAACTCAAGATTAGGCGAAATATGGATCTTGGCCCACTAAAGGTTTTGAGGGTTGATATTTTTTAAACAAAATAGTGGGAGTATCATTTAATATAAGACCATGTTAAAGGATTAAATCATAAACTTATTTTGCATATTTATATTGTAGATATCCATGGCAACTAACAACGTTACTAGCACTTTATCACTGCGATCGGTCCTTGAGAAGGACAAATTAAATGGGACGAATTTCCTAGACTGGCATAGGAACTTGAGGATAGTCCTCAAACAAGAAAAGAAACAATATGTCCAAGAGGAACCCTTACCCGCTGAGGAACCTCCTCTAACGGCTACAAGAGCTGATAAAGATGCTTACAAGAAGCATCAAAGTGACGCACTTGATGTTGGGTGCCTTATGCTTGCCACCATGAACTCTGAGCTTCAGAAGCAACATGAAGAAATGGAGGCGTTCGATATGATCGAACACTTAAAGCAATTGTACCTACAGCAAGCAAGACAAGAGAGGTATGACGTCTCTAAAGCGTTATTCCAGTGCAGGATGGTAGAGGGAAGCCTAGTTGGAACTCATGTGCTCAAGATGATTGGGTACAATGAGAATCTGGACAAGCTGGGTTTTCCATTGGACCAAGAGTTGGCCACCGATGTAATCTTGCAATCGTTGCCTGAGAGCTTCAGTCAATTTATAGTAAATTACAATATGACTGACATGGAAAAGACTCTACCACAATTGCTTGGTATGTTGAGAACATATGAAGCAAATACAAAGAAGACTAAGGCCACAAATGTTCTTATTGTGAATAAGGGCAAAGGAAGGGCCAAAGCTAAAGGCAACAAGAAAGCAAAGAAGGTCTTTGTTAAATCTAAGCCAAAGTCTTATGCACTGAAACCAAAGGGAGGGATAGCGAAGGAAGGGAACTGTTTCCATTGCGGTGAGACCGGCCATTGGAAAAGAAACTGCAAAGTATATCTGGAGGATCTAAAGAAAGGAAGTGTGACTTCCGCTTCAGGTATTTTTGTTATAGAAGTCAATTTATCTACTTCTTCATCATGGGTATTAGATACTGGATGTGGATCTCACATTTGTGTAAATGTGCAGGACCTCAAAAAGAGTAGATTGTTGCGAAAGGTGAAGTTGATCTCCGAGTTGGAAATGGAGCAAGAGTTGCTGCATTAGCTATAGGAGATTATCATTTAGCTTTACCTTCTGGTTTATCATTGATTTTAAAAGACTGTTATTTTGTGCCATCTATTACTAAAAACATAATTTCTATTTCTTGTTTAGACAAGTATGGTTTTTTCATTTATAATAAAGGACAACTGTTGTTCTATTTATTTAAATGATATGTTTTATGCTAGTGCACAAATGGTGAATGGTCTTTATGTATTAAATCTTGATATGCCTATCTATAACATAAATACTAAAAGGATTAAAAATAATGATTGTAATCCGACTTATCTCTGGCATTGTCGCTTGGGCCACATAAACGAGAACCGCATATCTAAACTTCATAAGGATGGAGTATTAGATTCATTTGATTTTGAATCATATGAAACATGCGAATCTTATTTAATGGGCAAGATGACTAAAGCCCCTTTCAAGGGACATGTTGAAAGGGCAAATGTTTTATTGGGACTAATACATAGTGATGTATGTGGACCAATAAGTACACAAGCTAGAGGTGGTTTTCAATACTTCGTTACATTTACTGATGACCTCAGTAGATATGGTTATGTGTACCTAATGAAGCATAAGCATGAAACCTTTGAAAAGTTCAAAGATTTCAAGAATGAAGTACAAAACCAACTTGGCAAAAGTATCAAAATCCTTCGATCAGATCGAGGAGGTGAATACTTAAGCCAAGAGTTTCATGACTATCTAAAGGAATGTGGAATAGTCCCACAACTCACTCCTCCGTATACTCCACACTGGAATGGTGTATCCGAGAGGAGAAATCGAACCTTGTTGGATGTGATGACCAGAAATTACGGATGTTAATCGAGTGTTAATAACCCGTAAAGTTGTTTTACGTGGCGATTTGGAGTTTAATCGAGGTGTTGGGCCTTCTGGGCTCGTCTATTTGAGTAGTTGGGATCGTTGGATCCCGAGGTTGAGATCGTATTCTCATTTCGGTGAAAACCTGTGAGTTGGGTTTTTAGTGTGACTCAGAATCTCGGGTGCTTGGTGTGGGCACCGGTAGGGGGTTTTGGAGTTAGAGAGAGAACTTTCGAAAACAGATGATTTTTAATGAATCATGATGTATTTGTGGGGATATTAGTATTTCGGGGTATTTTTGCTATAAATACCAGTTGAACCCGAGATTTTAATTATTGGAACCATTTTCCCCACCATTCCCGTCGCTTTCTCTCTCCCCGCGCCAACACCCATTCTCGATCCCCTTTGACCACCGTGCAGAAAAGGCCTCCGCCCGCCGCCGTTCGGCGCGTCCGACCCGCCGCCGTGTTCGTCTCTTCCAGGCGGTCCTATCCATACCAACAATTTGAAGTTTGGTCGAGAATCGAGCTCGGATTTGCCAGAAAAGCGTAGGGTTCGAAAACTGGATTTCATCCGATTTTTGGGAGCGCGATTTTGGTACGATTTTTCTGATGTTTTTGGGGCGTTTTTAAGCTGGTTTTGAGTCGATTATTTCAGACTTTTTGGTTCGAAATTATTGGTTAAGTTTGGTTCGAATTTTCAGCTCGATTTCGTGAGTTAGGGTTCGAATTTTTGGGATTTTTGACAAGGAGTGATGATTCTTGTTATGGATTGATTAATTCATGTTGTAGATGCATTATGATGCTTGATTGTGTTCGAATTTGAGGAATTGGATTCGAATTTAGGGCTGGAATCGAAAATTGGGGATTTTGGCTTGGGGATGATGATTTTCGTTGTTATTGATTAACTCATGTTTTAGATGAATTATGGTAATTATTTGGGTTGGATTTTGTGTTGTGAAGGTTCGAAAATTTGTGGGGAATTCTTGAGCAATTTTCGATATTGGTTAGAGGGTTATGGGTGTGCTTGAGCATGAGTTGCATGTTCGTAATTAATCGTGAATTAATTTATCGTGTTAGCACATCGTTCCTCGGAGCATGGAACTCGAGCAAGGTTTGGCTCGGACTTCGGAGATTTAAGGTACGTGCGACGTACGAGCATTACTTTATGTGATAGAAATCGTGAAACGCATAATGTGTTGTAATTGCATTAGATGGTTGTGGGTATGGCTATATGCATATATATGTTGATATATATGGGGTACTGAGTCTATATGACTATCGTACGGCATTTGAGATGCCTGAGAATGATCGTGAGATCATGTACTCATTATAAGACATGTGAGATGTCTAGGCATTTGAGCTATCTGTGATTGATAGTGAAATTGAGAAATCAGTACTAGATATTGTGATATCTATATTTGTATGTATAATGAACTTGGAAATCATTGATTATTGATACTTGAGAATCAGGCATGCTATGAGTTAAATCAATGTGTTGATTTACTGATTTATGAGATTTGATGAGTTTGATGATTGTGAGAACAGGGACAGTACACGGAATCCCGGATGAGGATGTTGCCATTCAGGGAGTATCATTTAAATTCATTAGTATTTACTTTTGTTGTAAATTATGAATTTCATTATTGTGATTAAGGGATTTTGTGTATTGGTATGCTCACCCCGTTGGGGGGCTGTCTCTGTTGGGGCAGGTGAACAGGTGCATCGATGGCTATGGAGCTGGGCTCGAGCTGTTGATTGGATGTACTCACAGGATCGTGGTACCAGGGCTTGATGGAGCACGGTATCGTATAGAGTACTTATATACCCCCGAGGTTTATATACACATTTATGATGCTCGCTTGTGAGCATGGATATTCATGTATATGGGTTGTATATAAAGGCATGAGCCTTTCTCTCTTTCATTATATGTTGCATGCAATTGTGGTAGAATTGCTAATGATATGAGAGTCGTTAGTGTATTATGTGGGTGTTGAAACCCACTTTTGTTGTCTTATGTGTGGTGTCTTCCCTGGCTGGGAATTTACCTTGTGTTCAGTATTCTGTTGGTTATTGTGTATTCCCTGGCCGGGAATTATATTATGTGATGTGCTTGTGTTTTGGGATAGCTCAATTTATGGGGAGACTCTGCCCAAATTTTTATAAAAGTCCACAATGTGAAAAGTGGCAAAATGGGGATGGTATTGGGCGAACTCGATGAGTCTATATGTTGTTAGGATGATGATCTTATAGCATTGGGCATTAAAGAAATTTTGTAGTTGTCATTCAATGGTAAAGTATCATCTGAGCTTCCCGACTGAGTTTTCATTGAAAGCATGTGCCACACATAGTGGTTAATACACTAATTAAGGGTTAAGGGCTTGGGGTCCTTACATTAGTGGTATCAGAGCAGTGGTTAGCTCTTTGGGGCTGTTGAGGGCCTGGAACATGCTGATAGGGATGAGTAGCACATATTTATGCATGATAGTAGCTAGTGTTATGTGACACAACTGTTTTGCTTATGTGCATTTGTGATATGTGATCATAGTGAAACGATTATATGTCATGACATCTATGGAATCATAATATAACCTGTTGATTATGATTGTGAGTTGTGACACAGGGACAACCAGGTGGAGCATATCGAAATGCATTGGGATTCAGGAAGTACTTTGTACTCATAGTTTATGCATTTACTCATTATAATCATATTGTGGGAATATGGATTATTGTATGCTCATGGGTTGTGATTGTTCCTGTAGGAACACTATGATGCGAAAGGCTAGGGCCATGGTTGAAAGACACGAAACGGTAACCTGCATTTTATATACATCATGGATTTATACATTGTGGATGTATGTGTACATGTAGTGATGATTTTAATGCTTTGCCGCCATTTGTTGAAGCGAGGGGTGGGAGCGCCGCATGTCACATTTGTGCGAGGTGCATTAAAATACACTCATGTTGATGTATATTGGATATGGCATATGTTTTGTGATTGCAGGTGTAAATGGAATACTTGGTGAATATCCCATGAGTCATTGTTATGGATGAGTGATGATTTTAAATGCTTGCCGCTATTTATTATTTTGTGCCGCTAAAATGTGAAGCGAGGGGTGGGAGCGCCGCATGTCACATTGAAGCGTGGTTAGCATATGAGGCGAGGAAAGAATATTTGCCGCTAAAATGTGAGGCGAGGGGTGGGTACCGCATGTCCATTTAAGCGAGGTTATTCTATGCCGCCTATATGTGAAGCGAGGGGTGGGAGTACCGCATGTTTTTACTTGAGCGAGGGGCATTAAAATACACTACCGTGACAATGACTAGGGATCAGCTATATTGACTGGCGATGGTTCATGCCGCCATGTATATTGATAGCGATGGTTTATGCCGCTATATTGACTGGCGATGGTTCTTGCCGCCATGGATATTGATAGCGATGGTTCATGCCGCTATATTGATTGGCGATGATTCTTGCCGCCATGTATATTGATAGCGATGGTTCATGCCGCTATATTGACTGGCGATGGTTCATGCCGCCATGGATATTGATAGCGATGGTTTATGCCGCTATATTGACTGGCGATGATTCTTGCCGCCATGGATATTGATAGCGATGGTTTATGCTGCTATATTGACTGGCGATGATTCTTGCCGCCATGTATATTGATAGCGATGGTTCATGCCGCTATATTGACTGGCGATGATTCTTGCCGCCATGTATATTGATAGCGATGGTTCATGCCGCTATATTGACTGGCGATGGTTCTTGCCGCCATGTGTATTGATAGCGATGCCTCTTTCCGCTATTATGTGGACGATTTTCATGCTCAGGTGTATAGCGAGGTTTCATACCACTTATTATATGACGAGGTATCATGCCGTCGATTATATAGCGATGGATTGTGCCGCTATGTACTCAGCACAGGATTTTGCCGCCTTCGAGCGATGGGTGCTGACTACGTACTATTATTGAGGGACGGATACAGGTATTCCGCTATCTTGATAGCGATGAGGTATGGCATATTACTTGTGTTAGCATTATTGTGGATACTATGTGTTGCTATATATATGCCATGTGTTTGACGATGAGATTATGGATGTCGTGTATTGACATGTACCGTTGTATGTTTGACGATGTTAGTTGGATGTCATATGTTGACATATGCCGTCACGAGATGACGATGACATAGTTGATGTTCTATGTAGACGTGTGACGTCGTTTTGATGATTAATACATTTATGTTATGTATTTGGTTATATGGTTTGAGTGCCTTGGTGGCACATGGTAGTGTCTAAGTCACTAGTTGACGAGACCATTATGCCGAGCAAGTTGCTCGAGGAACTATTGGGTGCGCCGTATAGGAATTATACCGCAGCACATATTCGAAGTATTTATTTGTCGAGCAATGATACCCTTGGGTATGCTCGTTGGTTTGGCTAGGGCCAAGTGATTGGTGGTAAGAGTAGTCATTGAGGAAACTACTCGTTTGTTGTTGTGATCTACGGTAGGCGTGGTCACGCCCACCCTGAAGGTGTGGGATATGTCCTAATGAATTAAGATGGCTCCGTGGTTGAGCAAGGACACCGGGATGTCCATTATGCTTTGGTTTTAGAGAGATTTTGGGTGATGACCCACTACTCTAAATGGATGTTACGGTATGGCGTACCGAGATGGGACATATGGTTTGTTGGTGGGCTTGATATAAGCCTATGGAGACAGCGCTTTGCTAGCCAGATATCGTGGTGATGACATAGTGTATTGTTGGAGTACCAACGAGAGAGTCATCAGTTCGTTATTGACTCGATCTGAGGGAACCTGTGTATTTGGGATGCAATGGGGGTTATTGTATCCAGTTTTTCCGAACGGTGGTTCGAGACTTGTGGATCTCGAGTTCGATGGCACTTCCCTTGTAGGGAAGGAGGTAGTATTAGACCTATTTGGGAATCTTTGAAAGATTCGGTGAGTTGGTACGTGTGGTGTTGATTTTGGGAATCACACCGTGTTGTTAATCGTCGATTATCGTCCTCCACTGGATAGGGAATGACTTAGAATTGACGGTCGTGTTTGGGGCTTAGGGGTATGTTGTAGATACCCGAGCCAAGTGCATTGAGTATGCATGTGATGTCAGTGCTTAGGCAGGTATACCAGTGAGTATACGGATGCCAATTAATGATTTCCTTTTTTTGTCAAGCATATAGTATGCTAATTTGGATGGCTAAATCTCTGATGAGAGATATTGAACACCTTGAGATTGGGAATCTCCATGGCACGATAAGTTAGGAGAAACAAGCGTGAAGTTAGTTGACACCCTTTGAGGAGGGATTATCTTGTGTGGGTTGAGGTGTTTCCTTGTTGGCGTTTCCTCCGAGTTACACGATAGCCTTCCCAAGTTTGGATTGTTAAATCCTAGGATTATCAAGGGATGGCAGGAATTCGGATTTATTGGGTGTCGCTGTCGACACAAGCGTTGAGGATGCATGTGTTTATTGCATGTCCTTCCAGGATTTGAACTCTGTGGAATCTCGATGGTTTATTTATGATCAGGATGTGATCCTTGGAATGTCCGAAGGTGGACATCTTGTGAGATGTCTTTTGTGTGAATCTGTGGCCGTGAGTTGCCAAATTGAGTTGCAATGATGCGACTGCTCATTCGATGGAGGAAGTATGAAAGTGGAGACCATGTTTGGTATGTGTACATCGTGGTATACTAGTGTTTTCCTCGTGATGATGTGTGTTAGACATCATGAGTCATGATAGAGATGTCTTTGAATGATATCTACGATAGAATCGGGAGCGATTCGAATCCTTGCAGTTTCAGTTGACTAACTGCTTTTGGATTGTTAGCGTTGAGTTGTAGTGACGCTCTTTGACGTTATGATGGATTCGGAAGTCTATTCCACTCCAGAGTTTGACACGAAGTCAACGTTCTCACGGTTGAGGTGTCGTTTATGATGCGTTCTTACTAGTGGTATTAGAACGAAGGATGACTGTCCGATCTACGGTCGTAAGTATTGGTTGTTTTGCAGTCATGAGGGACTGACTTTTGGGATGAACCACATCGAGGTACGCTTTACCTCTTGGGTGATATGTTGGTTTTGGTATGTCGCTCTGTTTCAGAGTTTGTTGTGAGATAAGTATCCTCGCAGTTTTTAAGACGATTCTGTTATGGTCAAGGATCGAGGTTATGGCTTCATGTTGTTGTGTAGCCTGGGTGTTATGTGATACACCGGTGCTAATTTCGAGGACGAAATTCTTTTAGTGGGGGATATTGTGATGACCAGAAATTACGGATGTTAATCCCGGAGTGTTAATAACCCGTAAAGTTGTTTTACGTGGCGATTTGGAGTTTAATCGAGGTGTTGGGCCTTCTGGGCTCGTCTATTTGAGTAGTTGGGATCGTTGGATCCCGAGGTTGAGATCGTATTCTCATTTCGGTGAAAACCTGTGAGTTGGGTTTTTAGTGTGACTCAGAATCTCGGGTGCTTGGTGTGGGCACCGGTAGGGGGTTTTTGAGTTAGAGAGAGAACTTTCGAAAACAGATGATTTTTAATGAATCATGATGTATTTGTGGGGATATTAGTATTTCGGGGTATTTTTGCTATAAATACCAGTTGAACCCGAGATTTTAATTATTGGAACCATTTTCCCCACCATTCCCGTCGCTTTCTCTCTCCCCGCGCCAACACCCATTCCCGATCCCCTTTGACCACCGTGCAGAAAAGGCCTCCGCCCGCCGCCGTCCGGCCGCCGTTCGGCGCGTCCGACCCGCCGCCGTGTTCGTCTCTTCCAGGCGGTCCTATCCATACCAACAATTTGAAGTTTGGTCGAGAATCGAGCTCGGATTTGCCAGAAAAGCGTAGGGTTCGAAAACTGGATTTCATCCGATTTTTGGGGCGCGATTTTGGTATGTTTTTGGTACGATTTTTCTGATGTTTTTGGGGCGTTTTTAAGCTGGTTTTGAGTCGATTATTTCAGACTTTTTGGTTCGAAATTATTGGTTAAGTTTGGTTCGAATTTCAGCTCGATTTCGTGAGTTAGGGTTCGAATTTTTGGGATTTTTGACAAGGAGTGATGATTCTTGTTATGGATTGATTAATTCATGTTGTAGATGCATTATGATGCTTGATTGTGTTCGAATTTGAGGAATTGGATTCGAATTTAGGGCTGGAATCGAAAATTGGGGATTTTGGCTTGGGGATGATGATTTTCGTTGTTATTGATTAACTCATGTTTTAGATGAATTATGGTAATTATTTGGGTTGGATTTTGTGTTGTGAAGGTTCGAAAATTTGTGGGGAATTCTTGAGCAATTTTCGATATTGGTTATTGTCTTGTGTTGACAATATTTTTGAGGGTTATGGGTGTGCTTGAGCATGAGTTGCATGTTCGTAATTAATTGTGAATTAATTTATCGTGTTAGCACATCGTTCCTCGGAGCATGGAACTCGAGCAAGGTTTGGCTCGGACTTCGGAGATTTAAGGTACGTGCGACGTACGAGCATTACTTTATGTGATAGAAATCGTGAAACGCATAATGTGTTGTAATTGCATTAGATGGTTGTGGGTATGGCTATATGCATATATATGTTGATATATATGGGGTACTGAGTCTATATGACTATCGTACGGCATTTGAGATGCCTGAGAATGATCGTGGGATCATGTACTCATTATAAGACATGTGAGATGTCTAGGCATTTGAGCTATCTGTGATTGATAGTGAAATTGAGAAATCAGTACTAGATATTGTGATATCTATATTTGTATGTATAATGAACTTGGAAATCATTGATTATTATACTTGAGAATCAGGCATGCTATGAGTTAAATCAATGTGTTGATTTACTGATTTATGAGATTTGATGAGTTTGATGATTGTGAGAACAGGGACAGTACACGGAATCCCGGATGAGGATGTTGCCATCCAGGGAGTATCATTTAAATTCATTAGTATTTACTTTTGTTGTAAATTATGAATTTCATTATTGTGATTATGGGATTTTGTGTATTGGTATGCTCACCCCGTTGGGGGGCTGTCTCTGTTGGGGCAGGTGAACAGGTGCATCGATGGCTATGGAGCTGGGCTCGAGCTGTTGATTGGATGTACTCACAGGATCGTGGTACCAGGGCTTGATGGAGCACGGTATCGTATAGAGTACTTATATACCCCCGAGGTTTATATACACATTTATGATGCTCGCTTGTGAGCATGGATATTCATGTATATGGGTTGTATATAAAGGCATGAGCCTTTCTCTCTTTCATTATATGTTGCATGCAATTGTGGTAGAATTGCTAATGATATGAGAGTCGTTAGTGTATTATGTGGGTGTTGAAACCCACTTTTGTTGTCTTATGTGTGGTGTCTTCCCTGGCTGGGAATTTACCTTGTGTTCAGTATTCTGTTGGTTATTGTGTATTCCCTGGCCGGGAATTATATTATGTGATGTGCTTGTGTTTTGGGATAGCTCAATTTATGGGGAGACTCTGCCCAAATTTTTATAAAAGTCCACAATGTGAAAAGTGGCAAAATGGGGATGGTATTGGGCGAACTCGATGAGTCTATATGTTGTTAGGATGATGATCTTATAGCATTGGGCATTAAAGAAATTTTGTAGTTGTCATTCAATGGTAAAGTATCATCTGAGCTTCCCGACTGAGTTTTCATTGAAAGCATGTGCCACACATAAACCACTAATTAAGGGTTAAGGGCTTGGCGTCCTTACATTGGACATGGTTAGATCAATGATGAGTCATGCAGATCTTCCGATATCGTTTTGGGGACACGCTCTAGAAACAACGATTTTCTTACTGAACCGTGTTCCATCTAAATTAGTGGAAAAGACATCATATGAGATATGGACTGGGAAGCGTCCTAGTATGTCTTTTATGAAGATTTGGGGTTGTGAGGCTTTCGTTAGAGTTCACGCCACTAACAAACTTGGACCCAAATCTGATAAGTGTTTATTTGTGGGGTATCCTAAGGAAACGAAAGGATACTATTTCTATTATCCCACCGAGAACAAAGTAGTTGTTGCTCGGACTGGTGTATTTCTTGAAAGAGAATTTATTTCTAGAAAAACCAGTGGGAGAAAAATAGAACTTAGTGAAGTTCAACCACAAGAAAACACTGAACCTGAGATTGAGATGGAAACAGAGCAGGCTCCGCAAGCTGTTGTGGAAGAAGCACCTGCTCAAGAGACACAAGCCAAGCGTAGGTCTGTAAGAGAACACCGGGAGCCGCAGAGATATGGATTTCTTGTGACTCAACAAGGTGACTTACTAATTATTGATGAGGATGAGCCGTCATCTTATCAACAAGCTATAATGGGCAATGATTTTGATAAATGGCAAGAGGCCATGAAATCTGAGATGGAATCCATGTATGCAAACCAAGTATGGACTTTGGTTGATCCACCTGAAGGGGTACGACCCATAGGGTGCAAATAGATTTTCAAGAAAATGACCGATATGGATGGTAACGTACAAACCTATAATGGTCGGCTGGTTGCAAAAGGATTCAAACAAATTCATGGTATTGACTATGATGAAACCTTTTCACCAGTGGCCATGGTTAAATCCATAAGGATCTTACTTGCAATAGCTGCATTTCATGATTATGAAATCTGGCAGATGGATGTCAAAACAGCTTTTCTTAATGGAAATCTGCTCGAGGATGTGTACATGACACAGCCCGAGGGTTTTGTCGATCCAAAGGATGCTGGAAAGATATGCAAGCTACAACGATCCATTTATGGATTGAAGCAAGCTTCTCGGAGTTGGAATCTTCGTTTTGATGATGCAATCAAAGAGTTTGGTTTTATCAAAAATGAAGATGAACCTTGTGTCTACAAGAAGGTCAGTGGGAGCGTAATCATTTTCCTAGTGTTGTATGTAGATGACATACTTCTTATTGGAAATGATATCCCTGCCTTGCAATCTGTAAAGATTTGGCTAGGGAACTGCTTTTCGATGAAAGATTTGGGAGAAGCCACCTATGTATTAGGAATCAAGATCTATAGAGATAGATCAAGAAGGCTTCTTGGTCTAAGTCAAAGTACATACATAGACAAGGTGCTTAAAAGGTTTAGCATGCAAGAATCCAAGAAAGGATTCGTGCCTATGACGCATGGCATTTATCTCTCAAAGGAACAGTGTCCTTCAACAGAAGATGAGAGACAACGCATGAGTAAGATTTCATACGCGTCAGCTATTGGATCTATCATGTATGCCATGATATGTACTCGTCCCGATGTATCGTATGCTTTGAGCATGACGAGCAGATATCAAGTTGATCCAGGTGAAGGTCACTGGATTGCTGTCACGAACATCCTGAAGTACTTGAGAAGGACTAAGGATACATTCTTGATTTATGGAGGTGAGGAAGAGCTCAATGTAATGGGTTACACTGAGGCAAGCTTCCAAACCGACAAAGATGATTTTCGATCGCAATAAGGATATGTGTTTTGCCTAAGATATGCAAAGTACCAACAGATGATAATGTATCTGACCCATTGACGTAGCCACTGTCACAGCAGTAGCATGATCGTCATACTAGATCTCTAGGCATTAAGTGTATGTCTGATTGGTCTTAGTGCAAGTGGGAGATTTGTTGGGATATGCCCTAAGACAAGTAATTAGATGATTGTTTATGGCATACAATGCAATATGATTTTATTAATGGCAAATCATTAGTATATATAATTCGAATATCTGTGCAATATGAATTGATATATAAGTTAATGTCCCTAGAATAATATAGTATTATTCTTAAACATTGTCCCTAGTCAAGTATTATCATGAATTGGGATAATGATAATACATAGAGACTAGTATGTGTTGATTGATGAATTGTTCATTGATATGAGATATCAAATCAACACATGGGTACATGTTAGAGAACGATGTACTGGACAGACCCACCATGAAAATGCAACATGGATAGTTATATGATTGTCATATGCAATTCTCATAGTGATAATAATATATGTAATCCTTACGACTTGTGATCATCAGAGATCCCAACATAAGGAGTTATGTATCTTGATATTGTCAAACGTTACCCGTAACAGGGTATACTATAAAGGCGACTATTGGATACACTACGAATTATGTAGAGGGATGTTGACTGATCGAGATAGGATTTGTCCCTCCTATATAACAGGAGATGTGTTTGGCCCTTGATCAAGTGAGAACTAAAATGCATGGCCATGCTCGAATGAGTCGATATGAGATATTGAGCTTATTCGTTTATTCTAGTTCTACTTGGGGATCAAGAAATAAAGATTGGATATACGAGTATGACTATTCCATGACTCGTGTTCAATCTAAACACAAAGGACAAAGGGATTAAGTTACATGGTTAATATTATCACAAGTTCTAAAGGTTATGTCGAGTCATTGACATTCTTGTAATTTGGGTAGCCTTGATGTGTTGCTAGACACCGCACTTTGCTTGCGACATAAAATGAGATTTTATGTCACTGCCAACATTACAAGATCCTATCGGGTCGCACAAAAGATTAAATCGAGAAGGGAAATTAAATTCATGGGATGAATTAAATAATTAAGAGGAGTCTTAATTAATAATCATAAGGATTAAATTAAATAATGGGCTTAAGCCCATGAGGCTTTATGAAAGCCTTTAATTTAAATCATATATAAATGGTTAACAAGGTGATTAAGGGGATCATTCCAAGACATAAAACCTAGCCACCATCCATAAGGTGCTCTCGGTCACCTCCCAAGAACAACACTCGGCCGCCGTTTTCTTGCCTTCACTCGACTTCCATATAGTCGACGTGAGGGAGAGGATTTGGGGGCTATCTTCTTGATTGTGAATCAAGTGTGTTTCTTGTTCCGGTTTAAGAACTTGTCTAGCAACTTGTTCTTAAACTATCCCTTCGTTCGATTTGATCGTGTGGATACCGTTGAGGCAAAACTTGTTGAGTTTTGCTAGTGACTCGGAGGAAGCGTTGGACGTGGTGCTGCTCCATGGAATCTACTCAAACACGCTACAAGGGTGAGACACTTGTAATTCCTTTATCCGATATGAATCCCTATGTATAGATCTGCTGGTTAGTAATCCATATAAATTTTATTCCGCTGCGTTGTATGCTCTTGGATTACTTACATCCGGGACATAGTGAGACTACATGGGATTCCAGTGTCCATTATATCTGACAGAGATCCGCGGTTCGCATCTCATTTCAGGGGAGGTCTTCAGTCGGCATTGGGTACTGAGGTGAGATTGAGTACGACATATCATCCCCAGACGGATGGTCAGACTGAGCGTACTATACAGACGCTCAAGGACATGCTACGAGCTTGTGTATTAGAGTTTGATGCCTCATGGCAAGAATCTTTGGCCTTGGTAGAGTTCTCATACAACAACAGCTATCAGGCGAGTATTTAGATGGCACCGTTTGAGGCTTTGTGTGGTAGGCATTGTAGGTTGCCATTATACTGGGATGACTTGACCAGTAAAGCAGTGGGAGGACCCGAACTGATTCGGGAGATGGATGATAAGGTAAAGGTTATCCGTCAGAAAATGAAGGCAGCCCAGGACAGGCAGGCAGCCTATACAAATAAACGGCGGAGACAGTTGGAGTATCAGTTGGGAGACAGAGTCTTTTTGAAGATCATCACCTTTCAGGGGTGTGGCTCGGTTTGGT